>CM030359.1:129755437-130489187 GCA_017893485.1 Hemerocallis citrina
AGGCCGCCTAGCCGCCATAGGGCGTTTTCTCTCGAAGTCCGGGGAGAAGTGCCTCCCCTTCTTCTAGGCCCTCAGGGGGGCTAAAGGTTTCGAATGGGGTCAGCAGCAACAGGAGTCGTTTGAACAGCTCAAGGCTTACCTCGTCAACCCTCCTCTCCTCAGCAAACCCATTCCTGGTGAACCCCTTTACCTCTACCTGGTAGCCTCCGAGCAGACCCTCAGTGCCGTTTTAGTAAGGGAAGAAGACCGGGCTCAAAAGCCCATCTATTATGTGAGCAAAGTACTTCGGGATGCCGAACTCTGCTACCTGAGGATAGAAAAGATGGCTTATGCCCTGGTGATGGCCGCGAGAAAGCTTCGCCTTATTTTCAGTCTCATTCGGTGGTCGTTCTTACCGACCAACCGCTGAAGCAAGTGCTCCACAAGCCAGAGACCTCCAGTCATCTTATGAAGTGGTCTATCGAGCTAAGCCAGCACGATATAACTTATCAGCCTCGAACCGCGATCAAGGCTCAGGCCTTAGCAGAATTCATAGTTGAAAGTACCATCCCCGAGTTCGGCCAAACAATGAAGGGACCACCCGTTTGGTCAGTTTATGTGGATGGATCCTCCTGCAATGAGGGAAGCGGGGCAGGGGTCATTCTGGCAGGCCCAGATGATTTCATCCTCCAATACTCCCTTCGTATCAACTTCAAGGCCTCTAACAACGAAGAAGAATACGAGGCACTCATAGCCGGCCTTCGAATGGCTCGCAACGCTGGGGCGCAGCGCCTCAGGATCTTTGGCGACTCTCAGCTAGTCGTGAATCAGGTCCTCGACGAGTATGAAGCACGTGATGACAGGATGGTTAAATACTTAGCCAAAGTCAGGAGCCTAATGGCACTGTTTGAAGAAGCCCTCATCCAACGAATACCCCGGGAAGAAAATGCTCAGGCCGACGCCCTCTCCAAACTAGCCTCTTCCTCCCTTCAAGGTCTCGAACAGACTGTCTTGATAGAGGTCCTTCTGAAGCCAAGTATAGAGGACGAAACTTCCGGCTCTATGGAGTCGCTGCCTGTCCTGCTTAAAGATAACTGGATGAAGCCCCTCGTTGAATTCTTGAGGGACGGGCCCCTCCCCGAAGATCCTAAGGAAGCTCGAAGAGTGAGAACTCGAGCCGAGCGTTACACATTAATCGGAGGCATCCTATATAAATGCTTCTTCACACAGGTAGACGGCCGGCCTTACTTGAGATGCCTCTCCCCCGAGCAGGCCGACTACGCCCTACAAGAACTTCACGAGGGCATCGGCGGGGCACATTCTGGATCCAGATCCTTAGCCCGCAAAGTGTTGAATTACGGATATTTCTGGCCCACTCTCCTACGAGACGCCGAACGACACGTTCAGCAATGCAGCTCCTGTCAGAAGTACTCCGACATCCGACGCCTCCCACAAGCTCCACTAACTTCCCTATCAAGTCCAATCCCTTTCGCCATGTGGAGGATGGATTTACTAGGGCCATTTCTGCGCTCCCGGTCAGTTCAAATTCTTAGTCGTGGCAATCGACTACTTCTCAAAATGGATAGAGGCCGAGCCCTTGGCCACGATCACTGAGAACAAGGTCATTCAATTCTTTTGGAAGAATGTCATCTGCCGATTCGGGATCCCTCGGGTCCTCATAACAGACAACAGAACCCAGTTCACGGGGGCCGCCTTCCAAGCTCTATGTGAAGACCTCGCCATCCAACACCGATTCTCCTTCGTTTCCCATCCCCAGTCGAATGGCCAAGTCGAGAATGCTAACCGACAGATCCTCTCCGGCATTAAGAAGAGGTTGGATAAATGTTCCAAAGGCTTGTGGGTCGATCAGCTCCCCAACGTGCTGTGGAACTACCGAACCACAAAACGGACCCCTACAGGCGAGTTCCCGTTCAACCTCACCTATGGGTCCGAAGCTATGATCCCCCTAGAGGTTGGAATACCTTCTCCCCGTCTAATGGCTTATGAAGAAGAACAGAATGCCAGGGAGCTTCGAGCAAATCTAGACCTGATTGACGAGATCCGAGAAAGAGCTGCCATTCGACAACAAAGCTACTGAAGAAGGATCGAGTTGGCATACAATAAGAAAGTCCGTCCTACCGACCTCAAAGAAGGGGACCTAGTCCTCAGAAAGTTAGCCTTCTCTTTCCCCGGTCAGAAGAGCAAACTAGCTCCAAATTGGGAGGGACCCTACAAGATTGCCAAAGTCATTCGGCCAGGCACATACAGACTAGAAGACCTCGAAGGCAGGGAGGTTCCCAGGACCTGGAATGCCGACCATCTCCTGAAATACCAAGAGAGAGCACCAACGCCTCTCTAAGTATTCGGGGATGTCGAACCGTTCCTCTCCTATTACTTGTTTTGCTTTTCTTTAATTTTCTCTCTTGTAATAACGGCTCACAACTTTAGAAGTAGCCAACTATTAGTCATTAATAAAGAAAGCTTTTTCATATTTTACTATTGTCTACATCTCTCTGCTTTTAACTCTTCACTCTAATGATGTTTCGGAGTCCAACACTTGGCTCGATTCTACTTCGCAAGTTCGCTCCTAAGCGAGCTAGAAGTAGTCCGCCATTCGGAATTGCTCCCACAACCGTTGAACAACTCTAATGATGGTTCGGAGTCCAACACTTGGCTCGATTCTACTTTGCAAGTTCGCTCCTAAGCGAGTTAGAAGCAGTTCGCCATTCGGAATTGCTCCCACAACCGTTGAACAACTTTAATGATGGTTCGGAGTCCAACACTTGGCTCGATTCTACTTCGAAAGTTTGCTCCTAATCGAGCTAGAGGTAGTTCGCCATTCGGAATTGCTCCCACAACCGTTGAATCACTCAAACGATGGTTCGGAGTCCAACACTTGGCTCGATTCTACTTCGAAAGTTTGCTCCTAAGCGAGCTAGAAGTAGTTCGCCATTCGGAATTGCTCCCACAACCGTTGAACTACTCTAACGATGGTTCGGAGTTCAACACTTGGCTCGATTCTACTTCGAAAGTTCGCCCCTAGGCGAGCTAGAAGTAGTTCGCCATTCGGAATTGCTCCCACAACCGTTGAACTACTCTAACGATGGTTCGGAGTCCAACACTTGGCTCGATTCTACTTCGAAAGTTCGCTCCTAAGCAGGCTAGAGGTAGTTTGCCATTCGGAATTGCTCCCACAACCGTTGAATCACTCAAACGATGGTTCGGAGTCCAACACTTGGCTCGATTCTACTTCGAAAGTTCGCTCCTAAGCGAGCTAGAAGTAGTTCTCCATTCGGAATTGCTTCCACAACCGTTGAATCACTCAAATGATGGTTTGGAGTCCAACACTTGGCTCGATTCTACTTCGAAAGTTCGCCCCTAAGCGAGCTAGAAGTAGTTCGCCATTCGGAATTGCTCCCACAACCGTTGAACTACTCTAACGATGGTTCGGAGTTCAACACTTGGCTCGATTCTACTTCGAAAGTTCGCCCCTAGGCGAGCTAGAAGTAGTTCGCCATTCGGAATTGCTCCCACAACCGTTGAACTACTCTAACGATGGTTCGGAGTCCAACACTTGGCTCGACCGCACTCCGCGAGCTTACTGTTAAGTGAGGCTCGACTCATCTCGCAAGTTCGCGAGATTAAGTGACCGAAGCACAACTCGGCACCACTGGTCAAACACTCATGTCGCCGATCCCCAAACGAGCAAAAGGCCAGCTCAGGGACCTCGGCACGACGAACACAGTCACAAACAAAACAACTACACAGAGCTACAAAGAACATGAAAGTATAAGAAAGAAATATTATTAAGAATTGAGACGCAGTACAAGGCGGCTCTTCCATACAACAAGATTACAAGGCGTTAAAGAGAAAAAGTTACAATGCCGACTTGTTGCACTTAGGCTAAATACGAACAAGATCTTCAACGCCTCCGTGGCGCAGGGATGTTCCGCTTCAAGGACACTCGAGGGCGAAGATGTTTACCTCCGGATCTCGACCCCAAACCAGCAAATTGAGACGTGTCCTCGGTGCTGCTCCTAGTAGCCGCACCGACGGATGCTCTGCTCGATGAAATGGCAACGACACTTTGTGCGTCCCAGGGACTTGGTTGGCCGATGGGCGAACGAGTCACGAGCTCATAAAACGGAATGCCACTCTCGCTCTCCGCATGAGTACACGAAGTGCTCCTGACGTTGATTGGCCCCGAACGCAGTTTGAGGTGAGCCACCTCCGCCTCCAGCTCTGAGATCCGCTCCTTCAGAGAGTCGTCTTTTGCATTGACCTCGAAGCGAGAGGGTATTGCGGAGTTCGGCACGCCAGAGCGACTGGCGATAAGATGGCGGAGATGAGTGACTTCGATGCTCTTGTCCACCGTGGCTCGCTTCAGCGCGTCGACCTCGGCCGTCAGTTCGTCACGCTCGCTCGTCAGTTTGGCCACCTCGGCCGTCAGTCCCTCTCCCTCCGTCCAAAGCTCCGTCTCTACCGTTTGCATATGACGAATCTCAGAAAGCAGATCGTCCCTCTCCGCTGCTATTTTTGATAAAGTGTGGCGGATGCACTTGATCCGAAGGCCATAGCTAAAGGCGGTTGTCGAACCATCATCCTCTCCTAAGGAGGCCATCTCGGCGATCCTACTCTCCAGTCGCCGGATCTCGATGTCTCGCCGACCCAGGATGAGTTGTAAGTGGTTCCGCTCGCTTTCGGCTCGGCGCAATCCCAGCTCGACTTCATAGAGCCGCTCTCGGCACCTCTCCAGGCACAGCCTCGTCGCCCCTAAGCCAACCTCGGCCCGAGCATTGTCATCCGAGCGAGTGGGCTTGACGGCTTGAGTCACCAGCACAAGCTGAAAAGAAGTCGAAGTAAACAACAAATTTCAAACACATTGCCGAACTTTCAAGAATTGTTAAGAAAAGATAGAGACACACAGAGTCGAACCCAAAAAGATGTTTTTTCATTCATTACAAAAAGAGGTGGCCAGTCCACAATTAGGCATTACAAAAAAAAAAGAAGAAGAAGAAGAAGAGAACAGAAGAAAAGAAAAAGCGAGCGGAGTCAGGGCGCGACCTCTTTCCCAGGGCGGCGAGAAGGGGTGGGGGTCGACGTCTCTGAAGGGGTCACCACCGCCAGCGGGGTAACCACAAACCCCGCGACCTCGGCGATGACTTCGACTTCGGCCTCGACTTCGTCTTCCCATTCTTCTTCTTCTCCCTCCGACTCGGAGTCGAAGCCTTCGACATGGCCCGGGAACAATCTCCATCCCGAGCAATCCACCTCGGGGTACGCCTTCGACACTCGGGCAAGGGCTTCGGCGTAGGCCTTGGCCATGTTCTGGGCAAGGAAGCCTTGTGCCTTCACCATGGTCGCATCCTCTGCCTCCTTCACCACGGCAGCCTTGGCCTCCGCCGCTTCGACCAATTGCTTTGCCACCTCCTCCTTCTGGCGAAGAAGGTCGCCCTCCAGCTTTGCGACCTGGGCCTCGAGGTACTCAACCCTAGTCGACCGCCCTTCGAACTCGACCCTAAGCTTGTCGAGCTCGTTCCCCATCCAAGCCTTCTCCTTCCGAGCTTGGTCGGATTCCTGTTTCAGCTCCTTCTCCAGAGCTGTCAACCTCTCTGTGAGGTGACCAAAATGGACGATGATCTGCATCAAAGAAAAAGGTATTAAAAGAGATAGAGAAATCAGACCCAAAGAGAATCAAGGATAGCAAAAATTCAGCACTTACCGAGACCGCCGAGTGAGCAATCTCGATGACGTCGTTGCCTTTTTGCCCGGCCTCCATGGCAGCGCGATTCTTCGGCATCGCCAGATGCTTAACCGCCTGCATACTCGCCAAGGCGTTGCCGAGGAATCCGTCATGTTTCCGAACTTGCAAGTCCGGAACATGGATCCTTTTGTGCTCCTCGGTCAGGAGCTCCTCGGCCACCACCGTCAGCGGGGGCATTGCCATCCCGAGGACTGCGGCGATAGGGAACTCGCCGACCCCGGATGACGCCGAGGCACCTCCATCGGCAGCGGCCGAGCTTCCGAGGGTCTCCGCATCCTCGGCCACCTCCGTGACCCTCGGAGGCTTGGCGGTCGGCAACTTAGTGGCCACCCTTTTGCGCTTCTTCGGCGCCTTGCTGGCGAGGCCCGCCCTCAAAGCCAACACTGCCTCGTAGTCCATCGCCTTTGCATTAAAGACAAGTTAGTTAGCACAATACAAATCATGAAAAATAAAGTACGAAAAACAAAGTACGAAAGCGTAAAAGAAGCCGCGTACTGGGATCTACGCGGCAGAGCCCTCCCCTGAACAAGACGTCCTCGGTCAGCTCCTTCCAATCATAGTTCGGCCGATCGAGAAGTGTCCGAACTGCTTCTTCTTCTTCAGGGCGAAGCTTGGGCAGCGCCTTCAACCTCTTCGGCACCCCTTCCACCCAACCGAAAGGGATAGGCCAGGCCTCCGCACTCCGTACTATCAAGAACTTCTCATACCAGTGCTTGATGGAGTCGGGGCATATAACGAGCCTACCACCAAGCCTCGGAGCCAAATAGTACTGGAACTCCGACCGGTTCCCTTGGTGAAGCCGGTAGATCGTCCGAAGTACATTCAGCTCTGGCTCGATCCCAGCGGCCTGATAGTGAAGTACGAAGCCATTTTTGACTCTCCATGCGTTCAGCATAAGTTGGATGGGGCTGACCCCAAACCACCTCAGAATGAGGATTACGAACGGATGGAGAGGTAGCCGAGCCCCGGCGATAAAGGCATCGACCGGCCAGCAACTCATAGTCACTGGCAGCGGCGAGTTAGCCCTAACCCCGGGACCCGGCAGCATAAACTCGTACTCCTCCGTGATGTGGAAACAGTACCGGATCACTCCCAGGTCTTCTTCGCGGAGGATCGACACCATCTCATCTGCCTCGGTTGTCTCCCTCGCCGCGTTCTCCTCAAAAGTCCTCCCCCTCCCATGAACAATTCGCTCGGCGTGCTCCTTCGGAAGCTCTCGAACCCTGTGAAGTCCCGTCAGTTGCCCCGGCAATCTGCCAAACTCCCCCATACGCTTCGGCTCCTCCACGAACGAATCTTTGCCGAACACCTTCTTGCCCTTATCTGGCCGACTCGGAGTGTGGGCTTCGACGACTTCAAGGGAGGGCTCGGACCAAGAAGACGAGTCGGAGATGGAGGGAAGAGACATATTTATACTTCGAAAGAAACTAAGTATAAATTACCTTTAAAAGATTTGCTGTCGGAAACTTCACCGGAAAACGAACGAAAATCACCGGAATCACTCGTTGAGCACAAATAACCGCCTGAGCAAAAGAGAGGAGAAGAGAAAAATGAGAGAGGGGGGGTGAGGTTTTATAGAGAGAGGCATGCAAAGCGAGATTAATGGGCCAATACTGCCGGCCCACTCACGCAAAACGACAAAAGCGACCTAAACCCGTTGCCTTGTTTGCCATGCCAAGCCGTACATTGCATTAATTGATGTCCCATCTGACAGAAGCTCAGAGGTCACTGCATTAAATGAACGTCTCATCTGTCAGAGCTGTCAGAAGTTCAGAAGCCATCACATTTAATGGCTGCCACGTCTGCCAGGAGCGCAGAAGCCACCAACTCCGCAGTGCGCGCTCCGCCAAAATCGACAAGTCTTGGACCTCGGCACCAGCTGCCGAGCGCTCTTGACACCGACCATGCTATATGAAAAGATGAGGTTCGGCACCAGCTGCCGAGCATTCTTGACACCGACCGTGTTACATGGAAAAGTTGGACCTCGGCACCAGCTGCCGAGCGTTCATGACACCGACCATGTTACATGGAAAGTTGGACCTCGGCACCAGCTGCCAAGCGCTCTTGACACCGACCATGTTACATGGAAAATTGGGGTTCGGCACCAGCTGCCGAGCGCTCTTGACACCGACCATGTTACATGGAAAAGTTGGGGGTTCGGCACCAGTTGCCAAGCGTTCTTGACACCGACCATGTTACATGGAAAAGTTGGGGTTCGGCACCAGCTGCAGAGCGTTCTTGACACCGACCATGTTACATGGAAAGTTGGACCTCAGCACCAGCTGCCAAGCGTTCTTGACACCGACCATGTTACATGGGAAAGTAGGGGTTCGGCATCAGCTGCTGAGCGCTCTTGACACCGACCATGTTACATGAAAAGTTGGGGTTCGGCACCAGCTGCCGAGCGCTCTTGACACCGACCATGTTACATGGAAAAGTTGGGGTTCGGCACCAGCTGCCGAGCGCTCTTGACACCGACCATGTTACATGGAAAATTGGGGTTCGGCACCAGCTGTCGAGCGCTCTTGACACCGACCATGTTACATGGAAAAAGCTACCTCGGACCTCGCCGAACTCCCCTCAGCCCTCA
This sequence comes from Hemerocallis citrina, assembly GCA_017893485.1. Taxonomy (NCBI): domain Eukaryota; kingdom Viridiplantae; phylum Streptophyta; class Magnoliopsida; order Asparagales; family Asphodelaceae; genus Hemerocallis; species Hemerocallis citrina. The sequence continues at coordinate 129,763,771 of CM030359.1, forward strand.
CAACCTGGCCGAGGCGCCTCTCTTCTTCGGAAAAAGGTGCCGAACCACCCACGGACTTCGGCCTCCTGGGCAGCGAGCGCTGGAAGGGATCGGTGATGTGATACAAGCATGTAGGCCGCGCAACGAAGGAAAACGACCGAGTCATTAGCCAAAAAATTGCGAAAAAATAATTAAAAATTCAGGAAGTTAAGGAAGGACTCCTGGAAAATAATTATAAAGTTGGGAAAACATTTCCTAATCCCCAAACAAGTAATTATTGCCAAGAACAAACTTTTAAGACCCCCGAACGACGAATTGACACTTCGCAAAGATAAACAAAAACACCGCATGGCCCGAAGAACTCAGGAGCAACTCAAAGTGCAACCAACTTGAAAAATCACCGCACAACCTCCTTCAAAGATCCAAAACCTTCCATTTGGACTCCGATACAACTCCACTAGCCATTAAAACAGTAAAACTACTTCTCAAAGGCTGATTAAACTCAGTCTTCGGGAGTGGGGGGCTCGTGATATGGCTAAAAATGGGGATAAATCGGAACCGTCCAAATCGGTTACGAATCTTGAAGTCTGGGGGTAAAATGGTAATTTCACTTACCGATGGGTCTGAAGCGGGTACTGGATCTCCTCCTCGAAGACCCACTAACCCGCAAACGGATCCACCTCAACTGGGTGCGGGTTTCAACCCACAACAAACCCGGTCCAGAAAGGATAGAATTAGGGTTTCTGATTAAATCCCACAGCAATCCCGGTCCAGAAAGGATAGAATTAGGGTTTCTGATTAAATCTTAATCAACGGCCCTGATTCATATCTATCCTTTCACTGGGGATTAGGAATTACATTCCTTATCTAACCACAAGGGGATTACATTCCCAATCTGATCCCAGCGGCGCCTATAAATACCCCCCATCCATCTCCATTAAGAGGTAATCAATCTTTTGCCAATTTACGCTCTCTCATAATCATCCCTGATTACTGACTTGAGCGTCGGAGGGTGCATCGCCGGGAACAACCCTGGTGTCTCGCACTTTTTGCAGGTGTACGGCAGGAGACAACGTCAAACTCTGACGGAACTGTTGTGTAATCTAGATGATCTAAATAAATAGATAATCTGGACACAAATTAAAAACCTTGCAAGTGTACGAATCATTTATAGAAGCGTAGTGACAAGCAAGGGTCGATCCCACAGAGATTGTAGAAATTAACTTACTAACCAATAAAAAGAAATAAGAATCTTGAAATGTTGTTCTAAAAGAAATGAAGAGATTAAAAACTATATCAAGTAGTTCTGAATCACAAATATCTATTAAGTAGTTGGGTTTTTTGATCTCCACCTATAGTCAATAATGCTAAGTCACCTTCTATACCACTCTAATTACTCATGTTTGTTCCTTTAAGGGCATGGTATCTACTCCTTAAAGTTAATGTTTCCCAAAGCCAAGAATTAGGCATGGTATCTACTCTAATTCGTTTCTTTCCTTAAGTATTTAGCATGGTATCTACTAAGTTGCACTTAAGGAAAACATAGGAACAATGGAAACGAACAAACACTCGAAGTTCTAGAACTTGGTATCAGATCTAGATCCTTCAAGTTGATTAAACCAAGAACCCCTAAAGATTCCTGTGTTAAAAACTATGGGCACGAGATACGGGTCGTCTCTATGCTCATATAACCGATCCAGACCTATAATACGCAAACTTGGTAAACTCAGGTTCTGCATGGCAGTCGACTTGCTGTCACTCTCAGTCGACTGCTCTTAGAACTTCTGAACAAGTTTGATTATTATAAATCTATACCAATTTAATCAGGTTCAATCAATAAGTACTAGAGAAGCTTTCAGAAGAATTTAGCATTACATGACTACGGTTTCAATCTACCCATCTATGAAATTAGTTCCACATAATAAGACTTTTATTGACTAACAGTTTTGAGTACATAATTAAAATAGAGACTGGAAAAGAGAAGAAATAAACTGATGATGTTCGGCCAGATAAGTCGACTGGCTGTCACACAGTCGACTGTCTCGTTCCCTTCTGAGTACTTGATCTCCTCTTTCCATCGGTGCCCTAGAATAATGCCTCTTGGTTGATATTTATAGAACACGGGAAGAGAGTTAGGGTTTGCACTTTTTGCAGAAAAGTCTTCTTCTTTCGTTTATTTCTTTCCTTATTTGATCTGCATTTTATTTCTTTCTCTTTTCTTCTTTTCTTCCTTTTCTGCTAACCACGTGCTCCGAGCAGCTTCAACCTCTCTGTCCAGTTGCCTGTTTGAAGAACCAGTCGACTGATGCTCTGCAGTTTCTGTGTGATCATCCTTTCAGTCTGTATTAGTCTTGAATCTGCTTCGTTTGCTGCTTTAGGCTGTTTTCTATGGAAAAGAGAAAAGAAGAGTAAACTACGACATATAGAGTATTTAAATGTCTAATTGCACTAAGATCATTGCTCCTAAATGTGAATATTATTGGGTTCATCAAATACCCCCAAACTTAGCTTTTGCTTGTCCTCAAGCAAAAAGTAGAATTATGAACAAGGGAAAAATAATAGTAGACTCAACCCATCACACCAAGAATTCTCATTATGCAAGCGTCAAAATTGCAATTAAAAATATAAACAATTGCAAATAAAGTAAAAAACAAGCATACACACTTACTCCAGTGCAGTTATTTATTCATAATTTCCAACCCAATCGTATTTGTCATGCCATTAATTTAATTATAGTATGTAACAACTCCATCTGTGATTATCTCTTTTCTCTACTACAAATCGAGTAGCAAACTAGAGTTTTTTTTCTTTTTTTCTTTTTTTTTTTGTCTCTTCTCGAAGTTGTCACTTGCCTTTTGACGCGAATGCAAAACATTTGTGATGAATCCACCCCGTTACTTAACAAGTCACAAACTTTAAAGTGCTTTGCATACTCATATTTCAAGTTGCCGTTTGACGTAAAAGTAAACATTGGTGATGAACACCCCTAGTTACTAAGCAACTCAAAACATTGGAGTAGATTGACTTTATTCAAATTTTTTTTTTTTTTTGTTATCACTCTATTTACTTAAACTCTATTTAGGACTAGATCAAAGGGGATAATCACAAGAGAAAGCATCACATTTGTTTTTTTATGTATAATCGCATGACTCATACAATTTTGTAAGGAATTATGAAACTCAACAATCCTAAAGTAAATAAGTATACTTACTCTTACTTTATAAGAAATTGTTTATCCCAAAAAAAAATTTCAATGCTTATCTAAATGAAGAATCAAAAGTGTAATGATGAGCTTAATTGAAATCCTTTTAAAATTTGTTTTTCTTTTCTAAAAAAATAAATCATAAATTTGTAAACCTCCCCCCCAAACTTAAATATCACATTGTCCTCAATGGGAAAGGAAAAAGAAAAACAAAAAGAATGCAAAAGTTCAGAAAATTCTCTCCTGATTCGTCTTGAAAATTCTGCACGAGCAGCTTTCACTATTTTGGCGATATCTAGAGCTGTAGATGTCCAAATGGGCTGATTTTTTTTTTTTTTATTTTTTGCTGGAAAGCTAAGAAGATAGGCTACAACTTCTCTTCGAATCACTTTTCTAGATTTTGACTCCAAATTGCTCAAAAACAGCCGTCAATGCATGTGTTCAAAACAGCTCTGCCCCGGCGACTTCAAGTTTTCTGCAATCCTTCAAGATAAAATCCAAAAATTAAAATAAAATAAACTAAAAGATAAGTCAAATATAAATGAATAAAAAAAATAAAGAGAGAGTGTAAGTACTCCCCTGAAAAATTGGGTTGCCTCCCAATAAGCGCTGCGTTTCTTGTCTTCAGCTAGACTTGATGAGTTTATGCAATATCTTCCTGTTGCGGCTCAAAACTCATCTCGCTATAAGATTTCCCACTATGCCCATTCACCTTGAATGTTTGATTTTTCTCCAACGTTCCATGTGGGGAAACCTTTGCAATAATGTACGGACCGTACCATCTTGACATAAGTCTATCTGCATTGGTCCACCTTAATGCACCATTGTGTTCTTGCAATATTCTCAACAATGTCTCTTCTTCCTGCATCCTCAATTTTGCAGCGACTACCATAGGTAACGTCTGGTTTTCACCCGCATATGCATACTTCCAATGTTCAGGCAGCGGCTTTAGCTCCACATCTGGTGTCCTGGTAAAAGAAGAAACAAAAATATTATTAGACACCAGATTTTCAAATACAGGTGCAAACTTACCTGAATATGATTTTGGATTTTCAAGGTAATGTATTGTCTCTGCAATCCTCCAATTATCATATTCCTGTTCAACTTGAGATAGAGAGTGTGTAACTGTGGCTTGTAATGGATCGACACTATGTTCCTAAAATGTTTGGTCACAAATTTCCTGAACCACATCAACATTATAACATTCATGATCATCGTGTGGTAATTTTGGTGCATCAAACATTTTAAACTCAATCTCGTCCTCTAGTGTTGTCACCGGTTGGAGCTGTTCTTGTCCTCTAGGGTTTGGTATGGTTTGTGGTGGGAGTTCTCCTGCCTTTCTTTCACTTAACTCCTTAGCAATTTGACCAATTTGAATTTCCAATTTTTGAATGGCCTGCCCTTGTTGGTTGCTTGTTTGCTGTTGCTGTTGGAGTAATTGAAGAATGGTGGATTCGAAATCCAACTTCTTCTGTTCTTGCACTGGCCGATCAAACCCATTCCCACTCTGCAATTGCTGCGTATGCCCTTGTGCGAATTGATTGCCTTGATGGTTTTGATTATTGCTCCATTAGAAATTTGGATGGTTTCGCCACCTAGGTTATACGTGTTTGACAAAGGGTTGTTCTGGGGCGGGTACATTTCTGTCCTACGTAGTTTGTGTGCTCCTGATCTGCGAAAGAAGACATAGGGACATGTATTAGTTGTATGATCAGAATGAGAACAAATTGCACAAATTTCTTTTGGTTGGTTTTTTATGCCACCCAACGTTGTAATTGCATTAACAAGCATATCAATCTTTTTGTTCATAATTTCCATTTCTAATTGCATGCTACTATCACTAGAGATTTCGTAAACTCCCTATTTTTTCGAAAGGCCTCTTCCCCTTGTTGAGAATTGCTGTGAGTTCTCGCTGAGTTCTTCAAATAGTTCGATGGCCTCCTCACCACTTTTCCTCATCAAGATTCCGTTGCAAGCTGAATCCACAATTACTTTGTTAGTGTCATTTAAACCCTCATAAAATGCTTGTACCTGATCATCCTTAGGTATATTGTGCGTAGGACACTTGAGAAGCTTGTTCTTGAAGTCCTTCCATGCCTCGAAGAATAGATCGCCATCTTTTTGTTGGAAGAGTAGAATTTCCCTTTTTAGTTGTCTGGTTTTCTGAGCTGGAAAGAATTCCTTCAAGAACTTTGCTGCCAATTGCTCCCATGACTGAATTGATCCTGGTTCCAAAGAATTATACCACAATTTAGCATTAAGTTTTAATGAAAATGGAAACAAAATTAACCTTATTTGTTCAGGGGTAAGCCCTTGGACGCTTTGTGTTCTGCAAAGATCAAAGAAATCTTGCAAATCTAGATGCGGATCCTCGTCTAGTCTGCCACTGAAGTGGGGAACCATGCTGAGTAATTGAGGTGATAGATGCATATTCCCTGTGACATTAGGTTGAAAAGCTATGCAAGAAGGTTGCTCAATATTCTTCGGAGTGAATTTGTTTTGCATTGGTACTCGATTTGGTACTTTCTCCCCCATTGTTGCTTTTGGAAAAATTCGCTGTACAGTCGACTGGTCCTTGGAGACAGTCGACTGGTCTGTCTCTGCAAAATGTAACCTAAAAGAAAATATAAGCAAAGAAGAAAAATAAAAAGAAAAATATTTGTACTGATTTTGCAAGTTAAGATACTAAACAATCCCCGGCAGCGGCGCCAAAAACTTGTTGTGTAATCTAGATGATCTAAATAAATAGATAATCTGGACACAAATTAAAAACCTCGCAAGTGTACGAATTGTTTATAGAAGCGTAGTGACAAGCAAGGGTCGATCCCACAGAGATTGTAGAAATTAACTTACTAACCAATAAAAAGAAATAAGAATCTTGAAATGTTGTTCTAAAAGAAATGAAGAGATTAAAAACTATATCAAGTAGTTCTGAATCACAAATATCTATTAAGTAGTTGGGTTTTCTGATCTCCACCTATAGTCAATAATGCTAAGTCACCTTCTATACTACTCTAATTACTCATGTTTGTTCCTTTAAGGGCATGGTATCTACTCCTTAAAGTTAATGTTTCCCAAAGCCAAGAATTAGGCATGGTATCTACTCTAATTCGTTTCTTTCCTTAAGTATTTAGCATGGTATCTACTAAGTTGCACTTAAGGAAAACATAGGAACAATGGAAACGAACAAATACTCGAAGTTCTAGAACTTGGTATCAGATCTAGATCCTTCAAGTTGATTAAACCAAGAACCCCTAAAGATTCCTGTGTTACAAACTATGGGCACGAGATACGGGTCGTCTCTATGCTCATATAACTGATCCAGACCTATAATACGCAAACTTGGTAAACTCAGGTTCTGCATGGCAATCGACTTGCTGTCACTCTCAGTCGACTGCTCTTAGAACTTCTGAACAAGTTTGATTATTATAAATCTATACCAATTCAATCAGGTTCAATCAATAAGTACTAGAGAAGCATTCAGAAGAATTTAGCATTACATGACTACGGTTTCAATCTACCCAACTATGAAATTAGTTCCACATAATAAGACTTTTATTGACTAACAGTTTTGAGTACATAATTAAAATAGAGACTGGAAAAGAGAAGAAATAAACTGATGATGTTCGGCCAGATAAGTCGACTGGCTGTCACACAGTCAACTGTCTCGTTCCCTTCTGAGTACTTGATCTCCTCTTTCCTTTGGTGCCCTAGAATAATGCCTCTTGGTTGATATTTATAGAACACGGGAAGAGAGTTAGGGTTTGCACTTTTTGCAGAAAAGTCTTCTTCTTTCGTTTATTTCTTTCCTTATTTGATCTGCGTTTTATTTCTTTCTCTTTTCTTCTTTTCTTCCTTTTCTGCTAACCACGTGCTCCGAGCAGCTTCAACCTCTCTGTCCAGTCGCCTGTTTGAAGAACCAGTCGAATGATGCTCTGCAGTTTCTGTGTGATCATCCTTTCAGTTTGTATTAGTCTTGAATCTGCTTCGTTTGCTGCTTTAGGCTGTTTCCTATGGAAAAGAGAAAAGAAGAGTAAATTACCACATATAGAGCATTTAAATGTCTAATTGCACTAAGATCATTGCTCCTAAATGTGAATATTATTGGGTTCATCAGGAACAGGTAACAAGCTTGCTATTCAGATTTCCTAAGAATCCACAAATACTATCTGTTTGCCCCCACACCAAATTTAGCGGCAACATCTAGCGAGATCAAGACTTCAAAAATCTCCACAAAAGCTCTAAAGAGTTGCAAATATGAAAAAAATCTCCACGCAAATCTACTAACGGTTGTGAAAGAGGAGTTAGGGTATAAGTGGCTTCGGAGCGGGTCGGGTTACAACCAAACCCGCAAGCTAAATCCAAAATGGATTAAGGTGAAGGGGTATTAACAGCTGTGCTTCCTTCTCTTCTTCTTCTTCTTCTGAGCGCCAACCCCCTTCACTTCTTCTTCAAAAACCCAAAAACAGAGACTCGACTGGAAGCTCTTGTAGCACCCTGAATTTTCAATATAATATCTCAAAAATACGTGGCACGATTTCCAGCATCAACCTCAACTGTAATAGTAAACAAGCTAAAACACAAATAAAATTTTTAACTTTTATTACATCAATTCTTTACAAAACACAGCGAAAAATTAAATACCTTCAATTACAAATTCTTTCTTTTACAATACATTCTTTTACAATTTACATAAGCCACAACACCATTCTATCTCATGCGTCCATATCCCAATGCTATAGGTACCTACTTGTAAAACATGAGGCTAGAGATAACCCTAACCCCCAAAAACTACAGGAGTCAGCCATAACGGTGTGAGTGACATAGAAAGAAATGCAACATGATGAAACATAAGGGATAAAGTCATAAACAATATAACCAACAGTAATAATAAATGAAGAGAAGGAGTTGATAAATAAGTAAAATATGAAAACAGCAAGTGAAACTAGACTAAGTGTCAAGTGTAGGAAAACAGGAAAACAACATGCATAAAACCAAGTCAAGAAAACATCAATACTATAAGTTGACTCTCTAATGCACACTTGTCGAATCTATGCTCCCCACTCTACATAGATCCCGTGCAAGCCCTTAACGTTCTCCACTTTATAGGGTTAAATCCATCTTTATGCAACTAATTCTACTACGATGACTACTATGAGATTTAGACAAACTGTGAGTATTAGCCCATGCCCCGATAATTTCGGAGGTCAATCTCTATCCACAGATAATTCCGAGGAATATTTAAATCACACCTGGGAATCTTCGAGAATACCCCACACCACAAGCTATGGTGCCTCATCAGACAAATACCCCAAGAGTGTCACCTCGCCCCCGATAATTCTGGAGATCAATCCCACACCGCAGGTAATTCCGAAGACTATTTCACTCACACCTCGATAATTCCGAGGATTATCTCACACCGCAAGCCATACTAAGGTCCATAACCCATGTTCTCATTTCATCATATCACCATCTAGTGCATGTCCTTATCTCTTTAAGTTAATTAGTTGATTACGAATCTCTTAGAGTTGGTGTACCCTATCGGACTTAACTCAACTGATCAACAACAAAGCCTCAACTAACCAAATCACAAAATCTCAACCGCTGGTAATTTGGGTCCTACTCACCCTTTAGAGACTCATAACCCAACCATCAATACCAAATCTTTCAATAAAACTCATAATTTCATCATCAAAACGTTTATATAAAGAAAACTTTTTAAATCAACAAAATCCAAATTCATTTAATGTGATCATAAAATTTTAGAATTTAAGTAAGATATTAAATTCGTTAAATAAAAGAAAATCATATTTCAAAGTCGTAGAATATCACAAAACATCAATTCCTTCGAAAACCACATATATCTCTTTATAAAGTCATAGGAATGTAATTTAAATTATATTATAAACAAAATATAACTTTCTTTAAAATACTGTAATTTGTAGTAAAAATATAATCTAAAACATTAGATCAATAATCCATAAGTTCGAAGAAATAATCTTTCAAAAGAATCGACGAAAAACTCAATAAAACAACTAGTAAGACAATTGACGGTCGACCGCCCAATCAGTTAAAAAACAGGGCAGTCGACTGTCAAGGGGAAATTCTCAAATTAAAGAAATATCGGTCGACCGCTAGCTGCTATACAGCCAGTTTAAAGTTGTGTATGTTTTGACCGATACATTGATTATACTTTTTAAAATCCCAAATTTGAAAAACCAATTTCCTGAGATTGAATATAACTTTTATAGCATATAAAAGTTTATAAAACACATCAAATTAACATTAAGATCATAATAGAGCAAATCTTCACAAATTCTTCAAAACAGTGCACGTAACTGTGTATGTGTGTATATGTGTGTGTTTGTATTAGTTGGATCATCAAAATTCATCAAATAGGAGTAGTATAATGTTCAGATCTAGTCTCAGTATCAAGACACTTCAAATCCAATCGAAACTGTCAAAACATCAAATTTGACAATTCTTCAAGGCAGTATATATATATATATATATATATATATATATATATATATATATATATATATATATATATATAGGGTCGCCTTCGGTTGCGAACTCCTCCGTGCGAACTCAGCTTACGAACTCCTGTGCTTGTCGTTGGATTCAAAGGGCTCCATCCGATGGCTGTGATGAATTCGCACTCTTCTCAGTTAGGGGGGTAATTTGGTCATTTAAACTTCAGCCAATTACCCCCTCACGCTGTCGAGATCTCAGACCCAAATCCCAAATCGAATGAATCCCCTTCTCTCTCTCAGAGCGAGCAAAACCCTAAACTTCTCTGTGCGATTTCTTCGTGCGAACTCATGTGTTCTCCTCAATTCTCAGATCGAAATCGATCCCCTTCTCTCTCTCTTCTCGAAACCCTAACTCTTCCAAATAGCTCCATCGATTTCTAGATGGGTCGCCTTCGGTTGCGAACTTCTGTGTGTGAACTCAGCTTGCGAACTCCTGTGCTTGCTGTTGGCTCCAAAATAGATCAAAACCCTACCTCCGACCGCCCCCTACTATCTCCAATCGTCTTCGCCGCTATGGAAACCCTAGGGTTTTGATCAGGTATAAATTTTTGATTTTTTTTTGTTTCTGCTTGAATTTGTAGGAATGAGGTAATTTTTTAAGAGAGATAGAATGTTTTGTTTGAATTTGTAGGAAGCATTGAGCTTCACTGAGTCTTTCTTCATGGCTTGAAACCCACTATGGATATATTTCTTCATATCAATCCAGGGAAGTGTTTGATTCTGACTATTCATTTTTTAAAAATTTAATTGCTTACTTTATTGCATGTTGGTATAGGCAGTGATGACAATCTAGAATTTACAAGCAGTTGTAGGCATTTTGTTGCTTCTTTTGTTTGTGCACTTTTGTGTTTATATTTTACAAGCATTTGTACGAACAGTTCGCACACAAGAGTTCGTACTCCTCCGTTGCAAATTTGGTTATTTTATCGGTTAGAGACATATATTCCTCCGTTGCAAATGGAGGGGTAATTTGGTAATTTGATAATTTTGAGGTTAGAGACATATACTCTTAGGGACATCATTTCAGAGGTTTTATTTATTCAGATTATGGTTGCAACTAGTTGGCATGGCATATTAATGCAGCCGTAGTGAGATCATACATCTGAATAAGTGGTATACTAAATCATGATTCTATTTGATGAGTTTTTCGCATTTTGTTTACCTGAAGCTGGGAAAAAAATCGCACAGAGAAGATGAAACTTTTTTACTTGAATGTGAAACTGAACCAAAATTTGGTTTAGGTGAAATATCAGTTGAAAGTGAAACAAAACATGAGTTGAAACTGAAACTTAAATATGAGTTATTATTCAGATTATTGTTAGAACTAGTTGGCATGGCATAATAATGCAGCCGTAGTGAGATCATGGTTATGAATAAGTGCTATATTTTCAATTTTGATACTATTTGGTGAGTTTTTTAACTTGCTATGTACGAGGTAAATCAATGCCTACAAGAGCTTTAAACAACATAAAGTGCTCATTATGCTTGGAACAACATATGTGCTATACTCATGCTTGATTATATTTGACTTATTTCATAATTACTTATTATGTGGAAGGTTGTTCTGAGCCTATATGTACTTCATTTGTTTACAATTTACGGTGATAATATTTCAGTCCGATATTGCTAAGCTTTTTATGTTATTTTTTGTAGGGTGGTGGAGCAGTTCCCTCCATTTGCTACTAGACAGAGCTTCGAGCAGTTTCAGCATCAGCAGCACCATAGCATATCACCAGAAGTCCAATATTTTTTTCATCTTTTAGTTTATACTACTAGACCTTGATTTTGTATAGTGATAGTCCATTGTATAATGTAGTATGAGGTTCGAGTTTGTATACTGTAAATTTTTGGTATAATGAAACTTTTTTAACTTAAACATGAAACTGAAACAAAATTTTGTTTAGCTGAAATGCGAGTTCAAACTGAAACAAAACATGAATTGAAACTGAGTTTACATGAGTTGAAACTGAAATTGAAATATGAGTTGAAGCTGAAACAATTTGAGTTGAAACTAGAGCTGTAATATGAGTTGAAACTGGAGCTGTAATATGAGTTGATACTGTAGCTGAAATATGAGTTGAAACATGAACTTAAATATGAGTTGAAGATGAAATATGAGTTGAAACTGAAACTGAAAAATGAGTTGAGGCTAAAATATGAGTTCAAACTGAAACTGAAACAAGATTTGAAACTTAAATTTGAGTTGAAACTGAAATTTGAGTTGAAACTGGAGCTGTAATATGAGTTGAAACTGGAGCTGTAATATGAGTTGAAACTGAAGCTGAAATATGAGTTGAAACTTAAACTTAAATATGAGTTGAAGATGAAATATGAGTTGAAACTGAAACTGAAACAAGAGTTGAAACTGAAATTTGAGTTGAAACTGGAGCTGTAAAATGAGTTGAAACTGGAGCTGTAATATGAGTTGAAACTTAAACTTAAATATGAGTTGAAGATGAAATATGAGTTGAAACTGAAACTGAAACAAGAGTTGAAACTGAAATTTGAGTTGAAACTGGAGCTGTAATATGAGTTGAAACTTAAACTTAAATATGAGTTGAAGCTGAAATATGAGTTGAAACTGAAACTTAAATATGAGTTGAAGCTGAAACAAAATATGAAGCTGACACATGCAAATGGAATATGAGTTGAAACTGATAACAAGAACCATTGCGGACTGGCCATACAAGGAAGTAAATTATTTCTAGCAGGAGCCTTTCTCAAATTATAGTCGAAGTAAATTATTTCATACAAGGAAAATATTTAAATCGTGGACAGAATATACATTGGTTTCCTATTACAATGGCCACAACCACAAAAGCTAATTATTCCCTTAAAGTGGTACAAAAAATAGACTACGAAAAAGAGCTAATTATTCTTATTACAATGGTCAATAAAGAGCTCAATTTTCTGTAACGAATTTCCAGCATAACACATTCGGTAACCTCCAGTAACCGTACAAACTGCAAGCAATAATAAAGAAAGGGTTTAGATAGATGATTCGTAATTATTTATCTAACATATTTTAAGTAAATGTAGGCTCAGAACACAACCTAGCATATGACAGGGATTAAGATAATTATCAACTGAATCAAGCATGACTGAAAAGCATCATAATTATGTTCACACTTGGGCTGCAATACTATGCCATGCCAACAAGTTGATCCATAATTTGATCAAAATTTTTAGCTGAAGCTTAAACTTAGTTCAGCTGAAATATGGAGTTGCAACTGAAACAAAACATAAGTTCAAACTGAAATTGAGATATGAGTTGAAACTCAAACTGAAACATAAACTCAAACTGAAATATATATATAGGGTCGCCCTTGGTTGCGAACTCCTGTGTGCAAACTCAGCTTGCAAACTCCTGTGCTAGCCGTTGGATTCAAAATAGATCCATCGATGGCTGTGTTTGAATTCGCCCTCTTCTCAGTTATTAGCGAGGGTAATTTGTTCATTTCAATTTTCAGCCCATTCCCCCCTTCACGCTGTCGTGAGATCTCAGACCCAAATCGATTGAATCCCCTTCTCTCTCTCAGAGTGAGTGAAACCCTAATTTTCTCTGTGCGATTTTTTTTCTAAACTTCAGCTAAACAAAATGCGGAAAACTCATCAAATAGAATCAGGATTTAGTATACCACTTATTCAGATGCATGATCTCACTACGGCTGCATTAATATGCCATGCCAACTAGTTGCAACCATAATCTGAATAAATAAAACCTCTGAAAATATGTCACTCAGAGTATATGTCTCTAACCTCAAAATTACTAAAATTTCAAATTACCCCTCCATTTGCAACAGAGGAGTATATGTCTCTAACCGAAAAAATAACCAAATTACCCCCCAAAGATAACTGAGAAGAGAGCGTGAACAATCACAACCATTCGATGGAGGGTTTTTGGATTGGACGGCCAACGTTATGGTTTGCACGATGAGTTCCAACCATAATACAAGTATAAATTAACTCCTCTCATTTAAATAATTGCAAAAGTGCACAAACAAAAGAAGCAACAAAATGCCTACAACTGCTTGTAAATTCTAGATTGTCATCACTTCCTACAACCACATGCAATAAAGTAAGCAATTAAATTTTTAAAAAATGAATAGTCAGAATCAAACACTTCCCTGGATTGATATGAAGAAATATATCCATAGTGGGTTTCAAGCCATGAAGAAAGACTCAGTGAAGCTCAACGCTTCCTACAAATTCAAACAAAACATTCGATCTCTCTTAAAAAATTACCTCATTCCTACAAATTCAAGCAGAAACAAAAAAAATCAAAAATTTATACCTGATCAAAACCCTAGGGTTTCCATAGCGGCGAAGATGATTGGAGGTAGTAGGGGGCGGTCGGAGGTAGGGTTTTGATGTATTTTGGAGCCAACAGCAAGCACAGGAGTTCGCAAGCTGAGTTCACACACAGAAGTTCGCAACCGAAGGCGACCCATCTAGAAATTGATGGAGCTATTTGGAAGAGTTAGGGTTTCGAGAAGAGAGAGAGAAGGGGATCGATTTCGATCTGAGAATCGAGGAGAACACATGAGTTCGCACGAAGAAATCGCACAGAGAAGTTTAGGGTTTTGCTCGCTCTGAGAGAGAGAAGGGGATTCATTCGATTTGGGATTTGGGTCTGAGATCTCGACAGCGTGAGGGGGTAATTGGCTGAAGTTTAAATGACCAAATTACCCCCCTAACTGAGAAGAGTGCGAATTCCATCACAGCCATCGGATGGAGCCCTTTGAATCCAACGGCAAGCACAGGAGTTCGTAAGCTGAGTTCGCACGGAGGAGTTCGCAACCGAAGGCGACCCTATATATATATATATATATATATATATATATATATATATATATATATATATGCATGTGTATGTATGTGTTTGTGCATTAGCAAACCATCAAGATTTTATTGTATCTAAGTAGTAGTAAGTTCCAATTAAGTCTCAGTATGAATGTAAAGCAAGATCTCATCGGAAATTTCACAAAACCAACACAAAATCGATTTCAGCCTTCAAGCATCAGACCCAAAATCAAGATAACAACTCCAACTCTCAAACTTATCCTTTTGATTTCAAAACTCCTCTTGTAACTTATTAAACACATACACAAATATTAACATCAGTTACAGACGAACAAAAGCAAATTATAACATGATTTAATCGAGTCATACTCATCCAAACATCAAGAATAGCCCAAGCATATGGTTATACACAGTAGAAGTTGTCTTAGGTCAATTTGGGTATTACATAGCATGCAGACACATCATAATCCATCAAATCATCAAGCACATGAAATTAAACAACCTATTCATGATTTCTATTAGGTTCCTAACAATCTCAACTCATCCATTAGGGTTTTAAAACATCAATAGCATAGTTTTCATGAAAAGAGTCAATCTTTTAGTTCATCTACTCATCAAAATTCATATTATCATCTACAATTCCTAATCATGCTTTCTAATACACAAACCATCACATACAACATGTTTAGAACAAAAAGAAAATAACCATATGTCACTCACCTTATTGAAGAATCAACCGAAGATAATAAAGAAAATAAGAAAACATTTCCTTTCGCAAGAAAACCAAGATCCTCGCTTCGAAACTCCAAGAAAATAATAATAAAGAAATCTTTTTGTGTGGTGCTGCAAAGAGATGGCTGCACTCTCTTTTAAATAGGCCGGAAATAGGGTTTTAGGTTTTTTGAATAGATTAGTAAAATATCCCTTTTGAATATATCTTTATATATATATAAATCCTTATACTTGGAAATTAGATTAAACAAATTCAATTTAAATCATAAAAAAAACCCAACACACTAGATCTGGTCGGCACTGTTGTAAAACCCAGAAAAATGAAATTTGTACATTTTGCCTCTAAGTGGCAATTTTGCCAAAATACCCTTTTTTTTATATCAAAACTTGCAAAATAAACCAAATTTATTAAAACAAAAAGTAAACTCTTTACCTATGAATTGACTAGCCATCATGCTCAGCCCAAAAATACTCCAAGTGGTAATTTTGCACAAAAGTCCATCTTTTTGTAATATTTGCAAATAGATCATATAATTATCAGAAAAATCCAGAAAATTCACAAATAATATCTAATAATAAATAATGGGTTTCCCCAAAATAATTCCTAACTTTGAACTTCCCAAGAAAATATTTGCACGTGTTTTGCACGTGTAAAAAGATAAATTTCAGAAAATATTTATTAAATCACCCAAAAATCATATCAATTCATTTATTAATCTCAAAATTATTATTTAAAAATCGTGGGTATTACAACACTCCCTCCTTAGAATAGTTCTGTCATCAGAACTACTACTAATAGGGTCCAAACAAAATAAGCATAAGAAAATGAAATCTCATAGATGGAAATATAGTTTAAGAAATACAATTATACAAGAGAATGTAATCTAACAAAAGAAATACAATTTAAATCAAAGAGTACACTCATACAAAAGAATACAATCATACAAAAAGCTCAGGAAAATTCTTCTGCATGCGATCCTCTGACTCCCACGTAGCTTCCTCAAACTATTGGTTCCTCCACAATACCTTGACCATAAGTATCACCTTATTCCTCAACACTTTCTCCCTATGATCAACAATCTCTACGGGATGCTCCTTGTAACTCAAGTTCACCTGAGATCTTCAGGCACTTCCACCAGCTGATGACTCCGATCCGGCACATACTTCCTCAACATCGACACATGAAACACATCATGCACCTATGCCAATTCCTCCAGAAGCTCCAACTTATATGCTGTCTTACCAATCCGCTCTAAAATCCTGTATGGCCCAATGTACCTTGGTGCCAACTTGCCTCCCTTTCCAAACCTGATCACTCCTTTAGTCAGAGATACCTTGAGAAAAACTGCATCCCCAACCTCAAACTCCAAGTCTCTTCGTCGAGTGTCTGCATAACTCTTTTGCCGACTCTGAGCCTCGACTAACCACTTACGAATCAACTTAATCTTTTCTGATATCTACTGCACAATCTCAGGCCCAAACATCTACCTCTCGCCAACTTCATACCAACAGACAGATGTTCTGCACTTCCTCCCGTACAGAGCTTCATACGGAGCCATACCGATACTCGCTTGGTAACTGTTGTTATAAGCAAACTCAACCAATGCCAAGTATCTCTCCCAATTGCCACCAAAATCCATAACACAAGCCCTCAACATATCTTCCAATACCTGATTCACCCTTTCAGTCTGGCCATCAGTCTGTGGGTGAAAAGTAGTATTGAAATCGGTTCTAGTACCCAAAGCTGCTTGCAAACTCTTCCAAAATCTCGACGTGAACCTCGCATCCCTGTCGAAAATAATCGACACAGGAACCCCATAAAGTCTCACAATCTCATCAATGTACAGCTCTGTCAATTTCTCCAACGACCAAGTAATCTTCATGGACAAAAAGTGAGCTGACTTAGTCAGATGGTCCACAATAACCCAAATCGAGTCATCGCCCTTCGGACTCCTCAGCTACCCGGTGATGAAATCCATGCTGATATTCTTCACTTCCATTCCGGAATAGGCAAAGGCAGCAACAAACCTCCAGGTTTCTTATTCTCTGCTTTGATCTGCTGAAAAGTCAGACACCTTGCCACAAAATCTGCCACATCTCTCTTCATACCAGACCACCAAAAGTGCCGTTTGATGTCCTTGTACATCTTTGTGCCTCCATGATGTACTGACAATAAAGTACTGTGTGCTTCCTGCAAAATACTTTCTCTCATATCTACATTCTCTGGAATACACAACCTCTTACCCATCCATAGAACTCCATCTTGGACACGGAACTCTGACAACTTGCCATCGGAAACCTGCTGCAACATCTTCTGAATCCCTACATCTGCTTTCTGACCTTCCATAATCTGCTCTCTCAAGGAAGGCTACAGCCTCAGCTGAGCCAAAGATGCCCCCTAACCCTGCAGTACGACCTCAATATCTGGCTGATCAAACTTTGCTGCCAACTCACTCTGGGTAGTGATCAAACTCGACAAACTACTCTTCCGACTAAACCCATCGGCCACCACATTCGCCTTGCTCGAATGATACTTGATCTCAGGACGAATGTCTTCCAATACTTCCAACCATCTTCTCTACCGAAGATTTAGATCCTTTTGTTGATAAATGTACTTCAGGCTCTTTTCGGTCGGTCTACATGTTGACCTTCTCACCATATACATAATGCCTCCACTGCTTCAAGGCAAAGATAATAGTTGTTAATGCCAGATTATGCGTCGGATAATTCTTCTCATATGGACGCAACTGCCTCGAACCATAAGCAACTTGCATTCCTGCATCAAGACGCACCCCAAACCTCTGAGAGATGCATCACTGAAGATGTCATAATCCTTCCCAGCTTGTGGCAAAGCTAAGATAGGCATAGTCATCAACCTCTCCTTCAGCTCAAGAAAACTTGCCTCACACTTATCAGTCTATGTGAATGTCACAGTCTTCTGAGTTAACCCTATCAGTGGAACTGCAATCTGTGCATAGCCCTGAATGAATCTCCTGTAGTACCCAGCCAAACCCAAGAAACTCCTGACTTCCTTCACTGTCATTGGCCTGGGTCCTTCACGGCTTCAACCTTTTGAGGATCAGTGGCCACTCCCTCCTTAGAAATGATATGACTAAGAAAGGCTACCTCAAACTTCCAAAACTCACACTTCGACAGCTTGGCATACAAGTTATGCTCCTGCAACTTCTTCAATACCTCTGTCAAGTGTATAGAATGCTCTTCCTCCAACTTCGAATATACCAAAATATCATCAATGAAAACCACTACGAAGGAATCAATAAATGGCCGCAAGATCCAATTCATCATGTCCATGAATACTGCTGGGGCATTCGTCACTCCGAATGGTATTACCAAAAACTCATAAAGTCCATTACGAGTCCTGAAAGCTGTTTTACTCACACCTTCCTCCTTGACTCGAACCTGATGATACCCTGATCTTAGATCAATCTTCGAAAACACAGCTGCTCCTCGAAGCCTGTCAAATAGATCATCAATTCGTGGAAGCAGATACTTGTTCTGAATAGTCACTCTATTCAACTCCCGATAGTCAATGCACATCCTCATTGACCCATCCTTCTTCTTCACCAACAACACTGGTGCACCCCACAGTGATGAACCCGGCCTGATGAAACCCTTATTCAGCAATTACCTAATCTGCTTCTTAACCTCATCTTGCTTAACAGGTGCCATCCTGTACGGAGCTTTAGAAATCAGAGCACTCCCCGGCGGAACATTAATACAAAACTCCGCATCTCACTGTGGCGGCAATCCTAGTAAATCTTCTAAAAGCACTGTAGGAAAATTCCTGACAACTGGAATGCCTCTGACTTCATATGGAATCATCAACTTAGATACTATTGTAGCCACTTTTGGGTCCTTCATCTTCACCTGAAAAGTCACTGCGGAACCACCTGGTGCCTTCACCAACACCTCTTTCTTCTTACATTGAATTGTGGCATCATATATTACCATCCAATCAATGTCCACAATCATATCCATGCCTAAGACTTGTAGCTCAATAAGATCAATGCCAAATAATCTTCCACCAATCTCGATATCACAACCCTCGTAACATTGATCAGCATTCAACTCTTCTCCTGATGGTATTGCCACCGTCAAGACTCTGCCTGGAAACACCTTAGGTTCCATACTTAAAGCTTTTGCAAAATTGGAAGACACAAATGTATGCGAAGAACCAGTATCAAATAAAACTTTTGCTTTTATTGAATTAACCAAAACAAATCCTGGATCACATCCTCTGAGTTACCCGCATCCTCCTCAGTTAATGCGAACACCCTCCCCTGCCTCTGAAATTTGCCTCCGCCTAAACCTTCCTTCTTCAATGCGGGCAGAACAGCTTAGTAAGCCCTGCTTGCCCACACTGAAAACAAGTTTGCTTTGCCAGTTTAGGACACACTGACCTGAAGTGACCTGCCTCCTTACAGTAGTAACAAGCCACCTCATGAGCTGCAGGTGCCTTCTGCTCTGGCCTACTGAACCTGCCCTGCTTTACTGGGAACTTCTTCCCACTCTGACTAGCTACTGGCTTCTTGTTCCTGTTCCAGGTCTCTTGCATCTTCTGGAACTGGTCCATATCTTCTTCTGTCATTGCTGCTCTCCTGACCAGCTTATCGAACCTTCTGATGCCCAACGAATCATTCTTGAACTCAAATTTGGCCTCTAGCCCTGCTCAAATTTCTTGGACTTCTTCGCTTCGTCCATAATCAGCTCCGGTGCATACCTTGATAGCTGAGTGAACTTAGTCTCATATTCGCACACCGTCATGCTGCCTTGCTGCAGATTCAAGAACTCTGCTGCCTTCCTCTCCTGAATATCCAAAGGAAAGAAACGATCCCTGAATTCATCCAGAAAAACCTCCCAAGTCACTTGCTGATCCCTAAAAGTCCTCTTCACTGACTGTCACCAGATGTGAGCATCCTTCTCTAACTGCATTGTAGCCAATTTCACCTTATTGACTACTGGCGTTTCCAAGACTTCGAAGACCATCTCCATCTGTCTAATCCAATCATCAACCTCATTTGGATCAGACTACCCCTAAAAAATAGGCGTGTTCATCCGCTTGAAGGACTCAACCTGCTTGATCGAACCAGCATTAACAAACACTGGTCCAGCCCCTTGATTCCGATTCTGATTATGTGCCATATTAGCTGCCATGAATGCATTCTAGGTCTGATACACCCAGGCAATCTCAGTCTCAAGATCAAGTCCAGCCCTATGGGAACTCCCAGCCCCATCACCGTTACCACCATTCCTGGTCCTGGGTCCTGCCATTATACTGAATACTGCAAGATGAGGGTAAAGTTAGAGCATCACAACATAATTCATATTCATATCAATACCCCATGGCAAAACCTCAGTTATACCCCAAACCAAATCATCTTGTTTTAATTCTATATGATACTCACACTCTAATATCCACACCTAGGTACTTACGCTCTAGTGTCCACTCCTAGGTTTATTTTTATACCATGTTTATTATTACTATTGAAATGTGCTCTAATACCAATCTCTGTAGCACTCCGAATTTCCAATATAATATCTCAGAAATACGTGGCACAATTTCCAGCATCAACCTCAATTGTAATAGTAAACATAGCTAAAACACAAATAAATTTTTTAACTTTTATTTCATCGATTCTTTCCAAAACACAACGGAAAATTAAACACATTGAATTGCAAATTCTTTCTTTTACAATACATTCTTTTGCAATTTACCTAAGCCACAACACCATTCTATCTAATGCGTCTAAATCCCAATGCTATAGGTACCTACCTGTAAAACATAAGACTATAGATAATCCAAACCCCCAAAAACTACAGGGGTCGGCCATAACGGTGTGAGTGACATCGAAAGAAATGCAACATGATAAAACATAAGGGATAAAGTCATAAACAACATATACCAACAGTAATAATAAATGAAGAGAAGGAGTAGATAAATAAGTAAAACATGAAAACAGCAAGTAAAACTGGACTAAGTGTCAAGTGTAGGAAAATAGGAAAACAATATGCATAAAACTAAGTCAAGAAAACATCAATACTACATGCTGACTCTCTAATGCACACTTGTCGAATTTATGCTCTGCACTCTACATAGACCCGGTGCAAGCCCTTAATGTTATCCACTTTATAGGGTTAAATCCCTCGCAACTAATCCTACCACGATGACTACTATGAGATTTAGATAAACTGTGAGTATTAGCCCATGTCCCAATAATTTTGGAGGTCAATCTCTATACACAGATAATTCCAGAGACTATTTCACTCACACATGGGAATCTTCGAGAATACCCCACACCACAAGCTATGATGCCTCATCACACGAATGCCCCATGAGTGTCGCCTCGACCCCGATAATTCCGGAGATCAATCCCACACTGCAGGTAATTCCAGAGACTATTTCACTCACACCTCGATAATTTCGGGGATTACCTCACACCGCAAGCCATACTAAGGTCTATAACTCATGTTCTCATTTTATCATATCATCATCTAGTGTCTGTCCTTATCTTTGTAAGTTAATTAGTTGATTATGAATCTCCTAGAGTTGGTTTATCTACTAGACTTAACTCAACTGATCAACAACAAAGCCTCAACTAACCAAATCAAAAAATCTCAACTGCTGGTAATTTGGGTCCCACTCACCCTTTAGAGACTCATAACCCAACTATTAATACCAAATCTTTCAATAAAAACTCATAATTCCATCATCAAAACGTTTATATAAAGAAAACTTCTTAAATCAACAAAATTCAAATTCGTTTAATGTGCTCATAAATTTCCAAAATTCAAGTAAGATATTAAATCCGTTAAATAGCATAAAATCATATTTCGAAGTCGTAGAATATCACAAAACATTAATTCATTCGTAAACCACATATATCTCTTTATAAAGTCATAGGAATGTAATTTAAATTATATTATAAACAAAATATAACTTTCTTTAAAATACTGTAATCTGTAGTAAAAATATCATCTAAAACATTAGATCAACAATCCATAAGTTCGAAGAAATAATCTTTCAAAAGAATCGATGAAAAACTCAATAAAACAACTAGTAAGACAATTGACGGTCGACCGCCCAATCAGTTAAAAAACAGGGCAGTCGACTGTCAAGTGGAAATTCTCAAATTAAAGAAACGTTGGGCGACTGTGCGGTCGACCGCTAGCTACAATACAACCAGTTTAAAGTTGTGCATGTTTTGACTGATAAATTGATTATACTATGTAAAATCCCAAATTTGAAAAACCAATTTCCTGAGATGATTGAATATAACTTGTATAGCATATAGAAGTTTATAAAATACATCAAATTCACATTAAGATAAAAAAAAGAGCAAATCTTCACAAATTCTTCAAAACTGTAAGCCCTATTTTCAAATTTTATTGTATTTTGTATTCTTTTGATTATTATATTTGAACTCATTTATTATGGTGCATTTTGTCTTTCTTGGGTTTTTTTGTTCTCTTTGGATCAATTTGTGTTCTTTTGATTGGGTTCTATTTTTTGTGAATTTGGCTCTTTTCGATTTTTAATTTGATTTGTTCTCCTTTGTGTTCATCTCATCTTATTGCATTTGTTTGTCTCTTTTTGGAGCCAAAACCGATACCTAGAACCCACATAATCTCAACCCAAAATCCTAATTGCTTGATCCCTATAAATACCCCCATTAATTAACCCAATTATATACTCTCTTTTTTTCTGCCGTTTTCTCTCTCCCCGTACCCCTTTCTCTCTCTCTGTTTTCGTTTACCCAAACCCAACCGTTCTCACCCCCGACTCCCATCCATCCTCCGACCATCATTCACCACCGTCATCACCACCGTCACCGTCTCCGTCTCCTCTTCATCCCCATCACCGTCGCTCATACCCCCGTCCTCGCCATCCCCGTCACCGAAACCCCATTGTCGACTTTGCCATTGCCGTAACTTCATCTCCATCACCCTATTCCCTCTCCGTGCTCCATCATCATCTTTGTTGCCTCTTGTTGCGCTTGTGCACCCCCTAGCGCCGCCATCCAAGTCCCGGAGTTGCGAGCGTCGTTCCCCTATTTTCAACCGCAAAAACATAGTTCCCTTCACCGGAGTTGTTGTCGCCGCCGTCGCTTCCCGACTGTGGTAACGATGCCGCTCTGCCACCGCAGTCGCCCGTCGCAGTCGTCGCGCAGCGACAGTCCGCCGCTCTCTCTCTCTTTTTCGCTGTCGAGAGGTAGGAGACGCACCCCGATTGGTGGGTTTCGCTGTTTGCTATTCTGCCGCATCGGATCCCAAGTCACTGTTCGCTGTTCAGGTTGGATATGGTGTGAGGCAGTAAGCCGATTAGTTGGGTTTCGCTGTTTGTTGTTCTGCCGCACCCGATCCAAAGTTGTTGTCCACTCTTTTGGGACAGATCCGGTGTGGAACTGAGTTCTTATTGGGTTGTTTTGGTGTTCCGTGTTTTGTGTGCTCCAGATCCAGTTACGGTGTTCTGCATTCTGTCCCGATCCAGTGTGTGGGAATTGCTCTAGGATCTTGCTGTTGCTGTTGATTCTTCGTGCATTTTAGGGAGATTTTCACCTGGGATTCTGATCCCGTTATTCTATTTTATTAATATTTGCAATAACAGGCAAGTCTCTTCTTGAACCCTTTTTATTATTTGTGTTCAAGATTCCTTTGATCTCCTGCAAGTAGATCCTGTCCTTTTATTATCAAAAACTGCTTTGACAATTCCGTTAATATTATCGAGAGTTTACACGAGCTAACTCGACATACTCTTAACATCGTGCTACTCTTCGATCTAAACCTAGTCCCCAATGTTTCATGCATTTGCACATTAAACAACTAGATTCATGCATAGGACTGCTTGATAGATTGGACAATGAAATTGAACATGCTGGAATTGAATTTAATTGATCAATTGACACCATGACCATGATAAATGTATCTTAAACCTTAGAAATTTGCATGTTGACACCTAGGATTGCTTTGATTACTAATTTGTATGCGATATGTGATCGTATGAAGTTTTTGTTATCTTTCATGTTAATATGATTTCTGGACTGCTGTATGTTTCACTTTGAATCATATTTTTAACCATGCTAATGACCTAATTTGAGGAAACTTACTGAACATAAAATGTAGCCCTTGATGTCTAGATAATTTTCCCCTGGTCTGGATTTGAATTCCAGTTTTCCATCTATTAGATATCATCACTTTACTGCAACTGTGTTAGTAATTTTTAGACTCATAATTTCATACGTATCCTGCTGTAGTTTATTTTATTTGATCCTATTAACCATAAAGGAAAAATCTGAAATAAATCATGCTGGACCTAGACATGTATAGCTACTTCCGTGAATTTTTGTAGATTTTAATAATGAGCTTTCTGACCCGAATTAATTACTGGAACATAACCTACTGCATGCTAATTGAACATAAAACCTGATTAGATTAGAGTTTTCACCCTAGTTCCTATGTCTTTCATATGCCTTAATTATACTCGCTGGAACAGTATGGAAGTCTACTTTCCAGATCTTCCAGCAGATTCAGTTTTGATATTGTGTAGTGACCATGATCTATGTTTTGGTACAGCAAGGTCATGCTATCCTGATTTTGTGAAATATGTTTATATGATGTGTTTGCTTCGTGCTTTGTCTGTAGTGCTTAGAATTAGTCACACATAGGAATATACAATATTGACACTCTCTTGAATGCTCACATACATAGGATGAAAATAAACTATTAACAAGCCGGGATTATTATGGGTAGACTTGGTAGTGAACAATCGGGAAATGTACTCGGTTAGCCCTTCTCGCTCGCACGAATACTTGACATAGAAGGAGGAGATTGTCTTCGAAGTAGATTATCACGTTATCTTAATATCTCGTTATCTTGTTATCTAGTTATGCCAAGTATACGAGCCGTGAATTCACCATCCGTTTAAAACAGTCACTGTACTTGCATGGAACCTGTAGTATGGAATGCAGTAGTACGTGCACTAGATAGGTTAATAAAATACTTAACAACCTGCATACTTGAGCTTGTATTGACATTGACTTGAGATCACGCATTTCATGTGTGATTATTGTAACCTTTTGATATTGCCTACTCTTTGTTTTGTTCTTTGTCTTTGACCATGTTCATTTCCTTTGATATCCATGTTTTCTTATTATCCTTTTTTTCTCTACTTGCCGCCTACAACTTGCTCTATGGGCACTCTTTTATTTCTTTTTAGACCAGGAATTTATAGGTACTGAAGGATCTGTTCCCGAAGGAATTGGTGAGCAACGTTTCTAGTGATGGATCCGGTTTCCGCTACGTAGTTTATTAATTGTGGATAGATTTATTTTCTGAGCACTGTTATCTCTTGTACTTTGTTTTGGGATCTATGACCCGTAGTTTTGTTTTGATCCTGGATGTTGGATATTTATACTGTTCGTTTATTTCATTATTATTGGAACTTTATCATTGATTCATGTGATCATGTTTCTTGCGTGGTTGTATATTTGTTGATCTTATTGCTGAGTTAGTCTGGTACAGCTTATGGATGGTGTTTACATCATTCGCTGGGCCTACGTTGCGTACTCGTGTTCCGTATTTTGGGAAGCGGGGCATGACAGGGTTTTTAGTGGTATCAGAGCACAAGGTTGAGTAATATATCAATCAAACATGACTATCTTTACGAGGGTTGGCTTTGATTGGTATATTAGTCGAGTTTGGCTCCAGCCGGGTTAACTCAGTGTTTTGCATACCACGATAATCACATGAATACTTGTATAATTACCAACATATAATCTAGGTACTGACCATCTTTGATCGTGTGCAGGATATGGCTCGTGGGAATTCTTCTTCTCGCTCAGGGGATCAGCAGCCGGACAATGCTGCTATTCTCCAGACGATTCAGCAGATGATGGCTCTTCAGCAGGAGCACAATGAGCTGATGAGAGCCACTTTGGCAGCCAATGGGAATGTCGCTGGACCTTCACCTGATGCTCTGCCACCTAGGCCTGGTACGGTAGCGGATTTCATGAGGCTACACCCGGATAAGTTTTTGGGTACTAAGTCTCCGTTGGAAGCCGAGCAATGGCTTATCCGGAAGGAGCGACTGCTGGTCGCTGCTCGTGTTACTGAGGCAGATCGTGTGGATGGGGTTAGCATCCAGCTGGTGGATCTCGCTCATATCTGGTGGCGGGTTGAATCCGAGAGGATGCCGCGACCCATTGAATGGGCCACTTTCTCTGAGAGCTTCATGGTGAAGTTCTTTCCCAGTGTCACCAAGGCAGAGATGGGGCGACGATTTGTTTTCCTAACTCAGGTTAGCTAGATAATATTTTTAATTGTCATTTGTTTTTGCCTATTCACTAGTGACAGTATTAATTTGAGCGTTATCTTAATCAGGGAACCCGTTCGGTGGACGAGTATGCTGCAGAGTTTACTCGGCTCAGTCGCTTTGTCCCTACCCTCGTTGCCACTGATGAGGCTTGGGCTAGCCATTTTCTGTCGGGCTTTAGCTTTCCCCTCCAGGACCGTTTAGCTGCTCTTCGGCTTCGTGCTTACTCTGATATTCTGGATGCGGCTCGGATCCAGGAGCAGACTCTCAGTAGGTCTAGTGTTCCTCAAAGGACTATTTCGCACCCCATTATACCTCGGCCTTCCAGAAAACCTATTCGGAGGCTAGTTCTGCCCCTTCCCGCGAGAGCACAGCCGTATACACCTTGTGGCTACTGCCATAAGACTGGGCATTCACAGCGAGACTACAGGATGGCCAACCGACAGTGTTTAGTGTGTGGGAGCAGTGAGCATATGGTTCGTGACTATCCGAAGAACAGAGCTCCTGTGCCAGTTACTGGTGCTGCTCAGCTAGGAGCACCGATGCGTGGTCAGGGCAGGCCGTCTCTTCCTCTGCAGAGGCAAGTCTTCGATCAGAGGCGTGTGGCTCCTAGAGGAGGTCAGGTTGGTGGTCGTGGTCAGGCTTATAACCTGACAGCCGAGGAAGCGGCAGTTGCTGTTAGAGTGGTTGCAGGTATATCACAGTAGTTGTACTTTCCTTTCTTTCTTTCAGTTTTCTGCATGTTTTGTTAATTTATTTTTCCTTCCCTTGTGCAATTATTCTTGTATATCCTGTCGACACCTTATTCTTTGTTTGATCTTCTTCTAGGTGTGATTTTAATCTTCTCTCTCCCTGCTCATGTGTTGTTTGATTCGAGTGCTACCCACTCCTTCATTTCTGCTCGCTTTGTCGATCTGCATGGTTTGGCTTGCGATGCTATACCTGCAGCTTGGGAAATCACCACTGGAGGAGGTGTCGTTATCTGTACTAGGGTTTGCAAGCAGAGTCCATTGCAGATTGGTGGTGTGGTTTTCTCGGCAGATTTGATTGTGATTCCCAATTCTGGTTTCGATGTCTTTCTGGGCATGGACTGGTTGGGTGTTTCCTGTGCCGTGATTGATTGCCAAGAGAAGAAGGTGACTTTCAGGCCTTCTGGTTAACCAGAATTTGTTTTCCATGCGTGTGAGACACCGTCAGGGCGTGTCAAGAACTCGTTGGATCACGAGGTTGTTTCTCTTGCGTCACTGGGTTCTGATAGGGTTGTTGCACCCTTAGTTGTGTGGGACTTCCTTGATGTGTTTCCCGAGGAATTTCCCGGTTTGCCGCCAGTTCGAGATGTGGAGTTTAGCATTGATGTCCAGCCCGGTACGACCCCTATTTCCAAGAGTCCGTATCGTATGGCGCCGGTCGAATTGTCAGAACTGAAGGTGCAAGTTCAGGAGCTGCTTGATAAGGGTTTTGTCAGACCTAGTATTTCGCCATGGGGAGCCCCAGTTCTGTTTTTCAGTAAGAATGATGGAAGCCGCAAGCTTTGCATTGACTATAGGGAGTTGAACAATGTTACTGTTAAGAATCGGTATCCACTGCCAAGGATTGACGATTTGTTCGACCAACTGGGAGGTGCTTCAGTGTTCTTGAAGTTGGATCTGCATTCTGGGTACCATCAAGTCAGGGTGAAGTCAGAGGATGTTCCGAAGACGACTTTCCGAACGAGATATGGGCATTATAAGTTCTTGGTGATGCCTTTCGGAGTGACTAATGCACCGACAGTGTTCATGAATTTGATGA
This sequence comes from Hemerocallis citrina, assembly GCA_017893485.1. Taxonomy (NCBI): domain Eukaryota; kingdom Viridiplantae; phylum Streptophyta; class Magnoliopsida; order Asparagales; family Asphodelaceae; genus Hemerocallis; species Hemerocallis citrina. Next base: position 129,792,140 of record CM030359.1, read on the forward strand.
ACCGTGCATTTTTTCCGTTCTAGGATCAATTTTTTGTGGTTTTCATCGATGACATATTAGTGTACTCGCGGAACAAGGAGGATCATGTTGAGCATCTTAAGGTGGTTCTGCAGACTTTGAGGAAGAACCAACTGTATGGGAAGCTCGATAAGTGCGAGTTTTGGTTGGATAAGGTTGCTTTTCTTGGCCACATTATCTCCGGTGCTGGTGTTTCTGTGGATCCGTCGAAGGTTTCTGCGGTCAAGGATTGGCCTATTCCGAAGTATGTTTCTGAGGTGCAGAGTTTCCTTGGTTTGGCTGGTTACTATTGGAAGTTCGTTCAGGATTTCTTCAAGATCGTTGGACCCTTGACCAGTTTGACCAGGATGGAGCAGAAGTTTGTCTGGGATGAAGCTTGTGATGGAGCTTTCGCCAAGTTGAAGCGTCGGTTGATGTCAGCGCCAGTGCTGACTATACCCGACAGTTCGGGTGGTTTTATGATCTTTTGTGATGCTTCGGGAAGAGGTTTGGGAGTAGTGCTGATGCAGCGAGGCAGGATTGTCGCTTATGCATCGAGGATGTTGAGACCTCATGAGAAGAACTATCCTACAAATGATCTGGAGCTTGTTGCTGTGATCTTGGCTTGAAATTGTGGAGGCACTATTTGCTTGGGGATAGAGTTAAGATTTTCACAGATCACAAGAACCTCAAGTATGTGTTCACGCGGAGAGAATTGAACATGAGGCAGAGAAGATGGCTGGAGTTGATGGCATATTTTGACATCAATTTGCAGTATCACCCGGGCAAGGTTAATTCGGTGCCAGATGCTTTGAGTCGGAGGCCTGCCGCTATGTTCCTTACTCAGCAGAAGAAGCTTGTAGAGGACATGAGGAGGCTAGAGTTGGATGTGTTGCTTCCCGAATCAGATCGGCAGCTTATGTTGTTGCAGTTGCAGTCTTCCTTAGTAGAGCAGATCATGGCAGCTCAAGGGAGTGATAAGCAATTGCTGGAGTTTTGGAGCGAGGTTGAAGCTGGTTTGAGATCTGATTTGGTTTTTCATGCTGATGGGTCACTTTGGTTTGGCTCTAGGATGTGTGTACCTAGAGGAGAGGTCAGGCAGAAGCTACTCGAGGAAGCTCATCGATCCCCGTATTCTATACATCCTGGTGGTACCAAGATGTACAGGGACTTGAAACAAAAATTCTGGTGGCATGGTATGAAGCGGGATGTGGCTCGATTCGTCGCCCAGTGCCTAATCTGTCAGCAGGTGAAGGCAGAGCATCAGAGGACCGCAGGACTTTTGCAACCCCTTCCTATCCCTGAATGGAAGTGGGAGAATATCACGATGGACTTTGTGACAGCTTTGCCGAGAAGTCCTAAAGGTCATAATGCTATTTGGGTGATAGTGGATCGGCTGACGAAGTGTGCTCACTTCATTCCTTTCCGTGTGGGTCAGTCCACGGAGAGTTTGGCCGAGTAATATGTTCGGGAGGTTGTTCGTCTGCATAGAGTTCCTGTCAGCATCGTATCGGATAGAGATACGAGATTCAGGTCTCAGTTCTGGGAGAGTTATTGCGGAGCTTGGGTACCAAGCTGAGCTACAGTACAGCGTTCCATCCTCAGATGGATGGACAGTTAGAAAGGACAATTCAGATCCTTGGAGATATGTTGAGATCCTGCGTTCTTCGGTTTGGAGGTTCGTGGAAAGATCATCTTCACTTGGCCGAGTTCTCTTATTATAACAGTTATCAGGCGAGCCTAAAAAATGCTCCATTCGAAACTTTGTATGGGCGCAGGTGTAGATCGCTAGTTTGTTGGGATGATATCGGTGAGAGGAAACTTTTAGGCCCTGAGTTGATCACGAAGACAATTGATGTCGTGGCTCAGATCCACAGGCATTTGCAGGCTGCTCAGGATCAGCAGAAGAGGTGGCCTGACTGTCATCGGAGACCTCTAGAGTTTGAGGCAGGCGAGCATGTGTTCCTCAAGGTATCGTTTTGGAAATGTGTTATCCATTTCGGCGGTGGAGGCAAGTTGAGTCCTCGATTCATCAGTCCATTCGATATTGTGGAATGTGTGGGTATGGTAGCTTACAGGCTCACGTTACTGCCAGCTTTAGCCAGCGTCCATGATGTATTCCATGTTTCTCAGCTCAAGAAATACATCAGAGATGACAGTCATGTGGTTGACTACTCAGACTTGTCTATGATGCCGGATTTGTCCTGTGAAATTCGACCCGTCTCTATCTTAGACCGTCGAGAAAATGTGCTAAAGAATAGAGTCATTAAGTTGTTCCGAGTTTCTTGGGATCGTCGCTCGCCAGGGGAGTCTACTTGGGAGTTAGAGGAAGAGATTCGGGAGAGGTTCCCTCATTTGTTTGAGTAGTGTTGGTTTTGCTTTGTTTTGCATTGCTTTGTTCGGGGTTTGTCCTATGCACCTATTGTATGAATTTCGAGGAAGAAATTCTTCTTGTAAGGTGGGTAGGATTTGTAAGCCCTATTTTTAGATTTTATTGTATTTTGTATTCTTTTGATTATTGTATTTGAACTCATTTATTATGGTGCATTTTGTCTTTCTTGGGTTCTTTTGTTCTCTTTGGATCAATCTGTGTTCTTTTGATTGAGTTCTGTTCTTTTGTGAATTTTGCTCTTTTCTATTTTGAATTCGATTTGTTCTCCTTTGTGTTCGTCTCATTTCATTGCATTTGTTCGTCTCTTTTTGGAGCCAAAACCGATACCCAGAACCCACATAATCTCAACCCAAAACCCTAATTGCCTGATCCCTATAAATACCTCCATTAATTAACCCTAATTATATACTTTTTTTCCCCTCCATTTTCTCTCTCCCCGTACCCCCCCTCTCTCTCTCTGTTTCCGTTTACCCAAACCCAAGCGTTCTCACCCCCGACCCCCGTCCATCCTCTGTACCATCATTCACCACCGTCATCACCACTGTCACCGTCTCCGTCTCCTCTTCATCCCCATCACCGTCGCTCATACCCCCGTCCTCGCCATCCCCATCACCGAGACCCCATTAACAAGTTTGCCATTGCCGTAACTTCATCCCCGTCGCCCTATTCCCTCTTCGTGCTCCATCATCGTCTTCGTCATCTCATGCCGAGCCTATGCACCCCCTAGCACCGCCGTCCAAGCCCTGGGGTTGTGAGCACCGTTCCCCTGATTTCAACCTCGAAAATAGAGTTCCCTTCGCCGGAGTTGTTGTCGCAGCCGTCGCTTCCCGACCGTGGTAATGGCGCCGCTCCGCCACTGCAGTCGCCTGTCGCAGTCGTCGTGCCGCGCCAGACTGCCGCTCTCCCTCTCTCTTTTCTGCTGTCGAGAGGTAGAAGACGCGCCCCGATTGGTGGGTTTCGCTATTTGCTTTTCTGCAACATCAGATCCCAAGTTGCTATTCGCTGTTCGGGTTGGATCCGGTGTGAGGCAGCGATCCGATTGGCTGGGTTTTGCTGTTCGTTGTTCTGCCGCACCCGATCCAGAGTTGCTATCTGCTGTTTTAGGCCAGATCCTGTGTTGAACTGAGTTCTTATTGGGTTGTTTTGGTGTTCTGTGTTCTGTGTGCGCCAGATCCAGTTCCGGTGTTCTGCGTTCTGTCCCGATCTGGTGTGTGGGAATTGCTCTAGGATCTTGCTGTTTCTGTTGATTCTTCATGCATTTTTTAGGAGATTTCGCCCGGGATTCTGATCCCGTTATTCTATTTTATTGGTATCTGCAATAACAGGCAAGTCTCTTCTTGAACCCTTTTAATTATTTGTGTTCATGATTCCTTTGATCTCCTGCAAGTAGATCCTGTCCTTTTATTATCAAAAACTGCTTTGACAATTCCGTTAAGATTGTCGAGGGTTTACACGAGCTAACCCGACATACTCTTAACATCGTGCTTCTCTTCGATCTAAACCTAGTCCCCAATGTTTCATGCATTTGCACATTAAACAACTAGATTCATGCATCGGACTGCTTGATAGATTGGACATTGAAATTGAACATGCTGGAATTGAATTTAATTGATGAATTGACACCATGAACATGATAAATGTATCTTAAACCTTAGAAATTTGCATGATGACACCTAGGATTGCTTTGATTACTAATTTGCATGATATGTGATCGTATGAATTATTTGTTATCTTTCATGTTAATTTGATTTCTGGACTGCTGTATGTTTCACTTTGAATCAGATTTTTAACCATGATAATGACCTAATTTGAGAAATCTTACTGAACATAAAATGTAGCCCTTGATGTCTAGATAATTTGTCTCTAGTCTGGATGTGAATTCCAATTTTCCATCTGTTAGAAATCATCACTTTACTGCAACTGTGTTAGTAATTTTCGGACTCATAATTTCATGCGTATCCTGTTGTTGTTTATTTTATTTGACCCTGTTAACTGTAAAGGAAAAATCTGAAATAAATCATGATGGAACTAGACATGTATAGCTACTTTCCTGAATTTTTGTAGATTTTAATAATGAGTTTTCTAACCCGAATTAATTAATGGAACATAACCTACTGCATGCTAACTGAACATAAAACCTGATTAGATTAGAGTTTTCACCCTAGTTCCTATGTCTTTCATATGCCTTAATTATACTCGCCGGAACCGTATGGAAGTCTACTTTCCAGATCTTCTAGCGGATTCAGTTTTGATATTGTGTAGTGACCATGATCTATGTTTTTCTACAACAAGGTCATGCTGTCCTGATTTTGTGAAATGTGTTTATATGATGTGTTTGCTTCGTGCTTTGTCTGTAGCGCTTAGAATTAGTCACACATAGTAATATACAACATTGACACCCTTTTGCATGCTCACATAAGATGAAAATAAACTATTAACAAGTAGGGGTTATTATGGGTAGACTTGGTAGTGAACAATCGGGAAATGTACTCGGTAATCCCTTCTCGCTCGCACGAATACTTGACATAGAAGATGGAGATTGTCTTGGAAGAAGATTATCACGTTATCTTGATATCTTGTTATCTTGATATCACATTATCTAGTTACGCCGAGTACACGAACCGTGAATTCTCCATCAGTCTAAAACGATCACTGTGCTTGCATGGAACCTGTAGTATGGGATGCAATAGTACGTGCACTAGATAGGTTAATAAACTACTTAACAACCTCCATACTTGATCTTGTATTGACATTGACTTGACATCACGCATTTCATGTGTGATTATTGTAACCTTTTGATATTGCCTACTCTTTGTTTTGTTCTTTGTCTTTGACCAAGTTCCTTTCCGTTGATATCCATGTTTTCCTATTATCCTTTGTTTTCTCTACTTACCGCCCACGACTTGCTCTAAGGGCACTCTTTTATTTCTTTTTAGACCAGGAATTTACAGGTACTGAAAGATCTGTTCCCGAAGGAATTGGTGAGCAACGTTTTTAGTGATGGATCCGGTTTCCGCTGCGTAGTTTATTAATTGGGGCTAGATATATTTTCTGAGCACTGTTATCTCTTGTACTTTGTTTTGGGCTCTATGACCCGTAGTTTTGTTTTGATCCCGGATGTTGGATATTTATACTGTTGGTTTATTTCATTATTATTGGACCTTTATCATTGATTCTGTAACACCCCGAATTCCAAAACAGACTGAATTTGAAGTTCCACAGGATCTTACAATTTTACAAGGAAATAAAAACTTTTTGTTACATCAGAGTTTACACTTACATTATATATTTACAGCGGAAGCAATTTACAACAATTTACATGAATTGAAATGTACAACTCTTGAATCAATCTTTAATCAGCATGCATTCTTTAGTCTTGTTAATCACTTTACCCTGCATAAAAACTGTGGGCGCGTAAGTTGCTTACAACCGACGAAATATTATACATGGCTATCCTCTCTATGCCGAACAGTATAACGATTCTCAAATACTTAAACAATCACAAACTTGATCACAAACAGAAACTACAAGGGACTATCCTATAGATGTCGTGTTTTGCAGTGCACTTAGTCCTTAATGCAGTTGTTTATATTAGATTACACTAATGCACACTTGTTCAGATTCTATGCATCTCATACTACATAGGTCTGAGGGCAAGCCCTTAACCGTTCTTCATCTTGTAGGGTTCAATCCCTCGTCATGACTTAAACTAATACTGTAACTATGATAAGTATCCTAGATGTTCTATGAGTTACGAGCTCATGTCCAGACAACCTGGAGGGGAATCCCACGTCATGTCATGACGCATCGTAAAGAACCTATGGACAATTCAACCTCCGTCATGGGACATGACACCACTTGCAGTCCCCAAACACCCCAAGAGCGTCGCCTGCGGTACGAACTCCTGGAGACATATCCACGTCATGTCACGACGCATCGTGAAGACAGCCTATGAATATTCTCACACCGTAGCTCCGAGGCCTTCATACTCGTGTTTTTCTCTTATTTTCATCATGTCTTCACTATGTATCTAATCCTTAGTTATTTGAATCATGAACAAAATCAATTCTCTAGAGTTAGCCCTTCCACTATACTAGTCTTATCCATTTATTCAAAATGACCCAAATCTTGGTCTTTTCATCTCAAATTTCATTTCAACACATTTCTTTTCAATGTCGGTATGAGGCTTAACTACACTCTAGTTCTCAATTTCAATTCATAATCACAAAATTGAGTCTTTCATATTCATAAGTTCTCTTTTCATGATTAACATTAATTTCCACTTCATTTTCATGACATTTGTATATTCATGTTCTTTCATAATTCATCAAGCCATTCAATTTCAATTTCATACACAATCCCACGCAGAAACAATATAATTTTATTTTTCTCAGGTCAGTCAACTGTTAAGCATGGGCAGTCGGCTGTTTTGTGAGGTTCTAAAGCTCGAAAAATAAATAATCAGAGTAGTTGACTGTCAAGCTATGGTCGGTCGACTGTTCCGTAAAAGATTTGAACTCGAAAACAAATAATCAGGACGATCGACTGTTTCAATATAATCGGTCGACTATGCTACTGGGTTTTTCAAATTTCCAAAATGTTTTTAGTTCTTTTTCTTCTCCAAATTCATTCAAAATTTCCAGATTTTATTTTCATCTTATTACATCATTTCAGTAAAATAAATTTTGATTGTTGATACAAAACAACATAATTTACTCTCTACTTCATTTTTATTCTTCAATTTCGAATTTAGGGGAAAATATGCATAATCTCCTCATAAATTACACTTAAAATTTTCCTATATCACTTATAATATTTTTATTAACATTGTACAATTATCTCAGTATAAAAAATTCATTTTTCATGCCATTTAACAACTCATTAATCAAAATCACCTATATCCATATTTCTTTATTCAATTGTTCAACATACAAGCTTGTATTTGTTTATCCAGCACTTCACAACAAAATTGATCATGGTAGCATGGTAATCATTTAACAAATCATAATTTGGCAATTAATTTAACACTCTTTTAACATATAATCAAACTAATAGCAATTTGTCTCATTTTCATAATGCATGGCTATATTAGTTAGAGTTTCTTCTTAATTGTCAAACACATCTTAACATGATGTCTAATTAGAAGTTTAAGAGAAACACCCACCTTAAATGGCGAGAAACAATCAAATAGACTCCTAGAGAAATCTCCTACAACGAACGAGTGAAGCCTTCTCCTCCTAGATCGAGCCACAAAAGTCGCCTTCTCCTTGTTTCAACTTGAACCCGAGCCTTCTTGGTCCTTGAATACCGGCCTCCTCTTCTTTGGTGTGAGCACTCACAAAACTCTCTTTATTCAACTCACAATTCCTCATTCTTTTGCCTTACTACTTGTATTCTTTTCTCTCTTTCTATTCTTTCTTTAAAAAATTTTCCAAGTGTGAGAATGAAGAATGTGGAAGGGGGTATTTATACAATTTTCTTGGGTGAATGGAATGCCAAGATTAGATCAAATGGTTAGAGATTAAGGGCCAAGATGTACTAGGGAGTTATAGAAACTACCCATGATGAGAGTAACCAACTCTCCATCACTCCCATCTCTCCTACTCCATTCCTATCCGGCCTAGGGTGAAGAAGGTGTGCAATGCACACTCCATTGTATGCACGTGCCACCTAGTGTCCCCCATTTACAAATTTGTTCATGTGACAAATTTAATTGTCCATGAAACGAGTCTACACTACAAGTTAGACCATTTCAAAAGAGAATTAAAGTAAATGGGCTCACTAATGGGCCAAACTAACCATGGGCTTAAATAATTAATTTAATTAATAAAATAGAGTGAGCTTAAAGACAATTAGGCCTAGAATTTAATTAGGCTTTTAAAGGAAAAATAAAGAGAACAAATGCGATATAAAAATATTTTATAAAAGAAATTATACAAATGCAATCATACGTGTACAACACGTAAAATCACAAAAATCTCATAAATGAAAACTATGGTGTTACAACACTCCCTCCTTAGTATAGTTCCGTCCCCGGAACTACACTTAAAGAGTGAGAAAACAGGGATATAACAAAGAGATAGAAAAAGAAAAGAAAATACAAATTACACAAAGAGCTTAGGATGATCTTTCATCATCCTCTCCTCAAATTCCCAAGTAGCCTCTTCAACCAACTAGTTTCTCCAGACTACTTTGACCATCGATATCGTCTTGTTCCTCAAGACTTTCTCCCGACGATCGACAATCTCAACCGGAAGCTCAAAGTAACTCAAATCCAACTGCAAACCCTCCGGTACTTCGTGCAAATGGTAACTGGGATCTGGAATGTACCCTCTCAGCATAGACACATGGAAGACATTGTGCACCTGAGACAACTCTTCTGGTGACTCCAACCGATAAGCAGTTTTCCAAATCCGCTTCAATATCTTGTACAGGCCTATGAACCTTGGGGCTAACTTTCCACATCTGCCGAAGCAAATCCCACCCTTGCTAGGTGAAACCATCAGAAAGACAAAGTCACCAACCTCAAACTCAAGGTCCCTCCTCCGGTTGTCTGCATAGCTCTTCTGCCTACTCTAAGCATCCACCAACCTCTTCCTGATCAGATCAATCTTTTCAAAGGTCTGCTACACAATCTCAGGCCCAAACATCTGCTGCTCCCCAACTTCGAACCAACAAACAAGTGTTCTGTATTTTCTGCCATACAGAGCTTCATACGGTGCCATCCCAATACTAGTCTGAAAACTGTTATTGTAGGCAAACTCTACTAGAGCTAAGTGCCTTTCCCAACTGCCTCTAAAGTCTAGTACACAACACCAAAGCATATCCTCAAGAATACGGTTGACTCTCTCGGTCTGCCCATCAGTCTGCGAATGAAAAAGAGTGCTTAAATCTGTCTTGGTATCCAAAGCTGTTTGAAGACACCTCCAAAAATACGAAGTAAACCGCGCATCCCGATCAGACACAATGGTTAATGGAACACCATAAAGCCTGACGATCTCACCAACATACAGCTCAGCTAATCTGTCCATCGACGAAGTGAGTTTCATCACCAAGAAGTGAGCGGACTTGGTTAATCGATCGACTATGACCCAAATTGCATCATTGCCCTTGGAACTCTTGGGCAAACCCGTGATGAAATCCATACTGATGTTATCCCACTTCCATTTTGGAATAGGTGACGGTTGCAATAGACCTCCGGGTTTCTGATTCTCAGCTTTAACCTGCTGACAGATCTCACACCTCGTCATGAACTTGGCCACATCCCGCTTCAAACCTGACCACCAGAAATACTGCTTAATGTCCTTATACATCTTAGTACTCCCAGGATGTATTGACAAAAGAGTAGCATGTGCCTCCTGAAGAATACTTTCTTTCAAGTCCGACTGATTCGGAACACATAGCCTCTCTCCAAACCACAACACTCCATCCATGATCTGGAACTCGGACAACCTGCCCGCACCGACCTGCTCCTTCACCTTCAGAATCTCTGCATCTTCCTTCAGACTTGCGATAATCCTTTCATTCAGTGTTGGTTGAAGCCTCAACTGAGCTAAAGATGATCCCAAGCCTCGTAGAACGACTTCAATACTAGCCTGATCCAACTCCTCTGCCAGCTATCTCTGAGTTGTGATCATACTAGCTAGACTGCTCTTGCGGCTAAGTGCATCAGCAAAAACATTAGCCTTCCCAGGATGGTACTTAATCTCCGGACGAATGTCCTCAAGTACTTCCAGCCATCTCCTTTGCCTCAGATTCAGATCTTTCTGGTGATAGATGTACTTCAAGCTCTTGTTGTCCGTGTACATGTTCAGTTTCTCACCATACACGTAATGTCTCCATTGCTTCAAAGCGAAGATAATTGCAGCCAACTCCAGATCATGAGTCGGAAAATTCTTATCATGCGGTCGTAGTTGCCTAGACCCATAAGCGATCACTTTTCCTTCTTGCATTAAGACACAACCAAGCCCACAATGTGAAGCATCGCTGTAGACATCATACTCAATACCTGCTCTAGGCAAAGCCAAAATGGGTACAGTAGTCAGCCTCTCTTTTAACTCCTGAAAGTTTGCCTCGCACTGCTCAGTCCACTTGAAGTTCACATTCTTCTTGGTCAGACCAGTGAGCAGCACGGCTATTTGAGCATAGCCCTGGATAAATCTTCTGTAATATCCAGTTAGCCCAAGGAAACTCCTGATTTCCTTCACTGTAGTAGGCCTTGCCCAATCCTTCACCGCTTCTATCTTCTGCGGATTAGTTGTCACTCCCTCCTTAGAAAGGATGTGGCCGAGGAATGCCACTTCAGATTTTCAGAAATCGTACTTGGACAATTTGGCATACAGCTCATGCTCCTGAAGCTTCTTCAAAACTACTGCTAGATGCTTCATGCTCCTCCTCCGACTTGGAGTACACAAGGATATCGTTGATAAACACCACGACGAAAGAATCAATAAACGGCCTTAGAACTCTGTTCATCATATCCATGAAAATTGCAGGTGCATTCGTCACTCCAAACGGCATAACTAAGAATTCGTAATGCCCGTGTTGAGTTCTGAATGTAGTCTTATGCACATCTTTAGTCTTCACTCGAACTTGATGGTAACCTGACTGAAGATCTATTTTGGAGAAAACAGCTGCTCCTTGAAGACGATCGAACAGGTCGTCAGTTCGTGGAATCGGATACTTATTCTTAACAGTGACCTTATTCAGCTCTCGATAATCGATGCACATCCTCATTGAACCATCCTTCTTCTTTACCAAAAGCACCGGTGCTCCCCAGGGTGACGCACTCGGTTGAATAAAGCCTTTCTCCAATAGTTCCTTAATCTGCCGTTTGATCTCATCCTACTCCGCAGGCGCCATCCTATATGGTGCCTTGAAAATAGGTGCACTCTCTGGCTGAATAGTGATGCTGAACTCTACATCACGATGCGGGAGTAACCCAGGCAAATCTTCCAAGAACACGATCAGATAATCCCGAACCACAGGAATTTGTTGCACCTCTATAGGAACATCCCTCTTGCGGATAGCTACCACCAGACCAGAACATCTCTTCTTTCCTTAGAAAGTGACTTCAGGACCACTTGGAGCCTTCACCGTTACTTCCTTGGTTTTGCACTCGATGCTCACACTGTACACTGACATCCAATCAATGCCAATGATAACATCGACCCCAAGACATTCAGCTCGATCAGATTAATCTCGAAAATTCTGTCTCCAATCACGATCTCGCAGTCCGCATAGTACCGATTAGTGATTAAAGTCTCCCCTGACGGAGTAGCTACTGCCAAGACCTTGCCTGGAAAGATTTTCGGTTCAACTCTCAGAACTTTAGCAAACTTAGGTGATACAAAAGTGTGAGAGGATCCAGTATCGAACAAAACAACAGCTTTCTTTCCATTCAAAATAAGTTCTCCTGTTACATAACACACACTCGTTACATAACAGTTCACTATATAAGGTGGGAAAAGAAAAACAACAAAAAACACTCTAAACATCCTCCCTCGTACCAGTGATGACGTGATCCACCTCATCAGCGTCTGCTTCAGTCAAGGCAAATACTCGTCCCTGCTGGTACGGCTTCTTCCCAACTTGCTGCGTTGGTCCACTACGGGTGACATTCTGAGGCTTGGGGCATTGAGACTTGTAATGTCCTGTCTCACCACAGTTGAAGCAAGTCACCACAGGAGGTCTCACCCAATTGTTTTCGGGTCTCCCAGCTATGTTGACAGCATTTGCTCCTATTGGTTTGAACCTCTAGGCCGGCGGCTGTCCTCTGAAGTTGCCAGAAACTGCGGGCCTCTTCCCAACATTCCAGTTGGTCCTCCAATTTTGAACAGCATGGAACTGCTCCATATCTGTCTCAGTAGCTGCAGCTCGTTTGACCAGCTTGTCAAACCTCCTGATACCGAGGGGTATCATCCTAGATCTCAGACTGGGCCTCAAACCATGCTCGAACTTTCGAGCCTTCTTCGCCTCATCCATCACCAGTTCGGGTGCATACCTTGAGAGCTGAGTGAATCTTGTCTCATACTCCCTAACCGACATGCCTCCCTGCTGCAGCGCCAGAAACTCCATGGCCTTCTTCTCCTGGATGTCTGAGAGAAAATAATGACTGCGGAATTCCTCCAAGAAATCATCCCAGCCAAGAACAATACCTCCCATCGTCCGCTTCATCAACTGCTACCACACATATGCATCCTTCTCAAACTGCAGTCCCGCCAATTTCACTTTGCTACCCTCTAGAGTCTCCAAGACTTCGAAGATAGTCTCTACCTGTCGGATCCAATTATCAGCTGTGTCAGGGTCTGACTTCCCGTCAAACACCAATGGTTTCATCCGCTTGAATGATTCAACGAGTTTGATTGCTTCGGGTACTGAATTCGCAGGCACCCTTCCTTGATTTTGATTCATGGCAACGGCATTGAGTGTCTGATAGACCCTCGCTAGTTCCGTTTCCAAGTCCAGACCTTTACCATTTTGAGTTCCTCTTCTAGTCATATTTTGATGCAAAAGATCCATTAAATTTGAAGTATAAACATGAATTTTAAATTAACTTTTCCATTTCATTGAATTTCAACTTTATACATTCGAATTTAAAACATTTCTAACATCAAAATAAAAATAGTAAGAAGATACAACAGTCTAGTTCCTACGGTTTCTCTTGGCTTCACGAAACTCTTCCCATAGTTCCTCTACTTCTTCCTTCAGTACACCAGTCATGTTTTTCCTCTTCTCGAGTTTCCAAACACGATGACTGAGAATTGCAATATCATCCTTGTGCTTTGCCAACTGAGTCTCTAGTAGCCCGATTCTCTCCTGTTGAGTCTCTACCTGCCTCTGAAGAGACACAATATCTTTTATTTACACCTAAAACCCAATACACTAATACCCATTACCTAATTCTATACCTGTTAATTTTCTATTACTATATCCTAATACCCCAGGTCTTCATAACTGTATGCACCCTTTATTAACTAACTAATATAAGTTCCACCACACTACTTATCCTATTATAAAGCCATTTATTAACCTACTACTAATCCTAACCCATCCACATCATTGGATTAATTCCTACCCATTAATACCTATTACCTTTCATACTTCCTAATAAAAATCCTACCTATTTGACAAACCACCCGAACACTTCTTTTTCTCTCTTGTAGCTGCCTATGTGTGCACCCCCATCTTCAAACCCTAATTCAATATATCATAGCCTATATATATAGGTACAAACCGAACTACATATTCCTTCTCTCCAAACCATTGCACCCTTAATCCGTGCTCTCTCTTTCTCGAGTCTCTCCATCCGCCGTCTCGCGCTCTCTTGCTCTTGGAATTTTATTGCGCGTGCTCAAGTGCGCGTGTAGATCGTTTGTGAGTTCGTAGATTTTCGTTCGTGGAATTTGCTCCTACTTTTGATTTGCATCGTTCTTCATCCCCGATTTAAGGTATGTAACTTGTACTATAATTCATTTGGTTTGATAAAAGTCAAAAAGTTCACCTATAGTGTAGTTGGGTCTAGACATAACCAACGATTGTATTTTCCTTGATGAGTTTTGTCTCTATTGTGATAATTTGGCAATAGATGACTTATGACACCAATCTTGATAGGTGATAACCTAGGTTTTGCCCGATTCTTGATTTTTAGTCATGTTGGTGAATAATGGTGTGAATTTGTGTTTGGATGAATACCCATGTGATAGAATAGGTGTGGACTTGTTAATAATCCTAAATAATGATGTTTAGATATTTGGTAGGTTGTATTTCAAGTTTGGATGTGTTTGGATCAATATTTTTGAAGTTATGATGTTCTTGATTAAAAATGTGAAATCTGTATTTACTGGATGTTCTGTTTTGATTGCTGTTTTCATCCATGCTACAGTCAGTATTTGAATTCCTGTATAAAAGATGAATTTTAGATAATTTTGTCTATTTTCAAACCCCACTAGTTTTGCTAGATTTGGATTTCGTATGACTGAGTTATGAATGTTTTGGTACAGAGGTGTCGAACTATTCCAGATTCATTTTTGGTTGATTTTGTTAACAAACTATTTTCAAGAACTATTCTATACATATTATCTTGATCTAATATTTTGGTCAGTGTTTCTTTATGAAGTTGGTGACTACCCAGATTTTTGATGAATTTTAAAGATAAGTTTTATGGGGTGTTTCATGCTCGTTTCTAAAACCTACTCATGCTGTATTTTGCTTACTGTTCTATAAAGAATCCTATTTTCACTATGATTCCTTATACTGTATGAAAAATATTTGTAAAATGTAAAAGTTAGTAAATTCTATCTATTTTCATATCCCTTTGGCGGAATTGGATTTTGTTTCACTGGTTGTGAGATATCTTAGTTTTCGTACAGCAGTATTGGGATTTCCAGATTTGCTAAACTATGTTTTCTTGATGCTTTCGTATTTTTGATGACTAATCTATTCGTACTGAAATATTATAAATCTTTATATTTTGATTCTAGAAATATAGGGGAATACCCCAGATTTTTTCTGAATTTATTTAAGATGTTTTATTACTGTTTTTCTGACTGAGAATTCGTTTATCTGATTTCTGACTGTACATGTTTTCTGTCTTCGATCCTGTTTTGATCTTTAACTTTCAGCTGGGTTTTCGCCTTCCACACTATCCTCGACCAACACGATCTACATCCCCTAAAGTGAATGCGGTTATAAAGGGAGCGAACAGTGAAGGTGCCATTCTTTTCCAATCCCAAAAATTTCCTATCTGGACCCCATGAGCATATTATACCAGCGCTGGCGATATAGGTCTGAAGTTCCATGAGCCTATGCCGGGAGTCCGGGTCAAGGGGATGTATAAATGCCGGTTTCCAGGAGCTTCTTCTCCGGGCTGCAACCACCGTGCAGTGCGATTGTGATGCTTGATCATATAAATCTGGGAACAAAGCCCTAAGTGTGTGATTGCCACACTACCTATCCCACCAGAATCTGGTGAGTCTACCATTCCTGAAAGACGACATCACACAACTAATGAAGGGATCATATGCCTTGGTGATACCTCTCCCGAACCAGGAGACACGCGGTCCTACCCCGAGTTCCTCGTCCCATTCCCATGCAGATATGCCTGAACAAAGTCCTGCCATCCTTCTCCATTATGGTGGAAGACTTTTCACCACCATTTTCAAAAGAGGGTCAGGTTCATATCTCGCAGATCAATAATACCTAATCCCCCCACTATCTTTTTCATGCAAGTTTTTCCCCATCTGATAAGGTGATATCCTCTTTTATCAGGGCTTGCCCCCTTCCAAAGAAACCATTTACGGGTGCGGTCAATTCTCTGGATATCCCAACGTGGCATTTCGAAGAAGGATAAATAATAGGTAGGAAGATTTGAGAGAACCGCATTGATAAGCGTGACTCTTCCACCTAAGGATAAGGCTTTTCCTTTCCATCCAGCAAGTCGGTTTTCCATCCGGTCAATGATAGGTAACCAGTCCATCTTCTTTAGCTTCCTCGGTCTCAGCGGTAACCCTAAGTATGTAATGGGAAAATTCTCGATGGAGCAATTAAGAATCGTGGCATGCTCTTGTGCCTCCTCTGTAGTAATGGCAATTGGGATAAGAACACTTTTGTGGAAGTTGAACCTGAGACCCGATCGAGCATCAAAATAATATAGAATTCTTTTGAAAGCGGTAGTCTCCCCAAGATTGCCATTCCCAAATAGTTGGGTATCATCTACATATTGGAGGATAGACCTTGGCGATTGAATCCACTAGCCACCAACAATGTCCAGCCGGCCCTACTGCAGTTAGCCATCATGGCCCTCAACACGTCTGCCACAATGGTGAAGATGAGGGAGGAGAGAGGGTCGCTTTGTCTAAGGCCCCGTTTACACGAAAAAGGGTGACCCGGGACCCCGTTCACTAAAATAGTAGTTCTGCTGGTGGTGAGGCATGTGTGGATCCCTCTGATCCATCTAGGCTCAAATCCTCTTCTAGCCAATGCTTCCAGGAGACAATCCCATTCAACCGAGTCGTAAACTTTCTCAAAGTCCAATTTCAGGAGATATCTCTTAGCATTTGACGTGTGACAGTGATGGATAGTTTCTTCAGCCATGGCCATACTGTCCTAAATACACCATCCTTTAATGAACCCCTGTCTTCTTGTTACTAATGAGTTCGTCCATCACCTTTCCCAACATATTAGGCAGGGTCTTGGTTATAATCTTAACTGGCCTTTCCCAACCTTTGTACGTAACTTGTTGAAATCAATATTATCTCAACCCATTTTAAAGCCCAAAATCTAAACCTAATAATAAGCCCACACCCAATTAATTTGATGTCATTGCTTGCATCATTTTAGTTAGGTAGATGTTATTTTTCTCATGTATAATTTCAATGGTCTAGAATAGTTTGTGTTTCCCCTTGTATTTTAGTTTATCATCCAAGAATCAAAACCTAATAATAAGGCTTGAAAGCTTTCCTAAGTGTTTTTCTTATTTGCAATTTTGTAAGGTTCTTCTAAAGAGTGGTTTTCTTCTTCTTGATAAATTAGAGATTTTATACTATTTATTCAACATTTTGGTACCAGAGCATTGATTGTTAGGTCTTTTGAAATTCCAAGTATGCTCTGTGGTTGCAGTATTAACTGATCTTCCACATCAGAAAAGATTTCTTGAGATTATTTTCGGGGTTATTACAAACCATGTGGAGCTCCTTTGTGTTGAGAGTAGTTTACTACTCTGCAAGTTTGTCACTCAAGCTTGTTTAGAGTAGTCAAAGTCTTGCCGGTACGATGGGTGATCTTTAAGTCGTTAGAGAAATCAAGAAGCTCAACAACCAAAACTACAACATGTGGGAAACGCGTATAGAGTCTTACATAAAAGGTCAAGACTTGTGGGAGGTTGTGAAGTTACACAACCAGCGATAGAAGATGCCAACGACATCTTGTGGAAGTGGAAAATTAAAGCAGACAAAGCGAAGTTTGCTTTAAAGACCACAATAGAAGAAGAAATGTTTGAGCACATTCAGGATGCCTAAACACCGAAAGAAGTGTGGGACACGTTCGCTACACTTTTTTCAAAGAAGAAAGATACAAAATTGCAACTTCTTTAGAACGAATTGCTACTAATGGCACAACACGACATGACGGTTGCCCAATACTTTTACAAGTTGAAGTTGATATGCCACGAAATTTCAGAGTTGGATCAGACAGCTGCTATTGAGGAATCTAGGAGAAAAGGAATAATTGTTCATGACTTGAGACCTGAATACCGAGGCTTTGTTGCTGCAGTACAAGGATGGCCGACACAACCATCTCTTGATGAGTTTGAGAACTTGATGTTCGGTCAAGAAGCTATGGCTAAGAAAATGGGAGGAGTCTCGCTAAAGGGTGAGGGGGAAGCGCTCTACACCAACCAAAGCAAAGGTAGTTCAAAACAGCACAACAATGGCGGATCTAGAAAGACTGGTGACAAGACAAAAAGTCATCAGGGAGGGTGCGACTCTTGTCCAGGGGGAGCTTTGAAGAATCGCAAAAACAATAGAAGGTTTGATAGCAAGTGTTACAACTGCGTGAAGAA
This sequence comes from Hemerocallis citrina, assembly GCA_017893485.1. Classification (NCBI taxonomy): domain Eukaryota; kingdom Viridiplantae; phylum Streptophyta; class Magnoliopsida; order Asparagales; family Asphodelaceae; genus Hemerocallis; species Hemerocallis citrina. Next base: position 129,810,088 of record CM030359.1, read on the forward strand.
GGGCCACATGAAGAAAGATTGTTGGTTCAAGAAGAAGTTTACTGAGAGAAATATTGCTACTCCCAGTTCTAAAGAAGCTAGCAAAGATAGTTGGGATGCCGAAGCATTACTCACTATGGAGGAAGAAGAATTAGCTCTCACGGAATTAACACTAGAAAGGATTGACTACGAGAATGATTAGATTGTAGACTCAAGCTGCTCAAATCATATGATGGGTGATAGATTGAAGTTGCAAAACTTGTCTGAGTACAAGGGAAATCATGTGGTGGTAACGACCGATAATTCAAGATTACTAATAGTTCACATCGGTAAAGCAATAGTTACACCTCGGTATAATCCCAAATAGGTGCCATTCAAAGATGTCTACCATGTTCTAGGAATGAAGAAAAATTTGCTATCCGTGGCTCAATTGACATCATCAGGCCACTATTTCATGTTCGGTTCGCAAGATGTGAAGGTGTTTCGAGACCTCGAGATCTCAAAAAAGCCGACGATGGAAGGACGACGATTGGAGTCAGTTTACGTCATGTCATCAGAGTCTGCATATGTGGATAAGACAAGAAGGAACGAGATAGCAGATCTGTGGCACATGCGGTTGGATCATGTTAGTTATTCCAAGCTAAGTGTGATAATGAAGAAGTCGATGCGTAAGGGACTTTCTCAGCTTGACGTGAAAACGGATACGGTCTGTACGGGATATCAATATGGTAAAGCACATCAATTTCCATACGAGGAGTCAAAGTTTAAAGCAAAGAAACCATTAGAGTTAATTCACTCCGATGTATTCAGACCCGTTAAGCAACCATCAATTGGCAGGATGCGGTATATGGTGACGTTCATTGTATATCTGTCGGTTTTATTCATGAAAGAAAAATCTAAAACATTCTCCAAGTTTAAAGAAATCAAAGAGATAGCCGAAGAAGAAGTGTGTAATGCCCCTGCCCCAGTTCAGACAATTTATACAATTTATCAGACAAATTATTTATAGTATAGTAAAACTGCCCACCATAGGCTGCCTCTCAAAAGGTGGTTAACCAGATTGGTGACTCTTGATCATAGGCTATATTATTTATTATTATTTTATTCTTGTGTATTCCTAATATGGGACTAATACAACACTCTCTCTCTACTCTTTCCTTGCATCAGCCGAAGCCCCTGGCCAAACAATCACGTCCCCCCCTCCTAGGCGCCACGTCACCAGGCTAACAACCAGGAAAGAATTGCTGTGCAATTCTTTTCTCACGTGGGCCCCGCCCACCATTAATTCATTTACCAATCATTACAACTTTGCCACCAATTATATTTACCACATAATTACACTTTTGCAATTTAATTTATTTATATTATATATACATACTACTATAGTATGGCTCTCGAAATTACGGGGTGTTACATACCCCCCTTCAGAAATCAGCGTCCTCGCTGAGCACGGGGCATGCATAATCCAGTGCAGGATTTACTTTCTAGACGATGTAGAGCATCTGCTCTCCTATCCGCCCGATTAATTATGATCCCAGAATACACTACCCAATCAATCATAATCTAGGATTTAATTGAGCTACCCTCCTATCCGCCCGACTAATCATGATCCCGGAATCCACCACCCGATCAATTACAATCCTGGATTTAATTGAGGGCTCACCACAGTCCCGGAATCTACCGCCCGACTGGGTCTATAGTCCCGAAATCCACTGCCCGACTATATAGACGTGCCCCACACTCGGTGTCAAAAGTCGGCTCTGATACCATTTGTAACGCTCCTGCCCCAATTCAGACAATTTATACAATTTATCAGATAAATTATTTATAGTATAATAAAACTGCCCACCAGAGGCTACCTCGTAAAAGGTGGTTAACTCGATTGGTGACTCTTGATCATAGGCTATATTATTTATTATTATTTTATTCTAGTGTATTCCCGATATGGGACTAATACAACACTCTCTCTCTACTCTTTCCTTGCGTCAGCCGAAGCCCCTGGCCAAACAATCACGTGCCCCCCCCCCCCCCACCTGGGCGCCACGTCACCAGGCTAACAACCAGGAAAGAATTGTTGTGCAATTCTTTTCTGACGTGGGCCCCGCCCACCATTAATTCATTTACTAATCATTACAACTTTGCCACCAATTATATTTACCACATAATTATACTTTTGCAATTTAATTTGTTTATATTATATATATACTACTATAGTATGGCTCTCGAAATTACGAGGTGTTACATACTCCCCCTTCAGAAATTAGCGTCCTCGCTAGCACGGGGCATGCAAAATCCAGTGCAGGATCTACTTTCTATACGATGTGAATCATCTGCTCTCCTATCCGCCCGATTAATCATGATCCCAGAATTCACTGCCCAATCAATCATAATCCAGGATTTAATTGAGCTGCCCTCCTATCCGCCCAACTAATCATGATCCCGGAATCCACTGCCCGATCAATCACAATCCCAGATTTAATTGAGGGCTCACCATAGTCCTGGAATCCACCGCCCGACTGAGTCTATAGTCTCGAAATCCACTGCCCGACTATATAGACATGCCCCACACTCGGTGTCGAAAGTCGGCTCTGATACCATTTGTAACGCCCCTGCCCCAATTCAGACAATTTATACAATTTATCAGACAAATTATTTATAGTATAATAAAACTGCCCACCAGAGGCTGCCTCGCAAAAGGTGGTAAACCCAATTGGTGACTCTTGATCATAGACTATATTATTTATTATTATTTTATTCTAGTGTATTCCCGATATGGGACTAATACAACACTCTCTCTCTACTCTTTCCTTGCGTCAGCCGAAGCCCCTGGCCAAACAATCACGTGCCCTTCCTCCCCCGAGCGCCACGTCACCATGCTAACAAACAGGAAAGAATTGTTGTGCAATTCTTTTCTCACGTGGGCCCCGCCCACCATTAATTCATTTACCGATCATTACAACTTTGCCGCCAATTATATTTACCACATAATTACACTTTTGCCATTTATTTATTTATATTATATATATATACTTCTATAGTATGGCTCTCAAAATTACAGGGTGTTACATAAGTTATAAGTTTTCTCAAAATACTATATCTATAACACTGAATTCTTCGAAATCTACAATACTGTCGAATTACTGAAATACTGCCACGTAAACAGTCTTGTAAAATTCATATAAAATTCAATTCTTTGTGAAAGTTTGATTTCTTAGACTTTTCAGAAAGGTTAACGAGTCTACTACAACTTCTTAGTTCTGACTTTTCTCAAATTATTTCATTTACAATGTTGAATTGATCAAAAACCAAAATGTGTACAGATTTTCAGCAACTAGTCAACTACTAACCAGTTCTGAGTTTAGATTTTATTAAAATAGTAAACAATCTCCAAATCTTATGAAATTTTAAAGGAATGTTCCTCACACATACAAGATGTTCTCAAAAAAGTTTTAGCTCTAGATTTCAAATATTTTATTAGATTCGATTTTCTGATGTGCAAACAAAATCCAAAACAGTAACTTTTCTTTGCATGATTTAGCAACTTTGGGTAGAAACGTATATCCATTTCATATAATGTATTACCATACACCCAAACAACATCATCTCAACTTATCTACATAACAATCCTTTAATTAGCATGCAATTTATTTAAATATTATCATCAGAAATTAACCACTACTCATATGTATAAACAATTTTAAATATCAATTTTCCTACACATGCATGATACTAAATTTTAGAAAGTTCAAGAAATCACCCAGCTCAATGAAGATTCTAATGTAGAAGAAAACTCCTAGAAGTTGCTCATAGCTCCAAGAATGGGACTCCCTTATTCTCCTAGGAAGCCTTCCTTCCTCCAAGCAAGAACTCAAATACCTCTCTTTTTCTTTTACTCTCTTTCTTTTCTTATCTTTCTTATCTTTTGTTTTCTTTTGAATTTTGGTGCAAGATTTCATGAAGAAAATGGGTGGTATTTTTAGGGTTAAATGGGTGAATGAAGAGACACCCATTACCCAAAGTATAAATGTCCATTATAAAAATTAAACACCCACCACCATTACTACCACAAACTCCCAACTCTTCAACTCCTTCATGAATTGACTAACTCTTGGATTTTCCACATGTGCACACTTCTCATTTAGTTAGTTGTTATTTATTTGATTGTACATGTTGTTACATGACAAGTACATGATAAAAAGTGTTCATTAAAAATGTAGATTAACTAATGAGCTTTTCTTTTAAATAATTTTTTTAATAGGCTTTAAGATGATCTTTAGGCCTATGAGTTTTTATTAAAAATAAATAATACATTTGTGATCAGAAAATGAGAAGAAAAGTTCTCATCAATTAATAAAAATTTTGGAATAAAATGTGCATGAAATTTTACGTGTAAAATACGTGCAAAAATATATATTCGAATAAATTCGGGAGAATGGAAAATATTCATAAACAATAAAAATACAACATATGTAAAATATTCATATCGATAGTGTTACGGATATTTCACATAACGGAAAAATATACGTAATCAACACGTGTATCGAAAAACACGTGCAATACACGTAAAACACAAGGATTAAAATAAATATTTGAGTTTGCTAAAAATAGGATTGAAATGAGTGTTAAAAAAACGTAAAACATATAAATAATTAGAATATAAGATACATATGACATTTATATAAAAATATGTTACAAATATTATTCGTAATAGTACAAAATACACGTGCGTAACACACGATGGCAAAATTGTCATTACTCATTTTTTTGCGAGGTGTTACAAAGTGGAACAGAAGATGCGGTGCTTGCGCACAGATAACGGGGGAGACTATAGATCAGGAGAGTTTTCTCAATACCTACGGGAATGCCAAATACATCATTAGTATACTTGTGCTAATACGCCCCAACAGAATGATATAGTAGAGAGGAAGAACCGACATACTTCAGAAATTTTCCAGAGTATGCTACATGCGAAGAACGTACCTGGAAGATTGTGGGCCAAAACTATGAGAACCGTAGCTCATGTAGTCAACAAATTTCCTCAACCGAGGATAGAGTTTGTTTCACCCTTTGAGAAATTGTGGGACAAGAAACATAAAGTTAGCTACCCTCGAGTATTCGGCTGTGTATGATATGTATTTGTTCCTGACCATCTACGTAGCAAGATTGATAAGAAATTAGTTAGATGTACCTTCATGGAATACGCCAGCCAGCAAAAAGGGTGGAAGAGTTGGGATCCAATTAGTGGAAGGTGCTACACATCACGAAATGTGGTGTTTGATGAAGCATCCTTATGGTGAACTTCTGAAAAGAAAGTGTTTCCATACTTGAAAGACTTCGAAGACAGGCCGCAACAAAAGATGGGATAGCATACGGTCCAAATTCAACTAAGTTTGGACAAAGCTAGAGATCCATATGATAATGATGACAAGCAAAGAGTAACTCAAAATCCTTAGCAAAGTGGTGTGTATCAACAACCGGACGAAGGCATCCCTAGTGAAATGGAAGAATCAACTCCACTACGAAGGTCAACAAGAACACGAAGGCCAAATCCCAAATACGCCAATGCAGCCATAGTTGAAGAAGAAACTGTAATAGAACCTGAGACGTTCGAAGAAGCATCGCCAAGTTCGGACTGGATGACAGCTATGAAAGAAGAGATTGCTGCACTTGAGCAAAATCAAATTTGGGAGCTAATGCCAAATCTAAGAGATGTGAAACTCATATCCTACAAATGAGTTTACAAAACAAAGTGCCGTCCAGATGGGTCAATTGAGAGGTATAAGGCTCGATTGGTAGCTCGTGACTTCTCTCAGCAATATGAACTACACTTTGACGAAACTTTTAGTCTAGTGACAAAACTTACAACCACACGAGTCTTACTTGCACTTGCGGCAACAAAAACTGGAAGTTGTGGCAGATGGATGTAAAGAATGTATTTCTTCATCGAGAGCTAGATCGGGAGATCTACATGACTCAACCAATGAGTTTTCAGAACCAAGGTCATCCTGAGTATGCGTGTAAGCTGCGGAAGGCTCTATATGGACTGAAACAAGCACCTAAGGCATGATATGGTAAAATTGATGAATTTCTGACTCAAAGTGGTTATTCAGTAATATTTGCAGACTCCAGCTTGTTTACTAAGGCTAAAAGGGGAAATATAGCTATCATGCTTGTGTACGTAGATGATCTAATCATCACTGTAGATGATGTTGAAGAATTCTTCGAACAAAGGAGAACTTGTCAGTTCGTTTTCAGATGAAAGAACTTGGACAACTTAAGCACTTTCTTGGGTTAGAGGTTGATCAGAGGCAAAAATGGATATTTATTTATCAACAGAAATATGCCAAAGACTTGTTGAAGAAGTTCGGGATGCTAGAATGTAAGCCAATCTCAACAACGATGGAACCGAATGCAAAGATGTGTAACAACACTGATTTTTGACGAATGCATCTTGTAAACGCATTGAGTGCCACTAGTTGTGGGAATTACATTTCTAGTTAAAGAAATTATTTTCTTACTAATAAACTACAATTATTAATGTGTATATGAACATATACACATACACGTACGTGTTGAACTGGACTTGTGAACCCAAATGAAACCAAACAAACCCAACCACACTTGAACCAAGCCAATTGGGTTAAACCCATAGATGGAGGCCGGCCATTTTGAGGAGGGAAAAAGAGAGAAGAAAATGGGGCTAGGGTTTCTTAGGGGTTTGAATAAAAGACAACATGATGAGTTTGTAAGAACCCCATCACATCACCTCCCAATTGAGCCTACCCCTTGCATGATGAGACATTTCTCATCTTCCCCATGCCTCTCAAAATCTGGCCACACCTCTCTCTCTCTCTCTCTTCTCTTTGTTTTAAAACCCCCTCCACTTCTCCATTCACTCTTACAAACTCCTACTACTCTTACACTCTTCCTATACCTCCAAAACTCCATTCCTAATACACTTAGCTACTGATTTGGGGAGAGAAGAAGAAGGAAAGCCAAGGAGAAGAAGAACAAAGAGTCAAAGCAAAGGAGAAGAAGCAAGGAGCTAGAAGAGTCAAGAAGGGGGGCATTCAAGCAAAGAGCAAGCTACTAACAAGGTGGGTGTTTCCAATCTCTTGTGTTTTGTTCTTGGATGATTGAAATGATGTTTGATGACTGAAAAAATAACATGCATGCTATAGGAATGAACTTAAATAACTCGTTTGTGTTAAGTAGTCCAAAACAAAAATTCCTGTTAAAAGACTGAATTTTTGCTGTCAGTCCGTAGCTCACTGCATAAACTCTACTTGGTATTTTGATCTGAAATTTTTAGAGGATGATCATATAGGTGTCTTACACCTTCAGCAATGTTTATGGATTTTTATGATTTTTATACTATTTAAATAAAATATGAACTTGCATGCTTGTCAGAATAGAAAGAAGCAGTTTGTATTGTTACTGTTGTGAAAAGAATGACTTGTATCTCACTTCATGCTTATGGAAATGATCTGAAATTTTTGTATGTCATTTTTGGATATATCTAAGACCTACATTTTAAATTTCATGAGGTTTGGACCACTGTAGCTATATCAATAAAATCATGCAAGTTGAACTAGATGTTTTAGTGAACAGATCTGCTGTTGTTACTGCCCTGTTTCTGGATGATATTCAAAAGGACATAACTGGAAATATACTTGATGGAATCCCTTAGGGTGCGTTTGTTTTGTTGTTTTGAAAAGAGTTTTCTGAACAGAGTTTTCTGAAAACTGTATTCTGAAAACTGTTTTTCTGAAAATGAGTTTAAAAGCTGTTTGTTTATATTTATTTCTAAAAACTATATTATGAAAGTTGTTTTTCTGAAAAAGAGAGTTTAAAAGCTGTTATGTTATATTTCTAACTGAAAACTGTTATCTGAAAGCTGTTTTTTGAAGAAGACAGCTGAAAAGCTGTTCTGTTATATTTCTAGCTGAAAACTGTTATCTGAAAGCTGTTTTTCTGAAGAAGAGAGCTGAAAAGCTGTTCTGTTATATTTCTAGCTGAAAACTGTTATCTGAAAGCTATTTTTCTGAAGAAGATAGCTAAAAAGCTGTTCTGTTATATTTCTAGCTGAAAACTGTTATCTGAAAGCTGCTTTTTTGAAGAAGACAGCTGAAAAGCTGTTCTGTTATATTTCTAGCTGAAAACTGTTATCTGAAAGCTATTTTTTGAAAAAGACAGCTGAAAAGCTGTTCTGTTATATTTCTAGCTGAAAACTGTTATTTGAAAGCTGTTTTTTTGAAGAAGACAGCTGAAAAGCTGTTCTGTTATATTTCTAGCTGAAAACTGTTATCTGAAAGCTATTTTTCTGAAGAAGACAGCTGAAAAGCTGTTCTATTATATTTCTAGCTGAAAACTGTTATCTGAAAGCTGTTTTTCTGAAGAAGACAGCTGAAAAGCTGTTCTGTTATATTTCTAGCTGAAAATTGTTGTCTGAAAGCTGTTTTTCTGAAGAAGACAGCTGAAAAGCCGTTCTGTTATATTTCTAGCTAAAAACTGTTATCTGAAAGCTGTTTTTCTGAAAAAGACAGCTGGAAAGCTGTTCTGTTATATTTCTAGCTGAAAACTGTTATCTGAAAGCTGTTTTTCTGAAGAAGACAGCTGAAAAGCTGTTCTGTTATATTTATAGCTGAAAACTGTTATCTGAAAGCTGTTTTTCTGAAGAAGACAGCTGAAAAGCTGTTCTGTTATATTTCTAGCTAAAAACTGTTATCTGAAAGCTGTTTTTCTAAAAAAGACAGCTGAAAAGCTGTTCTGTTATATTTCTAGCTGAAAACTGTTATCTGAAAGCTGTTTTTTCTGAAAAAGACAGCTGAAAAGCTGTTCTGTTATATTTCTAGCTGAAAACTTTTATCTGAAAGCTGTTTTTCTGAAAAAGACAGCTGAAAAGCTGTTTTCGGTTATATTTCTGACAATTTTGAATATCAATTTGCATTCATCATTTGCTGACTTTTTTTTAATTGTTGCAGTTAGATTGCAATGTTGTACAAGTATGAGAACAAGAAACCTGAGCAGCATGTGAATCGAGCAAAAATAAGACGCCATCATCTCCACGGTTGATTCTTTACGTTAGAGTACAAAATTTATTTCAAAATCTTGTATGTACATAATATAGATTCAGTGAGGTTTTGAGAAGCAACAAATCTCAGTTCATGTATAAGTTATTCTATTTGGATAAATATTTTGATGTTATCATTGCCTCTTTTGGTAATTGCAGTTCTTCAGTCGTAAATGAGGAGTAATTTTTAGTTTGTTTTGTTGAGATTGCATGTGACAGCAAGTAGTAGCAGTAGTCGGATAGAAGATTGCATGTGAGATCAAATAGAATGTATTTTTTTTTTAAATGTGAGCAGTATTTGGATTTATTGGATTGCATGTAGTATTTGGATAGCTATATTTAGATAAACTGAGTATGCTCACCTTGCAGGCTGCAGTTATTGAGAAGATTATATGAAAGAAAATTTCGGAAAGCTGAGCCAAACGATTTATTCAAGAAAATTCGCAGTAGATAATCAAAATAAATTTGTATTCACAAATCAACATTCTCAACCAATTTATTCAAGAAAACAACCAATTTATTGGATTGCCACGTGGCGTGTTTTTTTTTTTTTTCCCTTTTTTTTTTTCTCTCCCTCCTCCTCCCCGCCTCTGCTTCTCTTCTCTTTCTTCTTCGCCTCTGCTTCTCTTTTCCTCCATCTTCTTCGTTCTTCTGCTCTTCGTTTTTCTTTTCCTTCGTCGTTACGGTCTCTCCCCCAAGTTCTCCATCTCTCCGACTCCGTCTGGCGGGGAGGTCGGCGACGAGGGGACGGAGCTTGGCGACGTGGAACTCGAAGGAGAAGAGCTCGATGCTCTGTGCGAAGCTCGGAGCGAAAGAGCTGTGAGCTTGACGGCGGAGGCAGCTGGCGACGAAGGGAGACGAGCTCGGCCATGGAGGTGGGTTCGAGTTTGGAGAAGGAGCTCGACGGGAATAAAGCCTCGGCGAAGTGGGACATCGGAGCTCGATGCTTCGGCGTATTCGATGGAGCTCCGCCAACGGAATGGAGCTTCGGCATTTTGAAGGGCTCGGTGCTTCGGAGCTCGACGAAGAGGACGTCGGAGCTCGAGCCCGACTGTCGTGAGGGTGAGCTCACTGAGTTGACGAGGATGAGCGGCGAACGCAGGGTGCTTCGCCATTGGGTGACTTCGACTGTGGCGAGCTCGATAGTTCGGGAGCTTGGATGAGCTCGGAGTTGATGGAGCTCGTTGTTTGACCATGGGGGAGCTCGGCATCGGCGCTCGGACGTTGATAGCTCGGCGGAAGTGGTTCGGCGGGGTTGGGAGCTCGGCAGAAGTGGTTCGGCAGCGGAGGCGAGCTCGGTGTTGGGGGTGAGCTCGCGAAGGAGACGAATGTGGAGCTCGGCATCGGAGCTCGGAGGTGGAGACGTGAGCTGGGTATCGGAGCTCGGAGGTGGAGACGTGAGCTCGGTTCGATGGGTTCTTCTTTTCCATCGTTTTGTTTTGGTCACACAGTGAAGAAGAGTGGGGGGATTTGTTTTGGCGGGAGTATGGAGAAGAAGAAGAAGAAAAAAAAAATTTAGGAGAGGGTGGAGTGGTTTTCGAAAAAGAGGGGGTATCAGTATTCTGAATAGTGTTTGGAAAAAACACTCAAAACAAACGCCAACTCAGGATACACTATTCAGAAGAAAAAAAAAGTGAAACAAACGCACCCTTGATTTTTGAGAGTGTTGTAACATTATGTGTCAGGAACTAGGTTCTAAAATTTTATGATGATCTGACACTATATGATATTTTAAATAGATTTTACCCCATGACTATGCTGATCTGATTTGTTGTTCTGGAAGTCTGTATACTTGTTAAAGATGGACCCGTAAGAGTGTCTAAACGACCTTATCTGAAGAGCCTTATAACTAGGAACTTTTAGTAGACACTTAGAGCTTTCTGGAATGACCAATAAATCCTGATTTGGTCAAGTATTTGATTTTATCTAATTTTTACAAGTGATGACAGAAACAAAGTAAATCTTAGAGCTTACTGTTTTGCACCATGATCATTGAGATGAGTCTAAACTTGTAACTTAGTGGCTTAGAGTTGTTGTTTGAGGTCAAGACTCATGTCCTAGATGTGTACTTGGGTTAGGACTTAAGTGGCCTAACGTTTCTTGCAAGGAGTAGCTCATAGTTGCTTGTAGACCCCAAAATAGACAAACGTTGTTCATTGTTTCAAAGTGAAATTGTATAGGATGTTGGGGTATGGTTGTAGACCACTTTGGGATGATATTCATGCCCATTGTGTGTTTTTACTTGCTCTATACTTTGAGTAGAAGCATGGGGAGCGACCGATCGCGTTTCCTCAAGGGAACGGGACCGGGAATGGCTCCGTTCTGGCATAAACGCCAATTGTGTGCTTGCTGTTTGGAAACTTGAATTGTTGTTTTCAGGACCCTTAGAACCCCATTTTGGGTATTTGTGGGTTAGAACTTACTCCTAGAGTAGTGTACCTTGTTGGGATACATTGGTTCAGTTGAGACCCTAAGATTAAGTCTGGTTGACAAATCTAGTTGTGTAGAATGTCGCATCGAACGCGTTGGAGGGGATGACTCATGCACCGACGTACTTGTTGTACATGGATGGATTCCATGGGTTGTGTTTGGAGCTGCCACTTGTCGAGGACTGTGGAGCGTTAAGTTTAGCAGAAAGCTATTGGTTGTTCGGGCCGATGTTGCGATCTAACTCCAAGCGTCAATATGGTTGCGACAATCGGTAGGGATGATTTGCCATGGGTTCGTGCCGAGGTGGGTCAACCTTTCGGCTGAACGAGAGGGCTAGTTGAGTCCTAGTGTGGAATGGATTGAGACCCAGTATTAATAAAGGTGACTAACTAGGGAGAGTCTACCAAATGAAATTGGACTAGTTGTTCATAGCAAGCAAGTTGATCATCGAGTTAGGGATTTGGGAAATAGTGGATTTATCGCCTTACTAAGAGGATGAATAATATGGGAAAATGGTAGAAAAATCAGAGGTTGACTAGAGTGATGGTTTTAGAGATTGGTCTATGAAGCAAATCTTGAATTCAACCTTATTCTTTAATCTGGGAGTGGGGTAGCTTGGTATTTTGGTAGGGCTAGATCGAGTCTTGGTTGTTTGTAAGGACAGGCACTAGCGAGGGTGTTCACCTGTCAGGGGGATGTCGTCTCGACTGCAAGTTCTGATTTAGTATAAGAACGAGTGTAGCGAAGTTTGGGAAACCTTATATCCCTCATGTCCTTTGTTGACCGATGCGGGTCGGAGGTTCTTAGAGGAAGTCCCCACAGAGCGAGGCTCTACGGGAAAGATCCTAAGTTCTCCGGCGGGGGGGCCCTGATGCCCGTATATTAGCTTTTGGTGAGGTCCGGAGAGACAACATATCGGGTAAGCCGATGCGGAATACGGTCAATGTATCGAGTAAGCCAATTTAATTACATTTATGCAGGGTAAGCATGCAACTAACCATGGTTTTAGTCACGCAGGGTAAGCCTGCGACTGACCAGTCACGTAGGGGCAGGCCTGTGGGCTAGAGTCCCGGGCGTAGTGGGTAAAACTAAAAGAGGATTTGACACCACTAGTGACTTGCAGGGTAAGCCTGCAGCCTCACCATCACTGGAATCAGAAATAGGAGAGAGCACAAGGTTAGGATGCATGACGAGGGATCGAGTCCTACAATCAGGAGATGCGAACTCTTTGGAAAGTATGTAGTATTGGATGTAATACCCTGATTTTTCAAATGTATGAAGAATTATTTATTTTTGCACGTAGTGTGCACGTGTAATATTTTGGCTATTACTTTCAACATGATGAATAAAAATATTGTTTTCTATAAAGCATTTTCCTACAGTCCAAATGTTAGTTTACTTATTTTTCTTTTAAAATATTTATCTTGGCCCAATTAATTTAAGCCCATGGATTTAATCCCTTTTCTTATTTTCTACAACTTGTAATGTGTAACATTTCTTTTTAAAAGACTTGTTATGTGTGTACAAGTTTTGTTAGGGTGACTTGTGCTTACACATGCACTTCATGTACACGTGCATAAGCACACATTCTTGGCCGGTTTGGGTAGAGAAGTGGGTGTGAGTCATGGGTAGTTATTTGGAGTGTGGGTGGTTATCACAACTCCCTAGCTCATCCTAGCCTTTGATCCTATAACTATCTACTGAATCTTAGCCCTCCATCTCACTCAAATTTGTGTATAAATACCCCCTCTCATCCATTGTTTCTTTTACACTAAGATCATATTTATAAGAGAGGTATTTTTTGAGAGAGAGTTGTGTGTGTCTTTTCTGTGGAGGCCGAGCATCAGTTCTGAAGGTTTCGGTGTGGAGCAAGGAGCAAGGAGCAAGGAGTCGTCCATTGCATTAAGGAGCTTTTCTGGATTTCGGTTATTTCGTCAATAAGGTGGGTGTTTCTCAGGACTTCTAGTGTAGAAATATGCCATGATTATGATGATTGTTACTATGCATATGAGAAGTAAATTCAAACGTATTAGAATTTCCTGAGTATGTTTATGATGATAATTGTGAAGGACTAATAGTGTAATAACGACACTGTAAATAAGAACAAAAATGGATCGGTACAGTCGACTGTCGCATGTACAAGTCGACTGCTACGAGGCGAATATCTTCATGATTTAATGATGTACATGTATGCACAACAGAAGTGATAGTATGATTGCTAAATTCATATTCCCCCATGTTATATATGATGGAGGAGATGTGAACGGATGAAAAAGAACTAGTGATAATTAGTAAACTGAGAATAGTCTGTGCAGTCGACTGATGATATGAACAGCCGACCGATGCATTGATTTTAACTATGAATATTCCTGAAATTCCATGAAATGAGGTATTTTACCATTGTGATGTTCTAGTGTAATGAACTGAGATTAATATTTCATCTTTGCAAGAAAGTGATGAACAAATGAAAATGCATGTTTAACATTTCCTTGAGGAAAGAAAAAAAATATTAGTTATGTGAAATTCCATGTTGTGATGTTAGTGAACAGTTAAGAAATTACATGTTTTATGTAGCATGAATATGAATATATATTTATTGTAATGTGACATGAGGATGCATGTGCATGGAAGAACAGATGGGAAGATAATCCCTTAATTTGAAATGTGAACCTGTTCAGTCGACTTAATGCGAGTAGCAAGTCGACTGAGTTGAACATGGATATGTACAGTTAAAACCCTGGACAGACGACTGATTTAATGACAGTCGACTGTTACGTAAATGATATTTGAACATAGAAAGTTTCGGAGCAGCCGACTGGCCATGTGCAGCAGTCGACTCTCCCGAATGGTTATGAAGAATTTGAATTGACTGGACAAGTCAACTGGACCTCTCCAAGTTGACTGTCCAGAGTGTTTTGACATGTCAGGGAACATTATTCTGTTTATTTTGAAGATTGTGGATCTTATGGTTGATGTGGATAAACTCTATTTGTTGCTGTGTAGATTTATATGAAACGAATCATAGTTTTGAATTGAAAATTTACATGAAAGGAATCATAGTTTGATTTGAGAATTACATGAATATGAAAGTAAGAACATGATATGCTAAGGCAATGAAAAATGAATTCATGAGTTGAAAATGCTCAAATTGGAAGTTGTGAATTGGAAATTGAAACAAAAGTGTAGCTAAGTCTCCTCCGGCAATGGAAATGAAATGAAATTGAAAAGAAGACCAAGGTTGGTCATGTGAGAATGAAATGAATAAGTCCGGTTTAGTGGAGAGGCTAACTCTAGAGCTTTGATTTTTATTCATGATTCTAATAATTAGTACATAGTGGAGATGTGATGAAAGTGAGAGAAAACATAAGTATGAGAACTAGAGTTTACGGTGCGGGTGTGTGAGCCACAGAATGCATGCTTGATGAGTCAAGACATGGCGTGGGCACAACTCAGTAATGATCGGACTTTAGCCACGCTTGTGGGATGTTTGGTGACTGCAACAGGATCGTATTCAGGGAGGAGGCTGAATTGCCACAGAATGCATGCTTGATGAGTCAAGACATGGCGTGGGGTTCCCCTCTAGGGTCCAGTGCCCGTGCTTGTACTCATAGATCATCTAGGATACTCACCGTAATTACAGTAGTAGATTAAGTCATGGCGAGGAATTGAACCCTACAAAAATGAAGAACGATTAAGAGGCTTGCCCTCGGACCTATGTAGTATGGGATGCATAGAATCCGAACAAGTGCGCATTAGTGTCATGTAAATTAACTAATTGCATTAAGGACTAAGTGCACAATCACAACACGACATCATTAAGATTTTCCCCTTTGATTTACATTTTTATTGTGAACAAGTTTGTGATCTGTTAAGAAATGAGAATCGTTATACTGTTTCTGGCATAGAGAGGATGGCCATGTATAATTATCGTCGGTTGAATAAACTGACGTACCCACAGTGTTGTATGGAGGACCAATGGCATGAAAAAGGTTAAAGAGGAACAATGCTTAAAGATTATACCATGTTGTTGTATATTTATTTAATTGTTGCAATTTTACTTCCGCTGTGCAATGTAAATGTAATATTGATGTAAACTCTGATGTAAAGTGAAAGTTTGAATTTCCTTGTAAAATTGTACTAAAGAAAGTGAAAAGATCCTGTAGAACATCTCGAATTCAGTGTATTTGGGATTCGGGGCGTTACATTGGAAGCATACATTTTCATTGAAGTTGATTTTGGGGAAGTATGTAGTATGGGATGCATACATTCCCAAATGAATTGCATTAGAATAAGTGCATCGTGTGCATTCATTGTTTTGTCCATTAGTTTAGGCCATGGCATACACCGACACTTGTTTGACACCACCTTTTTCTTTGCATCAAATAATATTTGTGGTTGTTGAGGTTGGATTCGTTATATTATGGCGTAGAGAGGATAGCCGGGTATAGCATTTCGTCAGTTGCAATCAACTGACATGTCCATAGTTATCAGTGCGGGACTGCCGAGTTGGGAGCAAGGGAAAGCAGACGCAGGGGAAAGCATCTACGTGAATGTTACTGTACAAATTTTATTGTACATTCTTATTGTAACAATTAATTGTAATCATTGTAATCATTGGACATTGTAAGAACAACTTGATGTAATAAAAGTTTTTAATTTCCTGTGATTTTTGTTGTGTTGTAATTCATTTGAAGGAAGATCCTGGAGAGTGCCACGAGTTCCTATGCTAGGAATTCGGGGCGCTACAGAAATGGTATCAGAGCTTACTTCGAATTGCAGTCTAACACCATAGGAGATTAGACTTGGATGCGATCTGAGAGTTGGGTTTAGTCAGATAGTAGATGATTATAAACCATATTGATACTGCAGCTCTACAATATGCTGTATAATTTCTGTATCTGAGCTGATCCCCATATTTTCTCTTGCAGATGCCCCAGCCAGAGTTAGGGTTAGTTTTGATAGTAGGATGGTCGTAAATCGTATTGTTGCACTTTTGCAACTTATGTTTACAAAATTTTTCCTATATCTGACCTAACCCCATTGTGATTGTTCTTTTACTAACTTTTATGATTCAACTGGATGTCATGGAGGCAAATCTGCCACCTGATGTCTAGGAGGCAAGCATACAGCCGGGCATCGATAAAGGAGAGCCCACGATGCAAGAGTCGAGGAAGAAAGCAGAAGAGTTACAAGGATTACGCTCCACATCCCAGTCGGGCGTGGAGTTCAGTATCGTGACCCAGCCAGGCAGTGCACCCGTATCGAAGACGGCGTATCGTATGTCACCGGTGGAACAGAATGAAGTCAAGAAGCAAATAGAGGAATTGCTACAGAAGGGACTCATCCGGCCTAGTGCCTCTCCTTGGAGAGCGCCGGTACTACTAGTCAAGAAGAAGGACGAGTCATCAAGGATGTGTATTGACTATCGGGAATTGAACAAAGTCACCGTCCAAAACAAATATCCTATTTCCAGGATCGACGACTTGTTCGATCAGCTACAAGGAGCCGCAGTATTCTCAAAGATAGATCTACAGTCAGGTTACCATCAGGCCCGTGTCAAGGAGGAAGACATACCGAAGACAGCTTTCAGGATGCGACATGGGCACTATGAGTTTCTGGTGATGCCATTTGGAGTGACTAATGCTCTAGCAATCTTCATGGATTTGATGAATCGAGTCCTACGACCATTCATCGACTCATTTGTGGTGGTCTTCATAGACGACATTTTGGTGTACTCGAGGACTGAGGAGGATTACGTCGAACATTTGTCTGTAGTTCTGAGCACGCTTCAAGAGCAAGAACTGTATGCGAAGCTTTCCAAGTGCGAATTTTGGAAGACGGAAGTAGCTTTCCTCGGCCATGTACTTTCTAAGGAGGGAGTGACCACTGACCCACAACAGATAGAGGCGGTGAAGGATTGGCCTCAGCCAAGGACAGTAAAGGAAGTAAGGAGTTTTTTTTGGGCTTGACCGGGTACTACAAGAAGTTCATTCAGGATTATGCCAAGATTGCAGTGCCACTCATAGCTTTGACCAAGAAGGACAAGAAGTTTGAATGGACCGATAAGTGTGAAGCTAGTTTCCAGGAGCTGAAGAATCGACTGATATCAGCACCAGTTTTGGTCTTACCTCAACCAGGTAAGGCTATATGATCTACAGTGATGCATCTCACTTGGGTTTTGGATGCGTTCTGATGCAAGAGGGGAAAGTCATTGCCTATGGATCGAGGCAGCTCCGACCACATGAGAAGAATTATCCAACTCATGACTTAGAGCTAGCTGCTATCATCTTTGCTTTGAAGATATGGAGACATTATATCTGCGAAGAAAAGGTGGAGATGTACACCGACCACAAGAGCTTAAAGTATATCTATCAGTAGAAGGACTTAAACCTGAGGCAGAGGCGATGGTTGGAAGTGTTGGAAGATATTAGATCGAGATTTTGTACCATCCAGGAAAGGCCAACGTTGTGGCAGATGCACTCAGCAGGGAGAGGGGCATTTCCATGCTAACGGCTATGAGCAAGGAGTTAGAAAAAGAGATAAGGAGAGCCGGTATTGAGATGATTTCTGAAGAGTTGGGTGCTATGTTAGCTCGACTAGAACTCCAACCAAGTCTGAAGGACCAAGTGAAGAGGAGTCAAGATGGCGATGCAGAGACACAGGCACTCAAGGAGCAAGTGAACGAAGGGAAACTTCCCGAGCTCAATGTTAAAGAAGAAGTGCTATGGTTTGGATATCGGTTGTGTGTGCCAAAGGCAGAGAATCTTAGGGAGGAGATCATGAAGGAAGCACACACCACCTTACTGACAGTTCATCCAGGAAGCACGAAGATGTATCGAGACGTGAAGCCGTTCTATTGGTGGGCCGGAATGAAGCAAGATATAGCGGAGTTCGTAGCTAGATGTCTCACTTGTCAGAGGGTAAAGGTAGAAAATCAGAAGCACCGAAGGTTACTACAACCCTTGCCTATTCTAGTATGGAAGTGGGAGGACATCAGTGTGGATTTTGTTACAGGATTACCAAGGAGTCCTAGGGAGAATGATTCCATTTGGGTGATCGTGGACCGGTTAACGAAATCAGTACATTTTATACCGGTGAAGACGACCTGGTCTTTGGAGAATTTGGCAGAAGTCTACATTCAAGAGATCGTGAAATTGCACGGTGTACCAGTATCTATGGTTTCCGACAGAGACACGAGGTTTACCTCTTGATTTTGGAAGAGTCTACAAACAGCATTGGGGACAAGGATAGATTTCATCACTGCTTTTCACCCACAAATCGATGGACAAACAGAGAGGGTGAACAAAATTTTGGAGGATATGCTCCGAGCATGCATCTTGGACTTCGGAGGGAGCTGGGAGAAGCATCAAGCGCTGGTTGAATTTTCTCACAACAACAGCTACCATGCCAGTATCGAGATGGCTCCATTCGAAGCACTGTACTGGAGGAAGTGTATGACCCTCGTATGCTAGTATGAAGTAGGCAAGAGGCAGGTGTTCGGACTAGAAATTGTACAGCAGGCTTCGGAGAAGATTGAATTGATAAGAAAGAGGCTACAGATCGTGCAGAGCAGGCAGAAGAGCTATGCCGACACCCGCCTTAGAGAGCTAGAATTTGAGGAAGGAAATTCCGTATTCTTAAAGGTCTCGCCGACCAAGGGCGTAGTTAGATTTGGAAGGGGTCGCAAGTTGGCCCTCGAGATACATTGGACCCTACAAAATTTGGAAAAGGATTGGGAAGGCCGCCTACAGGTTAGAACTACCCTCCGAGTTAGCCCAAGTGCATAATGTTTTCCACGTCTCCATGCTAAGGAAATACGTGCTAGACTCGAGTCAACAACTACCCGAAATCCCAGAAGACTTGCAACTGGATCTCTCCTACAAGGAACGACCTGTGCAGATAATAGATCGTCAGGAGAAGGTGCTGAGAAACATGATCATTCCAATGGTAAAGGTCCTCTGGAGTAATCAATTCGTTGAAGAAGCTAGTTGGGAATCTGAGAGCCGAATGCAGGAGACTCGCCCAGAGTTGTTTGTGTAAAAAAAAAAATTCTTTTCTATTTTCTCCCACTAAGCGTAGTTCTGAGGACAGAACTATTCTAAGGAGGGAGTAATGTAACAACCCTGATTTTTGACGAATGCATCTTGTAAACGAATTGAGTGCTACTAGTTATGGGAATTACATTTCTGGTTAAAGAAATTATTTTCTTACTAATAACCTACAATTATTAATGTGTATATGAACATATACACATACACGTATGTGTTGAACTGGACTTGTGAACCCAAATGAAACCAAACAAACCCAACCACACTTGAACCAAGCCAATTAGGTTAAACCCATAGATGGAGGCCGGCCACTTTGAGGAGGGAAAAAGAGAGAAGAAAATGGGGCTAGGGTTTCTTAGGGGTTTGAACAAAAGACAACATAATGAGTTTGTAAGAACCCCATCACATCACCACCCAACTGAGCTTACCCCTTGCATGATGAGACATTTCTCATCTACCCTATGCCGCTTAAAATCCGACCACACCTCTCTCTCCCTATCTTCTCATTTGTTTTAAAACCCCCTCCACTCCTCCATTCACTCTTACAAACTCCTACTACTCTTACTCTCTTCCTATACCTCCAAAACTCCATTCCTAATACACTTAGCTACTGATTTTAGGAGAGAAGAAGAAGGGAAGCCAAGGAGAACAACAACAAAGAGTCAAAGCAAAGGAGAAGAAGCAAGGAGCTAGAAGAGTCAAGAAGGGGGGCATTCAAGCAAGAGCAAGCTACTAACAAGGTGGGTGTTTCCAATCTCTTGTGTTTTGTTCTTGGATGATTGAAATGATGTTTGATGATTGAGAAAATGACATGCATGCTATAGGAATGAACTTAAACAACTCGTTTGTGTTAAGTAGTCCAAAAAAGAAATTCCTGTTAAAAGACTGAATTTTTGCTGTCAGTCCGTAGCTCACTGCATGAAGTCTACTTGGTATTTTGATCTGAAATATTTAGAGGATGGTCATATAGGTGTCGTACAACTTCAGTAATTTTCATGGATTTTTATGATTTTTCTTGATATTTAAACAAAATACGAACTTGCATGCTGGTCGGAATAGAAAGAAGCAGTTTTTATTGTTACTGTTGTGAAAAGAATGACTTGTATCTCACTGCATGCTCATGGGAATGATCTGAAATTTTAGTATGTCATTTTTGGATGTATCTAAGACCTAAGTTTTAAATTTCATGAAGTTTGGACCATTGTAGCTATGTCAATAAAATCATGCAAGTTGAACTAGATGTTTTAGTGAACAGATCTGCTGTTGTTACTGCCCTATTTCTGGATGATATTCAAAAGAACATAACTGGAAATATACTTGATGGAATCCATTGATTTTTGAGAGTGTTGTAACATCATGTGTCAGGAACTAGGTTCTAAAATTTTATGATGATCTGACACCATATGATATTTTAAATAGATTTTACCCCATGACTATGCTGATCTGATCTGTTGTTCTGGAAGTCTGTATACTTGTTAAAGATGGACCCGTAAGAGTGTCTAAATGACCTTATTTGAAGAGCCTTATAACTAGGATCTTTTAGTAAACACTTAGAACTTTCTGGAATGACCAAAAAACCCTCATTTGGACAAGTATTCAATTTTATATGATTTTTACAAGTGACGACAGAAACACAGTAAATTTTAGAGCTTACTCTTTTTGCACCATGATGATTGAGATGAGTCTAAACTTGTAACTTAGTGGCTTAGAGTTGCTGTTTGAGGTCAAGACTCATGTCCTAGATGTGTACTTGGGTTAGGACTTAATTGGCCTAAAGTTTCTTGCAAGGAGTAGCTCATAGTTGCTTGTAGACCCCAAAATCGACAAACGTTGTTCATTGTTTCAAAGTGAAATTGTATAGGATGTTGGGGTATGGTTGTAGACCACTTTGGGATGATATTCATGCCCATTGTATGTTTGTACTTGCTCTCTACTTTGAGTAGAAGCATGGGGAGAGACCGATTTCGTTTCCTCAAGGGAACGGGACCGGGAATGGCTCTGTTTTGGCATAAACGCCAAGTGTGTGCTTGATGTTTGGAAACTTGAATTGTTGTTTTTAGGACCCTTAGAACCCCCTTTTTGGGTATTTGTGGGTTAGGGCTTACTCCTAATGTAGTGTACCTTGTTGGGATACATTGGTTCAGTTGAGACCCTAAGATTAAGTCTGGTTGACAAATCTAGTTGGGTAGAATGTCGCATCGAACGAGTTGGAGGGGATGACTCGTGCGCCGACGTACTTGTTGTACATGGATGGATTCCATGGGTTGTGTTTGGAGTTGCCACTTATCGAGGACTGTGGAGCGTTAAGTTTAGTAGAAAGCTATTGGTTGGTCGGGCCGAGGTTGCGATCTAACTCCAAGCGTCGATGTAGTTGCAAAAATCGGTGGGGACGATTTGCCATGGGTTCGTGCCGAGGTGGGTCAACCTTTGGGCCAAACGAGAGGGCTAGTTGAGTGCTAGTGTGGAATGGGTTGAGACCCAGTATTGATAAAGGTGACTAACTAGGGAGAGTCTACCAAATGGAATTGGACTAGTTGTTCATAGCAAGCAAGTTGATCATCAAGTTAGGGATTTGGGAAATAATGGATTTATCGCCTAACTAAGAGGATGGATAGTATGGGAAAATAGAAGAAAAATCAAAGGTTGACTAGAGTTTTGGTTTTAGAGATTGGTCTATGAAGCAAATCTTGAATTCAACCTTATTCTTTAATTTAGGAGTTGGGTAGCTTGGTATTTTGGTAGGGCTAGATCAAGTCTTGGTTGTTTGTAAGGACAGGCACTAGCGAGGGTGTTCACCTGTCTGGGAGATGTTGTCTCGACTACAAGTTTTGCTCTAGTATAAGAACGAGTGTAGCGAAGTTTGGGAAACCTTATATCCATCATGTCCTTTGTTGACCGATGCGGGCAGGAGGTTCTTAGAGGAAGTCCCCACAGAGCGAGGCTATACGGGAAAGATCCTAAGTTCTCTGGCAGGGGTGCCCTGGTGCTCGTATATCAGCTTTTGGTGAGGTCCGGGGAGACAACATATCGGGTAAGTAGATGTAGAATACGGTCAATGTATCGGGTAAGCCAATTTGATTACAGTTATGCAGGGTAAGCCTGCAACTAACCATGGTTTCAGTCACGCAGGGTATGCCTGTGACTGACCAGTCACACAGGGGTAGGCCTGCGGGCTGGAGTCCCGGGCGTAGCGGGTAAAACTAAAAGAGGATTTGACGCCACTAATGACTAGCAGGGTAAGCCTTCAGCCTCACCATCACTGGAATCAGAAATAAGAGAGAGCACAAGGTTAGTTAGCATGACGAGGGATTGAGCCCTACAATCAGGAGATGCGAACTCTTTGGAAAGTATGTAGTATGGGATGCATACGTTTTCATTGAAGTTGATTTTGGGAAGTATGTAGTATGGGATGCATACGTTCCCAAATGAATTGCATTAGAGTAAGTGCATCGTGTGCATTCATTAATGTTTTGTGGATTAGTTTAGGCCATGACATACACCGACACTTGTTTGACACCACATTTTTCTTTGCATCAAATATTATTTGTGGTTGTTGAGATTGGAATCGTTATATTATGGCGTAGAGAGGATAGCCGGGAATAGCATTTCGTCAGTTGTAATCAACTGGCGCGCCCACAGTTATCAGTGCAGGACTGCCGAATTGGGAGCAAGGGAAAGCAGAAGCAAGGGAAAGCATCCAAGTGAAAGTTACTGTCCAAATTTTATTGTACATTCTTGTTGTAACAATTAATTGTAATCGTTGTAATCATTGGACATTGTAATAAAAACTTGATGTAATTAAAGTTTTTAATTTTCTATGATTTTTGTTGTGTTGTGACTCATTTGAAGGAAGATCCTGGAGAGTGCCACGAGTTCCTATGTTAGGAATTCGGGGCGCTACAGATGTATGCACACGAAGGCAAAGACTTGGATGTTTTGACAGTTGGTAGGTAGTCTGATCTACTTGACCTTGACTCGACCTGATATTTCTTATGTAGTTGGAGTGATGAGCCGGTACATGCAAAACACGAAGAAGTCTCATTTAGAAGTGGTTCAGCGAATACTTAGATATGTGAAGAGTATAATGGACTATGGTCTTTTGTACAAGAAAGGTGAAAATTGCAAGCTAGTTGGCTACTGTGATGCTGACTTTGCAGGAAATCACGATACTTGCAGATCAACTACTGTGTATATGTTTACCCTTGGATCTGGAACGATTTCTTGGTGTAGCAAGTGACAACCAACTGTGTCCTTGTCATCGGCGGAAGCAGAGTACTGAGCAGTAGCAATGGCAGCTCAAGTGAGCACGTGGCTGATACAGCTGATGAATGATCTACATCAACCAGTAGATTATACGGTTCCGTTGCACTGTGACAACCAATTTGCAATTCGTCTGGCAGAGAATCCAGTCTTGCATGCAAGAACTAAATATGTGGAAGTGCATTATCACTTTTTTAGAGAGAAAGTTATGCAAGAAGAGATTGAGATGTGGCAAGTCAAAACAAATGAGCAAGTTGCGGACTTGTTCACAAAAAGCTTGAGTATTGGAATGTTTGGAAAATTACGCTGTCAGTTTGGCGTGGTTCAAAGAATGGGGGCTAACATTGAGGGGGACTGTTGAAATCAATATTAGCCTAACCCATTTGAAGCCCAAAATTCAAACCTAATAATAAGCCCACCCAATTAATTTAATGTCATTGCTTGCATTATTTTAGTTAGGTAGATGTTATTTTTCTCATGTGTAGTTTTAATGGTCTAGAATAGTTTGTGTTTATTTTATTGTGTGGTGTATATTGCTTCTTGAACACCCCCCCTGCATTTGAGTTACCATCCAAGAATCAAAACTTAATTAAGGCTTGCAATCTTTCCTATGTGTTTTTCTTAGTTGCAATTTTGTGAGGTTCTTCTAAAGAGTGTTTTCTTCTTCTTGTTAAATTAGAGGTTTATACTTTATTTGTTCAACATAACTATCAAAGTAGAATGAGATTTCTACTGCTGTACAAAATCGTCGTGGAAGATCTCTGAAGCGAATTAGCACAAAATGACAGGTTAACAAACAAACCCTTCATCATAATATTAAAAAACACAGAATTTTGCAATTGAAGGTATTATAATTCCTAGTCTATTTTGTAATATCTCGGTTGGATATTATATTATATAAATTATTATTTTTAAAATTAAAATATTTTTATGGAAATTTCTTGGTTTTACTAATAAAAAGTTATCTGTGTGTATATACTAGTAAGTATATATATGTATTGTATCGGTTTTGTGCACTTGTACAGAATCCTGTAAAATGCATTTTTGAGAAAGTTTCTGTAAAATCTCGGGCTGGTATTAAAAATTATTATTTTATTTTTATTTTATTTTTATTTTCAGAATTGAAATATTTTTTGTGGATATCTCCCGGTTTTATTAATAAACATTATATATATGTATATACCAATCTGTATACATCAGTTTTGTATCAAATTTATACTGAAATCTTCCGAGCCGGTAATAAATTTATTTTATTTTTATTTCTCGGAATTAAATTATTTTTGTACAGATTGATTTGTTTTAACTAATGAAAATATCTGTATATACAGATATATGTACGTATTTGAATTGTATCAATTTCGTACATTTGTACGAAATCATGTAGTATGTGATTTTGGGTAAATGTCTCTTATTTTTTATCCATCATGATCAAGTGGAGGGTAGGAATTGAATTAGGGTGTGATTGCAATTTAAATTTGCAAATTGAACGGATTAGGGTTTGATTGCAATTTAAATTTGCAAATGAAACCCAAATTGTTTTGAGCCACAAAGAGAGAGAGACAAGTGGCTCTCTCTCTACCACATCTCTTTCTTTCCCTCTCCTATAACTTGGCCGGCCACAACATGAGGGCAAAAGCCCTTTCATTTTTTGTGTCTCTCCCTTCTCTTTCTCATCTCATTCTCTCCTTCTTTTTACTTGTTTTAATTTAGAAAAAAAAAATATTGAGAAAGAAAGATAAGAAAGAGAGAATCAAAAGAAAACAGGGGTTGCTTTCATGGGTTCTCTTTGAAGGTGAGCAAGAACAAGGAGCAAGGAGGAGAAGTAGCAAGCTAGTTCTTCCAAATCGATTTGGGTGGGGGTTCTCAACTTGTGTTTTTTTAGTTGTTATTATTATTTTTATTGTTGATTATGTGAATATCTTGGAATAATTTCAATATGAACATCATGGAATAGAATAAACTTGCATGTGAAGGTTGAAGTGGTAGACCTCAATAAAAACACTAAAGAATCAACCCTAAACTAGTATGTAGTTAGAACTAATTACATGTGTTAAAGTTGGAATTTTAACTCCAAATTAATTTGAGATGTTCTCATATGTGTCCTTACCATGCTCAATTTTTTGTAGATTTTTTCGAGTTAATTTGATGGGTCAAACAAATCGTTTCCCCAAAACAGCGAAAATAAAAAAGAAAAAGCTATTTTAGTTGATTCGACTTGTATTCGAGGGGCTGTAATTAGGAGTTCCTTACGGAATTTGGAAAAGCGATCAACTAGGAAGCTGTATGTAACGCCCCAATTTTTACATACTTGAAAACCGTGACATAAACCAGACTCTTTTCCTTCAATTTGCTACAATACACAGAAAAACAGGAAAATTTAAGACTTTTTAATCCACATAAATGTATTACAAGTCTGAATGTTATAAAACTGCAATACATTACATCAGTGTTACAATAATATCTTTAAAATCCCAAGTGTTATAACTTTCAACAAATTTACATCAGAGTATAATGAATAAAGAACAACACTTGGTATTTCACTTGGATGCTTCCCAACATAAAATAAATTACAACAAATGTTACAATGAAACCGAGGTAAGCAACATATAATAAGCGGAAAATAAAACCGACTTTGCTTATCTAGTCTTGAGTCCTCCTGAATCCTGTACCTGCAGTTGTGCAATCCAGTACCTATTGAAGTGGGGACGTCAGTACATATACTGACGCTTTAAGGCTGATGAGTAGCAGTGATTCTCAACTTTAAGCAAATAGATTGATGAAAAGAGAAACGTGTATATATAATTGATGTGTCAGTGTATGCTATGACTTAGAATCTAAAGCAGGATTAACTAACGCAATGATGCACTTATTCTAATGCAAGCAAGACTCTGGAACAGTATGCAGCCCATACTACATATGCCCCATATCAAGCTATTTCTTCATATATAGGGATTTGAACCCACGCCATGAATTCTACTCTTGCACTCAACTTGTTTCTGAAGATACGACGTAACTGATGAGGTTGCTCTGAAATGGTCTAATCCCGCCATTCACAGTCAGCTCATGGTGTTTATGTTTGCCACTACTACCCGGCGTACCGGACCTCACTCAAAAATCTGATGAATCTTTGGAGTTTCCGCAGTGCAGGTTAGCTCGAAGCATCCACTGTACCCCCCTACTTGACAGACCGTACTCGATGGCTTCTCGCCCTTAGATATAGAATATGACGGATCTCCGGGGGTCCATCCCCCTGGCTCCAACAGGAATCGCCCCCGACCTTATCAAGACACTTCAGAAATTAACAGACGAGATACGGATCCCGTGCTACCAACTCGTGAGAAGGCACAGACCATATCCCTTTCACAAGAAGGGTACAACCAATAACACCGCCTAGTGTCGGCCTATAGGACAAGTCGGATCATAAGGTATCACCCTAACACCAACTCTTTCCCTTCGGCAAAAATGATAATAAGCAAAGGTTAAGTAGTAATAGCCATAAGTTACCACCCTAACGATGTCACTAAACTTAAACAATCTTACGGGGTTTTCAATAAGAACTTTCTTGAGATTATCCCGGTCCAACTCATGGCCTATCGATCCAAGACACTGGTGACAGGATCTCCCTCCCTCATCACTACCCCTAACTCGGATCTCGATAACACTCTCGGCCCGCGATCAAACCACACCAGTTAAGATCCGTCGGTGCACGAGGTATGATTTATCCATAGTTTCCAAGGTGGTAAGATGCGAGTCTTGATGGTCAATAACCCCTAGGGTAACTATAAGACCATAGACGAGCTTTTATCGAGCTAACAATACTAGTGACTTTCCCAACCATTATTACCCATACATTGAAGATGAAACATGTTCACATTATATGGTCCAATTTCAATTAGAACCACATACAACTAGAATTTATGGGTTCTTTTTCCCAAATTTGAACTAGTACAACATGCGACTATGTTCATAGGTTCTTTCTCAAGGTTGAGCTAGAACCACCTAGAACCAAAATGCATGGGTTCCTCGTCAATTTGAGCTAGAACTATCATGGAGCTAGTTTCATGGGTTTCTTCTTAAAAATCGAACTAGAACAAATAAGGAACATGGGTTCATTTCAATAGTTCAATTGAATTAGCACGCAAGCTAAACTCATGGGTTCCTTTTAGAATTTAACTAAAACCACTACAACATACAACTTAAGCATGCATGGGTTCTTTTAACTAGAATACTATAACATATAACTCAAGCATGGGTTCTTTACCAGAACAACTATAACAACTCAAGCATGGGTTTATTAGAACAACTACAATAACTCAAGCATGGGTTCTTTACTATAACAACCTACAACAACTTTAGCATGGGTTCTTTACTAGAATAACTACAACAACTCAAGCATGGGTTTCTTACTAAAACAACTCAAGCATGGGTTTCTTACTACAACAACTCAAGCATGGGTTTCTTACTACAAAAACTCAAGCACGGGTTCTTTACTAGAATAACTACAACAACTCAAGTATGGGTTTCTTACTACAACAACTCAAGCATGAATTCTTTACTACAACCTACAACAACTCAAGCATGATGGGTTCTTTACTGGAACAACCTATAACAACTCAAGCATGGTTTCTTTACTACAATAATTAGCAACTCAAGCATGGGATCTTTACTAGAATAACTACAACAAATCAAGTATGGATTTCTTACTACAACAACTCAAGCATGGGTTTCTTACTACAACAATTCAAGCATGGTTTCTTTACTACAACAACCTACAACAACTCATGCATGATGGGTTCTTTACTAAACAACCTATAACAACTCAAGCATGGTTTCTTTACTACAATAATTAGCATCTCAAGCATGGTTTCTTTAGCACATACAACTTAAGCATGGAAGTAAACTCATAAGGCTACTAAGGACTTATCTAGACATTACATAGACTACCTCTTTTATGAATTACAAGTCCTACTTTTTATATACTAAAATTTACAACCTCTACTATTTATAGAATTACAAGTTCCTATATATCACAAGAATCTATTTTATCGAATCTATAAGTCCTACATATTACAAAGCCTACTTTTCTTCAACCTACAAGTTCCTACATACAATAAGAAAAGAAGTAATCCTTTCTATCATAAAAGCAAAATAGACATGCTACAAAAAGAACTAATCTTTTACAATCTAGAAGCAAAATAGAAGCTTAATCTTTCATGAACTAGTTACCAAAGACTTGATTTTTAACAAGTATGAAAGTAAACATACAACAACTGCTAAAAGATTTATCTTTTATGAACTAGAATTAGTAAGGACTTGATCTATAACATGGTAAGAAAACAACATACAACAAGACTTGTCTTTTATTAGCTAGATGAGTTCTACTACCCCAAAATGGGTATGTAAGAATTTTACTATACTATCTTTATATGCTTATAGTTTAGTCCAATGTTGTAGTTTTGTGTTAACAAAATAACCAAAATAACAACAATAATCATATCAGGGTTAAAGATTCCATCTTTATGTGTTTTTAGTAAGTTCTACATTCGAAACTCTTCATGTGGTCCTTTTTGAGTCACACTAATCATATGCCCAAACCAATTAGTCCAAGTTGTTAGTTTTTATTTAGCCAAAATCACCACAATAACACAATAACCATTAAAGGTCTGAAAGATTCGATCTTTATGTTATTTATTTAAGTTCTACCATCCATCTTTTTCATGGAATCATTTTGATCCCTACAACCTCTTTATGCTTAAGATCTTAGTTCAAGTTGTTTAGAAACATACATACAACAACCACACATCATAAAGATGAGTTCTTTTTAACCTACAATAAACAAAACATCATAAGATGGGTTCTTCTTTTACATGCAACAAGTAGTTACCCTAAAGATGGGTTCTATTTCACACATACAACAATAATAAATAAAAGAGAACAAAACACAATAAAGAGAAGTAGAGAGCTCCCACCTTTGATTTATATGTAGGAAGGACTAGCCAAGCTTTCCTTCTCCTTCCTCCTAGCTTCTACTACAACCACAATGAAGAACTCTCTAGTTTAAGGTTTCTTCTCTTTCTTTTGCTCTATATTTTTTTTTTCTTGTAAATGAGACAAAGGGTGAAGGGAGGGGTATTTATAGGAGGAATGAGAAGGGGGAGAGTGAAAATGCACCAAGGATTTATGCAAAAACCCCTTTGCGTAAGGGTTTGCCAGCCAATATGATGTGGTGGAGGGGGTGAGGTGGAGGGGTGAGGTGGAGGAGAGGGTTCTAGTAGAAAATACACTTATTCAAATCTTATGTATCTCCATTAATCCTAAACCCTAGGTTTAAGCCTCCAAACAAATCCTAGCCATCAAATTTTGATTAATCATGACAAAATAAGATATTTTTGTCCAAAACACATACTACATGATTTGTACAAATGTACGAAATCGGTACAATACGCATACGTATGTATTAATATATATATACAGATAATTTTTGTTTGTTAAACCGCACAATCCATATAAAAATAAGATAATTCCGAAAATAATAATAAAATAAATTTTATTATCAGCTCAGAAGATTCCAATACCAATTTGATACAATACACATGTATACAGACTGGTATATATATACAGATAATGTTTATTATCAAAACCGGGTAATATCCACAAAAAATATTTCAATTCTGAAAATAAAAATAAAATAATAATTTTTAATATCTGCCCGGAATTTTCCAGACATTTTCTCAAAAATGCATTTTACAGGATTTTGTACAAGTGCACAAAACCGATACAACTAATATATATACTTACTAGTATAAATTCACAGGAAAGTTTTTATTTCGTAAAATTAAGAAATTTCTATAAAAATTATTTTAATTTAAAAATGATAATTATTATAAATATAATATCCAACCGAGATATTACATTGTAGTAGACATTCTCACCTTTCCAAAATGCCCTAACTGGTTAGATTTCAATAAGTGGGGCAAAAGTTATGACCATTACAAAAACACAGCAGCCAGCTTTGGCTGAATGCTTGCTGTTTTGTTTGCTTGAAGTTTTTGTACCTCTTATTGATTGAATCTGAAAAAATGTTCAACTGGAGAGTTGTATCAGAATCTCTCACCTTTCCAAAATTTCCTATTTGGTTAGATTCCAAAAAGTGGTGCAAAGTTATGACAGTTACAAAAACACAGCAGCCAGCTTTGGCTGAATGCTTGCTGTTTTGTTTGCTTGAAGCTTTTGTACCTCTTATTAATTGAATCTGAAAAAGTGCTCAACTAGAGAGTTGTAATAGAGTCTCTAACCTTTCCAATATGTCCTATTTGGTTAGATTCCGATAAGTTGTGCAAAAGTTATGACCGTTACAAAAACACAGCAGGCAGCTTTGGCTGAATGCTTGCTGTTTAGTTTGCTTGAAGTTTTTGTACCTCTTATTGATTGAATCTGAAAAAGTGTTAAACTAGAGAGTTGTATTAGAGTCTCTCACCTTTCTAAAATGTCCTATTTGGTTAGATTCATATAAGTGGTGCAAATGTTATGACTATTCCAATACACAGCAGCCAGCTTTTGGATGAATGCTTGCTATTTTGTTTGCCTGAAGTTTTTGTACCTCTTATTGATTGAATATGATAAAGTGTTCAACTAGAGAGTTGTAGTAGAGTCTCTCACCTTTTCAAAATGTCCTGTTTGGTTAGATTCCGATAAGCGGAGTAGGAGTTACAAGCTTTCAAAGTTTCAGCTTTTTGTTAAGAAATCTGTTGTTGGTTAATTTTTGCGTGTGTTCAAAGAACGGTAGATTGAATTCCATAAGGAATTTGGAAAAGTGTTCAACTCGAGAGTTGTATTATATGTTCCCACCTTTCTAAATTGTATGATTTGGTTAGATTCCGACAGGTAGAGCAAAAGTTATAAGCTTTAGAAGTTTCAGCTTTTTGTTGAAATCTGTAGTTTGGTTAACTCGTTCGTATGTTCGAAGGGCTGGAATTTGGAATTCCTTACGGAATCTGAGAAAGTGTTCAACTAGGAAGTTGTAGGAGATGTTCTCACCTTTCTAAAAAGTCTAATTTTGTCAAATTCTGAAGAGCGTAGCACTGTTCGCTTCTAGGGTGTTATAAGGCTTTTTATGTCGCTTTCAGGTTTCATTAGTAGTATGCTTATATTAGGCTGTTGGAAGATTCTTCTATTGCTTCTAATTATAAAAGATCAAATTTTTGTTTGTAAGCTTATACACGAAATTCTAGTTCTTGTTAACTAGAGTTGTCGTGAATTGTTTGTAGTTGAAACATATACTTGATTATGAGTAACAAGTATTCTTTGTGCTCATAAGTTATGTAATAAGTATTGATCCGTCTCATACGTAGCTCACTTAGCTCGTATGTAGTTGTTTGTTCCTGCGTAGCTCATTGGGCGTTATAGAGTAATTATCTTGAATAGATAGGCGATGAGTGGATCCGAGGAAATCTTATGAAGTCTAGGTTGAGTCTTGGTAGATTGTGTCAATAATTGTTACACTCTTTGAGAAGAGGGACACGTGCGGTGATTTTTCATGATAAGTTGGAAGTACAGTGACATGTCTCGCTTGTTTGAATATTTTGGTGCCATCTCATGGCAAGTTGAGAGTACCACTCTAGGTTGGAGGTACCTTATAGCTCGTACGACCCCATTTGATTGTTTAGGGTTAGTGACATCGTTAGGGTAGTAACAGTTACTTGGGAATAGGCCGACACTAGGTGGTGTTATTGGGATGTATTCCTCTGTCAAAGGAATACGAGCGGTGCTTTTTCATGACGAGTAAGGAGAACGAGATCCGTATCTTGATTGTTAATTCCTAAACTGCCATTATAAGAACGGGAGGTTTTCCAAGAGAAATAGATCCTACGATTCTGTCACGTTCTATACCTTCTCATGATGAGTTGAGGGTACGGAAGAAGGTTGGCTAGTATCTTGTGGTTAGTGTTGGCTTTTAAGTGAGGTCCGGTTCGCCGGGCAATAGTGAAAAATGGGGACACCACTATTGTACAGCAGTAGCGGAACTAGACAGTACCTGCAACCTCATCAGTCATGTAGTATTGTGTCAGGAACAGGATGGGTACAAAAGTAGAATTCATGACGTGGGTTCAAATCCCTATATATCAAAAAATTGCTTGATGTGGGGCGTATGTAGTATAGGCTGCATACTGTTTTAGAGTCTTAATCTTGCATTAGAGTCTAAGTCATAGCATACACTGACACATCAATTATATATGTACACGTTTCTCTTTTCATCAATCTGTTTGTTTAAAGTTGAGAATCGCTGCTAGTCATCAGTCTTAAAGCATCAGTATATGTACTGACGTCCCCACTTCAATAGGTACTGGATTGCAAAGCTACAGGCAAAGGATTCAGGAGGACTCAAGACAAAAGAAGCAAGTGTTGATTTATTTCTTTGTAACATTTGTTGTAATTTATTTTATGTTGGGAAGCATCCAAGTGAAATACCAAGTGTTGTTCTTTATTCATTGTACTCTGATGTAAATTTGTTGAAAGTTATAACACTTGGGCTTGTAAAGGTATTATTGTAACACTGATGTAATGTATTGCAGTTTTATAATATTCAGACTTGTAATACATTTGTTTTGAATAAAAGTTTTAAATTTTCCTGTTTTTCTGTGTATTGTGGCTAATTGAAAGAAAAGATTCTGGCTTATGTCACGGTTTCCCAGTATATGAAAATCGGGGCGTTATAGAGTGGTATAAGAGCCGACTTCAATTTACAGTCCAACACAGTAGGAAAATTAAACTTGGATGCCTTTTAGGAGTCGGGTTTTAGCTAGTTGTAGACAAGTATAATTCATATTGTTGTTCTTTTCAACTTATGTTTTATTATTTTTCTATATCTGGACTAATTCCAGTATATGTGTTTTAAGGATGGTATTCGAAGATATCTTAACCGAGGATGTGTTGATAGAAGTGAGTGAGCCGATTTTGATGGATGATCTGATGATCTTGAGCAAGGAGCGGAAGAAGGGTATGCTGAGCATTGTCTGTAGTTATGAGCAACTAAAGGAGCATCGACTTTGAGCAAATTGTAGGAGAGAATCCTGAAAGTCAGAAGTGATGATCGTAGGCCATGTCCTATTCTAAGGAGGGAGTGGCTGCCGAACCGCAAAAAGGTCAAGGTAGTGGAGAATTAGCCTCAGCAAAAGACCGTGAAGGAAGTAAGAAGCAAGATGATGAGATCAGGAAGCCAGCATTATAAAGATTACTCAAGTTTTAAAGCTCAGTTTTGGCACAATGAGAGCCGCAACCGAGTCTAAGTGCACAAGTCAGAAGGCTTAGGCAGGGGATGCAAGGATTGAAGCACCGAAACGGCAAGTTGATGAAGGAAAATCTCAGAATATCAGTTTGGACTTCATTACAGGATTACAAAGAAATTCGAAAATGTATGACTCAAATTGGGTTATTGGGGATCGGTTGACGAAGCCTGCACATTTTCTTCCAATAAAAATGACTTAGTCGCTAGAGAAATTAGCGGAAGTCCACATTGAAGGCGTAAGGAAGCAGCGTGGAGTTCCAGCGTCAGTGGTTCTGACTAAGACTCGAGAGTAATGTCTCGATTTTGGTAGAATCTGCAAGTAGCTTTGGGAACAAGGTCGGATTCTTTGGAGGACCAGTTCATGGAGGAGCCATTCGGGAACCAGAAAGCCGTATAAGCTTTCTTTCCCTGAGTTATTTAGAGTATGGATGTTTTACTGTTTTCCTGACTTAACGTAGTTCTGATGACAGAACTATTCTAAGGAGGGAGTATTCTAATATCCCAGTCGGATATTATATTGTATAAATTATTATTTTTAAAATTAAAATATTTTTATGGAAATTTCTTGGTTTTACTAATAAAAAGTTATCTGTATGTATATAGTAGTAAGTATATATGTATTGTATCAGTTTTGTGCACTTGTATAAAATCCTGTAAAATGTGTTTTTGAGAAAATGTCTGTAAAATCTCGGGTTGGTATTAAAAATTATTATTTTATTTTTATTCTCAGAATTGAATTATTTTTGGTGGATATCACCCGGTTTTGTTAATAAACATTATATATATGTAACTTTTTATTTTTAAATATGAGGAAAAAACTCTCTCTGGCGATTGTCAGGCGATTGTCTTTCACTCATTTCTCCGACCGTAATCCTCTAGATCCGGTCGCTCATCTATCCAATCGGCCCACCTCCCTTCGTTAATCTTGGTCGGCTCGCTCTCCTCTCTCGACCCAGTTCCTTTGTTTCTCCTCGCATCCCCGCTTCAGTTGTCGTCCCCCTTCCTTCCACGACCTTCCTCCCGTTTTTCCTTTCTCCGTCTCCCAGTCTCCAGTTCGCTCTATGAGACTCCCCTTTCCCCGAAGGGGTCTGCGCTCTGTCGATTCTTTTCTTTGCTGAGTTTCAGTTGAAGTGGGGATCCTCAGCATTGAGTTTTTTGGGGGTTTCTGGGCATGCCATCTGTCGGTGCTGGCGTCGTTGTTGGGTGGATCTCTTGAGTGGTGTAGTGTGGGTGCTCCCACTGTCTCCTGCTGCTCCCGGGGTAGGGGTGCTGCTCTAGGTGTGAGGATCCAAGTTGTCTAGTGTGGCCGTTTGCTTCTGTCATCTTTCTAGCCTATCACTGTGAGTTCTTCTTGTTACCATTTTTTATCTGGCTTCCTGGCGGTGCTAGCGGCTGGTGCCGAGCTTTTGGTGTTTTTTCATTTATTTCGAGATCCTCTCTGATCTCTCTTTATTTGCTACCATTTTGGTGGCCTAGTTTCGCTTTGCCAAGTCAGGTTCTTCACTGCGTTTCTGTGCGTTTTTCGGGTTCTTGTTTGTGTTGGTGGTTGTTCACTTTTGCTTTACCTCAAAGTCCTCTCCTGGTCACTAATCGGAGCTTCTTTGGAATTTGGTTGATTAATCTTCTCTTCTTTTCCTTCGATTTTTAGAGGGTTTTCCTCTACTATTTTTCGGTGATTTTTGGTGTTTCGTTCGAATCGCTACAGGAGCGGTTTTGTTGACTTTTCAACTACAACTTTTTTTTCCTCCTTTCTTTTGTTCGGGTTTGTTGATCGGGCTTTGGGCCGCTATGGGCTCATCCTGGACCGATGTGGTAAAAAAAACAATTATAAAAAAAATTTATTTCGGAAAATAATTTTCCTACTGAGATCTCATTGGCGCCAGTGCTTGGTGGGCCTTCTCATCGTATCATCTCTTCGCCGCCCTCCTTCTCTACTTGGCCCACCCCAAAGAAAATTCTAAGGCGTCGTTTCCCTTCTTCTTACCGCCCTTTCATCTCCTCCCATTCCTCTCTATCCAAACCATCTTCTTCCTACTCTCATCCCCAGCCTCTCTTTTGCTTCCACTGTCTCCAAGTGGGGCATATTAGGGCATTCTGTGTGGACAACATGAAATGCTTGTTTTGTTTGAAGTCTGGTCACTCCCGTAATCGGTGGTTATCGTTACAACAAATTTTGGGTTTGTCTGTGGGAGTCCCCATTTCCGATCAAGTCATCTCGGCGCTTGACTTTCCCTCTCTCCAATCAAAGCTACCGGATCTTCAAGCCCCAAAATCTAAGCGCCCCAAGTTCTCCTTCTCCTCTCCGCTACTCCCTACTCCCCCCGTAGCGCAGCGCATCCGTGTGGAAGGCTCCGTCGTCCCGATTGTGCACCCAGCTCCCTCCTCGCAGACAACCAAGTCCAAGGTCAATGTGGTGTTCATCTCTGATTCGGAATTTTCTGACAAATTGAAGTTCTTTGAGCAATACGGTGCTATTTCTTTTAAGGGAGGATCAGTCTCTAATTCTACCTTAAATGCTTTCCTTAGAAATTTATGTAATGTTCAAGATTGGGTGTGGGCTTTCAATTGTTGCTCCAATGGGGAAGTGGTTATTAATTGTCCCTCCATTAAAATATTTGAGGACCTGGTCGATAGCAATTCTTTTTCCATTGGAGCAATCCACTTATCCGTTCGTAAATGGATCAATCGTGGTGTCCCACCGCCTCCCCCGATTCCATCCCCTATTAAGGTAACACTGCTCGATCTTCCACCATTTTATAAATCTCTTAGGGTGGTTTCTGATTTGACTAAATGTGTCGGTGAGTTACAACGCATCTCCTCCTCTACGATGTTGGCTTCAGGATGTCTTCAAGTCGATGCTGATTTCTTTTGCAGGTCGATTAAAGAGAGGATTGATTCTTACTCTTTAAGAAACCATAAATCATCGTTTCTTGTCTCGGTCTTTTACCAAGATATTGCTGATGTTCCCCCATTGCCAGCTCCTTAGCCCCCTTGCGGCTCCCTTTCCCCCAACAAAATCCTCTAATGTGCCAAGCTCTTTTTCTGTTGGTACCTCTTCTCAGTCTGCCACTCTTTCGACCAAGTGGAGGAGGCTCATAAGGATCAACAGAGGAAAATTCTTCCGGACCAGCGTAGACCGGTTATCGCTCCTCCCAAACCCAAAATCTCGCCTTCTAAAGCTCCTAATTTGGTTTGGATTAACCCAGATTTGGCGGCAGGGAAACCCATTCCCCCTCAACAGGGGGCATTGACTGATCTTGCCTCTGCACCCTATGCCTATACCCATCTCTGATCCTCTGACCTCTGCCCTCCCAGTGACCTCCTGCCACCCTCCTCCTGCTCTGCAATATCGAGCTATTGCTTTTGAGAAGTGGCCCGATTGGGACGCGCATCCTCATTTCTCTTCACGCTGGGACAAATTCATGAGTGCGGTTCACTGCACCCCCTATTCTGGGCCTGCTACTTCCTCCTTGCCTTCGAAAGTCTCTTCCTCTCCCTCTCTCAAGGCAGATGCTTGGGTAGAAAATGATGATCTGCTGGGCGATGAGTTGGTAGATCTGAAGTCTTCTCACTCCCAAAAGCAGGTATTCTTTCCTGCGATTTCTGTAGTTAATCACCTACATTCTTCTTATTGTTTGAAGTACTTCAACTTTGTCTTTGTTAGAATTAACCCTTCTTCGTTTTCCATGAATATTTTCTATCTCGATTCCTATCTCACTACTTTTAGTCACTTCCTCCGCCGGGCAGGATTCCTATTGATCCAAAAGTGGATCCTTTTCTTCCCATTAGTATAGGCCCTTCTGACCAAAGGCCCGCTTCTGCCCTTGTCTCGGCGATCTCGGCAGTAGGGTCTGTGGACTCAATAGCAAGGCCCCGCCCTGAGCTACATAGTTCTATCTGTTTCAAATCAAAAGGGAAAAAAAATGCGACTAAACCAAAACAAAAAAGTGTTTCGGTCATTTTGATTTTCTTTCCAATTTAGATATGCTTAGAATGACTAGGAAGATTGGTTTCCTAGTTGATTCGAATAATTTCGTTGATTTTGATGCTATTCGCAATCGCGAAATTTCAAGAGCTTATGAGGCTAATATTTTTAATGATTAGCATCTCTTGGAATATTCGGGGGCTTAGGTGTCCTTCTAAGCAACTAGCGTTAGCTCAACTTATTTCTTCCTCCCATTGTGATCTGATCTCTATTCAAGAATCAAAACTTGAATCCCTCTCGTCCGCCTTCTTATGTTCGATAGGCGGATCCTTAATCTCCCATTGGATTTCCCTTGATGCCATAGGTACTAGAGGAGGTATTCTCTTCGGCTTCAAAGAATCCACTTTCTCTCTTATTTCGACTCGTAGGTTAACTTTCTTTCTAGTGGTTCGTCTTCACTGGTTTGAATTCAATCGTGAGCTCACAGTTATGTCTGTGTACGATCCTTCTACTACGGATCTCGCGATGCTTTCTGGAGCGAACTTAACTCACAAGAAAGCAAGGAAAGGATGGTTTCTGGATTTTCTGTGGTGATTTTAATGTTACCAGATTCTCTTCCGAGAGATCGGGTTCTTCCTCTTATTCCTTAGACTCTTCCCGCTTTAATGATAGCATCTGTTCCCTCAAATTGACCGATTTTCCCCTCAATGACAGATCATTCACCTGGTCAAATATGAGGTCCCCTCCGATTTTAGCTAAGCTCGATCGCTTTCTAGTGTTTCCCGACTGGATCAATTTCTTCCACAATTCTTTCACTTCGGCCTTGCCCAATCCCTCGTCAGATCACGTCCTTATCTCTTTGTCGTCGAACTTTAACTTCACTAGATTGTTTAAGTTTCGATTCGAAAACTTTTGGTTGCAGGACCAAACCTTCATCAATCTCATCACAGAATATCTTTCTTCTATTATGGGTTCGTCGGGTTTAGGTCGCATTCTGATTAAGCTTCACGCCATTAAATATGGTAGCAAAATTTGGCATAAAGAAAGAGCGGCCAACGATAACTTTCTTAAACAAGTTCTCCTGTCGACCATCGAATCCATTGATCGTCTCGAGGAGATTGGTTCTATCTCGGACTCCCTTCGTTCCGAACGTGCGGATTGTAAAAGAAACTACGCAGATTTTCTCCGTAGTTTCACCAAAAACTCATACAACCCATGCCGAGTCCTGAAAGCTGTCTTACTCACATCCTCTTTCTTAGCTCCGACCTGATGATATCCTGACCGTAGATCAAGCTTCGAAAATACTGTTACTCCTTGAAGTCTATCAAATAAATCATCAATTTGTGGAAGCGGATACTTGTTCTAAATAGTCACCTTGTTCAACTCCTTGTAGTCAATGCACATCCTCATTGACCCATTCTTCTTCTTCACTAGCAACACTGGTGCACCCTACGGCAAAGTACTTGGCTTGATAAAACCTTTACTCAAAAATTCCTCAAAATGTTTCTTCACTTCATCCCGCTCTACAGGTGCCATCTTGTATGGAGCCTTAGATATTGGAGCACTTCCTGGCTGAACATTGATACAAAACTCCACATCACACTGCGGCAGCAATCCCAGTAGATCTTCCAAGAACACAGTAGGAAAATCTCTGACAACTGGAACTTCTCTGACTTCACCCAATATCTTCAACCCTGACATAGATGCAATTACCTGTGGGTTTCCTTTCTTCCCTTGAAAAATCACTATGGGTCCTCTCGGTACCTTCACTACAACTTTTTTACTCTTGCATTCAATTGTGGCATCATAAATAGCCATCCAATGATGCCTATAATCACATCCACACCCAAGACCTGCAGTTTGATGAGATCGATTCCAAGGAGCCTCTCACCAATCTTGATATCACACCCTTCATAATACCTGTCAGCAATCAACTCTTCTCCTGATGGTGTGGCCACTGATAAGACCCTACCTGGAAAAACCTTAGGCTCCACACCTAACATCTTAGCAAAATTGGGCAGTACAAATGTATACGAAGAACTAGTATCAAATAAAACCTTTGCTTTTATTCTATTAATCAAAACAAATCATGATACATGAAGAATGATACTCAAAAATTCATTTTATTCTTTAAAAGAAAATTTACTTAATATCAATAAATATATTTAGAACTCTTGCATACCCTCGATTACATCATCTGAGTTACCGGCATCTTCCTTAGTTAATGCAAACACTCGCCCCTACCTCTGAAATCTGTTCCCATTAGCACCATCATTCTTAAGTTGCGGGCAATCCGACTTGATATGACCATCGCGCCTACAATGAAAGCAAGTCTGACCCCTCTTTGGCTTGGTACACGCAGCCTTGTAGTGACCCACCTCTCCACAATTATTGCAAGCCACTCCCTGAAATGTTGGTGCCTTCTGATTAGGCTCATTGAACTTGCCTCTCATCTCTGGAAACCTCTTCCCACTCTGATTTGCTACAGCTTGCCTCTTGTTCATGTTCTAGGTTTCTTGCTTCTTCTGGAACTGATCCATGTCTTCTTCTATCATAGCTGCCCTCCTGACCAATTTATCAAACCTCCTGATCCCCAACGGTATCATACAGGACTGTTGGATCCTGTAGGCAAGACAACAAACACTAGAGGGGGGTGAATAGTGTTTAATAAAAACTGCGGAAATTTTTCTCGGTACAGTCGACTGAGATATGAACCAGTCGACTGATTTGTCCAAACTAAATAAAAACAATAGCTCTGTGCAGTCGACTGCTGAATGAGACAGACGACTAAAGACACAATGAAATTACAACTACAAACGGCACTGACCAGTCGACTGATGGTGCAAGAAGTCGACTGTCCAGAAACTTTTTTGCAGAAATAAAATAAACAGAAGTGAATGCAAACACAAGATAATCAATCACAGAGTACACAAGATATATCCTGGTTCGGTCCTCCCGACCTACATCCAGTCCCCAAGCAACCCACTTGAGATTTCCACTATTCTTGAAAAATTACAAGAATACCCTACGGCGTTACGACAACAACCTTGTCTAACCCGTAGTCCTTTCTCTCAAGCAGAGAAAGCAACCCACTCTACTACCAAGAGTGAAAAGACACCGACTCTACAACCAAGAGTCAAAAACACTCTCCAACCGAGAGCAAGAGAACAAGAATACTTTACAGTCAATCTATAACCTTGTTGTTGTATGTGTTGATGCACGTGGCTAAAAGAATAGGTCGACTTCTATACTCAGTCCAGAGCGAATTCAATGCTATACTGGACTGAATGTAGAGAACCAGAGTGTATGATCTTGAAAGCTTTGTTTCTCACAGAAAATATCACTTAGAATGTTCTTCAAGAGTGCTCGGGGTTCAAAGAAAAATTCTGTGTTTTTTTCAGTGAGATCTGAACTCTACTTAAAGAGTTTGATCTCCTGAATATTGGGAGACAGTTACTCAACTGTCAACCAACGGATCTGAGCTTTTGAGTTTGAAAAAATTCGATTTTGAAAAACAGAAAACGGTCAAAAGCTCTCGAACAGTCGACTGGGCTGCCATAAGAGTCGACTGATCAGAGTTTGAATAATTTTAAACAGTTTTGTACTATCAGTCGACTGGCAGAAGCTTAAGTCGACTGGTACTCAACAGTTAAACTTCTTCAAACTGTTTTGACTCTTTTTGGGGTTTTTTAAGAGACACACATTATGAAATATTTTGAGTGTGTGTGTGTGACAAGGCTTTACATTAGACTAAGACTCAACAAACGTAAAAAATACAATGTTTACAAGACACAACAATTTGACACATTTGAGCTTGAAGTCTTGAGTCTTGAGTCTTGTCTTGAGTCTTGTCTTGAGTGAAGTCTTCATCTGTATCCTTTTGAGCTTGTTCATTTGTTCAGCTAGAATTGTCTTTGGTATGTACACTGCAATGTTAGGTGTATAACATAGACACATGTTGCACTGTGTTGTGATCATCAAAATCAAGAATCAACATTCTCCCCCTTTTTGATGATGACAACACAATAGCTGATAACAATTTATATAGAAACATACAAGCATAGGTTTTAAAAGCTCCCCCTATTAAAAACACAATATGCATACATAAAATAGATGTATTATCATAAGGAATGGATCAGTCGACTTAACAATAGATCAGGCGACTGAACAGAATATGAAAATATAACAAATGCAGTTAACATAAGTAT
Source organism: Hemerocallis citrina (assembly GCA_017893485.1). Classification (NCBI taxonomy): domain Eukaryota; kingdom Viridiplantae; phylum Streptophyta; class Magnoliopsida; order Asparagales; family Asphodelaceae; genus Hemerocallis; species Hemerocallis citrina. The sequence goes on from CM030359.1 coordinate 129,852,296, forward strand.
CACACATGCAGCAGTTAGAAGCAGTCGACTGTATCCCTTGGGGAAGTCGACTGACCAGAGATGTTTCAATACCTTCAATACCCTGAGCAGTGTAACAATGTTAACAAATGCAGAATATAAGCAACACATAACATAAGCAACACATAACACAGATAGATAAAATTAGATAAAATATAAGGCAGATATTTCTCTCCCCCTTTGGAATCATCAAAAAGCACAAAGTAACAAGCTTTTGCATTAAAGAGAAAATAAAGTCTAATACATAAAAACAAATGCATGAAAAAGAAAATTACATAATAAAAAAGAAAATAAGTAATCTTCAATATTCTTCATCGGAGTCTTCATCGACATCTTGAGAAGGAGGATGAAGTTGAGAGGTGAAGAGATGAGTTAGGTTGTCTAGTTTGGAGTCGAGGGTATGGAGTTGGGTATCTACAGAGACTGAGTGCTTCATTAGGTAGGAAACACAGTCGTAGAGAGTACGTGGGTCATCAAAATTGGCTTGAAGAATAGGTGGATCATCAGATGTAGAAGGTTGAGAGGGTCTGGGTCTAGAAGTAGAACCTAAAGGAGCTTGGGAGAGAGGAGGAGATCTAGGGGGTGATCGAGTAGGAGCATCAAGGAGTTTCATACGTGCCAAACTAGCACGATCGAAACACTCATATCGAGTAACAACATTTGTCTCCGAATCTAGATCTACACCAAAAGCGATAAAGACTCTAGTAAGAAGACCTCCAAAAGGTAGAAAGTGAGTGTGGTCTTGATTAAGTTTAGAAAAGATAACTTGACCCCAATTAACAGCAATTCTACCAAAAATTGCATATATAGCTTTTTGTAATTCAATAGAATATTGGTCATAACTACCCTTTTTAGGAAGGATGTTATAGGCTAATATTCTACCTACAAGCTTAGCAATTGGTTTGATATTTTTGCTTGTCATTGGAGGGCCTTGATTGGGTAGGAAAATTCTAGATAAAATAGAAGGATTATTTAAAAGAATTTCATCAAGAGGTAATCCCACATCATCAATACCCAAAATTTCATTCATCCTAGTCGGTGTGAGTGTCATTTTAATATTCTTCACAGACGACCGGATTAGGACATCCCCATCTGGTTTTTGGACTACTCTCATATTTGTATAAAACAAATAGATGAGTTGGGGATAGTAATTAGGTTGGTTTGACAACGATAAAAAATCATAAAGACTGTAGTTTTGGAATAAAGGGATGAGATTGAAACGATCTAGATCATTAAAGTTTACAAATCTTCCAGGGAAGATTTGAATGGTACAAAAGACATACCAACGATCAAGAAGATCGGGACTCAAGAGATATTGAGTGTATTCTTGGGAAGAAGAACTACCCTCATGAGATCGTTTAGATCGTTTGGGTGCTATGAAAAGAAAGTGAAGAGGATTTTACCTAAGAAAAAGAGAGATTCGATCAGGGGCAAGCACAAGCAGCACTGAGAGAGTAGATCACCTTCTTCTCCAAAAGCTAGGGTTTTGAAATTGGGGGTAAAAACTTGAGAACGGTAAGGAGTTAAAACGGCTGGTAAAAGGGGTTTTAACAGCGAGGGAACGGCTGAGATCAAGGAGAGGTGAAATCGACGGTGAAGATTAAAGATCACGGGTGAAAAGATAAATGAATTCCATCTCAAAAGACGCGATGAATAGTCGCTGAAGACGATTTAGCTCGCGACAGTCGACTGGTAGGGAGATCAGTCGACTCAGTCGAGAAGAAAATAAAAGTTTTATGTCTACTAATCAGTCGACTGGTAGAGGAACCAGGCGACTGGTCAGATAAAAAAATTGGTATGTTGTAAAAAACCAGTACAGTCGACTTACTCAAAAGTATGGTCGACTTAACAGTAACAATTTTCAGCAAATATCAATAAAATCACAAATTCCAAGTTCTCTTCTTAAATTAATGAAAGTATCTTCTTTAAGGGGCTTGGTAAATATATCTGCTACTTGTTTATCAGTAGAGATAAAGTCTAAAGATATATCTCCTTTTAAAACATGATCACGTAGAAAATGATGTCGAATATCAATATGTTTCGTACGTGAATGTTGAATTGGATTTTTAGATAAATTAATTGCACTGGTATTATCACACATAATTGAGGGTTTCTCAAATGAAATATCATAATTTAATAAGGTTTGTTTCATCCATAAAATTTGTGCACATGCCAAACTTGCAGCGATATACTCAGCTTCTGTAGTTGATAGGGATACAGAGTTTTGCTTTTTACTGCACCAAGATACTAGGGAATGTCCCAAAAAGTGACATGTACCACTAGTACTCTTGCGATCAGTTTTGCTTCCAGCAAAATCGGCATTGCTATAAGACAAAAGTTGAAAATTATCGGTGCGTGGATAAAATAAACTATATTCAGATGTGCTTTTAATATATCTTAAAATTCGTTTCACTGCTTTTAAATGAGACTCTTTAGGACTAGATTGATATCTAGCACATAAACATACACTGAACATAATATCTGGTCTACTTGCGGTAATATATAAGAGTGAACCACTCATACCTCGATAGAGTTTTTGATCAACACTCTTACCTAATAAATCTTTGTCAAGAGTAGTAGTAGTAGCCATAGGTGTGGATTTACTACTAGTACTATCCATGTTAAAACGTTTGAGTAATTCCTTTGCATATTTGCCTTGATTGATAAATATGCCATTTGAGGACTATTTAATTTGAAGTCCAAGGAAATAATTGAGTTCACCCATGTGACTCATCTCAAATTCATTTTTTATGGTATTAGCAAATTCTTGACATAGATTATTATTCGTAGAACCAAAAATTATATCATCAACATATATTTGTATGATTAAGATATCATTCTGAACTCTTTTGATAAACAAAGTAGTGTCTACTTTACCAATTTCAAATCCTGTTTCTAAAAGAAAAGTTTTTAAATGATCATACCAAGCACGAGGTGCTTGTTTAAGACCGTATAAAGCCTTTTTCAATTTATAAACATGATCTGGAAATTGTTCATGTTCAAAACCTGGTGGTTGTTTAACATAAACATTTTCCTTAATAAACCCATTAAGAAAGGCACTTTTCACATCCATTTGATAAAGTATAAAATTCATAAAACAAGCAAAAGATAATAAAATACGAATAGATTCTAGTCTAGCAACAGGAGCATATGTTTCATCAAAATCTATACCTTCTTCTTGATTATATCCTTGAGCGACTAATCTAGCCTTGTTCATTACAACTTGCATGGCATTCATCCAATATTCATTCTATTGGATAATACCCATTTGGTACCAATAATAGTATGATCAGGAGGTCGTGGAACTAAATCCCATACATCATTCCTTATAAATTGGTTTAGTTCATCTTGCATGGCATTCATCCAATATTCATTCTCACAAGCTTCTTGTATATTTTTCGGTTCGAAATCCGACAAGAATGCTGTATGAGAGATCATATTAATATGTGAATGTGTCTGAATACCATGGGAGATGTCACCAATTATTAAGTCATGAGGATGATCTTTAACTTTAACAAATGACTTTGGTAAAGTTGAAGATATCATAATCGGATCAGTCGACTTGACTTGTTCTTCAGTCGACTGTTTTACGTCAGTCGACTGGGAGACCTTATCAGTCGACTTATCAGACATATTAGTTTGCTCTAAGAATTTAATCACATTATCTAAAGGTGATAAATCAGTTTCATCATCTTTATTTAAAGTTGATGAAGGTAAAGATTCATCGAATGTAACATGCATTGATTCTTCAATAGTCATTGTAGACTTATTGAAAATTCTATATGCTTTACTCCTATTTGAGTACCCTAAAAAGATACCCTCATTAGATCTTGGATCAAATTTGTCTAAATTATCTTTTGTGTTTAGAATAAAACACTTGCAACCAAATGTCTTAAAGTAAGAGACTTTAGGAATTTTATTAAAAAATAACTCGTAACAAGTCTTCTTTAGTTTAGGTCTTAGAAGAATTCTATTTAAAACATAACAAGCTGTAGCAACAGCTTCAGCCCAAAAATGCTTTGGTAGATTTCTTTCAACAAGCATAGTACGTGCGCATTCTTTCAAAGTCCTATTTTTCCTTTCAACCACTCCATTTTGTGGTGAAGCTCTAGGAAATGCAAATGAATGTGTTATACCATTCTTGTTGCAATATTCTGTAAATGTTTCATTTTCAAATTCTCCACCATGATCACTTCTAATAGTGACTATGGTTAGAGATCTTTGATTTTGAACACGTTTACAAAAATGTGCAAATTCTTCAAAAGCATCATTTTTATGTTTTAAAAAGAATGTCCAAGTGAATCTTGAAAAATCATCTACTAAAACAAACACATATCTACTTTTATTTAAAGAAGCAACTCTAGTAGGGCCAAATAAATCCATATGAATTAATTCAAGTGGCCTACTAGTAGAGATTACTTCTTTTGTTTCCAAAGTGGATTTGATTTGTTTTCCTAGTTGACATGCATCACATAACTTATCCTTTTTAAAGGATAGTTTTGGCAGTCCTTTAACTAGGTTATATTTAGATAATTTTGAGAGATTTTTCATGTTCACATGTCCAAATCTTCTATGCCATAACCAAGATTCATTGTTAGAGGCTATTAAACAAAAATCATTTGAAAAATCAATTGCATTCAAACACAATTCATAAATATTGTTTTTACGAAAACCTTGAAAAATAACATTTTGCATAGTAGAATCATAAATCAAGCATGCATCTTTTTCAAAAACTATTTTATATCCTTTATCACACAATTGACTAATGCTTAAAAGATTATGCTTTAAACCATTAACCAAAAGCACATTTTCTATAATTGGGTTAGATATTTTACCAACCATGCCAATACCGATGACTTTGCCTTTGTTGTTATCTCCAAAGGTGACGGTTCCTCCATCTATACTTTGAATGGTGGATAGTAGGTTGGCATGCCCTGTCATGTGTTTTGAACATCCGCTGTCTAATATCCAGCGTTCTTTCTTGGGTACCTATAAAAAGTTTAAGGTAAATATGGTACCCTTTTTTTTTGGGTCCAAAACACATTAGTTTGGGGGAAACCAAACCCATGAAGAGTTTGACCTTCCTCCATAAGCAGGAATATAATAAGCAGAATTACACACATTTAACATATATGAGTTAATATAAGCAATTCTATCATTCTGATTTAGACTGACTGGAACCCATACTAATTTGTTCTGTCCAGTCGACTTACCAGTGCTGTTCAGTCGACTGTTGGTGTACATCAGTCGACTGGTTGATACACTAGGTCGACTTATAAGAGGTTTTGATCTTGTTGAATAAGATCTAATTTCTCTGGACAGACGACTGGTTGTATGGTTCAGTCGACATAACCGAACGTTAGTTTTGCTTTTATCACTAAAATTAACAATCTTAGGCTTTGCAAAGAAATCATACAACTTGTGTGTAACACTAGAAATAGATGCTGATTTATTCTTACTAGTGTTTAAAACAGGAGATTCTTTTACAGAGGATTTTTTAAAACCAAGTCCAAATTTTTGACTAGATGTAACTTGATGATGAAGCATATCATTTAAATTCTCTTTGCCTTTGTTAAACTTAGATACATTCTTTGAAATCTCTTCATAATTCTTTTTGAGAGTTTCAAGATCAGTATCTAAACTTGCAATGCGAGAATTTAGGGATTTTACTTCCTTATCAAGGTTAAGATTTTCTTGATTAAGTGTTTGATTCACTTTCTCAAGATTCTTAACTCTAATCTTTTCTTTCTTTAACTCTTGGAATATTTCATTAAAAGCATCAAGAAGATCTTCGGAATCATAATCATTACTTACATGTTCTTGTGCAGCCATGAAACATACATTTGCCACTTCGTTATTTTCATCCGTTTCTTCTTCGGAAGATGAATCACTATCATCCCATGTAGCTTGATAAGCCTTCTTATTCTTGGCAAACTTGTTCTTTGGATATTTGTCCTTCTTGAAGTTGGATGATTTTCCCTTGTTCTTTGCATTTTCTAAGGGACAATCCTTCTTCATGTGACCTATTTTATTGCACCTGAAACATGTAGGAGGGTCATTAGAATCTCTAACTTTAGAATGAAACTTACCCTTCTTTAAGAACTTCTTGAATCTCCGAGTGAACATTGCTATTTCTTCTTCATCTTCTTCCTCATCTTCTGAGTCTGTCATGGCTTTAAAAGCCAATGATTTCTTCTTTGCTTGGTGTGATTCTGTATCTTTCTTTCGATCTTCAAGTTGGACATCATATGCCATGAGATTGCTAACAAGATTCTCGAGAGTAAGTGTTGACAAGTCATTCGCTTCCTCTATTGCTGTGGTTTTCTTCTCCCATTCTGGAGTGAGTGCACGTAGGACTTTTCTAACTATCTCTGCTTGAGTATAAGTCTTTCCAAGCGCCACAAGAGAGTTTGTGATGTCTGTGAATCTGGTAATCATCTCGGACACAGTCTCATTGTCCTTCATTCTGAACATCTCAAACCTGTGGACAAGAACAGAAATTTTAGACTCTTTTACTTTATTCGTTCCTTCATGTGTTACCTCGAGTGTATGCCAAATTTGATGTGCGGTTGTAGAATTTGATACACGGTTGAATTCTTCCTTTGTAAGTGCACAAAATAAGGCATTCATTGCTTCGGCATTGTTCATAGTCTGATTCTTTTGATCATCATTCCATTGTGCATATGGAATGGTAGGGGCAGTGTATTCCGTCTCTGTCATTTGCCATATCTCATAGTTGATTGACTGAAGATAGATTCGCATTCGGCACTTCCAATAATTGTAGTTCGTTCCATCAAATAGTGGTGGCCGTTGTGTAGATTGGCCTTCATGGTACTGATTTGTATTTGAAGTAGTTGCCATAGCCTGTAACCTTGCTCTGATACCAAGTGTTGGATCCTGTAGGCAAGACAACAAACACTAGAGGGGGGTGAATAGTGTTTAATAAAAACTACGGAAATTTTTCTCGGTACAGTCGACTGAGATATGAACCAGTCGACTGATTTGTCCAAAGTAAATAAAAACAATAGCTCTGTGCAGTCGACTGCTGAATGAGACAGACGACTAAAGGCACAATGAAATTACAACTACAAATGGCACTGACCAGTCGACTGATGGTGCAAGAAGTCGACTGTCCAGAAACTTTTTTGCAGAAATAAAATAAACAGAAGTGAATGCAAACACAAGATAATCAATCACAGAGTACACAAGATATATCCTGGTTCGGTCCTCCCGACCTACATCCAGTCCCCAAGCAACCCACTTGAGATTTCCACTATTCTTGAAAAATTACAAGAATACCCTACGGCGTTATGACAACAACCTTGTCTAACCCGTAGTCCTTTCTCTCAACCAGAGAAAGCAACCCACTCTACTACCATGAGTGAAAAGACACCGACTCTACAACCAAGAGTCAAAAACACTCTCCAACCGAGAGCAAGAGAACAAGAATACTTTACAGTCAACCTATAGCCTCGTTGTTGTATGTGTTGATGCACGTGGCTAAAAGAATAGGTCGACTTCTATACTCAGTCCAGAGCGAATTCAATGCTATACTGGACTGAATGTAGAGAACCAGAGTGTATGATCTTGAAAGCTTTGTTTCTCACAGAAAATATCACTTAGAATGTTCTTCAAGAGTGCTCGGGGTTCAAAGAAAAATTCTGTGTTTTTTTCAGTGAGATCTGAACTCTACTTAAAGAGTTTGATCTCCTGAACGTTGGGAGACAGTTACTCAACTGTCAACCAACGGATCTGAGCTTTTGAGTTTGAAAAAATTCGATTTTGAAAAACAGAAAACGGTCAAAAGCTCTCGAACAGTCGACTGGGTTGCCATAAGAGTCGACTGATCAGAGTTTGAATAATTTTAAACAGTTTTGTATTATCAGTCGACTGGCAGAAGCTTAAGTCGACTGGTACTCAACAGTTAAACTTCTTCAAACTGTTTTGACTCTTTTTGGGGTTTTTTAAGAGAAACACATTATGAAATATTTTGAGTGTGTGTGTGTGACAAGGCTTTACATCAGACTAAGACTCAACAAACATAAAAAATACAATGTTTACAAGACACAACAATTTGACACATTTGAGCTTGAAGTCTTGAGTCTTGAGTCTTGTCTTGAGTCTTGTCTTGAGTGAAGTCTTCATCTGTATCCTTTTGAGCTTGTTCATTTGTTCAGCTAGAATTGTCTTTGGTATGTACACTGCAATGTTAGCTGTATAACATAGACACATGTTGCACTGTGTTGTGATCATCAAAATCAAGAATCAACAAGGACCTCATATTCGGCCTCAAGCCCTGCTCAAATTTCCTTGCCTTCTTTGTTTCATCAATTACCGGCTCTGGTGCATACCTTGACAACTGCATGAACTTGGTTTTCATACTCATGCACTGACATATTACCTTGTTGCAGATTCAAGAATTCCATAGCTTTCTTTTCCTGAATGTCCATGGGGAAATAGCGATCCCTGAACTCTCCAAGAAAAGCTTCCCAAGTAATCTGCTCTTCACCAAAAGTCCTCTTCACTGACTGCTCCCAAACGCCAGCATCATTCTCTAACTGCATCGTAGCCAATTTCACCTTGTTGGCCTCAGGGATTTCCAAAACCTCAAAGACCATCTCCATCTGCCTGATCCAGTCATCAGCCTCATTGGGATTTGCTTACCCTTCAAAAACTGGAGGCTTCATTCGCTTGAAAGATTCCACCAACTTGATGGGATCAGCACTGATAGGTAGATGGCCTACTCCTTGATTCCGAGTTGAACTAGCTGCTATAAATGTATTCAGGGACTGATACACCCTGGCAATCTCTGTTTCCAAATTAAGCCCTGCCCCGTGGGAACTTCAGTCCCATCCCATTTCCACCTTTCCTGATCCTGGGTTTTGCCATTTCACTGAATACTGCAAAACATGTGGAAAGTTAGAGCACCACAATAAAATCACATTCATGCCTACTGCCCACTGCAGAAATCTAATCACACTCAAATCATTTCATTTGTTTTAGTGTCATGTTTTAATATTCACACTCTAATGTTCACTCCAAGGTACTCACACTCTCGTGTCCACACATAGGTTCATTCCTTTTACCATGTTTAATATTAATATTGAACATGGCTCTGATACCAACTTCTGTAGCGCCCCGAATTTCCAATAATTATCTTAGAAATACGAGACACAAATTTCTAGAATCAACCTCAATTGCAATCATAAAAATAGCAACCAACTACAGAAAAATTTAAAACTTTTTATTACATCAACTCTTTTACAAATCACATCAAAATTTAAACACTATGAATTACAATTTTCTCTTTACAGTCAATCCTTTTACAAGATATACATATACCTTTACTAATCTACCACAAGCTCCCAACTCCATACTAATGGTATCTACCTGTAGAACATAAGGCTAGAAATAACTCTAACTCCCAAACTATAGGGGTCAGCCATAACGGTGTGAGTGTTATTCAAAAGAATCATATCTTTAACGAAACATAAAAAATAAATTCATAGTGTAACACCCCGAATTTTAAATAAGGATAAATTCGAGATTTCACAGGATCTTTACTTCACTTCGTACAATTTTACAAGAAATTTAAAACTTTTTATTCACAATACATCAGAGTTCAATTACAACTAGTTTTACACAGCGGAAGAATGAAATTTACAATAAAACATTTACAACATCTTTAAAAATAAAACAGCACCAGCATATCCACTTTATAGCTTCGCGAATAGTCCATTACCTGCATGTTAATCTGTGGGCACGTCAGTTACTTACAACTGACAAAATGTTATACACGGCTATCCTCTCTATGCCGGGAATAGTATAACGATCTCATACTTTAACAAATCACAAAAAGATTGAATGAACAAATAAAGTGTCAAAAGTGATTATTCTAAATATAAGTGTATGTCATGCCTTAATGCCTAATGCACACAATTCTACACTAGGATGACACTAATGCACACTTGTTCGGATTCTATGCATCCCATACTACATAGGTCCGAGGGCAAGTGCCTACGTTCTCCACAATAAAGGGCTCGATCCCTCGCCATGAAAACTACCCGGTAGCAAAACAAAGTTCAGACTATTCCACGAATGTGAATCCCAGCCTTGGAGTCCACCAACAGCTGTTATAACAGATTCCACATCGTACGAACCGTCCCGTATGTGACCCTCTAGCCCAGTATATATATATATACATTGGAGATGGTAAACACAAAAATCCATCCGTCCGACTACTCAAGATCCCGGAGTCCACCGCTGACCCGTCCTCATAGTCCCGGACTAAAATATAATAATCCGTCTCCCACAGGGCAACCTCAGTCCACCAACTGGGTCTATAGTCTTGGAGTCCACCAACAACTATATAGAGCACCCCACTTACGTTTCCCTAAGTTTACTACATCTTCACTTATGTGCCTAAATTTTTCTAAGTTCAAGACATGAATAATCTCCACATGTAGAATTAGTTGTTACCTTCTACCGGACTTAGTCAACAAATACGAGATGGCTCCATAACCACATCTCAAAATCACAACTCAACATTCTTTTATTTCAATAATGCCGGTATCGAGGTCTTACTAACTCTATGTCATAAACTTTCATGTACAAGAAAACATGGGTACGCATACCCTTTTAATAATCATATCTTAAACCTAAATAATTCCATCTTTCAATTCATTCACAATTGATCACAATCTTGTCTTAACACTTATCCACAAAGTAATCATTTCATAGTCTTACCACTATTCATGATCTAGTTATTCATAATAAATAATGATTCATTCATAATTTCAAATTCATACGATGTCTCATTTCAACACGATTCAATGTCTCATCTTTAGCACTAAACATGATTTACTCATTCACAAAAAAAATCTTTCATGATCTCAAAAGTCACATAACTCAACCATATTGCATAAAGAGATTTCAATTCACCCTAAATCATTATTTTGTAAATTAAAAGTCATGCTCTTTACTAATACTTTTGTAGTCATTTATTTTTCTTCCTATCTCAAATCCTCATTAAAACTTATCAATTACACAAAAACAATCTTTAAGAATAAATTCTTCATTTATGTTTTATGAATACTAAAATTTTTCCAAAATAAAACACTTTTGAAAGTTTTTACCCAACTGACCCACTCTCGAAACTATTTACCAAATTGACCTGCTCACTATCAAAATTACAGATCTAGTTCCCACAGAAGTTTTTACCAAACTGACCCACTTTCGAAATTATGAACACCAACCAAAAAAAGGTCTCGCTGGGTTTCGAACCCGTCAGCTCATAGTCAAAACCCAGAGCCACTCCCGATCACCACTAAGTCCCTTATGGACTTGTGTTCAGATTCTCACATCGAAACTCCATATACTATTTTTCTGTCCCAACTCATTATTTTCATCGAACCTAATTTCTCATTTGATCCAATCTTCTCATTAATCTACAAATAATTTATCTAGACTGAAATTTCCTCACTAACAGAAACTTATGGATTATAAAAATTTCATATTTGATAATAGATCTAATTTCAAATTCATTTCTTCTCTTTGATTACAAGAATTCCAATAATTCATTTTAATCAACTAGAAGGTTTGTGTTCTCTTACAACAAATTATTTGTAAGTTATGCATGCTCATTTTATTTTACAAACACTTCTTCTTTTTTTTTTTTTAAAAAAAAATAAATAAAAATCTCTTCAAAACATTTCTAAAATTACTAGTTAGCATGCAAACTACAATTTCTCTTCTCATGTGCAAGCAACAAGACAAATACTTTGCTCTTGAAACAAATGTTAACATTTCTATCCTTAAACATATATGAAAACATGAATTTATCTTCTAATTTTCATAACAAAATTATACTACTATTTAGGCATGCAAATTCTAAAGATTAGAAAGTGAGAGAACACCCACCTCAATGAAGGCTTGAACAATTGGAAAAATGATCACCACTTCTAGCTCCAAGACTCCTAGCTCTTCTCCTCCTAGCAATGGCCTCCAAGCACAACACTCTCTTCTCTTTTCCTTTTCTTTCTCTTGATTTTCTATTCTTTTTGGTGTGTGAAATGAGAAGAAGAGAGGTGCTATTTATAGGGTTTGTAGAGGGTTCAATTTGCAAAATTACACACCTAATAACTCACTCAAATTAATTTTTAACCTCTCATTTTCCTAACTCTCAAAAACCTCCAACTCTTCAACTCACCACCTCTCTCACATTAACTCACTCATTATTCAAAAACCCCAACTCCTAACTCTTCTCCTTCCTACATCTCAACCGGACCACCAATTCAATCCAGCACAGTTTTGATGTTTTGATCTCCATCGTGGGCCCCAAATGTGGAAGCCACATCATCTTGACAAAGTCAAGGCAAGACCAACACATTGCTGTGCCTTCCTTCAAATTCCACGTGGGACCCCCTCCAAACCTACCATTTCATTTCATTAAACCATCCATTTTTTATATTATACCAATCCATGCACGTTATCTAAACAACACCAATACTATATATATATTATTTTATAATATTTCGAAAACTACGGGTGTTACACACATCGAAAATTATTTTGAAAACAACTACGCTTAAATGTGCACACCGAAACCACGTGCATCGCACGTAAAACATGAAAATGCAAAAATCGACTTTATTGATGAAAAGTTATTAAATATAATTGAAAATAATATCAGCAAAAATTATATTTACTAATTTACATATATTTCCTGATGAAATCATAACACGTAGAAAGTACGTGCAATATACGTGCAGAAAGTCGAAAAGTGCATTTTAATCAAAACAAGGGGAAAATAAATTTTCGTTTTATAAAATAGATTTAAATACATAAAAATAAATAATTTAAACCTATAAAAAATATTATACGTAGTGGTGGAAACACGTGCATCAAAACACGAAAAAAAAGCACGTAAATCCCAGGGATTGAAATATTATATTTTAGTTGACTGAAATCGATACGGAAAATGCATAAATAGTACGAATCCAAAATATGTAATGAAATACATTACAAAATATACGTGCGTAACACCCAGGGGCAAAATTGTAATTCCAATTTTGCGGGGGTGTTACACTCTCCCCCCCTTAGAGTAGTTCCGTCCCCGGAACTCGCTAGGGTGAAGGTTGTATTTTGTACATGTCACAGAAAATATTTGTATTTTGCAAAACTTTGACTTTAAGAAAAATAAATGTAGTATACGCAATAAACAAGACAAACTCTTTATAAGAAAACTATGAATATTAAGATGTTACAAGACAGAAAAAAGAAAAATAGGAAAATGGCATAAGAATTGAAATGTGACAAAAGATAGAATGGTTTGAGAGAAATTTTCGTACAAAAATAATATTAGGTAAGCTATTTGATAAAGGGGAAAGTCAATTAAGTCGTTAACTTCGAAATAGTTCGGAAAATAATGTGGCGAAGAAAACGCAGTCAATAGCTAATTTGGAAAAATTTATCAATGTAATAAACGGTAGAAGATTTGCAAACTGTATAACGAAATCGAGTTAGCAATTTAAAACAAGACCATTGAATAAGAGTTTGGAAAAATAAATGGGAATGAGACTTAGTTGAAAGTATAGATAACGTAAAATGTCTTTGTATACCAATTAATAAAATAGTTTGTCAGGTAACTATGATAATTATACACACAATTTGAAAAAATAGAAAGCATACGTTGAAATACTTTGTGAATATACAAAATTTTGTAGTGATAAGAATATTTTATAACATTAAGACAAAATACTGTAAAGCACATACACGAGATGGAAACACAATTGAAAACAATAATTATATAGTATAGCAAATTAGGACAATAGACATAAACAATTATATACAAAAATATTAAAGTAGTAATTAGACGAGGGTAAAATAATATGTGTAATAAGAATATTGAAATATATGATATATATATATATATAGATCATTGGAAAAATATAAGTAATAACTAAGAATGTAAAGATAGTTAAAATTTGAGAAAAGATAATGTATAAATAATGAGTATGTGCAATGTAAAACTATAAAGGTAATGAGTAGCAATTAATAGTAAAATGTATATATCAAAACAAATTTGCAATAATAGTAGTACCGAATGGAAACAAAATGGTAGGTCATATTTATATAACAAAAAAAATTCAATCTTGTTAAAAATATATAGGATAAGATCAGAGAAATCAAATCATATAAAATGAGTGCACATAAGAAATTTCATAAGAAAAATCCAAAATAATAAATGAGAAAAATAGTGGTTGCAATATTAACTTAATAAACGGTAATTTAAAACTTGACAAAATATGTAAAGTAATATTAGATATAAACGGGTAAATATAAAGTGACATAAATACATGAAAGATAAAATTTTGAGTTTGAAAAACGAGTTTAAAATATCAAGACTAAGGAAGATAGACAAATAATAAATATTCAAATGATTTAATAACATAAGAAAATATTTATTAAAAATTTATATATTGAATATGGAGAAAGTACCATGATAATGATCTACAAAAATAATTTGAGAGGGAAGTGTGTAAGGTATCATGAATGACAGTCCAAGCTACCACGCTTCCACTACGCCACTCTGATACCCAAGGGAAAATGTGCTCGCATACACTCTCATATCAATGTATACGAGAAAAAGATCATGAATGAAAGTCAATAACTACTGTATTCAAGACTCCAGCCATCCAAAAGAAAAAGAAAATATCAGTGCATAGAGCAACACAAATGTAAATCACTTACATTTAAATCTCTATAGACTGAAACTCACACTCTAGTGTCTGCAGGAATAATATTGTAACTACTCAATAAGGTGTCATGGGTTCTAGACTATAGTTAATGATCTTACTACTCTTCTTAAACAAATTTTTAGTCTATCAAGTTCTGATTTACTTGGGTTAGCCGTAAGAGTCGGTTCCCAGCTAGCGGTGGTCCGAAGACGCTTAAGTACCGTGTCGCTTAGGGTTGTTTACACCCGGTTGACAGAAGGACTCTTTTGGCTTGTTCCCAAATTTATCGTCACTTTTTATCGTTCCTTATAAACTTGTACTACTTGTGAAGCATGCTCTGATACCATCTGTAACACCCAGAATTTTAAATAAGGATAAATTCGAGATTTCACAGGATCTTTACTTCACTTCGTACAATTTTACAAGAAATTTAAAACTTTTTATTCACAATACATCAGAGTTCAATTACAACTAGTTTTACACAGCGGAAGAATGAAATTTACAATAAAACATTTACAACATCTTTAAAAATAAAACAGCACCAGCATATCCACTTTATAGCTTCGCGAATAGTCCATTACCTGCATGTTAATCTGTGGGCACGTCAGTTACTTACAACTGACAAAATGTTATACACGGCTATCCTCTCTATGCCGGGAATAGTATAACGATCTCATACTTTAACAAATCACAAAAAGATTGAATGAACAAATAAAGTGTCAAAAGTGATTATTCTAAATATAAGTGTATGTCATGCCTTAATGCCTAATGCACACAATTCTACACTAGGATGACACTAATGCACACTTGTTCGGATTCTATGCATCCCATACTACATAGGTCCGAGGGCAAGTGCCTACGTTCTCCACAATAAAGGGCTCGATCCCTCGCCATGAAAACTACCCGATAGCAAAACAAAGTTCAGACTATTCCACGAATGTGAATCCCAGCCTTGGAGTCCACCAACAGCTGTTATAACAGATTCCACATCGTACGAACCGTCCCGTATGTGACCCTCTAGCCCAGTATATATATATATACATTGGAGATGGTAAACACAAAAATCCATCCGTCCGACTACTCAAGATCCCGGAGTCCACCGCTGACCCGTCCTCATAGTCCCGGACTAAAATATAATAATCCGTCTCCCACAGGGCAACCTCAGTCCACCAACTGGGTCTATAGTCTTGGAGTCCACCAACAACTATATAGAGCACCCCACTTACGTTTCCCTAAGTTTACTACATCTTCACTTATGTGCCTAAATTTTTCTAAGTTCAAGACATGAATAATCTCCACATGTAGAATTAGTTGTTACCTTCTACCGGACTTAGTCAACAAATACGAGATGGCTCCATAACCACATCTCAAAATCACAACTCAACATTCTTTTATTTCAATAATGCCGGTATCGAGGTCTTACTAACTCTATGTCATAAACTTTCATGTACAAGAAAACATGGGTACGCATACCCTTTTAATAATCATATCTTAAACCTAAATAATTCCATCTTTCAATTCATTCACAATTGATCACAATCTTGTCTTAACACTTATCCACAAAGTAATCATTTCATAGTCTTACCACTATTCATGATCTAGTTATTCATAATAAATAATGATTCATTCATAATTTCAAATTCATACGATGTCTCATTTCAACACGATTCAATGTCTCATCTTTAGCACTAAACATGATTTACTCATTCACAAAAAAAATCTTTCATGATCTCAAAAGTCACATAACTCAACCATATTGCATAAAGAGATTTCAATTCACCCTAAATCATTATTTTGTAAATTAAAAGTCATGCTCTTTACTAATACTTTTGTAGTCATTTATTTTTCTTCCTATCTCAAATCCTCATTAAAACTTATCAATTACACAAAAACAATCTTTAAGAATAAATTCTTCATTTATGTTTTATGAATACTAAAATTTTTCCAAAATAAAACACTTTTGAAAGTTTTTACCCAACTGACCCACTCTCGAAACTATTTACCAAATTGACCTGCTCACTATCAAAATTACAGATCTAGTTCCCACAGAAGTTTTTACCAAACTGACCCACTTTCGAAATTATGAACACCAACCAAAAAAAGGTCTCGCTGGGTTTCGAACCCGTCAGCTCATAGTCAAAACCCAGAGCCACTCCCGATCACCACTAAGTCCCTTATGGACTTGTGTTCAGATTCTCACATCGAAACTCCATATACTATTTTTCTGTCCCAACTCATTATTTTCATCGAACCTAATTTCTCATTTGATCCAATCTTCTCATTAATCTACAAATAATTTATCTAGACTGAAATTTCCTCACTAACAGAAACTTATGGATTATAAAAATTTCATATTTGATAATAGATCTAATTTCAAATTCATTTCTTCTCTTTGATTACAAGAATTCCAATAATTCATTTTAATCAACTAGAAGGTTTGTGTTCTCTTACAACAAATTATTTGTAAGTTATGCATGCTCATTTTATTTTACAAACACTTCTTCTTTTTTTTTTTTAAAAAAAAATAAATAAAAATCTCTTCAAAACATTTCTAAAATTACTAGTTAGCATGCAAACTACAATTTCTCTTCTCATGTGCAAGCAACAAGACAAATACTTTGCTCTTGAAACAAATGTTAACATTTCTATCCTTAAACATATATGAAAACATGAATTTATCTTCTAATTTTCATAACAAAATTATACTACTATTTAGGCATGCAAATTCTAAAGATTAGAAAGTGAGAGAACACCCACCTCAATGAAGGCTTGAACAATTGGAAAAATGATCACCACTTCTAGCTCCAAGACTCCTAGCTCTTCTCCTCCTAGCAATGGCCTCCAAGCACAACACTCTCTTCTCTTTTCCTTTTCTTTCTCTTGATTTTCTATTCTTTTTGGTGTGTGAAATGAGAAGAAGAGAGGTGCTATTTATAGGGTTTGTAGAGGGTTCAATTTGCAAAATTACACACCTAATAACTCACTCAAATTAATTTTTAACCTCTCATTTTCCTAACTCTCAAAAACCTCCAACTCTTCAACTCACCACCTCTCTCACATTAACTCACTCATTATTCAAAAACCCCAACTCCTAACTCTTCTCCTTCCTACATCTCAACCGGACCACCAATTCAATCCAGCACAGTTTTGATGTTTTGATCTCCATCGTGGGCCCCAAATGTGGAAGCCACATCATCTTGACAAAGTCAAGGCAAGACCAACACATTGCTGTGCCTTCCTTCAAATTCCACGTGGGACCCCCTCCAAACCTACCATTTCATTTCATTAAACCATCCATTTTTTATATTATACCAATCCATGCACGTTATCTAAACAACACCAATACTATATATATATTATTTTATAATATTTCGAAAACTACGGGTGTTACACACATCGAAAATTATTTTGAAAACAACTACGCTTAAATGTGCACACCGAAACCACGTGCATCGCACGTAAAACATGAAAATGCAAAAATCGACTTTATTGATGAAAAGTTATTAAATATAATTGAAAATAATATCAGCAAAAATTATATTTACTAATTTACATATATTTCCTGATGAAATCATAACACGTAGAAAGTACGTGCAATATACGTGCAGAAAGTCGAAAAGTGCATTTTAATCAAAACAAGGGGAAAATAAATTTTCGTTTTATAAAATAGATTTAAATACATAAAAATAAATAATTTAAACCTATAAAAAATATTATACGTAGTGGTGGAAACACGTGCATCAAAACACGAAAAAAAAGCACGTAAATCCCAGGGATTGAAATATTATATTTTAGTTGACTGAAATCGATACGGAAAATGCATAAATAGTACGAATCCAAAATATGTAATGAAATACATTACAAAATATACGTGCGTAACACCCAGGGGCAAAATTGTAATTCCAATTTTGCGGGGGTGTTACACATAGGTCAACATATTAACATGGTAAATACAACGAAACATGAATAGCAATAATAGAAACCTAAGTTATCAAGTAAACTAGGCTAAGTGTCGAGTGTACGAGATAAAGACCCAATGCATAACACAATCAAGAAACATTAATGTATATGCCGACCTCTAATGCATACTTGTCGGAGTCTATGCATCCCACTCTACATAGGTCCGGTGCAAGTCCTTAACGTTCTGCACTTTATAGGGTTTAATCTCCTGCCATGCAACTAACCTACTACCGTGATTACTTTACGATTTAGATATCCCGTATCTAGTCCATGACCCGGTAATCAGTGGAATCAGTCCCCCAATGCAAGTGCTCTCACCCCGAAGGTCAGGTAATGAAACTCACACCGCAAAAGCACATGGTACCTCATCACGCAAATACCCTATGGACGTCACCTCGATCTCGATAATCAGGAAGACTAGTCACATCGCAAGTGATTTGGAACCCTATTCCTCACACCCCGATAATCAGTGAAATCATCTCCCATCGTGAACCATATGAGGCTCCCTACCCATGTTTGTTCTCATTTCATCACATCTCCAACCAGTGTCTGTGCTTAGTTTTGTTATTATTAATTTCTTTACAATCTCCCCTAGAGTATATATACTCCAACCGGACTTAACAGAACTAAATCAGAAACGAAAACCCCAACTGGTCAACTTCCACAAAATCATAATTGCTGGTACACAAGGGTCCCACTCAACCTCTAGAGATTTACAACTCAAGTTCTAACACAATTTCAATATCCACTTATTCATATTAAGAAATTTCTCCAAAACCCAATTCATTCATATTCTTACAAATCCAATTAATTGATTAAGGAAATCTGGAACAATTCGTCAAAATCAGAAGATTAAGTTATCAAAATCTTAGAAAAAAGCACGAAACATTTATTACTTGAAATCTCTAAATATTTCACTTTCTAAAGAAAATGAAATCCCAATTTATATCTTAACTCGGATTAGAAATACAACTCTCTGAAAGGCATAGTAGTATGTAGCAAAAATTTTATTTGAAACATAGAAACAATAATTTGTAAGTTTGAAGAAACATCGATTCGAAGAACATAAGTTAAAAGCTCAGAATAGGGTCTGTCGTTCAACTGCCAAAAACAGTACAAAAGTTGGGTAGTCGACTGACATGAGGAAAAAATTCAAAAAAAGCTTGCCGGTCGACCGCTGGTTCTAGTTCAAAATTCATGCGGTCAACCGACATTCGGTTTGGATTTTTTTTCGGCTGAATCAGATTATTGCACATAAGAAGTATATATGTACACCTATATGTTTGCTTCAAATTACTTGATAGAATACTGATGATTCACGTTCATATAGGTAAAAGAATAGTTTTAAGAGTTCAAAATCAACCAACGAGATTAAAATCCTGCTTAACTTGAAAAGAATTCTAATTTAACCAACCAATACTTGAAATATATGAATATATCGATTGAATAATATGTAAAAATACCAAATACATGTTGTTTCATGTATCAATCAATTCCAATCGAAACATTCACAAAATCTCAAAAAAACCCAACTTCGGCCTATACACACAGACCCGAAATCAAAAATCCTATCTTTACTTATACTTTTGATTCTTTTTCATCAAAATCCACCTCTCATGTTCTTCATATACACATCAACCTATTGTTAGTTAGTTATTGAAACCCCAATTTTTCTGTTTTTGCATTTTTATTGTAATTTTCTCATTTCTTAATTATTGTATTCTAATCTCTTTTAAATAATAAATCTTGCTTTTCTTTGAGGTCATTTATTCTTTTTTGATCATTCTGTACTCTTTTTGGCTTGAATCCTGAATTTTTGACTCACTACAAATTTTACTCTTTTGTGTCTTGGGTTCATATTGATCCATTATATTCATATCCATTGATTTCTATTCATTTTTCTCTTTTTGGATCCTAAACCCATACCCTATATCCGTTAACCCGCAACCCAAAACCCAACATCTAATCCCCTACATAAATACTCCTAAACCCTAATTAAATAATAACCCTATTAATTATTCTCTCTCACCTCTGTTTCTCCCTAACCCATCGAAGCCAGCGCCCACCGACTGTCGCTCCAATCGTCCTCTCCGACCACCGCAACCTCCATCCCACTCGTCGACCCCCGCCTGCTCCCCTAGCCTTCCTCGCCACCCACTCATCCAACCGCTGAAGAACCCATCGAACCCATCCCGCAACTGCCTTGTCCGTCCGCTATCACTCATCCTCGTCCCCACCTTAAACTACCCATCTTCTCACCACCTCCGTCGAGCAACCACCACCTCTAGAGCACCGCCCCGTCCCTGTTCACTCTCGCCCTCAACCGTAACCACTGCCGCACCTACTCCCCTGTTCTCCCTCCGAGTTCCCCAATTTTTGTCGATGGTGTCGCTGTCCTCTCGTTGAGCAACCCTCAACGACCATTGCTCTCATTTCTGCTGTCCCTAGTCGACCGCTCTAGCCGCTGCCTTCCTCCACCAGTGCCACCGCATCGTCGATCGCTACGTGCCCGCTGCTGTCTCTCTCTCCTTTGCTGTGTGCTGTTTGGGAGAAGGGAATTGGATTTACTGTTTGGTGTTGTGGGAGGATTGTGTTGGCTGTTGGGTTTTGCTGTGTGTTGTTGTGCCCGTTGAGCGCACGTGCTTTCGTGGTTCGTCACCCGGGATTCTCATCCCGTTATTCTTTATATTCAAATTTGTCATCTGACAGGCAATTCACTCTTGAACTAGTTTGATTATTGTTGTTCAAGAATTTGTTGATCCCCGCAAGTAGATCCTCTTTTAATCATCACGTTGTTATTCATCTTTCGTTGAGTATATTGAGGGTTTACACGAGCTAACCCGATATATCCTTAACTTTGTGCAATATCTTTGATTCGAACCCTAGTCCCTATTGCACATTGAATATGCATGAATAACATAAAAACATAACTAGATCCATGTTATAGAGTTGTTTGATGTATTGAATCTTTCCGATTGAAATTGATTTGATGAACTAATTGCCATGATTGTAAATTGCATCATAATCTAGAAATTTGCATGTTAATCATAAAATAGCACTTTTTTTTATTAATTATCATGAATTATATGTTAGTATGATGAAATTATTGCCTATTCGTATTAAATTATCTTCTGGTCTACTGTTTTCTTCTTTTTGTATCAGAATTTCGACCCTGTTGCTATGGTAATTTGAAAGAACTTTGTAAATATGAATTGTAGTTCTATGAGTGTATTTTCCAGAACTTTTGACGGAATTGAATTCCGAGTTATAATCTGTTAGATATCAATCTTTTAGTACTGATTGGTTCAGATTTCCAGATTCATAATTTCATGCGTATCATCCTGATTTATTAGTAAACAGAACATGTTAACAGTAAAATAAAAATATGAAATTGATTTGGCTGAGACTATACATATGTAGGAATCACCCTGAATTTTTGTAGATTTAATTAATGAGTTTTTTTTACCTGAAACATATATGTGAACACAATCTATAACCTACTGCCTGAACATGAAATCTGAAAAGAATAGGAATTTCGACCTAGTTTCTGTAATATTTGTATGTTCTGTGTATATTCGCTGGAACTGGCAGAGAGTCTATTTTCTAGAACTTCTGACTGATCCAGATTTTTTTTCTTTGTACAGTAACGGCCTGCTATCCAGATTGTGTGATTTGTGTTGATTTAATATGTTTGCTTCTTGCTTTGTCTGTAACGAGTAGAATTAGTCACACCTTGCATGATACAACCTTGACACATTCTTGCATGCTCCCATAGGATGAAATAAAATATTAATAAGCCGGGGTATTATGGTATGACTTGGTAGTGAACAATCGAAAATTGTACTAAGTAAAAGCCTTCTTGCTTGCATGGTTTATTACATGGAAGTTGGAGAAATTCTTGTGATTGTGTGTTCACGCTATCATGATATCTTGTCATCTTGTTACTGAGTACACGATCTGTTGAGTTCACCATCAGTCTAAAACGTTCACTATTTGCATGCACCGAACCTGTGGAATGGGACGCAGTAGTACGTGCACTAGATAGGTTAATAAAATGATCAATAACCCGCATTTGACATTTCATGCTTGGTCCCGTATACAGTCATCAATATAGAACTTAAATTGACATTATTAATTAATGCATGATTAAAAATAGACCTTTGACATTATTGCCAATCTTTGTCTTTGTTCCTGACTTTGATCCATCCCTTATTTTTGACATACCGTGTTCCTATTATTCTCTATTTCTCTCTTCTTACTTTCCATGACTTGCTCTAAGGATATTATTTTCTCTTTTTTTAAATCACGAGTTTAAAGGTACTGAAAGACCACTATCATAAGGAATTGGTGAGCAATGATTCTAGAAGATGGAGCCGAAGATTTCACTGCTTGAATTATTTTTATGGTATATTTTCCTTTGAAATTTGTCTTTGATATTATACATTGTTTTTGGCTTTTGTCCTAGAGTTTGTTTTCCAGATATTGAATATTATGTTGGATATTATTATTTGGATTATTTTATTTATTATTGAAGCTGTTCTTTGATTCCTGTGATTATATTCTCTTGTGTGGTTGTGTCTGTTATTCATATTGTTGAGTTAAACTGGTACAGCTTAGGGATGGTCTTACATCATTCGCTGGGCCTTCATTACGTACTCGTATTCCTTATTTTGGGAAGCAGGGCAGGACAGGGTCTTTAGTGATATCAGAGTACAGGTTTGGCTAGTGTGTTAGTCATGTTTGGCTAATATGTTAGTCAAGTATAGTTTAGCCAGGTTAACTCAATAATGTGCACACCACGTTGATCACATGAACATATAATAACCAACATATAATCTGGACGGTGACCCTATTTGATACTATTTCAGGCTATGGCTCGTGTTAGCTTCTTCCTCTTCCCGTTCGAGGGATAAGCAGCCAGATAATGCTGCTATTCCTCAGACGATGCAGCAACTATTGGCTCCTTAGCAGGAGCATAATGATTTGACGAGGGCCACTTTGGAGGCAGCCAATCGAGTTGCAGCTGTACCTGCACCTGGGCCATTGCCACCAAGGCCCGGCACAGTGGCAGATTTCATGAGGCTGCACCGGGATAAGTTTTCGGGCACTGAGTCGCCGCTGGAGGTCGAGAAATGGCTTATCCGGACGGAGCAGTTGTTTATCGCTGCTCGAGCTGCTAATGTTGATCATGTGGATGTGGTCAGCATCCAGCTGGTGGATCTGTAATACCCTAATTTTTTTTATTATAATTAAATGAGAATTGTTGATTTTACATATTGTGCACGTACAAATTTTGTATATAAGTTCTCTTATAAAATTTTCTCTCATAACATGAACAAATATTTCCTTTCTTTCTCTTTGTTTCTAAAAACCTATTTTAAAAGCCTAAGATTTTTTTTCTATTTTTTAAGCCCATCCTAATAAATTAAATATTTTATTTTGGCCCATGAGCCTAAAGCCCACTATTTTTGAAACCCACAAATTAACTACTCTTTTAATTTTCATAACTTGTCATGTGGACACAATTAGTAGACAATTAATTAATTAAATTTTGTACAACTTAATAATGGGGGGTACTAGAAAGGGCACGTGCGCACACCAGAGTGTGCATTGCACACCCTTAGTGTGGCCAGATTATGGAGAAAGAGAGAGGGAGAGTGGAGGTGTAGTTAAGGGGTAGTTATGAGTTCATGGAAGTTACTAAAACTTCCCAATTCATCTTGATCCTTGATCTCTAACTCCTTGATTGAATCCTAGCCATCTATTCTCATCCTAAAAGTGTATAAATACCCCTATATTTCTTCTCATTAGTACACTAAACAATTCATTAAGAGAGAAAAGATAAGAGTGCAAAAGATTGAGAGTTATTAGTAAGAAAAAGATTAGAGAGTGCTTTGTTTGTGTGTGTTCCATTAAAGAGGAGGCCGGCCATCATCATCAAGCACAAGGAAGGCTCGGTTTCCATCAAGCTCAAGGAAGGGGAGACAATTTGCAATACAATCTAGGAGGAGAATGCCACTTTCTTGCATTCTAGGAGCTTGCATTTCGTTTTTCTCCAATAGGTGGGTGTTTCTCATGCTTCTAAATCTAGATATCATGCTAAAAATAATTCGATAAAATTACTAAAGAAAAACTAGTTGAAATTGGACTCATGTTTGCCTAATTAGGGATGAGATAGTAATTTAGAAAATGTTGTTAAAATGGTTGCTAGTTGATTATTTGTGAATTAAACTGCTAGAAAACTATCATGTTTGCCATGCTATATGTCTAAGAAGAATGCTATGTGAAGAAATTTATGCTTATGAGACAAATGATGAATTGAATGCTTCATGTGGAATTATTTGTAAACTCTATTGAAGAAAGAGGAAAATTTTGTGTGTCCTAAATTAATGTAGATGGTTAAATAATGAGAGAATGAAGAAACAAAGTATTTTGTAGAAATTTAGATTGTAAATTTTGTGAAAATGAGATTGTTCAAAATGTCGAAATTATATACATAGAACACCAAATGAGATAAAAAAATGCATGTATTATTAGTGAAAATGAATTTTAAAATACTGGTTTACTGTAATTTTACATACATTAAAATCTGGAGAGTTTTGACTTAAAAAGAGAAGAGAAAGAACTAAAAACGTTGTGGGAATTTCTGAAGACTAGTATTGGACAGAGAATCGGATCAAAGGAATTCTTTTCCACTTTGTAACAATCTGACTTCTTAGGTCAGTTGGTTCGGTAGGGCTTGGGCACTACTGTAGCGTGCGGGTAGCCCATGTGGTCTCGGTTTCGAAACCTAGGTTCAGCTTTTGGTTTGATTTTTTTTTGAATAAACACCAACCCGAAACCTAAATACTTACCCACTATTTTCCTTATACTCATTGTGGTTGCACCCTAGCCCAGTTGGTTTGCGGTTGCGGTTGGCTTCTTTCAGGTCATGGGTTCAATACCTGGTCTTGGCATATAATGTAATTTTTGATTTTTGGGATTTTAAAATTGATTCTTGGCTTTCAAAAATCCTAAAAAAATATATTAATTATTCCAAAATCATGTAGAACTCATGAAAAATATTTGGGAACTATTTGACAAAAATAAAAGTGAGTTAGAAGTGAAATTGTGTTGAAAAACTATTGAATCTACCTTTGGAAAATTATAAAAGTGATTTTTATGAGAAAATTATGTTAAGTGATAAAGAAGAACTTTTGAATGAAAGGAAATCTAATTGTGCTTTTCTATGGACTATTATTGTCAAATTGAATTGGGTTATGTATGAAAATACAACTTGTGGCCTTTTGAGTTGAATAAATGAAATGAACATTAGTATGAGAATCAAATGAAATTAGTATTGATTAAAATGAGATTAAGAGAATTATATGGAAAGAATAAACCATTGAATATGATAGGTTGAATATATTTGTTTATGCATGATATTGTACATGAAATTGGAATGGAATGACTTGATGAATTATCAAAGAATATAAATATACGAATGCTATTGAACATGAAGTGAGAATCATTGTTAATCAGATCAAGACTTTATGAGTATGAAAAACTCAATTTTGTGATTATGAATTGAAATTGAGAACTAGAGTGTAGTTAAGCCTCATACCGGCATTGAAAAGAAATATGTTGAAATGAAATTTTGAAATGAAACGACCAAGATTTGTGTCATATGGAATAAATGATTAAGACCGGTATAGTGGAAGGGCTAACTCTAGATAATTGATTTTGTTCGTGATTCAAATAACTAAGGGCTAGATACATAGTGATAATGTGATGAACATAAGAGAAAAACACGAGTATGAGGGCCTCGGAGCTACGGTATAAGAATATTCACAAGCTGTCTCCACAATGCATCGTGACATGATGTGGATATGTCTCCAAGAGTTCATACCGCAGGCGACACTCGTGGGGTGTTTGGTGACTGCGGGTGGTATCATGTCCCATGACGGAGGCTGAATTTTCCATAGGTTCTTCATGATGCGTCGTGACATGACGTGGGATTCCCCTCCAGGCTGTCTGGAAATGAGCTCGTAATTCATAGAACATCTAGGATACTTATCGTAGTTACAATAGTAGCTTAAGTCATGACGAGGGATTGAACTCTACAAGATGAAGAATGGTTAAGGGCTTGCCCTCAGACCTATGTAGTATGGAATGCATAAAATCTGAACAAGTGCGCATTAGTGTCATGTAATATACATAAATGCATTAAGGACTAAGTGCACCACACAACACGACATCAATAGGATAGTCCCTTTTAGTTCTGTTTGTGATCAAGTTTGTGGTTTGTTTAAGTATTTGAGAATCGTTATACTATTTTCGGCATAGAGAGGATAGCCGTGTATAATATTTTTTCGGTTGTAAGCAACTGACGCGCCCACAGTTTCTATGCAGGATAAAGTGGTTAGCAAAACTAAAGAATGCATGCTCAGTAAAGAATGATTCAAGTGTTGTACATTTCAATTTATGTAAACTGTTGTAAATTGCTTCCGCTGTAAATATATAATGTAAATGTAAACTCTGATGTAACAAAAAGTTTTTATTTCTTTGTAAAATTGTACGAAGAGAAGTGTAAAGATCCTGTGGAACTTCGAATTCAATCTGTTTTGGAATTCGGGGTATTATAGAGTGGTATCAGAGCCACGCTTCCAAGTAGTACAAATTTATAAGGAACGACACCCTAGAAGTGGACATTAGAGCGTGTGTTGAGTCTAGATATTTAAATGTAATTCACTTACATTTGTGTTGCTCTATGATTTATGCTTTGTCTTCCCCTTTCTCTAAGATGGTGGACCACTTCGACCTAGCTGGAGGCGATAACTGGCACATAGTTGAGGATGATTACTACCCCAGGCAAGCTGATTCAGATGAAGAGGATCCTGAAGAATTTGAAGAGGAATGGCCTGAGTCCCGAGAGATCACTCCACCTCTGGATTCATCTGA
Source organism: Hemerocallis citrina (assembly GCA_017893485.1). Classification (NCBI taxonomy): domain Eukaryota; kingdom Viridiplantae; phylum Streptophyta; class Magnoliopsida; order Asparagales; family Asphodelaceae; genus Hemerocallis; species Hemerocallis citrina. The sequence continues at coordinate 129,879,952 of CM030359.1, forward strand.
TGATTCCTACGACGAGGAAGAACTAGTTCCGAGTAGTCTCACTGTGTCCCTTCAGAGGCAGGTAGAGACTTAGAGGGAGAGAGTGGAGCTGCTGCAGGCACAATGTGCGAAGTGCAAGGAGAACATTGCAACTCTCAGTCATCGTGTATGAGAACTCGAGAAGAGGAAAAATATGTACGATGTACTGAAGGAAGAAGTAGTGGAATTACGGGAAGAACTTCGAGAAGCCAAGAGGAACCATAGGAACTAGAATGTTGTATCTTCTTACTGCTTTCATTTTGATGTCAGAAATGTTTTAAATTTGAATGTATAAAGTTTGGAATTCAATGAAATGAAAAGTTGATTTAAATTTATGTTTATACTTCGAATTTAATGGATCTTTTGCATCAGAATATGGCAAGAAGAGGAGCTTGAAATGGAGAAGATCTGGACTTGGAAACGGAACTAGCGAGAGTCTATCAGACACTCAATGCTGTTGCCATGAATCAGAATCAGAGAAGGGTGCCCGCGAATCCAGTACCCGAAGCAATCAAACTTGTAGAATCATTCAAGCGGATGAAACCACCCATATTTGAGGGGAAGTCAGGCCCTGACACGGCTGACAACTGGATCCGACAGGTAGAGACTATCTTCAAAGTCTTGGAGACTCCGGAGGGCAGCAAGGTGAAGTTGGCGGTGCTGCAGTTCGAGAAGGATGCGGCTGTGAGGTGACAGTCGATGAAGCGAACGATGGGGGATATTATTCTTGGCTGGGAGGAAATCTTGCAAGAATTCCACAGTCATTATTTTTCATCAGACATCCAGGAAAACAAGGCCATGGAGTTTCTGGCGCTACAGCAGGGCAGCATCACGGTTAGGGAGTATGAGACAAGGTTACTCAGCTCTTGAGGTATGCGCCCGAACTGGTGATGGACGAGGCGAAGAAGGCTCGAAAGTTCGAGCATGGTTTGAGGCCTAGTCTGAGATCCAGGATGATACCCCTCGGTATGAGGAGGTTTGACAAGCTGGTCAAACAAGCTGCAGCCACTGAGGCAGACATGGAGCAGTTCCATGCGGTTCAGAATCGCAGGACCAACTGGAACGTTGGGAAGAGGCCCACAGTTTCTGGCAACTTCAGGGGACAGCTGCCGGCCTAGAGGTTCAAATCAACGGGAGCAAATGCTGTCGACATAGTTGGGAGACCCAGAAACAATTGGTTGAGACCTCCTGTGGTGACTTGCTTCAACTATGGTGAGACGGGACATTACAAGTCTCAATGCCCCAAGCCACAGAATGTCACCCGTAGTGGACCAACGCACCAAGTTAGGAAGAAGCCGTACCAGCAGGGGCGAGTATTTGCCTTGACTGAAGCTGACGCTGATGAAGTGGATCACATCATCACTGGTATGAGGGAGGACGTTTAGAGTGTTTTTTGTTGTTTCTCTTTTCCCACTTTTATAGTGAACTGTTATGTAACAAGTGTGTGTTATGTAATAGGGAAACTTTATTTGAATGGAAAGAAAGCTGTTATTTTGTTCGATACTGGGTCCTCTCGCACTTTTGTATCACCTAAGTTTGCTAAAGTTTTGGGAATTGAACCGAAATTCTTTCTAAGCAAGGTCGTGGTAGTAGCTACTCCATCAGGGAAAACTCTAACCACTGATCGGTACTATGCGGACTGCGAAAGCAAGATTAGGGACAGAATGTTCGGGATTAATCTGATCGAGCTGAATGTCTTGGGAGTCGAGTTTATCATTGGCATTGATTGGATGTCGGTGTACAGTGAAAGCATCGAGTGCAAGACCAAGGAAGTAATAGTGAAGGCTCCAGGTGGTCCTGAAGTCACTTTCCAAGGGAAGAAGAGATGTTCTAGTTTGGTTGCAGCTATCAGCAAGAGGGATGTTCCTGTAGAGGTGCAGCAAATTCCTGTGGTTCAGGATTACCCAACTGTGTTCTTGGAAGATTTGCCTGAATTACCCCCGCATCGTGATGTGGAGTTCAGCATCACTATTCAGCCAGGAAGTGCACCAATTTCCAAGGCACCATATAGGATGGTGCCTGTGGAGCAGGATGAGATCAAATGGTAGATTGAGAAACTGTTGGAGAAAGGATTTATTCAACCGAGTGCATTACCTTGGGGAGCACCGGTGCTGTTGGTAAAGAAAAAGGATGGTTCGATGAGGATGTGCATCGATTACCAGGATCTGAATAAGGTCACTATTTAGAATAAGTATCCTATTCCCTGAATTGATGACTTGTTCGATCATCTACAAGGAGCAGCTGTTTTCTCCAAAATAGATCTTCAATCAGGATATCATCAAGTTCGAATGAAGATCGAAGATGTGCCTAAGACTGCATTCAGAACTCGACACGGGCATTACGAATTCTTAGTTATGCCGTTTGGAGTGACGAATGCACCAGCAATTTTCATGGATATGATGAACAGAGTTCTGAGGCCGTTTATGGATTCTTTCATCGTGGTGTTTATCGACGATATTCTTGTGTACTCCAAGTCAGAGGAGGAGCACACAGGGCATCTGGCAGCAGTTTTGAAGAAGCTTCAGTAGCATGAGTTGTATGCCAAGTTGTCTAAGTGCGATTTCTGGAAATCTGAAGTGGCATTCCTGGGTCACATCCTTTCTAAGGAGGGAGTGGCAACTGATCTGCAGAAGATAGGGGCGGTGAAGGGTTGGGCAAGGCCTACTACAGTGAAGGAAATTAGGAGTTTTCTTGGGCTAACTGGATACTACAGGAGGTTTATCCAGGGCTATGCTCAGATAGCCGTGCCGCTCATTGGTCTGACCAAGAAGAATGTGAACTTCAAGTGGACTGAGCAGTCCGAGGCAAGCTTTCAGGAGTTGAAGGAGAGGCTGACTACTGCACCCATTTTGGCTTTGCCTAGAACAGGTGTTGAGTATGATGTCTATAGCGATGCTTCACATCGTGGGCTTGGTTGTGTCTTAATGCAAGAAGGAAAAGTAATCGCTTATGGGTCTAGGCAACTACGACCGCATGAAAAAAATTATCCGACTCATGATCAGGAGTTGGCTGCGATTATCTTCGCTTTAAAGCAATGGAGACATTATGTGTATGGTGAGAAATTGAACATGTACACGAACCACAAAAGCTTGAAGTACATCTATCAGCAGAAGGATCTGAATCTGAGGCAAAGGAGATGACTGGAAGTACTTGAGGACATTCGTCCTGAGATTAAGTACCACCCGGGGAAGGCTAATGTTGTTGCGGATGCACTTAGCCGCAAAAGCAGTCTGGCTAGTTTGATTACAACTCAAAGGCAGCTTGCAGAGGAGTTGGATCAGGCTGGTATTGAAGTTGTTCTGTGAGGCTTGGGATCATTTTTAGCTCAGTTAAAGACATTAAACAGCATTTCTGGTGGTCAGGTTTAAAGCGGGATGTGGCCGAGTTCGTGGCGAGGTATGAGATCTGTCAGTAGGTCAAAGCCGAGAATCAAAAACCCGGAGGTCTATTGCAACTGTTACCTATTTCGGAATGGAAGTGGGATAACATCAGTATGGATTTCATCACGGGTTTGCCCAAGAGTTCAAAAGGCAATGATGCGATTTGGGTTATAGTCGATCGACTAACCAAGTCCGCTTACTTCTTGGCGATAAAACTCACTTTGTCGATGGACAGATTGGCTGAGCTGTATGTTAGTGAGATCGTTAGGCTTCATGGTGTTCCGTTAACCATTGTGTCTGATGGAGATGCGTGGTTTACTTCGCATTTTTGGAGGAGTCTTCAGAGAGCTTTGGGTACCAAGACGAATTTCAGCACTGCTTTTTATCCTCAGACCGATGGGCAGACCGAGAGAGTCAACCATATTCTTGAGGATATGCTTCGGTGTTGCGTGCTAGACTTTGGAGGCAGTTAGGAAAGGCATCTAGCTTTGGTGGAGTTTGCCTACAACAACAGTTTTTAGACTAGTATTGGGATGGCACCATACAAAGCTCTGTATGGCGGGAAATGTAGAACACCTGTTTGTTGGTTTGAAGTTGGGGAGCGGCAGATGTTTGGGCCTGAGATTGTGCAGCAGACCTCTAAAATATTGATCTAATCAAGAAGATGTTGGTGGATGCTCAGAGTAGGCAGAAGAGCTATGCAGACAACCGGAGAAGGGACCTTGAGTTTGAGGAAGGTGACTTTGTCTTTCTGAAGGTATCACCCAATAAAGGTGTGATCCGATTTGGCAAAGGTGGGAAGTTAGCCCCGAGGTTCATAGGCCCGTATAAGATATTAAAAAGGATCGGAAAAATTGCTTACCGGTTGGAGTTACCGGAAGAGTTGTCTCAGGTGCACAATGTCTTTCATGTGTCTATACTGAGAGGCTACATTCCAGATCCCAGTCTTCATTTGCCCGAAGTGCCGGAAGGTTTGTGTTGCCGCTAAATTCGGTGTGGGGGCAAACAGATAGAACTTGTGGATTCTTGGGGAAACTGAATAGAAAAACCTGTGTACCTGTTCCGTCGGGCCTCGATCGTCGTTCCCGCCGTGCACCTGCAAAAAGTGCGAGACACCGGGGTTGTTCCCGGCGACGCACCCTCCGACGCTCAAGTCAGTAATCTGGCAGACTATGAAAGAGCGTAAAAATTGGTGAAAGATTGATTACCTCTTAATGGAGATGGATGAGGGGTATTTATAGGCGTCTAAGGGAACGGATTAGGAATGTAATCCTCATGATCTGATATGGAATATTCTCCCCGTGAACAGATTAGGAATGTAATCTGATAAGGTATATTCCCTGTAATCAAATAAGGACTTTAATTCCAAATCCCGGTGAAAGGATAGACATGAATCAGGGCCGTTGATTAATATGAATCAGAAACCCTAATTATGTCCCTTCTGGGCTGGGTTTGCTGCGGATTGAAACCCGTACCCGATTGGGGTGGATCCGTTTGCGGGTAAGTGGATCTTCGGGGAAGATAGCCAGTACCCGCTTCAGACCCGTTAGGAGGTGAAATCACCGTTCTACCCCTGTGCCTCAAGATTCGTGATCCATCTGGGCGGTTCCGATTTAACCCCATTTTTAGCCATATCACGAGCCCCCCACTCCTAAAGACTGAGCTTGATCAGCCTTTGAGGAGTAGTTTAACTGTTTCTACTGGCTATCGGAGTTGTATCGGGAACCAAACGGAACATTGCTGAATCGCGAAGGAGGTGGCATGGTGTTTTTTCCTGCAGATGGGACTCTTGAACCGGCATGGTGCTCCTTTTAGTTAGCGGTTTGGTCATCTCCGCTCGCTGGGAGTTGGTGCCAAGGGTGCCGAACCCATGCATGTGATGCAGTCGGCGCCGCGGACATTCGGCAGCTGATGCCGAACTCACATGGCGCTGAGCTTCCCCCCGTAGAACGGTCGGTGACACAAGCGCTCGGTGAACTGTGCCGAGCTGGTTTGACGCCGAACTCACACCCGCAAAACGGTCGGTGGCACGGGTGTTCGGCGAATGGTGCCGAGCTGAATAGGTGCCGAACTCACGCCCGTAAAACGATCGGTGGCACGAGTGCTCGGCAGCTTGTGCCGAAGTGAATAGGTGCCGAACTCACGCCCGTAAAATGGTCGGTGGCACGAGTGTTCGGCGAATGGTGCCGAGCTGAAAAGCTACCGAACTCACGCCCGTAAAACGGTCGGTGGCACGAGTGCTCGGCAGCTTGTGCCGAAGTGAATAGGTGCCGAACTCACGCCCGTAAAACGGTCGGTGGCACGAGTGTTCGGCGAGTGGTGCCGAGCTGAATAGGTGCCGAACTCATGCTCGTAAAACGATCGGTGGCACGAGTGTTCGGCGAGTGGTGCCGAGCTGAATAGGTGCCGAACTCATGCCCGTAAAACGATCGGTGGCACGAGTGCTCGGCAGCTTGTGCCGAAGTGAATAGGTGCCGAACTCACGCCCGTAAAACGATCGGTGGCACGAGTGCTCGGTAGCTTGTGCCGAAGTGAATAGGTGCCGAACTCACGCCCGTAAAACGGTCGGTGGCACGAGTGTTCGGCGAATGGTGCCGAGCTGAAAAGGTACCGAACTCACGCCTGTAAAACGGTCGGTGGCACGAGTGCTCGGCGAATGGTGCCGAGCTGAATAGGTGCCGAACTCACGCCCGTAAAACGGTCGGTGGCACGAGTGTTCGGCGAGTGGTGCCGAGCTGAATAGGTGCCGAACTCATGCCCGTAAAACGATCGGTGGCACGAGTGCTCGGCAACTTGTGCCGAAGTGAATAGGTGCCGAACTCACGCCCGTAAAACGGTCGGTGGCACGAGTGTTCGGCGAGTGGTGCCGAGCTGAATAGGTGCCGAACTCATGCCCGTAAAACGATCGGTGGCACGAGTGCTCGGCAGCTTGTGCCGAAGTGAATAGGTGCCGAACTCACGCCCGTAAAATAATCGGTGGCACGAGTGCTCGGTAGCTTGTGCCGAAGTGAATAGGTGCCGAACTCACGCCCGTAAAACGGTCGGTGGCACGAGTGTTCGGCGAATGGTGCCGAGCTGAAAAGGTACCGAACTCACGCCCGTAAAACGGTCGGTGGCACAAGTGCTCGGCGAATGGTGCCGAGCTGAATAGGTGCCGAACTCACGCCCGTAAAATGGTCGGTGGCACGAGTGTTCGGCGAGTGGTGCCGAGCTGAATAGGTGCCGAACTCATGCCCGTAAAACGATCGGTGGCACGAGTGCTCGGCAGCTTGTGCCGAAGTGAATAGGTGCCGAACTCACGCCCGTAAAACGGTCGGTGGCACGAGTGCTCGGCAGCTTGTGCCGAAGTTTCTGACTTGTCTTTTTTTTGGGTGGAGTTTTGGCGGTTTCGACAATACTTGCGGATGTGATCTTCTGGGCTTCTGACAGATGTGACGTCGTCTGAGCTTCTGACAGATGTGACGTCCATTAATGCTACCTCCTGGGCTTCTGCCAGACGTGACGTCCATTAATGCTGCCTCCTGGGCTTCTGCCAGACGAGATGGTCATTAATGCGGCGTCCGGATCAGCGTGAAGAACAAGGCGACGTTTGGGGTCTCTTTTTGTCGTTTTGTGGGGGTGGGCCTGTGTTAGAGGCCCATTTACCTCGATTGAAGCGCTGGCTCCTCTATAAAAATCCTCACCCCCTCCTCATTTTTTACTTTCCAAGTTTTTGTTCGTGTCTTAGTCTGCTTTTGAGAGAGCTTCAGGCGATCACTGACCGTTTTCCGGCGAATTTTCTGACGAGTTCCCCCTTTCAAGGTAACCTTTATATTTATCTTCTAAACATGTCTGTTTCCCACACTTCTTCTTCGTCCGAGCCCACCCTTGGAGTCGTCGGAGCTCCAACTTCGAGTCGAGCTGCCAAGGGCAAGAAGGTGTTCGGCAAGGATTCTGTTGTGGAGGATCCGAAGCGCATGGGGGAGTTCGGCCAGCTGCCGGGACCGTTGACGGGGCTCCATAGGGTTCGAGAACTCCTAGAGGATCAGGCGGAACGGATAGTGTACGGGAGGGCGAGGTCGTTCGAGGAGAACGCGGCGAGGGAGACGACGGAGGCCGACGAGACGGTGTCGATCCTCGCCGAAGAGGACTTAGGGGCGATTCGGGACTGCTTCCAGATCCCACAGGAGTACGAGCTTATGCTGCCGGGCCCCGGGGTTAGGGCCAACTCGCCGTTGCCGGTGACCATATGTTGCTAGCCGGTCAACGCCTTTATCGCCGGAGCTCGGCTACCTCTCCATCCGTTCGCGGTAACGGTCTTAAATTGGTTCGGGGTCAGCCCCACCAACTTATGCCGAACGCCTGGAGAGTCATAAACGGCTTCGTGCTTCACTGCCAAGCGGAGGGGATTCAGCCGGAGTTGAGTGTGCTTCGGACCATCTATCAGCTGCACCAAGGGAATAGGTCGGCCTACCGGTACTATCTGACTCCGAGGCATGGGGGCAGGCTTGTCGGCTGTCCGGACTCTATCAAGTTCTGGCGCGAGAAGTATCTTCTGGTGCGTAGCGCGAAGGCCTGGCCTATCCCTGTTGGTTGGGTGGAAGGTGTTCCGAAGAGGGTGAAGGCGCTGCCGGCACTTCGACCCGAAGATGAAGACGCCGTACGGGCGCTTCTTGATCGGCCGAAGTATGACTGGAGGGAGTTGACCGAGGACGTCCTGTATGAGGGAGGGCTCGCTCATGTTAACCCCAGTACGCTGCTTCTTTTATTTACTGCCTTCGTTTTTTTTTTCTTTTTGTACTTCATTTTTCTTGTCCTGCTCCGAGCTAACCAACTTGACTTGTGGCGCAAAGCAAATGGACTATCAAGCAGTGCTGGCGTTGAGGACGAGCCTTGCCAACAAGGCTCCAAGGAAGAGGAAGAGGGTGGCGTCAAAGCAGCCGGCGTCCAAGGCTCCGAAGGTCACCGAGGTGGCCGAAGAGGTAGTAATCGTTGAGGGCCCGGCTCCTGAGGGCGTAGGTGCTTCGACGTCGACCAAGGCCGGCGAGTTCCCCGTCGCCGCAGCCCTCGAGATGGCGACGCCGCCGCTGACGAAGACGGCCGAGGTTCTTCTGACCGAGGCCCACAAGAGGATCCATGTTCCGGACTGGCAGGTTCGGAAGCACGACGGGTTCCTGGGCAACTCTTTGGCGAGCATGGAGGCCATCAAGCACCTCGCCATGCCGAAGGATCGGGCGGCCATGGAGGCCGGACGGGAGGGAGACGACGTCATCGAGATAGCGCGCTCGGCGGTGTCGGTGAGTGTTGAACCTATTCCCTCCCCTTTTTATGCCGAACTTCTCAAGTTGTCATTTTGATGAAATTTCGTGCTCTATTCGCAGATCGTTGTTCACTTCGGGCACCTCACCGAGAGGTTGGCGGCCCAGGAGAAAGAGATGAAGAAGGAATCCGACCAAGCTCGGAAGGAGAAGGCCCGGGTTCAGACCAAGCTCGACAAGCTCGAGCTGAACTTCGAGGCCAAGTCGGCGAAGGTCAACTACCTCGAGGACAGGGTCACGACGCTGGAGGGCCAACTCCGTCAGCAAAAGGAGGAGGCGGCCAAGCAGTTGGCCGAGGCGGTCGAGGCCCAAGCGGCGGCGGTGAAGAAGGCGGAGGATGCGACCATGGAGAAGGCTCAGAGCTACCTCGCCCAAAACATGGCCAAGGCCTTCGCCGACGCTCTCGCCCGGGTGAAGGAGGCCTATCCCTCCGTGGACTGCTCGGGTTGGAGGTTGTTCCCGGGGTACGTTGAAGGCTTCGACCCCGAATCGAAGGGAGAAGAAGAAGAAGAGGAGGAGAGGGGCGACGACGAGCCTTTGGCCGATCCCCCCGCCGGAGCTCAGGGGTCGGTGGTTACCCCCTTGGCGACGGTTGCCCCTTCGGAGGCGTCGCCCTCGACCCCCTCTCACCGTCCCGGGAAAGAGGTCGCGCCCTGACTCCGTCTGTTTTCTTTTTTTTTTTTCTTTTTGTTTTTTGTCGTTTTTGTCGTGTAACGCCTAATAGCGGACTGGCCACCGCTACCTTTTTGAAATGAATGAAAAACTCCAACTTTTTGGGCTCGGCTTCGTGTACTTGTCTGTTGACTGTTGAGTGCTCGAGCGTTTGTTCAAAAGAATCCCCGAAGTCTAGGACTTAGACAATATCTGAATTTTTGTTGCTTGTTTGCATTTCTTTTCAGCTTGTTCTGGTAGCCCAAGAGGTCGAGCGTACAGGGTCGGATGCCAAGGTTCGAGCCAAGGCAGGCCTCGGGGCGACGAGGTTGAGTCTGGCAAAGTGTAGAGAGCGACTTTACGAAGTCGAGCTAGGACTGCACCGAGCCGAAACGGAGCGAGGCCAGCTTCAGCTTATCTTAGGGCAGCGAGACAGCGACATTCGACGTCTGGAAGGCAGGATTGCCGAGATGACCGCCTCGGGTGAGGGCGAGGCTTCGCCAGCTGCCTTCACTAGTAATCTTCAGACCAAGTGCTTTCGCCATACACTGTCAAAGGTAACGGTGGAGAGGGACGACCTGCTTTCGGAGATTCAGCACTTGCAAACTACGGAGACTAAGCTTCGGACGGAAGGAGAGGAGCTGACGACTAAGGTGGCCAAGCTTACGGCCGAACGAGACGACTTGGCCGCCGAAGTCGATGTGTTGAAGAGAGCCACTGTTGATCGGAGCATCGAAGTCACTCATCTTCGTCATCTCATCGCGAGCCACGTTGGAGTTCCGAGCTCGACCGTACCGGCCTGCTTTGAGGTCGAGGCACAAGACGGTTCATTGAGGGGTCGGATCTCCGAGCTGGAAGCAGAGGTGGCTCGTCTCAGGCCGCGTTCGGGGCCAATTAATGTGAGGAGCACTTCATGCACCCGAGCAGAGAGCGAGCGTGGCATCACTTTTTACGAGATGGCGACTCGTGAGCGCCTCGGCTATCCGAGCCCGGGGGATGCGCAGAGCTCAGTAGCCATTTCGTCGAGCGGTGCATCCGTCGGCGTGGCTGCCAGAAGCAGTGCCGAGGACACGTCCCAACTTGCTGGCCTGGGATCGGGTTTCGGAGGCAAACGTCGCCGGCCACAGGTGTCCCTGAAGAGGAGCATCCCTGCGCCTCGGAAGCATTGACGGGTCCGAGTTCGGTGTCTTGTAATCTTTGCCTTTCAGCTTCTTGTAATCTTTAGTGCCTTGTAATATTGATGTATGTAAGGGTTGCTTTTAATAAAATTGGAATCGATTTAACTGTCGCTGTATCGCAGTTGCTCAATTTCCGCCCTAGTTGTGGGGTCGTGGAACCGAGGTTTGAGACTTGGCGTTTTTGATTGGTCTTGACTGCCGAACTCGAGCCCGTGCTACGGTCGTTGTCAAAAACGCTCAGCACGGGTGCCGAACCCAAGCCCGGAATAAGGTCGGTAGCGAGAATGCTCGGAGCTGGCGCCGAGGCTTCTGACTTGTAAATTTTTGGAGTTCTTGACTACCGAACTTAAGCCTGCAATAAGGTCGGTGCCAAGAACGCTCGGCAACCAAGTGTTGGAGTCCGAACCGTCCAACGGCTTCGGGAGCAGTTCCGAATGGCGAACTACTTCTAGATCGCTCGGGAGCGAACTTGTGAAGTAGAATCGAGCCAAGTGTTGGACTCCGGAACCATCGTAAGATTAAGGGCGTGGGAGCAATTCCGAATGGCGAACTACCCCTAGCTCGCTTAGGAGCGAACTTGCGGAGTAGAGTCGAACCAAGTGTTGGACTCCGTACCATTCAACGGCTTTGGGAGCAATTCCGAATGGCGAACTACTTCTAGATCGCTTGGGAACGAACTTGCGAAGTAGAATCGAGCCAAGTGTTGGACTCCGGAACCATCGTAAGATTAAGGGCGTGGGAGCAATTCCGAATGGCGAACTACCCCTAGCTCGCTTAGGAGCGAACTCGCGGAGTAGAGTCGAACCAAGTGTTGGACTCCGTACCATTCAACGGCTTTGGGAGCAATTCCGAATGGCGAACTACTTCTAGATCGCTCGGGAGCGAACTTGTGAAGTAGAATCGAGCCAAGTGTTGGACTCCGGAACCATCGTAAGATTGAGGGCGTGGGAGCAATTCCGAATGGCGAACTACCCCTAGCTCGCTTAGGAGCGAACTTGCGGAGTAGAGTCGAACCAAGGGTTGGACTCCGTACCATTCAACAGCTTTGGGAGCAATTCCGAATGGCGAACTACTTCTAGATCGCTCGGGAGCGAACTTGCGAAGTAGAATCGAGCCAAGTGTTGGACTCCGGAACCATCGTAAGATTAAGGGCGTGGGAGCAATTCCGAATGGTGAACTACCCCTAGCTCGCTTAGGAGCGAACTTGCGGAGTAGAGTCGAACCAAGTGTTGGACTCCGTACCATTCAACGGCTTTGGGAGCAATTGCGAATGGCGAACTACTTCTAGATCGCTTGGGAGCGAACTTGTGAAGTAGAATCGATCCAAGTGTTGGACTCCGGAACCATCGTAAGATTAAGAGAGTTAAAAGCAGAGAGATGTAGTAGTAGTGAAAATATGAAAAGGCTTTATTTATTAATATCTAATGATCGGCTGCTTCTAAAGTTGCTAGCCGTTATTACAATGAAGAAATAAAAGAAAAATCACTACTAGTAAAAGGAAGGGGAAGGTTCGACATCTCGAGTTACTCAGAGAGGCGTAGGTGCCTTCTCTTGGTATTTCATAAGATGGTCGACATTCCAAGTCCTGGGAATTTCTCTGCCTTCGAGATCTTCTAGCTTGTATGCGCCGGGGCGGATCACTTTTGAGATTTTGTATGGTCCCTCCCAGTTCGGGGCCAGTTTGCTCTTTTGTCCGGGGAACGAGATGGCCAATTTTCGGAGGACGAGATCCCCTTCTTTGAGATCCATTGGGCGGACCCTTTTGTTGTATGCCAGCTCAATCCTCCTTCGGTAAGCTTGCTGGCGTATGGCCGCTCTCTCTCTGATTTCATCTATTAGGTCCAAGCTCGCTCTGAGCTCTCTAGCGTTCTGCTCCTCTTCATAAGCTATCAGACGAGGAGAGGGTATCCCGACTTCCAGGGGGATAATGGCCTCAGCCCCATAGGTGAGATTGAATGGGCTCTCGCCAGTTGGGGTCCGCTTGGTGGTACGGTGATTCCAGAGTACGTTCGGTAGCTGGTCGACCCACAGTCCTTTGGAACATTTGTCTAATCTCTTCTTGATGCCCGAGAGAATCTGTCGGTTGGCATTCTCTGCTTGGCCATTCGACTGAGGATGGGAGACGGAGGAGAATCGGTGTTGTATGGAGAGGTCCTCACATAAGGCTCGGAAGGCGGCCCCAGCAAATTGTGTCCCATTATCCGTGACTATGACTCGGGGAACGCCGAACCGGCAAATCACATTCTTCCAGAAGAAATGAACGACCCTATGCTCGGTGATCGTAGCCAGGGGCTCGGCTTCTATCCATTTAGAGAAATAGTCGACTGCCACGACTAGGAACTTTAGCTGCCCGGGGGCTGGAGGAAATGGTCCTAGTAAATCCATCCCCTACATAGCGAAGGGGATCGGACATGATAGTGAGGTTAGTGGTGCTTGTGGAAGGCGTCGGATGTCTGCATACTTTTGACAGGAGCTGCATTACCGAACGTGTCGTTCCGCGTCCCGTAGGAGAGTGGGCCAGTAATATCCATAATTCAACACTTTGCGCGCTAGAGCCCTGGACCCAGAATGAGCTCCGCCGATGCCCTCATGGAGTTCCTGCAGGGCGTAGTCGGCTTGGCTGGGGGAAAGGCACCTTAGGTAAGGTCGACCATCCACCTGGGTGAAGGAGCGTTTATATAAGATGCCCTCGATCAAAGTGAAACGCTCGGCTCGGGTCCTGATTCTTCGTGCTTCCCTTGGATCTTCAGGGAGGAGTCCGTCCTCTAAGAATTCGACAATGGGCTTCATCCAATTGTCTTCGAGGAGGACGGGCAATGCCTCAACGGAGTCTGGTGCTTCGTCCTCTATGCTCGGCTTCAGGAGGACTTCTATCAACATGGTCCGTTCCAGACCTTGAAGGGAAGAGGAGGCTAACTTGGATAAGGCATCGGCCTGAGCATTTTATTCTCGGGGGATCCTTTGGATGAGGGCCTCGTCAAACAGTGCCATGAGGCTCTTTACTTTGGCCAAGTATTTAACCATTCTGTCATCGCGGGCTTCATACTCGCCGAGGACCTGGTTGACAATCAACTGGGAGTCGCTGAAGATCTGTAGCCGTTGTGCCCCAGCATTTCGGGCCATTCGAAGCCCGGCTATTAGTGCTTCGTATTCGGCCTCGTTGTTCGAGGCTTTGAAATTTATCCGGAGCGAATATTGGAGGACAAAGTCGTCTGGGCCTGCCAAGATGACCCCCGCTCCGCTTCCTTCGTCGCAAGAGGATCCGTCGACATACACCGTCCATACGGGTGGTCCCTTTATGGCTTGTTCGGAGTTGGGGATGGTTGTTTCCACTATGAATTCGGCTAGTGCCTGAGCCTTGATCGCGGTCCGAGGCTGATAGCTTATATCATGTTGGCTCAGCTCGATCGACCACTTCATAAGGCGGCCGGAAGTTTCAGGCTTGTGAAGGACTTGCTTCAGCGGCTGGTCGGTAAGGACGATCACCGAATGGGACTGGAAGTAGGGTCGGAGCTTTCTCGCGGCCATTACTAGGGCATAGGCTATTTTTTCAATCTTCGGGTACCGGAGCTCTGCGTCCCGGAGCACTTTGCTAACATAGTAAATGGGCCTCTAAGCCCTTTCTTCTTCTCTGACCAAAACTGCGCTGAGCGTCTGTTCGGAAGCTGCAAGGTAGAGGTAGAGTGGTTCGCCGGGTACTGGTTTGCTAAGGAGGGGGGGATTGGCGAGGTAAGCTTTAAGCTGGTCGAAGGAGTCTTGCTGCTGCTGCCCCCACTCGAATCCTTTAGCTCCCCTAAGGGCTTTGAAGAACGGGAGGCACTTCTCCCCGGACTTCGACAGGAAGCGCCCTATGGCAGCTATGCGACCAGTCAATCTCTGAACTTCTTTAACATTTCTGGGAGGTGCCATGTCCAATATGGCCTTGATCTTTTCCGGATTCGCTTCAATTCCTCGTTGGCTAACCATGAAGCCGAGGAACTTTCCTGATGAGATGCCGAACGCACACTTGTTCGGGTTGAGTCTCATATTGTGATTCTTCAAGACATCAAACGCTTCTTGGAGGTCAGCTACATGATCAACCCCTCGGACGCTTTTTACAAGCATGTCATCGACGTACACTTCCATGTTCCGGCCGATCTGGGCCTGGAAAACCTTGTTGACGAGGCGTTGGTATGTTGCCCCTGCGTTCTTTAGGCCGAATGGCATGACTCTGTAGCAATAAAGGCCTTGGTCGGTCACAAAAGATGTTTTAGGGATATCCGGCGGGAACATCCTTATCTGATTGTAACCCGAGAATGCGTCCATGAAGCTTAGGAGCTCATGTCCCGAGGTTGCGTCAATCAGAGTGTCGATGCTCGGTAGAGGGAAGGGGTCTTTGGGACAGGCTTTGTTGAGGTCGGTGAAATCAATGCAAATTCTCCAAGTCCCATTGGACTTCTTCACCATTACTACGTTAGACAACCATTCAGGATAGTTTACTTCCTGTATGAATCGGGCCTTTAACAATTTGTCCACTTCTTCTTTGATAGCGAGCTGACGCTCAGTGGCGAACCTACGCCTCTTCTGCTGAACCGGTTTGGACCCCGGATCAACGCTGAGGCGGTGGACCAAGAGTTCCTCGGAGATACCAGGCATATCTGCCGCAGACCATGCGAAGAGGTCTTGGTTGGTTTGGATGCATTTCACAATATCTGAGTATAGGGCGGACGGAAGGGTCTTGCTTACGAAGAACTTGCGGGTCGGCTCTTGTTCGTCGAAGGGTACCTCCTCTAGTTCATCCACCGGCTCGGAGGTCGGTCTTGCAGTGTCTTGAGGGATTTCCAGAGTCTCTAAGGAGAGGACGGGTCCAAGGGTTGAGGTCATGTAGCATTTCCGGGCCTGCTCCTGATTTCCCCTTACCTCCCCGACCCCGGACCAGGTGGGAAACTTCATCTTCAGATGGTATGCTGAGGGGACAGCTTCTAGAGCTGCGAGGCCTGGCCGACCCAAAATGACGTTGTAGGCAGCGGGAACATCCACCACCATGAAGTCCATCGGTTCTGTCCGGGTGGTAGGAGTTTGACCGGCAGTTACATCGAGGGTGATCACCCCTTCAATAGTTACCGGAACCCCCGTGAACCCGTGGAGAGTGTAACCGGCGGGCTTGAGTCTATCTCTGGTGAGCTTTAGGCCTTTAAAAGCGGAGAGGAACAGGATGTTGACGGAGCTGCCATTGTCTACTAAGATCCTTTCCACTTTGAAATTTGCCATGTGGAGGCTAATGACGAGTGCGTCACAATGCGGGGTCCGAATTCCCTCGAGATCTTCGTCGGAGAATGTGACCGGCACTCCGAGTCCTTTGGGAGGAGGGGTGGCTCGGACCGAGTTGACTTCTCTTATAAAGGCTTTCCGAGAAGAGTTTGAGGAGCCCCCCATTAGGCCCCCGTGGATGAGGTGGAGGACTCGTTCTTCCCCGAAATCTGGCGTCTCTTCTCTCTCCGGATGCTTGTTAGCCCCCCGAGGCGGAGGAGGAAGTTCTGCTTGGTCTTTTCTCACAAACCTGGCCAGTTGCCCTCTCTGGATAAGGGCTTCGATCTCGTTTTTCAGGGTACGGCAATCGTTGGTATCATGACCATGGTCTCGGTGATAGCGACACCATTTCTCTTTATCTCTTCTCTTTGCCGGGGTGTTCATCCTCGGAGCAGGGGGTAAGACTCCCTCTTTTTCAACTTCCATGAAGATGGTGGAGATGTTAGTAGTGAGGGGAGTGAACTTTTCAAATCTAGGAGGTCGGCGCTGGCCGGCATTATCTTTTTGGAGTTTCCTGGCCCCTTCTTCTTCTTCCGCCCCCTTCCTCTTAAACCCGGAGGTAGAACCCTCCCGGTGGGGTTGTTGCTCGGCCTCTTCGGCCCGGATGTACTTTTCAGTGCGAAGGAGTAGGTCAGAAAAGTCATGAGGTGGTTTCTTGGCGAGGGAGGAGCGGAGGTTGGAATTGAGGACATTGGATTGAAATGCCACCGTAGCGACCGACTGGTCCAGAGATGCTATGGTTCGGGCTTCGGCTGTGAACCTCTTCACATAATCCCTCAGCTTTTCCCCCTTCTTCTGGTGGAGGTGCAAGAGAGAGATGCTGGTCTTCTCAGCCCTTCGGCTGCTTACGAAGTGCGTGATGAATAGGGTTTCGAACTGTTCGAAAGAGAATATCGAGGAGGGGGTGAGACGAGAATACCACTCTCGGGCCGGCCCTTTGAGAGTTGCGGGGAAGGTTTTGCAGAGGAGGGCATCGGAAGCCTGGTGAAGGAGCATGAGAGTTTTAAAACTCTCTATGTGGTCAACTGGGTCAGTCTCACCAGTGTAAATCTCGAACTGGGGAGGTTTGAATCCGAACGGCACAGGTGCATCCACTATGGTCCGGGAGAAAGGGGGTCGGCTAGGACGTAAGGTCCTCCCCCTGAGCTCCTCTTCTCGGTTCATCTGACCCAGGCGCCTCTCCACTTCATGTAGACGGCGATTCATGGTGTCATCCCTCCGGCGGTAGTCTGCCGAGCCTCGGGACTCGTCTTCGTAAGAGGGAGAGCGAGGGCTACGGCGATGGTAACTTCGGGAACGGCGAGGACTTGGGGTACGCCGGGAATTGGTTGGCGCAGGTCGAGGAGAGGGGGACCGTCGGCGAGGGCTTCGGACTGGAGGAGGGGACAGGGCCTTCGGCTCATTGGGGTTTTGATGGAGGTTGAGAGCCTGTTGTACCATTGCTTGGAACTGCTGGAACTCGGCACGGGTGATTGGTGCCTCATTGTTCCTAGGCTGCTGCCGACCTGCGGGAGAGTGCCTCCTTCGGTAATGATCGGGGGAGTCCTTTCTCCCTCTTCGGACGGGGGACCTCCTGTGCTCTCGGTGACGGGGGGATCGCTCTTGCTGGCGGGAGGCTTCCCCCCGAGCTCGCTTTTCCTCCAGATGACGACGGAGGTCATCATCTTCCGGGCGTTTGGGAGGGGCATTGTGGCGACCAGAGGCTCGGGGATGATGGGAGGCCATGGAGGCATTGGAGGCGTTGTGGATGGAGAGGTTCTCTTGGTGAAGAGGCTGTTTCTGAGGGTTAGGACCCTTTGGATCAGGAGGTGGAGGGTTCCGTTGGAGCGGCTCTTCCATGGTAGGGGGAAGTTGCCCTTGTTGCTGAGCGGGATCAGTAAGGACCTCTTGCTGGTCAAGGTTGGGCACTCGATTGGACCCTCTTGACCTAACCTTGCGAGGCGGCATGGCTGGAGAAGACCTGTTCTCGGGGAAGAGGAGAGGTTTCTATTCGTTAGTTTCCCACAGACGGCGCCAATCTGTTGCCGCTAAATTCGGTGTGGGGGCAAACAGATAGAACTTGTGGATTCTTGGGGAAACTGAATAGAAAAACCTGTGTACCTGTTCCGTTGGGCCTCGATCGTCGTTCCCGCCGTGCACCTGCAAAAAGTGCGAGACACCGGGGTTGTTCCCGGCGACGCACCCTCCGACGCTCAAGTCAGTAATCTGACAGACTATGAAAGAGCGTAAAAATTGGTGAAAGATTGATTACCTCTTAATGGAGATGGATGGGGGGTATTTATAGGCGTCTAAGGGAACGGATTAGGAATGTAATCCTCGTGATCTGATATGGAATATTCTCCCCGTGAACAGATTAGGAATGTAATCTGATAAGGTATATTCCCTGTAATCAGATAAGGACTTTAATCCCAAATCCCGGTGAAAGGATAGACATGAATCAGGGCCGTTGATTAATATGAATCAGAAACCCTAATTATGTCCCTTCTGGGCTGGGTTTGCTGCGGATTGAAACCCGTACCCGATTGGGGTGGATCCGTTTGCGGGTAAGTGGATCTTCGGGGAAGATAGCCAGTACCCGCTTCAGACCCGTTAGGAGGTGAAATCACCGTTCTACCCCTGTGCCTCAAGATTCGTGATCCATCTGGGCGGTTCCGATTTAACCCCATTTTTAGCCATATCAGTTTGCAATTGGATCTGAATTTCATTAAGCTTCCAGTTGAGATTGTTGATCTTCGGGCGAAAGTCTTGAGGAATAAGACGATACAGATGGTCAAGATAGTTTGGAGAAACCATTTGGTTGAAGAGGCTACTTGGGAATCTGAGGAGAGGATGTTGAAGGATCATCGTGAGCTTTTTGCTTGATTTGTAGTTGTATCTTCTTTTGTTGTTATGTTTTGATTTCTCACTCTTTAATTGTAGTTCCGGGGACGGAACTATTCTAAGGAGGGAGTGTTGTAATACCCTGAAATTTTTTTGTATTATTAAATGAGAATTGTTGATTTTACGTGTTGTGCACGTACAAATTTTGTATACATGTTCTCTTATAAAATTGTCTCTCATAACATGAACAAATATTTCCTTTCTTTCTCTTTGTTTCTAAAAACCCTATTTTAAAAGCCTAAGATTGTTTTTTCTATTTTTTAAGCCCATCCTAATAAATTAAATATTTTATTTTGGCCCATGAGCCTAAAGGTCACTATTTTTGAAACCCACAAATTAATTACTCTTTTAATTGTCATAACTTGTCATGTGGACACAATTAGTAGACAATTAATTAATTAAATTTTGTACAACTTAATAATGGGGGGTACTAGAAAGGGCACGTGCACACACTCGAGTGTGCATTGCACACCCTTAGTGTGGCCGGATTATGGAGAAAGAGAGAGGGAGAGTGGAGGTGTAGTTGAGGGGTAGTTATGAGCTCATGGAAGTTACTACAACTTCCCAATTCATCTTGATCCTTGATCTCTAACTCCTTGATTGAATCCTAGCCATCTATTCTCATCCTAAAAGTATATAAATACCCCAATATTTCTTCCCATTAGTACACTAAACAATTCATTAAGAGAGAAAAGATATAAGAGCAAAAGATTGAGAGGTATTAGTAAGCAAAAGATTAGAGAGTGCTTTGTTTGTGTGTGTTCCATTAAAGAGGAGGCCGACCATCATCATCAAGCACAAGGAAGGCTCGGTTTCCATCAAGCTCAAGGAAGGGGAGACAATTTACAATACAATCTAGGAGGAGAAGGCCACTTTCTTGCATTCTAGGAGCTTACATTTCGTTTTTCTCCAATAGGTGGGTGTTTTCATGCTTCTAAATCTAGATATCATGCTAGGAATATTTCGATGAAATTACTAAAGAATAAATAGTTGAAATTGGACTCATGTTTGCCTAATTAGGGATGATATAGTTATAGAAAATGTTGTTAAAATGGTTGCTAGTTGATTATTTGTGAATTAAAGTGCTAGAAAACTATCATGTTTGCCATGCTATATGTCTAAGAAGTATGCTATGTGAAGAAATTTATGCTTATGAGACAAATGATGAATTGAATGCATCATGTGGAATTATTTGTAAACTTTATTGTAGAAAGAAAGAAATTTTGTGTGTCCTAAATTAATGTAGATGGTTAAATAATGAGAGAATGAAGAAACAAAGTATTTTGTAGAAATTTAGATTGTAAATTTTGTGAAAATGGGATTGTTCTAAATGTCGAAATTATGTACATAGAACACCCAATGAGATCAAAAATGCATGTATTATTAGTAAATAATGAATTTTAAAATACTGGTTTACAGTAATTTTACATACATTAAAATCTGGAGAGTTTTGACTTAAAAAGAGAAGAGAAAGAACTAAAAACGTTGTGGGAATTTCTGAAGACTAGTATTGGACAGAGAATCGGATCAAAGGGATTCTTTTCCACTTTGTAACAATCTAACTTCCTAGGTCAGTTGGTTCGGTAGGGCTTGGGCACTACTGTAGCGTGCGGGTGAACCATGTGGTCTCGGTTTCGAAACCTAGGTTCAGCTTTTGGTTTGATTTTTTTTTGAATAAACACCAACCCGAAACCCAAATACCTACCCACTATTTTCCCTACACTCACCGTGGTAGCACCCTTGCCCAGTTGGTTTGCGGTTGCGGTTGGCTTCTCTCAGGTCGCGGGTTCAATACCTGGTCTTGGCCTATAATGTAATTTTTGATTTTTGAGATTTTAAAATTGATTCTTGGCTTTCAAAAATCCGAAAAAAATATATTAATTATTCTAAAATCATGTAGAACTCATGAAAAATATTTGGGAACTATTTGACAAAAATAAAAGTGAGTTAGAAGTGAAATTGTGTTGAAAAACTATTGAAATCTACCTTTGGAAAATTATAAAAGTGATTTCTATGAGAAAATTATGTTAAGTGATAAAGAAGAAATTTTGAAAGAAAGGAAATTTAATTGTGCTTTTCTATGGACTATTATTGTCAAATTGAATTGGGTTATGTATTAAAATACAACTTGTGGCCTTTTTAGTTGAATAAATGAAATGAACATTAGTATGAGAATCAAATGAAATTAGTATTGATTAAAATGAGATTAAGAGAATTATATGGAAAGCATAAACCATTGAATATGACAGGTTGAATATATTTGTTTATGCATAATATTGTACATGAAATTGAAATGGAACGACTTGATGAATTATCAAAGAATATAAATATACGAAGGCTATTGAACATGAAGTGAGAATCATTGTTAATCAGATCAAGACTTTATGAGTATGAAAAACTCAATTTTGTGATTATGAATTGAAATTGAGAACTAGTGTGTAGTTAAGCCTCACATCGGCATTGAAAAGAAATATGTTGAAATAAAATTTTGAAATGAAATGACCAAGATTTGGGTCATGTGGAATAATTGATTAAGACCGGTATAGTGGAAGGGCTAACTCTAGAGAATTGGTTTTGTTCATGATTCAAATAACTAAGGACTAGATACATCGTGAAGATGTGATGAAAATAACAGAAAAACATGAGTATGAGGGCCTCGGAGCAACGGTGTGAGAATATTCATAGGCTGTCTTCACGATGCGTCGTAACATGACGTGGATATGTCTCCAGGATAATATAATGCTAGGTTGTAAAATATTATAAGATAGTATAAGCTAGTACAAAAATGGGATAGTGATAAGTAAATATTATAGAAAACAAAGTAGGGGTTATCAAAGTAGAAAATTTCCTTCTGGTGTAGGTTCGCCTCGTGGGTGTCCAACTGCAGGCATGCCTCCTTGACCTCAAGTTGCAGAATTGCCTTTACGACATCCGATTACAGTTTGCCTTCTAGACTTTTGGTTGCACAATTTGCCTCTCCAACGTCCACTTGCAGTTTGCCTCCATTGACGTCTAGTTGCAAATTTGTCCTCTCGACATCAAGTTGCACCAAAACGAAAGATGGAAAGATATAATCTTCCATATGTGCTGGATATTGGGTGTTTAATAAAGTATGGTGTTATGTTTTGAAATCAGTGATATAAAAGTCGATGGAAAAGTTGTAAATGAAGTAGGAAATTACAACGACAAAATGTAGGATATACAAAATTTGTAGTAATGAAAATAATTTATAACATTAGGACGAAAATAGTGTAAAGCATATGCACGAGCTGAAAATACAAATGAAAACAATAATTATGTAGTGTAGCACATTTGGACAATAGACGTAAACAATCAAATATAAAAATAGCGATGTAGAAATGGGATGAGGGTGAAATGATATGTATAGTAAGTATATTGAAATATCTTACATATATAGAAATCAGTGGAAAATATATATAGTAACTAAGAATGTAAAGACAATTAAAATTCGAGAATAAATATAAAGTATAAGTAGTGAGTGTTTGTATTATATTAAGGAAGTGTAAAGCTATAAAATTAATGAGTAGCGATTAATAGTAAAAGTGAATATAACAAAACAAATTAGCAAATAATATGTAATAACAATAGTATCGAATGTAGACAATAAAACAAAATGGTATGTCATATTTATATGAGTAGAATATTTCAATCTTGTTAAAAATATACTGAAATATATAAGACAATATAAGAAAATGAAAAATGTAGTATCACAAAATCAAGTCATATAGAATGAATGTACATAAGGAAAAATTCAAAATATAATAGAAATAATAAATAAAGAAAAAATAGTTGCAATATTAATTTAATAAGTGGGAATCTAAACCTTAATAAAATACGTGAAGTAATAGCAAAAATAAATGGATAAACATGAAGTGACATAAAAAACATGAAAGACAAAATTTTAAAATTGAAAGATAGATAAAACAAATTTAAAAGATCATGACTATGGAAGATAGACAAAATAATACATATCCATTTGATTTAATAATATAAGAAAATATTTATTTGAAAAATATTAAATGTTGAAAAAGTACCATGATAAAATTTTCACTAGGAAAAATTTGAGAGAAAAACTTAGTCTATGTGTAAGGTATCATGAATGTAGGTTCAACCAACCACACTTCCGCGTGTCACTCTGATACCAAGGATAAACATGCTCGCATACAATCTCACATTAATGTATACGAGGAGAGTATCATGAATGAAGGTAGTTATTGAATCTTTTTTTTTTTTGATCATATAGTTATTGAATCTTGCAATAATGACTCCAGCCATCCAATAGGGAAAGGGAGGAGTAAATATCAGTGTAGAGAGCAACATAAATGTAATTCACTTACATTTAAATCTCTGTAGACGAAACTCACACTTCAAATGTCCACCCTAATGTGTCATCCTTGTAAATTTGTACTACTTATTAAAGCGTGGCTCTGATACCACTCTTTAACACCCCGAATTTCAAATAAGTCTGAATTCGAAGTTCCACAGGATCGTTACACTTCACTTCGTACAATTTTACAAGGAATTAAAAACTTTTATTACAAAAAAGTCTTTTTACATCATAACGCAGCGGAAAATAAAATACAACAATGATAAATGTACAATTGTAACAACTTTAGCATTTAATTAATCATCAGCATCAAATTCATCTTTATATCTTCTTGTGAATTCCAAGTCCTGCATATGAAAAAGTGGGCACGTCAGTTGCTTACAACCAACGAAATATTATACATGTCCATCCTCGCTATGCCGAAAATATAACGATTCTTAAATACTTTAACCACCACAAACTTGATCACAAACAAAGCTAAAGAGGGACTATCCTATTGATGTCATGTGTGCTTGTGCACTTAACCTTAATGTAGTTATTTATATATAATGACACTAATGCATATTTTTTCGAACTTATGCATCCCATTCTACATAAATCTAAGGGCAAACCCTTAACTGTTATTCATCGTGTATGGTTGAATCCCTCGTTATGAGTTTAACTACTACGGTAACTAAGGTAAGTATCCTAGATATTTTATGAGTTACGAGCCCATGTCTAGATAGCTTGGAGGAAAATTTCACGTCATGACATGACGTATCATGTAGACATCCTATGGACAATTCCCCTCCGTCATGGGACAATGGCACTACGTAGTCACCAAGCGCCCCACAAGCATCGCCATGATCCCGATAATTCCGTAGATAGATTCACGTCATGACATGACACATCATGCAGACAGCCTGTGAACACTCTCACACCGTATATCCGAGGCCCTCGTACTTGTGTTTTTATCTTACTTTCATTACATATTCACCATAGTGTAGTCCTTACATTTTTAGTTTGTTTTAGAAGAAAATCATCACAACCTAGAGCTTGCTCACCCTACCAAACCTAAACCAAACAAAGAGACGGTCAGCCCACACTGCTACTTCTCAAGAGATGCTCAACCGACACTGGTTAGCTCTGAAATTTATTAATAAATATTGCCGGTCACTAGGGTCTCGCCTAGCCTCTAGATTCCAACAACTATCCCGTTCTAGAGATCAACAATATTTCATTTCTTTATTCACAAATCTCCTTCTCAAAGAGAAACTTTTCTTTTATAATCTCATAACATAAAGTATCTCATTTAATCACTTATAGCATTGTGTGCAATTCAAATATTCTTAATCAAATGTTAATAATCATAAAATCTCATCGAGTAGAACTCTAGTTGCATCCCAAAATTTTCATTTTTCTTTAATTTATACAAGAGTCACATTTTCAATATTAGAATCACTTCTAATTCTCACAAATATATCAAAATATTGTGGAAATATTATTTATAAAGTCTAAATAATTTTAGAGGGATAATAGAATTTTTTACCAATTTTTATTTCTATTAAAAACTCTTAAATACTCAAAAAGATCAAAAGAAAATTAAAGGTGGTTTACCGATTTCGAACCCAAGACCAAGACCAACCCCGCCCAGCTACAGTAACAGACCCAAAGCGCACCCGAAGACCAAAAGTCCAAGAGTGACTAACTGATATGAAGTTCATTTAATTTCCTTAAGTATCCAGTCTCGGCCTTATTTATTTATTTAAAATGTAACAATCAACCGAACTTTGATTCATCACACCAATTTTATTTACTCATACTACACACTTCGAACGTATAGTAACAAATATTTACTGATTGTTTATGTATCAAATCAAATTTTCTGCAATTTAAAGATATGTAACAATATTAAGAACATCCCAAACGCTATACACGTTCACTAAATTGTAAAGTATTATTCTACTACACATTTGTAGAATTATTTTTCTTTTTAATGGCAATTAAAATGTTGAGAATTTTCCCCAAAATTTCAATATCAATCTTAATCAAGCGAAATTTTAGTTTCTTTTCACAATCTTCCTAAAAATCTTCTTATACAAATATTACATTTTTTCTATTATCTTGCACAATTTAAATTTCTAATTTCTCATACTTTAATTTCACATACAACCTATTTCATAAAATTTTCATCTAACATGCATTTTTCATCAATCAAATTTTTTTAGCTTTTTCTTACAACGTGCATCACATCAAATTTTAGAGAGTAAATTAAGCGGTTCACATCTACCATTGTAATATGAATCTCCTAAACACACAATTAAACTACAATTTAGAAAGCATATCGAAACACCCACGCTCTAGCCATTTATTTGAATCATAATATCATGACGCAATTAAAGTAAGATTATGCAATCTACATTTACCACACTAATCAAAATTTAACAATTAAACCATGTATCAACTAGCATGCATCATACTCTTAAATTAGAAAGGATTTAAGAAACAGCCACCCAAAAGAAGAGTAGTAGAAGCAAATCCCTTCACATAAAACTCCAAAATCCATAAAAGAGGAGCCAAAAATCACCACCGAAAGCATAACACCAAGTCACCCGAAATTCCAACAGCAAGGCATTACCGAAAGCATAGCACCCTTACTCCATTCTGGCAAGCACATGGACAACACTTATCACCTCTCATTTCATATACATATATATGTATATACCTACATAAGTATATATATACATGCTTACATAAGTATATATATACATGCTTATATATATATATATATATATATATATATATATATATATATATATATATATATATATATATATATATTGTATTGTATGGTGAATGAGTTGAGAAGCAAATCGAGGCATTTGTAGGAGGGGGGTTTCAGAATCTGACAGAGAAAGAAAGAAAGGAGAGGAAGATAGTGTGAGTGAATGGTTTAGGGGTCATTATATAAGTAATTAGGAGTAGTTATATTAACTAACCCCCCACTAATACAACCTACTAATCCACTCATCAAGACACTAATCTAATTCATAAAATTTCCCTCCATTCCAAAACGGCCGGCCACCTCTCTTTTGGTGTGCACTTTGCACGTGTGCACGTGCACGTGTTTTATGTACACTTTGAAAAATTAATTATTTTTATTTTTAAATTAGAACATAAGTTATATCTATATAATATGCGTATAAAAATTAGTTAAATAAAAATTATACTTTTCATGCATGAATAAAATAGACACACACACATACTTCATGAAATTTTATTTTAAAAGAATACGCCTAAATACGTTCACCGCAAACACGTGCGTCGCACGTAAAATATCAAAATACGAAATCGACTCTATCAACAGAAAAATATTTAAAGATAATCGAAAAATAACATAAGAAAAATATATTTAATGTACACATTCAATAATGTAATCAATACGTACATTAAAACACGTGCTCCACACGTATAAAAAATATTTTAATCAAACATAGGAGAAAAATGAATTTCTGTTTATAAAAATCAATTCCAACAAGTCATGAAATAAATAATTGTAACACATAGAAAGTATTACACATAGTGGTGAAAAATATGTAATCGATACGTACATCGATAATACGTATAAAGCACGTAAAAATACAGAGATTAAAATTTAATATTTGAGTTGACTCAAAATAAGATAAAATAAGTTCTAAGAAGACGGAAAATACATAAAGAGTCGGAATCCAAAATATGTATTGAAATACGTTACAAAATACACGTGCTTAACACATGAGGGCAAAATTGTCATTTCCAATTTTGCGGGGTGTTACAGTTGGGTTTTGCTGTGTGTTGTTGTGCATGTAGAGCGCATGTGCTTTCGTGGTTTTTCGCCAGGAATTCTCATCCTGTTATTCTTTATATTCGAATTTATCATCTAACAAGCAAGTCTCTCTTGAACTAGTTTGATTATTGTTGTTCAAGAGTTTGTTGATCCCCACAAGTAGATCCTCTTTCAATCATCACATTGTTATTCATCTTTCATTGAGTATATTGAGGGTTTACACGAGCAAACCCGATATATCCTTAACTTCGTGCCAATATATGTGATTCGAACCCTAGTCCCTATTGCACATTGCATATGCATGAATTTCATAAAAACATAACTAGATCCATGTTATAGAGTTGTTTGATGTATTGAATCTTTCCGATTGAAATTGATTTGATGAACTAATTGCCATGATTGTAAATTTCATCATAATCTATAAATTTCCATGTTAATCATCAAATAACACTTTGTTTATTAATTATCATGAATTATATGTTTGTATGATTAAATTATTGCCTATTCATATTAAATTATCTTCTGGCCTACTGTTTTCTTCTTTTGTATCAGAATTTTGACCCTATTTATGTGGTAATTTGAAAGAACTTTGTAAATATGAATTGTAGCCCCATGAGTCTATTTTCCAGAACTTTTGACAGAATTGTTTTTCGAGTTATAATCTGTTAGATATCAGTCTTTTCGTATTGCTAGGTTCAGATTTCCAGATTCACAATTTCATGCTATCAGCCTGATTTATTACTAAACAGAACATGTTGACAGTAAAATAAAAATATGAAATTAATTTGGCTGAGACTCGACATGTGTAGAAATCAATCTAAATTTTTGTAAATTTAATTGAAAAATTCTGACCTGAAACATATATGTGAACAATATCTATAACCTGCTGCATGAACAAAAAATCTTAAAAGAATAGGAATTTTGAAATAGTTTTTGTAATATTTATATGCCGTGTGTATATTCGCTGAAACCGGCAGAGAGTCTTTTTCCTATAACTTCTGACAAATCCAAATTTTCTTTTCTGTAGTAGTGGGAATCTCTATTTTTGTATAGTAACGTTATGTTGTCCAGATTGTGTGATTTGTGTTGATTTAATATGTTTGCTTTTTGCTTTATCTGTAACGAATAGAATTAGTCACACCTAGCATGATACAACATTGACACCTTCTTGCATGCTCATATAGGATGAAATAAAATTTTAATATGCCGGGGGTATTATGGGTTGACTTGGTAGTGAAGAATCGGAAACTGTACTCGGTAAAGGCCTTCTTGCTTGCATGGTTTATTACATGGAATGTGGAGAAATGCTTGTCATTGTGTGATCACAATATCATGATATCTTGTTATTTTGTTACCGAGTACACGATCAGTTGAGTTCATCATCAGTCTAAAACGTTCACTGTTTGCATGCACCGAACCTGTGGAATGAGACGCAGTGGTACGTGTACTAGATAGATTAATAAAATGATTAATAACCCGCATTTGCCATTTGATGCTTGATCCCGTATACAGTCAACAATATAGAACTTAAATTGACATTATTAATTAATGCATGATTAAAAAGTCAATCTTTATCTTTGTCCTTGACTTTGATCCATCCCTTATTTTTGACATACCGTGTTCCTATTATTCTTTGTTTTCCTCTACTTGCTTTCCATGACTTGCTCTAAGGATATTATTTTCTCTCTTTTTAGATCACGATTTTACAAGTACTGAAGGACCACTATCAGAAGGAATTGGTGAGCAACAATTCTAGAAGATGGAGCCGAAGATTTCACTGCTTGAATTATTTTTATGCTATATTTCCCTTTGAACTTTGTCTTTGATATTATACATTGTTTTGGGGTTTTGTCCCGAAATTTGTTTTCCAGATATTGAATATTATGTTGGATATTATTATTTGGATTATTTCATTTATTATTGAAGTTGTTCTTTGATTCATGTGATTATATTCTCTTGCGTGGTTGTGTATGTTCTTCATATTGTTGAGTTAGACTGGTACAACTTAGGAATGGTGTTTACATATTCTCTGAGCCTTCGTTTCGTATTCGTATTCCATATTTTGGGAAACAGGACGTGACAGTTATACTTGGTTGTGTACTCAAAACTCCACAAACAATCAAACTTTAATTAATGAAAAATGCAAAAAAACGAATAACTCAGGTATAAATAGTAACCCAAAAATTTAATATACAAACTTATTTTCATATAACTTGTTAGCAATCCACTTTCACATGATCAAGCAATTACAGATTATTGTCTCATGAGTATTACTAAGTCTCCACAGATTACAAGTCATTCACGCACAATGGTTGCTCATAAATCTCTATTCTTGATCATATATTTTGCTTTTAAATCATTCATTCAATACAATTTTTCTATCATATCAATATACAATTTTTCTAGCAGGCCTCTACTACATAATCATCATCATCAACATATATATATATAAAAAAACAAGAGAGTAGAGTATCACCCACCTCAATGAAGAAACCAACGAAGACGAAGAAATAATAATAAGAAAAGCTCATTCGCAAAAAATCCAAGATCCTAGCTTCGAAACTCCTTGAAAACCAATAATAAAACTTACTCTTGCTTGAATACAGAAAATAGGCCACTGTGATAGCCAATATATAGGCCGAAAATATGGAGTAATTAGGGTTTTGCAAATCTTTTGGAAATATCCTTTAACAATTTATTTATTTACATATATGAATCCTTCTTTAAAATTTAGTTAGATTTATCAAATAAATTTGAAATAAAATCAAATCCTCCTACTACTGAGTTGGTTGGCCGTCAAGCACAACCCAAAAACCAAAATCTGAAGTTTTTACTCCAATTGACAATTTTGCACAAAAGTCCCTCTTTTTGTAATATTTGCAAACATGTCATAAATATCCGTAAAAATCCAGAAAATTCATAATAATTATCTACTAATAAATATAAGATTTTACAAATAAAGTTTTTGACTTTCCGTTTCCAAGAAAAATATTTGCACGTGTTTTGCACGTGTAAAAAGGTAAATTCCAGAAAATAATTAATAAATCACAAAAAATCTCAAATAATCATTTATAAATACCAAATTAATATTTTAAAATTCTAGGGTGTTACAATAAATCTCACCCACTCTTACCCACAATCGGTGTCGAAAGTCGGCTTTGATACTGATATGGCTAAAAAATGAGGGTTAATCGGAACCGTCCAAATCGGGCACGAATCTTGAGACCTGGGGGTAAAACGGTAATTTCGCCTATAAAAAGGACCAAAATGGGTATTGGGTCTTCCCTCCTAGGACCCAATAACCCACGAATGGATCCACCAACAAGAGGGTGCGGGTTTTAACCCGCTGCGCACCCAATCCAACAAGATAGAATCAAGGTCCCTGATTAATCATGATCAACGGCCCTGATATACATCTATCTTTTCACTGGGATTTGGGGATTAAATTCCTTATCTGATTACGGGGAATATACCTTATCAGATTACATTCCTAATCTGTTGACAAGGGGAATATTCCATATCAGATCACGGGGATTACATTCCTAATCTGTTCCCTGAGACGCCTATAAATACCCCCCATCCATCTCCATTAAGAGGTAATCAATCTTTCACCAGTTTTTGCGCTCATTCATAGTCTTCCTAGATTACTGACTTGAGCGTCGGAGGGTGCGTCGCCGGGAACAACCCCGGTGTCTTGCACTTTTTGCAGGTCTACGGCGGGATCGACGACCGAAGCCCGACGGAACAGGTATACAGGTTTACTATTCAGTTTCCCTAAGAATCCACAAATTCATCTGTTTGCCTCCACACCAAATTTAGCGGCAACAGATTGGCACCGTCTGTGGGAAACTAACGAATAGAAACCTCTCCTCTTCCCCGAAAACAGGTCTTCTCCAGCCATGCCACCTCAGAAAGTCAGATCAAGGGGGTCTAACCGAGGACCCAACCCTGATCAGCAGCAAGAAGTTCCCAACAATCCTGCTCAACAACAAGGGCAGCTTCCCCCTACGGCGGAAGACCCGCTCCAACAGAACCTTCCCCCTCCTGATCCAAAGGGTCCTAACCCTCAGAAACAACCCCTTCATCAAGAACAGGTCTCCATCCGCAACGCCTCCACTGACTCTATGGCCTCCCATCACCCCCGAGCCTCTGGTCGCCACAATACAGCCCCTAACCGCCAGAAAGAGGATGATCTCCGCGGCCATCTGGAAGAAAAACGGGCCCGAGGGGGAGCCTCCGGCCAACACTATCCGGGCGAACGGTCTCCTCGCCACCGGTACCACAGGTCCCCTGTCCGCAGAGGGAGGAAGGAGTCCCCCGATCATTACCGAAGAAGGCACTCTCCCGTAGGTCGGCAACAGCCCCGGAACAATGAGGCACCAATCACCCGTGCCGAGTTCCAGCAGTTCCAAGCGACCGTCCTGCAGGCTCTCAACCTTCGCCAAAATCCTAATGAGCCGAAGGTGCCATCCCCACCTCCAGTCCGAAGCCCTCACCGACGGTCCCCATCTCCTCATCCTGCTCCCAGCAACACCCGGCGTACCCCAAGTCCTCGCCGCTCCCGAAGTTACCATCGCCGCAGCCCTCGCTCTCCCTCATACGAAGACGAGTCTCGTGGCTCGGTAGATTACCGTTGGAGAGATGACACCACATCTCCGCCATCTTCATGGAAGTAGAAAAAGAAGGGGTCCTACCTCCAGCTCCGAGGATGAATACCCCCGCCAAGAGAAGAGATAAAGAGAAATGGTGCCTGTAATACCCTGATTTTTCAATAAATGAAAAATTATTTATTTTGCACGTGTTGTGCACGTGCAATATTTTGTTTGAATTATTTTATCATAATGTGTATAATTATTTAATATATTTTTCTCAAATTATTTTAGTACAAAAGCCTTTCTTTAAAAGCCTTATTCGATTTAATTAAAAAGCCTCTTTCTTAAAAAGCCCAAAAACATTTTTATTTTAATTATTTTTGTAAAATTATTTTGGCCCAAAAAGAAAGCCCATGAATTAATTTATTTTAATTAAACTTGTCATGTAGAAGACTTTTTTTCCACAAAATATTTTTATACAATTTTAGAATGTACAAATTTGGCCTAGTTGCACACTTCATTTTTGTGGCCGGGTAGCATTCTTTTTGGAGGGAAATTTGGATTTTGGGTGTGGAGAACATGGGAGTAGTTTCAAGGAGGTGGGTAGTTCTTCTAACTCCTACTTTGATCTAAGCCCTTCATTTTACAACCACCAAGACAATCTTGGCCCTCCATTTCACTCATCTTTGAGTATAAATACCCCCCCTCTCATGGCTAATTTTTCATATGCAAAGTATAATTTCTAAAGCTATAGTATTATAATTGTGTGAGTTATAAAAGATAAGAGAGTGTGTGGTTTCTTTTGGTTGCTTGGAGTGGCCGGCATCAAGGAAGGGAGCATTCGGCTAGGACTTGAGAAGCTTTCGGCATTGACTTGGAAGCTTGGAGTGGTGCACTCTTTTGGCTAGGAGGAGGTGTTCTCATCTACTAGGACTTGTTGCCTTTTGTGTTTCTCTCCATTAAGGTGGGTAAAATATTTCATATTTCTAATGTAGGATCCATGCTAGTTTTATTGTCAACACTATGCATGGAAAATACTAATAAGAGTCCACTTTAATTGAAAAGTTAGTATATGAATGGATTGGAATGATGTGATTAATTTGTGTGTGAAATTCTAGCATGAAATTAAACTATATGTAGCACTTTCTATGATGGTTAGTTTAATTGAATGATGATGGAATATGGCTAGTATGATGTGTGAAAATCTCCATTAATTGCTTGTAAATTGTATGGTTGAAACATGACAATTGATTAAGATAATGACACACTATGAAATTTGAATAGAAAGTATCTTGAATGCTTGAGTGATGAGTATGTTAAATTCATGAGTAGAAGTAGCATAAATGAACCAATGAAATTGCTTGTTGTCATCAAAATAGAAATACCCAAAACTTAGTATTTTTTTTGAGTTTTACCTATTCATGTGCTACATGAATCCTTTTGCTAATATGAGTATGGGAAAATCCAAAGATGTATGTGGTGTGAATATAGATTAATAAACAGTAAGTTATCATAGGAAATTTGGGAATAAAAGAGATTAGAAGACCAATTGATTTTTCAATGTCGAAAATAAAAGATATGGTAGTCTTAATGAACAATTTATTAATTTGGGTGGAAAAAAATTATGTTTTTAGTACAAAAAAATTATTTTATACTTACTGTTATGAAGATCAGGCAAAGGAGATTAAATCTAGAATTTTTCAGTAGTTTGTATAAAGGCAATATGAACCAAATTGATTTGAACATCGAGTTGTTTTCTAAAACAGTGCGAATATGAAACATATGGATTTTAACTTAGTACTGTGACAACCTGAGCTAGTAGCTCAGGAGGTCAATGACTGCGGGTTGCTTCTCTGGGTTGAACGGTTCGAGTCCCAGCGATGCCAACATTTTTTTCTACAAATTTTGAGGACTTATAACTACCGGTCTGGACACCCTATATACCATTTGATCCCTACTTATATCGCTAGCACATGTTGGCCTGTTGGCGGGTGCTCTGGGCTCTTTCTCTACCGTGCTGGGTTCGATTCCTCCCTTTAGCACTTTATAAAAAATATTTTTTTTGTGAGATTGTGATGTCCAAAAAATGTGAGAAAAATATGGTAATTTTCATAAAAATACAAGGAATTTTATGGGATTGAGTTGGGTATTATTTTTAGAAAATATAATGTAGTTTGTGAACAAATGGTATAATTAAAGCTATGGTTCTAAGACACATACTTATGGAAATTTTCAGTTTATAAAGATATATTGAAATGGATTTATTAGAAAGTAATTGACAAAAAGAATTTTGTGGTGTGACATGATATTATTAATTCTCACTTGAGGATATTGTGTAAAATATGAAGTATGAGTGTTTAATTATGAAGTGCATGAGTCCATTGTATGATTATGGAATTTAGAAATCATGTTGATGAAAGAAAAAGAAATTGTTGGCCATGAATATGAATTTTTATGAGTTATAAGTATTCACTATGGACTTGTGAACAAAGTGTAATCATGAATAAGAAAGAGTATGAAAATTTGACATGGAAGTTGTTATGAGTTAAAGACTGTGAAATGAAATTTGAAATAGAGTAGCTAAGTCTCCCCGGCACCGAGAAATGAAATAAAATGAAATTAGACCAAGGTTGGTCATGATGAAATGAATGAATAAGTCCGGTTGATGGAGAGGCTAACTCTAGAGATTAATTTTGTTCATGATTTTTAATAAAACTAAGGACTAGTGCATAGTGAAGACGTGATGAAAGTAAGAGAAAAACACTGAGTATGAGGGCCCTGGGTAGCGGCGAGAGCGTATCCCAGGAATTCCCATGACGAGTCTGGGTGAGGATACTGTTCCAGAGTACCGTCCCAGTGGCGACGCTCGTGGGATGTTTGAAGACTATGGGTGGTGTCATGTTTATGGTGAGAGCGTATCCCAGGAATTCCCATGATGCGTCTGGGTGAGGATACTACTCCAGAGTGCCTAAACATGAGTTCGTAGGTCAGATAACATCTAGGATACTTACCGTAATTACAGTAGTAGATTAAATCATAACGGGGGATTGAACCCTATAAAGATGAAGAACGAATAAGGGCTTGCCCTCGGACCTATGTAGTATGGAATGCATAGAATCCGAACAAGTGTGCATTAGTGTCATGTAACATAATTAACTGCATTAAGGACTAAGTGCACAATCACAACACGACATCAATAGGGTAGTCCCTTTAGTTTAAAATGTGACAAGTTTGTGGTTGCTAAATATGAAATGTTAAGTTATACTATTTCCGGCATAGAGAGGATGGCCGTGTATAATGATCGTCGGTTGAATAAACTGACGTACCCACAGTCTGACATGCAGGTGAATGTTATGCTAGGTGAATGTTATGCTAAAGATTAAAGAGGATTTGGATGCTTAAAGATTATATCAAGCTGTTGTACTTGTATTTAATTGTTGTATTTTACTTTCGCTGTGCAAAAGAAAGATGTAATTATGATGTAATCTCTGATGTATGATGAAAAGTTTTAATTTCCCTGTAAAATTGTACTAAATAAAGTGAAAAGATCCTGTAGAACATCTCGAATTCAGTGTATTTGGGATTCGGGGCGTTACAGTGCCGCTATCACCGGGACCATGGGCATGATACCAACGATTGCCGTGCTCTGAAGAATGAGATCGAAGCCCTTATCCAGAGAGGGCAGCTGACTAGGTTCGTAAGAAAAGACCGAGCCGAACTTCCTCCCTTGCCTCGGGGGGCTAACAAGCGTCCGGAAAGAGAAGAGATGCCAGACTTCGAGTAAGAGCGAGTCCTCCACCTCATTCACGGGGGCCCAATGGGGGGCTCCTCGAACTCCTCTCGGAAAGCCTTTATAAGAGAAGTCAACTCGGTCCGAACCACACCTCCTCCCAAAGGCCTCGGAGTGCCAGTCACGTTCTCCGACGAAGATCTCGAGGGAGTTCGTACCCCACATTGTGACGCACTCGTCATTAGCCTCCACATGGCGAATTTCAAAGTGGAAAGAATCTTAGTAGACAACGGCAGCTCCGTTAACATCCTTTTCCTCTCCGCTTTTAAAGGCCTAAAGCTCTCCAGAGACAGACTCAAGCCTGCCGGCTACACTCTCCATGGGTTCACGGGGGTTCCGGTAACTATTGAAGGGGTGATCACCCTCGACGTAACTGTCGGTCAAACTCCTACCACCCGAACAGAACCAATGGACTTCATGGTGGTGGATGTTCCCGCCGCCTACAACGTCATTTTGGGTCGGCCTGGCCTCGCAGCTCTGGAAGCTGTCCCCTCAGCATACCATCTTAAGATGAAGTTTCCCACCCGGTCCGGGGTCGGGGAAGTAAGGGGCAATCAAGAGACGGCCAGAAAGTGCTACATGACCTCAACCCTTGGACCCGTCCTCTCCTTAGAGACTCTGGAGATTCCTCAAGATACTGCAAGACCGACCTCTGATCCGGTGGATGAACTGGAGGAGGTGCTCTTTTCCGAACAAGAGCCGACCCGCAAGTTCTTTGTTAGCAAGACCCTCCCGTCTGCCCTATACTCAGGTATTGTGAAATGCATCCGAGCCAATCAAGACCTCTTCGCATGGTCAGCAGCAGATATGCCCGGTATCTCCGAAGAACTCTTGGTCCACCGCCTGAGCGTCGATCCGGGGTCCAAACCGGTTCAGCAAAAGAGGCGCAAGTTCGCCCCCGAGCGTCAGCTCGCTATCAAAGAGGAGGTAAACAAGCTGTTGAAAGCCCGATTCATACAGGAGGTAAGCTATCCTGAATGGTTATCAAATGTGGTAATGGTGAAAAAGTCTAATGGGACATGGAGAATTTGCATTGATTTCACCGACCTCAATAAGGCCTGCCCCAAAGATCCCTTCCCTCTGCCGAGCATCGACACTCTGATTGACGCAACCTCGGGACATGAGCTCCTCAGCTTCATGGACGCCTTCTCGGGTTACAATCAGATAAGAATGTTCCCTCCAGACATCCCGAAGACATCGTTTGTTACCGACCAGGGTCTTTATTGTTACCGGGTCATGCCGTTCGGTCTCAAGAATGCGGGTGCAACATACCAACGCCTCGTCAACAAGGTTTTCCAGGCCCAGATCGGCCGGAACATGGAGGTTTACGTTGACGATATGCTTGTAAAAAGCATCCGAGGCATTGACCACGTGGCCGACCTCCAAGAAGCATTTGATGTTTTGAGAAAACACAATATGAGACTCAACCCGAACAAGTGTGCGTTCGGCGTCTCATCAGGGAAGTTCCTCGGCTTCATGGTTAGCCAACGAGGAATTGAAGCAAATCCGAAAAAGATCCAGGCCATATTGGACATGGCCCCTCCTAGAAGTGTCAAGGAAGTTCAAAGGTTGACTGGTCGCCTAGCTGCCATAGGGCGCTTTCTGTCGAAGTCCGGGGAGAAGTGCCTCCCGTTCTTCAAAGCCCTCAGGGGGGCTAAAGGATTTGAGTGGGGGCAGCAGCAACAAGACTCCTTCGACCAGCTTAAAGCTTACCTCGTCAATCCACCTCTTCTTAGCAAACCAATACCCGGCGAACCGCTCTACCTTTACCTGGCAGCTTCCGAACAGACGCTTAGTGCGGTCTTAGTCAGAGAAGGAGAAAGGGCCCAGAAGCCCATCTACTACGTCAGCAAAGTACTTCGGGACGCCGAGCTCCGGTACCCGAAGATTGAGAAAATAGCCTATGCCCTGGTAATGGCCGCGAGAAAGCTTCGGCCCTACTTTCAGTCCCATTCGGTGGTCGTTCTTACCGACCAGCCGCTGAAACAAGTTCTTCACAAGCCCGAGGCTTCCGGCCGCCTTATGAAGTGGTCGATCGAGCTGAGCCAACATGATATAACTTATCAGCCTCGGACCGCGATCAAGGCACAGGCACTATCCGAATTCATAGTGGAGACCACCATCCCTGAGCCCAGTCAGACAGTGAAGGGACCACCGGTCTGGTCGATTTATGTCGACGGATCTTCTTGCAATGAAGGAAGCGGGGCAGGAGTCATTCTGGCAGGCCCAGATGACTTCATCCTCCTATACTCCCTCCGTATAAATTTCAAAGCTTCGAACAACGAGGCCGAATACGAGGTGCTAATAGCCGGTCTACGAATGGCTCGAAATGCGGGGGCTCAGCGGCTACAGATCTTCATCGACTCCCAATTAGTCGTTAATCAGGTCCTCGGCCAATATGAAGCCCGTGATGATAGGATGATCAAATACTTGGCCAAAGTTAAGAGCCTCATGGCGCTGTTTGAAGAGGCCCTCATCCACAGGATCCCCCGAGAAGAAAACCTTCAGGCCGACGCCCTATCCAAACTAGCCTCCTCTTCACTTCAAGGTCTTGAGCAGACCGTATTGATAGAAGTCCTCCTGAAGCCAAGCATAGAGGACGAAATGCCCGACTCCGTCGAAACATTGCCCATCCTCCTCGAAGACAACTGGATGAAACCCATTGTCGAATTCTTGAGGGACGGACTTTTCCCTGAAGATCTGAGGGAAGCAAGAAGAATCAGGACCCGAGCCAAGCGTTTTACTTTAATCGAAGGCATCTTATATAAACGCTCCTTCACCCAGGTGGACGGTCGACCTTACCTAAGGTGCCTCTCCCCCGGGCAAGTCGACTACGCCCTGCAAGAACTCCACGAGGGCATCGGCGGAGCTCATTCTGGGTCCAGGGCTCTAGCGCGCAAAGTGTTGAACTACGGGTATTACTGGCCCACTCTCCTACAGGACGCCGAACGACACGTTCGGCAATGCAGCTCCTGTCAAAAGTATGCAGACATCCGACGCCTTCCACAAGCACCTCTCGCCTCCCTATCAAGTCCGATCCCCTTCGCTATGTGGGGGATGGATTTACTAGGGCCGTTTCCACCAGCCCCCGGGCAACTAAAGTTCCTAGTCGTGGCAGTCGACTATTTCTCTAAATGGATAGAAGCCGAGCCACTGGCTACAATCCCCGAGCATAGGGTCGTTCAATTCTTCTGGAAAAATGTGATTTGCCGGTTCGGCGTTCCCCGAGTCATAGTCACGGATAATGGAACACAGTTCACTGGGGCCGCCTTCCGAGCTTTATGTGAGGACCTCTCCATACAACACCGATTCTCCTCCGTCTCCCATCCTCAGTCGAATGGCCAGGCCGATAATGCCAACCGACAGATTCTTTCAGGCATCAAGAAGAGATTAGACAAGTGTTCCAAGGGACTGTGGGTCGATCAGCTGCCAAACGTGCTCTGGAATCACCGCATCACCAAGCGGACCCCAACAGGCGAGAGCCCATTTAATCTCACCTATGGGGCCGAGGCCGTCAT
Source organism: Hemerocallis citrina (assembly GCA_017893485.1). NCBI lineage: Eukaryota > Viridiplantae > Streptophyta > Magnoliopsida > Asparagales > Asphodelaceae > Hemerocallis > Hemerocallis citrina. Next base: position 129,918,698 of record CM030359.1, read on the forward strand.
CCCCCTAGAAATCGGGAAACCCTCTCCTCGCCTGATAGCTTATGAAGAAGAGCAGAACGCTAGAGAGCTCAGAGCAAGCCTTGATCTGATAGATGAAATCAGAGAGAGAGCTGCCATACGCCAGCAAGCTTACCGAAGGAGGATCGAGCTAGCATACAACAAAAGGATCCGCCCCACGGACCTCAAAGAAGGGGATCTAGTCCTCCGAAAATTGGCCATCTCGTTCCCCGGACAGAAAAGCAAGCTGGCCCCGAATTGGGAGGGACCGTACAAAATCTCAAAAGTGATCCGCCCCGGTGCATACAAGCTAGAAGATCTCGAAGGCAGAGAAATTCCCAGGACTTGGAATGCCGACCATCTTTTGAAATACCAAGAGAAGGCAACTACGTCTCTCTAAGTAACTCGAGATGTCGAACCATTCCCTTCCTTTTACTAGTAGTGATTTTTCCTTTTATTTTTTCGTTGTAATAACGGCTAGCAACTTTAGAAGCAGCCGATCATTAGATATTAATAAATAAAGTTTCTTCATATTTTCACTGCTATTACATCTCTCTGCTTTTAACCCTTAAATTGACAATAGTTCCGGAGTCCAACACTTGGCTCGATTCTACTTCACAAGTTCGCTCCTAAGCGAGCTAGAAGTAGCTCGCCATTCGAAATTGCTCCCACAACCCTTAAACTGACAATGGTTCCGGAGTCCAACACTTGGCTCGATTCTACTTCACAAGTACGCTCCTAAGCGAGCTAGAAGTAGCTCACCATTCGGAACTGCTCCCACAGCCGTTGAATGGTTCGGAGTCCAACACTTGGTTCGACTCTACTCCGCAAGTTCGCTCCTAAGCGAGCTAGGAGTAGTTTGCCATTCGAAATTGCTCCCACAACCCTTAAACTGACAATGGTTCCGGAGTCCAACACTTGGCTCGATTCAACTTCACAAGTTCGCTCCTAAGCGAGCTAGAAGTAGCTCACCATTCGGAACTGCTCCCACAGTCGTTGAATGGTTCGGAGTCCAACACTTGGTTCGACTCTACTTCGCAAGTTCGCTCCTAAGCGAGCTAGGGGTAGCTCGCCATTCGAAATTGCTCCCACAACCCTTAAACTGACAATGGTTCCGGAGTCCAACACTTGGCTCGATTCAACTTCACAAGTTCGCTCCTAAGCGAGCTAGAAGTAGCTCGCCATTCGGAACTGCTCCCACAACCGTTGAATGGTTCGGAGTCCAACACTTGGTTCGACTCTACTCCGCAAGTTCGCTCCTAAGCGAGCTAGGGGTGGTTCGCCATTCGAAATTGCTCCCACAACCCTTAAACTGACAATGGTTCCGGAGTCCAACACTTGGCTCGATTCTACTTCACAAGTTCGCTCCTAAGCGAGCTGGAAGTAGCTCGCCATTCAGAACTGCTCCCACAGCCGTTGAATGGTTCGGAGTCCAACACTTGGTTCGACTCTACTCCGCAAGTTCGCTTCTAAGCGAGCTAGGGGTAGCTCGCCATTCGGAACTGCTCCCACAGCCGTTGAATAGTTCCGGAGTCCAACACTTGGCTCGATGCTACTTCGCAAGTTCGCTCCTAAACGAATTGAAAGAAGCTCGCCAGTCGGAGTCCAACACTTTAGAAGCTTCGGCACAGCAGACAACAGTCACAAGAGTAAAACACACGAGTTCGGCAACAACACTTTTATTGATGAAACAGATGCGGTACAAAGACAAACACAGCAGGATTACAACTTGTCAAAGAAAAAATTACAATGCCGACTTATTACACTTAGCCAAAAAACAAAAAAATACACAAAAACTCGCGGAGTCGACCACTTCAGTGCTTCTTTGGAACCGGAGCATTCTGCTTCAAGGACACTCGAGAGTGACGACGCTTGTCTTCGGAGCGCGACCCCAAGCCGGCGAATTGAGATGTATCCTCGGCACCGCTTCTAGTGGCTACTCCGACGGACGCTCCGCTCGACGAAATTGCCACCGAGCTCTGCGTGTCCCCCGGACTAGGTTGGCCGATCCGCTGACGGGTCGCCATCTCATAGAAGGTAATGCCCCGCTCACTCTCAGTGCGAGTGCACGACGTGCTTCGAACGTTGATCGGTCCTGAATGCGGCTTAAGACGGGCCACTTCTGCCTCCAACTCCGAGATCCGATCCCGCAACGAGTCGTCTTTGACATCGACTTCGAAACGTGGGGGTATCGCGGAATCCGGCACTCCAGATCGGCTGGCGATGAGGCACCGAAGGTGGGTGACCTCGATGCTTTTGTCCACCGTCTCTCTCTTGAGCGCGTCGACTTCGGCGGTCAACTGTACCCGTTCGGTCGTCAACTTGGCCACCTCGGCCGTCAGCCCTTCGCCCTCACTCCGAAGCTTCGCCTCTACAAACTGAAGATGTTGTATCTCGGAAAGCAAATCGTCTCTCTCCGCTGTTATTTTGGACAAGTTATGACGGATGCACTGAACCCGAATCTCATTACTGAAATCAGTTGGCAAATATTCACCTTCGGGGATAAGCTCGGCGATCCTGCTTTCCAAACGGCGAATCTCGATATCTCGCCGGCCGAGGATGAGCTGGAGATGGGTCCTCTCGCTTTCAGCTCGGCGCAATCCGAGCTCGACCTCGTAGAGTCTCTCTCGGCACCTCGCCAGACACAGCCTCGTCGCCCCTAGGCCGACCTCGGCTCGAGCTTCCTCATCCGAGTGCAAGGGCTCGACGTCTTGGGCGATCACCATAAGCTGCAAAGAGATCGGAGTAATCAGCAAAAACGTCGAACACTGCCGAAGCACCACACTTGGAAATTTTTTTTTTTAAAAAACAAGAAGGGAATGTTCGGCGAACAAGGGGGCAAAAGACAAAAACTTCCGAACATCGACACTTGCAAAAACTTTCTTTTCATTCATGTCAAAAAGTAGCGGTGGTCAGTCCGCTATTAGGCGTTACAGTGATTGAAAAGAAAGACCAAAAAAAAAAAATAAAAAAAAGTTCGGCACTCACTGCCGAGCGTTCGTGACACCGACCTTGTTACGGGGCAAAAAATAAGTTCGGCACTCACTGCCGAGCGTTCGTGACACCGACCCTGTTACGGGGCAAAAATCAAGTTCGGCACTCACTGCCGAGCGTTCGTGACACCGACCTTGTTACGGGGCAAAAAACAAGTTCGGCACTCACTGCCGAGCGTTCGTGAAACCGACCTTGTTACGGGGCAAAAATCAAGTTCGGCACTCATTTCCGAGCGTTCGTGACACCGACCTTGTTACGGGACAAAAAACAAGTTCGGCACTCACTGCCGAGCGTTCGTGACACCGACCCTGTTACGGGGCAAAAATCAAGTTCGGCACTCACTGCCGAACGTTCGTGACACCGACCTTGTTACGGGGCAAAAAACAAGTTCGGCACTCACTGCCGAGCGTTCGTGAAACCGACCTTGTTACGGGGCAAAAATCAAGTTCGGCACTCACTACCGAGCGTTCGTGACACCGACCTTGTTACGGGGCAAAAATCAAGTTCGGCACTCACTGCCGAGCGTTCGTGACACCGACCTTGTTACTGGGCAAAAATCAAGTTCGGCACTCACTGCCGAGCGTTCGTGACACCGACCTTGTTACAGGACAAAAATCAAGTTCGGCACTCACTGCCGAGCGTTCGTGACACGGACCTTGTTACGGGGCAAAAATCAAGTTCGGCACTCACTGTCGAGCGTTCGTGACACCGACCTTGTTACGGGGCAAAAATCAAGTTCGGCACTCACTGCCGAGCGTTCGTGACACCGACCCTGTTACGGGGCAAAAATCAAGTTCGGCAATCACTGCCTAGCGTTCGTGACACCGACCTTGTTATAAGGTAAAAGACAAGTTCGGCAGATCGCCAGACTCACTCCTAGTGCTCGCAGCTATGCCGAACTCGCTTTCCTCTCCGGAAAAGCCTGCCGAACTGCATGTGGACCTCGGCCCCCTAGTCAGCGAGCCCTAGGGGGGTCTAAGGCGTGATCCAAATGTATAAGACCCCCGAACAGCAAATTGGCGCTTCGCGAAAGTAAAAAGGATATCCCTGCAAGAACGCCACATGACCATCAGAGCTCGTGAGCAACTCAGAGCTCAATCCACTTGGCAAATCATCTCACTACCCCTTCAAGATTCACAACCCTCCATTTGAACTCCGATACAACTCCGCTAGCCATTAAAACAGTTAAACTACTCCTCAAAGGCCGATCTAATTTAGCCTTTAGGAGTGGGGGGCTCGTGATATGGCTAAAAATGGGGGTTAATCGGAACCGTCCAAATCGGGCACGAATCTTGAGACCTGGGGGTAAAACGGTAATTTCGCCTATAAAAAGGACCAAAATGGGTATTGGGTCTTCCCTCCTAGGACCCAATAACCCACGAATGGATCCACCAACAAGAGGGTGCGTGTTTTAACCCGCTGCGCACCCAATCCAACAAGATAGAATCAAGGTCCCTGATTAATCACGATCAACGGCCCTGATATACATCTATCTTTTCACTGGGATTTGGGGATTAAATTCCTTATCTGATTACGGGAAATATACCTTATCAGATTACATTCCTAATCTGTTGACAAGGGGAATATTCCATATCAGATCACGGGGATTACATTCCTAATCTGTTCCCTGAGACGCCTATAAATACCCCCCATCCATCTCCATTAAGAGGTAATCAATCTTTCACCAGTTTTTGCGCTTATTCATAGTCTTCCTAGATTACTGACTTGAGCGTCGGAGGGTGCGTCGCCGGGAACAACCCTGGTGTCTCGCACTTTTTGCAGGTCTACGGCGGGATCGACGACCAAAGCCCGACGGAACAGGTATACAGGTTTACTATTCAGTTTTCCTAAGAATCCACAAATTCATCTGTTTGCCCCCACACCAAATTTAGCGGCAACAGATACCATTCGTAACGCCCCGGTTCCCGCTCAAACAAATTCTAACAACTACCCACCACAGACTGTCTCTCAAAAGGTTTCATGACTAGTTGATGCCTCTTGATCAGATGCTTACTAATATATACACACAATCCTAACTCACTTTCCATGTGGGACTAAGTCACCACCACCTACCATGAAACTATGGCCCCATAGTAATTAATACACTTTCTATAGGCTCCACACTACCAAATCTATAGGCTCATCTAACCATGAATTATTTACTAAGTCCACCATGAAGGCTCATCTCATACGGGGTATCTTTTGTACTAGTTTATACTATTTTATAATGCTTTAAAACTTAGCCTACACTACTTCAACTTTATTATTTATAATATGCTTATACTTACATACACATTGACTCAACCACTTTATCATCTATACTTACTTCTATGTCGACAATATGTTCTTTACCATCATCATTATTATTATTTCCATCCTATACCATCGCCATTTACTATTAACTATTTTCGCTATCTTAGTATTATCATTTTGTATATATATATATGTATGCTTTATCTTCACATATGTTAGTATTTTTGTACTTTCATACTATTTCCTTTTTCCTAGATTATCTTATATTTGCTTGATACTTATATAATATGGCTCTTATTATTCATAGTTATTTATTATTTTCATTTTATTGCTATATAATTAATATTATATATTATTCCAATACTATATTATTATTTCATTTACTATTATTATACTTGTTTTAGTACTACGACTACTTATGATTTTTATATTATGGTATTGTTCGTTCTATCATATATTCCAAACACTTATTTGCATATATAATATCCTAAGTTAATTTTCTTATTATACTTAACAATTCACAAATATTTTGATATACTAACCAGTATTCTATATATTTAATTTTAAATAGCATATATGGTGATTATATTGCTTTTACAAATTAATTTTTTTGTGTTTTATATACGTCATTATTTTTACTATTACACTTATCTTATACTTTTTAACAAAATTCGAAACTCATGCTTTTATTTTTATTTTATTTTTCAGATTATTATTATCATTATTATTATTATTTAAATTTGTTGGTATTTCTACGTGTCTTGGATTGACTATCTTCCTAGGCCTATACATATTTTATTTTATCATCTTTAAGTTTGCATTCCTTGTGTTACTTTTATTATTATTTAATTTTGTCATTATTCATGTTCTTAACTTTCCCTTTTGGCTTCTTATTTTGTATGGTTGGCCTTATTATCCTTCTTACTATAATTATCTTTTACTATGTTATCTGATCAATAATCATTTTCCTTTGTTGATCTGTCCGTATATCTATTTTGCATTTTATGGTTTCATACAAATGTTTTAGCGACCTTTGGAGTGCTTAATATTTTGTTTTACTGACTAAGCTTTTTGTTATTTGTTACTTTAGACAACTTTCTTTTACTCGTATTCCTGTCTAAGTTTCATGTTACGTACGTTTGTTTATTTTCATTAATTCTTAAGTTCATAGTGCATTGTGTTTATAGTGTATTCAAGTTTTAAGGAAGCTTTTGATTCCTTTGTGTGCTTTGAAGGATTATTGACTAATTTATATTAGTTGTAACAAAATGCTATAGAAATTCATTTGCATTAATTGATTATCTAGTTGCTTTCAATAATTTATTGCATAGTTTATAATTTATTTTATACATTTTATACATCTTTTTGGGATTAGTTTTATTGCTTTATGGGTTTTGATTATACTTGTTGCTCTGTCAATTTTCATATTTATCTTACTTTTCTTATTATACGTTATTTTATTTAGTTAGCGACCCAATGTAATTTTTTTAAAAAGATAGAATGATTTTCCTGAACTTTTCGTGTAATATTTTCTTGTTACTAGAAATTGTTTCTTTACCGATTAGCGGTAGTTCTGAGAACAGAACTATTCTAAGGAGGGAGTAATGTAACATTCTAGAAATTTTGAATATATTTTTTTGAATTAATAAATATTTTGTAATGAATTTTTGTATTACTAAACATTTTATAAAATTTATCATTTTGTACATGCAAAACACGTGCAAATATTTTTCTTGAAAGTGGAAAGTTAAAAAATTTATTTGGGAAACCTAATTTTCATTCGTAAATAAAAATTCTGAATTTTCTGAACTTTTACAAAAATTTTTGGACATATTCGTAAATATCTCAAGTAAAGGATTTTTTTGTAAAATCGCCACTCAGACAATTTTTTGGAAAGAAACAGATTTCCTGGGCTGTTCTAAGGTTGGCCAGATTTGGGGGATTGGGAAGATCGGGTTTTTTACTCAAATTGGTTGATTAAATCTCACAAATCGATTTAGAATACTCAACATAGGATCGGCGTTCACCAACCCATGTCCAGCTCCATGATTTGAGTATCATTCTTATTGTAACAGGAGTTGTTTTAATTAATGGAATAAAGGCCAAGGTTTTTATATAATTCTTATTGTATAAATTCAGCCTCAAGGTCGATCCCATTTCCTTGGTAACTACCAGACCCATCCTCATTATTGCCACCATTTCTGCCCCTGGGTGCAACCATTTTGAATACTGCAAAATGAGGGAAAAGTTAGAGCATCACACACACAATTCAAATTCACATCAATTATCCTTTGGCAAAACTCAATTGTATCCCAAAGGTAAAACATCATATTCAGTTCTATGTGATACTCACTCTTTAATGTCCACACCTAGGTACTCACACTCTAGTGTCCACACCTAGGTTATTTTTTTTTTATGTCGTGTTTAGTATTACTATTGAAGTGTCGCTCTGATACCAATCTCTGTAGCGCCCCAAATTTCTAATAAGATGTCTTAGAAAATACGTGGCACATTCCCAGCGATCCACTTCAATACAATATTAAACATAACCAACACCACTAAAATTTTCAACATTTATTTCAACAAATCTTTTACAAATCACAGCGGAATTCAAAACAAACCCAACTCAATATTTCTTCATTTACAACCCAAATTTATCTCAAACTGATACTACAATTTTACACAAAGCACTTAAGAATCAATTTATCTCAAACATGCCTCTAGCATCCAAATCTCCATCACTAAGCAACTACCTGCAATATGTTTGGCTAGAGATGATCCCTAACCCCCGAACTAAAGGGGTTAGCCATAAATGGTGTGAGAGATATAAAAACAACAAACAACATAAAAGATTATACCTCATAAGCTCTTAAACAACAAGTACTAAATGATTATGGAAAGTACGAAATGACAGGTAACACAAACATCAAGTGGTACTAAGCTAAGTGTCAGGTGTAGAAAACAAGAAAACCACATGCATAAAACCAAGCCAAGAAAACACAAGTTCTATATGCAGACTCTCTAATGCGTACTTGTCGAAGTCTATGCATCCCATTCTACATAGGTTCGGTGCAAGCCCTTAACGTCTTCTCCTCATAGGGTTCAATCCCCGTGTTATGAACTAATCCTAACACGATGACTACTACGAGATAAAGATAAACCATGGATAGTATCTCATGCCCGATAATTCCGGAGATGGATCCCACACCCAAGATATTTTACTTGAATAATTCCGGAGATCATCCCACACCGAAACATTGACACGTCACCACACGAATACCACATGTGCTTCACCTCGACTCCGATAATTCCGGAGATCAATCCCACACCACAATAGTTACCGTGATAATTCCGGAGATTATCCCACACCACAAGACTGTGATAATTCCGGAGACATATCCCACACCACTAATAATCTAATGTGATAATTCCGGAGATTAAATCCCACACCGAAAGCCATACTGAGATTCTTGACTCATGTTCCCGTTCATCATATCACCACTAGTGCCTGTCCTTATCAATTTGGGTTAATTGATTACCTAACGAATCTCCTAGAGTGGTATACCCTACCGGCCTAAATTCCAAACTAAATACTGAAATGCCTCCATTGGCATCAACAAAATACTCAAAACCGGTATACTAGGGTCACACACCTCTAGAGATTCAAACTCAAAAGTCTAAACCCAAGTCCCACTAAACAAAGTGGCTCAACTGAAGGTCTTAAATCAAATACTTAACTGAATATCTCAAGTCAAATGTTAATCAAATACTGAACTGAATATCAGGTATATACTGAATTGTCTGGAAACCAATCATTCGAAATAGCACTAAGATTTACAAAGATCCTTCAGTACCAGTCGACTTATACTCTAGTAAGTCGACTGTCCAGAAGACGAATTTCCAAAATTTTACGAAAATAAACTAAGTCATATAACAGTCGACTTAAGAAAAGGGACCAGTCGACTTACCCGAGGTAATTTCCAATAATCTTCTCAAAATTATTCTAAGTATATAAGTCGACTTAAAGGGTTATAGGTCGACTGTCCAGAAGGACAAATAATTTTACAAAAATATATTCCTCTGTGGACCAGTCGACTGCCTACTGGCCAGGTCGACTGTCCAGAACGACTATTTCATAGATTTTAATAACACAGTATCAGGCTCGTACCAGTCGACTGCATAGTAGGCCAGTCGACTGTCGGCCTACAGATTTCAAAGTTTAGGTCGGATTACAAAATCAAAATCTGAAGCTTTCTAATGATCAATGTTTAGGAAAATAGTTCGTATTCAGGAAAATAATGAATCTCAACGAATCTTCATCAGGTATATATATATATATCACTCAAAACATCAATATGTCAAAATTTAGGTCCTCATATTCTAAATCACAAATCCTTTCATTAGGGTTTTACAAGATCTAAGTTTCGTTCACAAATCTAAATCAAATCTGAATTATGAATCTAATGTCCAGGTGTTCATACACAAATCTCAACATGCTTTTAGTAAACAATTTAAATAATAAAGACCTACTATTTCATCCACCATTTCTACATGATTCATACCACATTACAATATCTATATTGTTCACAACATCCAATCATTACATCGTGATATTTGTACACATAGATCAATCAACAAGACGAATTATAATACTCACAAAATCAAACAAACAAAACAAATCACTCACATGATTCAAACACAAAACAATTTCTATATCTCTCACCTTAGATTTGAGAATAGTCCACGAAAAGAATCCTCCTTTTGCTAGATCCAAAGACTCCTTCTCCACCAAAAATAAATCTCCAAAATTCTGTGTTTTATCAACAATGAAGGCTGGGAGAAAAATCTCTTAAATATGCCGGATTGAATATTAGGGTTTTACCCACACCTTGCAAAACAAACCTTTCCAAAATACAATTTACATATATAGATCATTCTTTGGAAATTCCATCAAAACTCATTTAAATTTGGATTTAAAAGAAAATATACATTCTAAATCTCAATCAATACTGTTCAAAACGTCCAGAATGTACATTTTGCACTTTAACCCCTAAAAATGTCAATTTTGCAAAAAGGTCTTTCTTTTCTCAAAAATTGCAAATAGTTCCAATTAATTTCTGAAAAATCTGGAAAAATACTAAATAAATCTCAAATATTAAATAAAGATTTTTCATAAAGAAAACTAAATTTTCACACTTCTCATAAAAGCATTTGCACGTGTTTTGCACGTGTACAAAAGATAAATTTTTCTGAAAATATTCATTAAATCTCCAAAAATCAATTTAAATTCATTTTCAAATATAAAAATAATATTTGAAAATACGGGGTTCTACATCTATATATATGGATTTAAACAAATGTATATAAGTGGGTTGATAGTTTGGATGAGATTTCGAACTTGTTTTTGCTCTGGACTGCTGTCTGTTCCAGAATGGAACGAGATTGCGGCACAGTTAATGATGATACTATTTAAAACTTATTAAATAGAAATTGTATTACACTATGTCTAGTTTCTAGAACATCTGACGGACCCTCAATCTGACTCATAGATTATAAAATATGTAATTTCTACCGCTGTACTGTCATAGTTTCAGATTCTATGAAAAGTGTGAGTTTCAGTTAGTGGGAATGTGGAGCTACTGTTTTCATGCGAATGAGCTATAAATTTGGCAACAAATCCTATAGTTATGGAGGGAATATAAACTCAATTTTCCAGATTTTTATGTTTATTTTTTAATGGACTTATCTTAAGGAGAAGAAGATACAACTTTTAGATGTTTAGATAATGGGTAATTCTAAAAAATTGTTGAATATAAACACTTCAAACTAAGCCAATTGAGTCCAGATTTTTACGGCGAGTTCCTTGTTATGTGTCGGACTTAATGGATTTTTTTCAGAATTTAATAATGATTTAAAGTGTATTGGTTTTTAGGACGAAAACGTGTAACTTTCAGATTTTTGTGAAATGCTAGTTTCAATTTTCCATGCATTCAAATAATGGATTGTGGGAAATAAATCTAAATTTTTGTAGATGAAATTCTCAGCTTTTAAGAGATTTGTTTCAGTTTTGGGCGAATGAAATTGTAGTTGAATTTATGGAACTTTACAAATAAATGCAGAGTGATGTTTAAAAAAATTGATTTCTAGAAAATATATAACCATATATGAAAGCGTCCTTCGTGAAAACATTGGTTGGTTTATAAGAAGGTGACTAATGAAGAGTATTTTTGTATAATAAAAACCAAATTGGGTTGGTTTGAGACTTAGAAAGACCATTTATGATATTTTGAATTTTGAGTCTGTAGAGGTTGAGTGGGACCCTAGCTTGTCAGCAGATGAGATCTTGTGGAATTGTGCTAGTGAGGCTTTTGTTGTTGTTTTAGTAGAGTTAAGTCCGGTAGGGTACACCAACCCTATGGGGGATTGTAACTTAATTGAATATAATAAACATAAGGACAGACACTAGTGGAGATATGATAGATCTTGGAAAACGTAAGTATGGGGGCCCTGTATAGTGGACGGATGAGATTCGGGACTATAGTCGTAGTTGGGAGGATTGATTCAGAAGGCTGCGATTATCATTGCCGTCTCCCGTATTCGCACGTTGAGGGTCTTTTATAGTTGGGCAATTTTATTCCGAAGGCTGGGATCTATTCATGGAATTACGACATGAAATTTTCAGGGCGACGCTTACATGATGCTTGCACGTTGAGGGTGCTAGTCTGGTGGGTAGATACCGGGACGTAGGCCTATTCGCGAAGTATCGAGATCTTGTTTCTATCACCGTTGTAGGTTAGTTGTATAATGAGGGATTGAACCTTATGAAGTGGAGGACGATAAGGGCTTGCACCTGGACTTATGTAAAAAGGGATGCATAGAATCTGACAAGTATGCATTAGAAATCATCGTGTTCATTGTGTTTTCTTGAACATTGTTTTATGCATTACTTTTTTGTTGTTATTTTGACACACACTTACTTAGAATAGTTTCACTTGTTGTTTATAGAATCTTTCATTATTATTTTATTTCATGTTATGTGGCAAGTTTGTGATTGTGAGACTTTGGAAGGTTACTATTACTATAGTTGACGTCAGTTGCATTAAACTGACGTCCCCACTTTTCATTCAGATTTTTGCAGGATTTTCAGTTATGGATAGAGTTGAATCAAGAAAAAAAAGGCTAGGAGTTAACTGAGAATTGTAATTTATCATGTTTTAAAGAGATTGTAATTAAAGTGTTTATTTCCGCTGTGTTGTAAAGAGATGATGTAATAAAAACTTTTAATTTTTCCTCGAGTTTTTACTATGTTTATAATTACAATTGAAGTTGATGCTGCGAATTGTGCCACTTATTTCTAATCTTATTTATTGAAAATTTGGGGCGCTACATATTGCTCTTATCCCCAAATGCGATGGAGCAAAGATGGTTCATGAATTCAAGCCTATTAGTCTCGTAAATTGCTCATTCAAGATTTTCACAAAAGTCTTGGCCAATAAGCTGGGGCCCTCTTTGTAACACCCCAGAAATTTAAATGTATTATTTTGAATTATTAAATAATTTAATTTAATTTATTTGACTATTTCGACTACTTTTTGAAATTATCATTTTGCACGTGCAAATATTGTGGAATGCAGATACTTAAATTTTCATATCAAAAATTATTTCTTCTCATTAAATTACAATCTTTGTTATTTTTGAATATATTTTTGAATGAGGAGAACTACTTTTGAATTGTTTTGGCAAAATGAAACTTTTTTAAAGAAAACGTTTGGGCCATGAAAAGTGCCCAAAATTAAAATTTTAAATTTTAAAATTTCAAATTTGGTGGCCGGCCAGGTGTGAAGGATTAGGGGATGAGATCAAGGGGCAAATTTTATTTGGTTGTTTTTGGAAAATATCTAATTGATTTGCTCAATAAACTAATTTATAAACATAGGATCTTTGAGGACTTATTAGAAAATTTTTCCTCAAGAAACCCTAATCCAAATTCCTGGCCATATATTAGAGGGAAACAGTAGGTTCGGCCTCTTCTTGTTTTGCTTGTGTTGGTGAATTTTTTTTTAGCAAGGAGAGAAAGCTTTTGCTTAAGGAGGATACAGTGCTTTCTAGATGTTTCTATTCAGATTCTTCAAGAGGTGGGCGTCTCTCTACCTCTCATGTTATGTTCTTTTCTCATGAATATTGTAGTATCATGTTAGGAGTTAATTTGTGAATCTATAGTTATGTTTTAGCATGATTGTGATGTTTATCATGAGAAAATTGTAGAAATGAATCTTCGACAAAGACTAGTTTGATAATATGAGATGAAAATTAAACATAGAGTGTATGATAATCTTATTTTGATTGTTCTTCAGTGATTGGATGATGTCATGTATAAAAGATCGAATTTTATTCTTGAAAATTGGTTACAAGAAACTATATATTGACGGTAGAAGTATAGATTTTGTTGTATAATGTTTAAATCCATTTTTAATTGATTAAAAGATGAGATTTTGGATATATATTTATTATTTTTATGTTTAATTTCATGGTTCAATTTTCAGAAATTTTCTGCATGAATTGACATATGTATGGAAGTGAATTTTGATTTGAGGAAGAACTAGGGTTTTGGGTTTGCACAATGTGCATGGGTTGCACAGTGCACATGCTTGAGGTATAAGGGTTCATGTTTGCTGTTTTTCACAAAAAGTGATTGACTTTCTGGTCAACGGGTGCAGGTTGGGGTTTGTTGGATCTCGGGTTCAAAACCAATGCAGCCAGTTATTTTATTCGTTGGATTTTTAGGTGTTTAACTCCGTTTTAAATGAGGATTTAGTATAATTAATTTTAGTGCTATGTTTACCAAATTTATAAACATCAATTTTTGGGAATAAAGTTTCAATTTTTTGTGTATGTTTGAATTGTGAATTTGTGTGATGCAAATCTATATTTTGAATAAGTGTAAATCTCAGTTTCGAAGAGTTTAATGTTCAGTTTCGTACGATATAGTTTCAGATTTCAAATATATTATTTTCAGATTTTAAGTGGTGAAAGTTTTAGATTTTTGAAACATACAAATTCAGTTTTTTAGGGAAAAATCCCAGAAATTAAAGAGGGTTGTTTTTAGTTTAAATTGATTTAAATTCAAGAAAATTGATTGGATTTTGTTTCTATAAAAGAGTCTCTTATAGAAATGATGGTTTATTTAATGAGAAGTGCAAAGTTGAAGGGATTTTGTGGATGCATGAATATCTTATTTTGGAATGAGACGTTCCTGTTTGAGGTGTTAATTTACAATCGTGATATTGTGGAAAAAGTAATGTTTTCATAAAAGAGCAAATAAAGAGTTTTTTTTTAATGATTGAGCCATGTAGTGTTTTTGTTTTAAAAAGTTAGGGTTATTGTGAGAACCCTAGATTCATGCATGAGGCATTGAGTTGTGAGCACTAGAGGCTGAGCGAAACCCTAGGGTACCGGCAGTGGTTATTTGGTTGTAGGAATTAGCTAGAGGGGCTGGTGTTCCAAATTTTGATGAGTTAAGTCTGGTAAGGTGAGTTAACTTTAGGTGGCTATGGTTACCTATAGTTGAACCTAAGGACATGCACTAGATTGGGAATTGTGACGGAACTTGGGAAACTTAAGTATGGGCTCTGTTCAGTCGGGCGGATGTATTCCAGGACTATGTGATTTTTATGTCTCTCTAGTATGTTCGTGCGGTACACTTGTACAGTCTGGCGGGATGAGTTCCGGGACTGGGGTCTATTTGTGGAATGTATGGCAGGGAGGTGACTCCCCAGAGTTAGAGTGATGCTTACAAGATGCTTGCGCGTTTACACTTATACAGTCTGGCGGGATGTATTCCGGGGCTGGGGTCATTCACGGAGTGTCTAATCTTGCTTGTGTCACCGATGTGGGATTGCATGGCTGTAATACCCTGGATAATATAATACTTTTGTATATATAATGTTTGTATATATACATTTATGAATGTTTAGGTGCGATTAAATTTGCTGGATTGTTCGGGTGGATGAATTGCGTTCATGGTGGTGCGCGAGAATTAGGAGGACCGATACTAGTACATACACTAGTTTTGAGTCGGATGCATATGCAAATATGCAATTGTATGGTACCACAATGGATATTTTTTGCATGTGCACTCAAATCTAACCTCTCATCTCTCATATAAAACTTGATCAAAGGCTAAAAATTTTAGCCATGCAAATATCTCCTCAAAAAAACAATGGACTAGAACTCTTGTTTTGGAAAACAACCATGCCACCTCACCCCCCTCTCTACCCTATAGGCTAGCCACCCCCTTGCACCCCCTTACTCCTCTCATTTCACTATTAAACCACTCCCTTTCACTCACATTCAGTTCTGAAAATTTAGAAAAAAAAAAAAAAGAGGAAGGAGAGAGTGAAAGTAGGCAAGAAAAAATAGGCAAATCAAGAACTTTGGAGGAGGAATCAAGGAGGAAGGCCAAGCTATTTTCATCTCTGAAGATACACCAAGGGTGGGGAGTTCTCTGAACTTTAGTCTTGTTTCACTTGTTTTATTTTCTTGCATGAATCAAGTAGTAATAGCTATGAGAATGATTGATTAGTAGTAGATTGTTAGAATCTGAAAATGGAAATAGAAAACATGATTTGTATGCTTTAGTCCCGAATTTCCAGATAAAAAAAATAAATTGAATTTGATCATGAAATTTTCACAAAATGATCTCATGTATGTCTAGAAGCTACATGATTTATTTCGGATTTTTCTGATGTTATTTGATATTTTAATAAAATCAAAATTTGAGGACTGAGTCGTAAGGCAGAGACTGGGTCTGTCTATTGTAACAACTGAACTTGTGGGAATTCTTAGAATTAATTGACAGATTTTCTATTTCTGAAATTGTTTCCATGTTATCTTGCATTCATTTAGACTCTACTGAAAAATAATGAAATTATTTGGATGACATTAGATGCATGTTCAAAGTTAATTAAGTAAGAGTATTCATTGCAGTGACTGAAGAACAGTATAACCTTTATACCTGATTGTAATAGGTAGAACTCCTTGAATATTTGGAATCAAGATGTTATCCTTTGTGCATACTATTCATGATGTTGTCTAGTTTATGGAAATGCAAATTTGATGACCATTGGGTATGCATGTGGTTTATTATGAATATTTAAGCATGTACTAAAGCAGAACCAAGTCAGAATTGACACTCTGATAAAATGGCACCCTGATGGCTCTGTATGAGCAAAATTTGAGAAAGTGTACAACTAGGAAATTGTAGTAGACATCATGAGCTTTCCAAAAAGCCTTATTTCAAGAAATTCCTGTAAGTAGAATAATAGATATGATTTTTGCAAGTTGGGGCAGAACCCAGATTTTGAGCTATATGCTCTGTTTGAGTAATGCTTTGTGTGTAGTTCTGTATACCTGAGGAAAATGACTGTTTTAGAGTAATCAAATGAAACAATTGTGATTGGTGATCAACTAGAGAGTTGTAGAGGACATTCACACCTTTTCACAGAACCTGGATTTGTATCATTCCGATGAGCAGGTAGAATTTTATGCTATTGGTAAGGTGCAGCCAGTGTACAGGAAGTACACAGGCTGAGGTTTGTAAGGCTATTTTGAGGAATTAGATGATTGAATATGAGGTGATGATCAACTAGAGAGTTGTAGTCTAGGTCTTTAGCTTTCCAGATTGGGCTAGAACACCCAAATCTGAGTTTTATTGTGGGAGTTATGACCTTTTAAAGTTTCAAGCAGAAACACTATAGTTTGTTTAGTCATGGTTTTGACTAAGTGTTGAAAGAACCTTTCCCCTTTTGTACATAAGAGTTGATAACTTGTTGTTTGGGGATGAATGGTATCTATAGATGGTCTTGTTGGTGGTTGACTCCTGTTGAGGATGTTGTGACTCGAGTTAGTTCCAAGGGTAGGGTGATACCCTATGTCCATCGACCCTAAGATTAGAACTTTTGCCGAGGTGTTGGATGTCCGATCAGTGTTGACGAATTGAAATCATGCCAGTGAAGGGTGAACGTGGGCCAGGGTGATGAACGAATTCCAAGCTAGGGGAAGTGGCGAGAAGGACTTGTGTCGCCGAGGCCAGTGGTCGATGGGCAGAGTTTTTGGAAGCAATCTTATTTACCTTAAGGATTAGATTGAGTGTGGAATTGAGTGATGTATTAGGGGTATGTAAACTTGCATCAGTACTAGTAGACTATAGTCGGGTGTTCTACTTTTTTGGTCGTAGGGATACAGATTTGGTTCTCAGGTTTTGAGTTCGCGGGTCTCGTATCTCGATCTGTTAATTCCCAAAGAGCCGGGGTAAGGAACGGGAGAGGAACTCCTGTCGGATAGGGGGGATTTGACATTCGAGGCCGTCATGTTCCTATGCGCATGGGTTTTGTTTTATATATGAATCATTGACGTCATGGGTACATGATTTTGTACCAGAAGATTTTTCACGGCTTTTTGAGTGAAGTCCGTGCGTGGGTACTAAGTGGCAAATGCGACCACCACTTTAGAGACTGCAGTAAGGGACTAGACTGAATGACTGCAACCTCTTCAGACACAGAAATCTATTGGGAACAGGATGAGTACAAGAGTAGGATGCATGGCGAGGGATTGAACTCTACAATCAGGAGAGGCGAACTCTTTGGAAAGTATGTAGTATGGGATGCATATGTTTCTATTGAAATTAATTTTGGGAAAGTATGTAGTATGGGATGCATAAGTTCCCAAATGAATTGCATTAGAGTAGGTGCATCGTGTGCATTCTTTGTTTTGTGCATTAGATTAGGCCATGCTTGATTCTGGAACGTATGTAGTATGGGATGCATGCAAATCCAGAGTCTCAAAGTCTTGCTTGCATTAGAATATGGCATGTGACTGGTGCATTTAGTTGTTAGATCATGGCATACACGAACACTAGGTAATTAAGATGCACGTTTCTTTTTCCATTCACGATGGTTTGTGGTTGCCAGTTTGGAGATCACTATTTCTTATCAGCATTGCGTCAATAGAATTACTGACGTTCCCCACCTTTTAGGTACCAGTCCAACCTTTCGAGCAGATGCAGAAAGAGTTGCGCAGCGGAAGACTCAAGCAGAGGGACAAGTTCCAGGGAAGCAGATTGACCACTAAGCGGAGCTTTAGCGGTGATCAGTTGATTACCATTCCGGGAGACAGCTGATATCTTTACAAG
The DNA here is from genome assembly GCA_017893485.1 of Hemerocallis citrina. Taxonomy (NCBI): domain Eukaryota; kingdom Viridiplantae; phylum Streptophyta; class Magnoliopsida; order Asparagales; family Asphodelaceae; genus Hemerocallis; species Hemerocallis citrina. Next base: position 129,937,131 of record CM030359.1, read on the forward strand.
TGGAGTTGGTAAATAATTTGTAATAAGATGTAATGAGTTAATGTAATTTGTATTCTTGTTCAAGAACAAGATATTGGTTGTAATCAATGATGTAATTACCTTATTTGGCAATAAAAAGTTTTTAAATTTCCATGTTATTACTATGTTGAGATGCATTTGAAGGCAATGATTCTGGTTGCGTCATGGATGTCCGGTAACGGGAATCCGGGGCGTAACAATAGTGATGATTGAACCCTACATGAGGTGAACGCTAAGGGCTTGCCCTCAGACCTATGTAATATGGGATGTATAGAATCCGAACAAGTATGCATTAGTGTGAATCGTATGCATTGTATGTTCTCGAGCATTGTTTTATGTATCTTTGTTTGTTTTTCCTGACACACATTTATTCTTTCAATCTCAGTATTAATTGTTGATTTATGATCCCTTTATTATTGTTTTTATTTGTGCATCAAGTGTGTGGTTGCGAGACTTTGGAGATTCACTGCTTTTATCAGCATTGCGTCAGTTGCATTCAACTGATGTATCCATAGTTTTTAACAGTTTTGTAGGATTGCAAAGTGAGTGGCTTGAACAAGGGTTAAAGCTCAGTATTAGGTGAATACTGGAGTTTGAATGTTTCAAATGTGTGTAATAAAAGTGTATTAAGTCTGATGTGAATTGTAAAAAGAACTATTGTAAAGAAAGAATTAATTTTCCCTCTATTTATACTGTGTTTGGATTACAATGAAGCAAAGAATCTGGATTTGTGTCTTTTATTTCTATTTGTGTGTCTTGTTTGGATTACACTCTTCTCCAAGAATTGGTGTCATTCTCTCAAGTGCTTTCCTGAAAGGAAAGTGCACAGTAGATTGCTTCTTGGTGGCTCATTAATTAATTAGTTTATGCTCAAAGAAGAGAAGGGACATTCCGATGCACAAAATTGGTTTCAAAAAAGATTTTGGTTCTGTCAACTGGAGGTTTATTGAGGAAGTGCTTATGTCTAGGGTTTTTGGGCATAACTGGTGTGCATGGATATGTATGATTCTCCACTCAGCTAAGTCATTCATCATGTTGAATGGAAGATGGGGGGAAACCATTCATTGTATGAGGGGGCTCAAGAAGGGTAATCCACTCTTACCCATGCACTCCATACTAATTTTGATGTTCTAGGTCAGATGTTGAAGATGGGCAGAGAGAATGATATATTCTCATCACTTAATATCCCTAGCCCCCTTTCTGATCTTTTTTTTTTTGTGTCTGCAGTTTGCGGATGACACACTTCTCTTCTGCACAGTGGAGGAACATGAATTCATTCACTTAGAATTCCTACTCCACCTGTTTGCTGATATTTCTGGACTTGATATTAACTTCACCAAATCTTCACCGAATTACTTTGGCATATCCATGGCCAAACAAGATGCTTTCTCTCCATTCTTGAATGCCAGGAGGAGAAGCTACCTGTTAAGTATCTTGTTATGCCCTTGGTTAAAGGCAAGCCCAAGAAGAGAGATGGATGACACTCATTGCTAAAGTAGAGAAAAACATCTCTTCATGGAAAGGTAAAATGCTCTCCAAAGGAAGTAGACTTGTCCTCATCAATTCATTCCTTTCAGCACTCCCTTTTTATTATATTTCCTTCTTCAAATTGCCAATAGATTGATCAAATCAAAAGCATATTCTTATGGTCTGGGACAAATGAGCTGTCATGCCCCGCTTCCCAAAAGAATACGGAATACGGATACGCAACAAAAGCCCAGCGAATGATCTTCATCATCCTTAAGCTGTTCAAGAAATCCTTACAACATTCTCAAGAATCACCAGAGTTGGAAGCGAATTAATCAACCACATGCACATAATGAGCCAAAATACCAACGAGAATACTTGAAACCAAATACATAAATCACAAATAGTCATGATCTGAATAAAACACATGTCTTGGGTCACATCGCCCAAATACAAGAATAAATCCAAGTCTCAAAATACATTATTCTTCAAGGAAGCCATAAGAAATAATATTAATAAAAAGCAGCACTAATACTTCATGTCTCTGATACCATCTGGAACCTGTTCTCCAAAATCTGCAATTCAACGAATGCAGGAAAGAGAAAAAAGAGAAAACACAAGTACCCGTCATTTGCAAGTTACGGGCAACTTATAATATAGGATACAAGCACATGGGGAAACTAACTAACAACATGGTATAAGTGTGATGTCAACATAACAACTAGCATGGTAAAAGTGATCAAGTGTACATGGCATAGATCAAGAGTCAAGAAATCAAGTATCATGTGAACATGCATCAAGTGTCAGGTGTCAGGTAATCATGTTCAAGCATCATGTTCAAATAGCATGTTCGAGTATCATGTCCAAGTAGCATGTATCAAGTCTTGTAGTGAATTACTATCTAGGTAGCACTTCATGCAGCCCACCTTACATGGTTGCTACAGTAAACAGTTTTGATGTAGGTTTCATAGTGGACCATAGAGGGCAGTATACTCGGGGACAAGTCAAGTAATCGAGCTCCAAGCTCCAAGTATCATGTATCATGTAATCACGTGTCAAGTTGTGCAAGTGGCAACTATCGTGTCTTGCGTGCAAGTATCAAGTAGTCAAGTGTCTAGTATCATGTCTCAAGTAATCACGTAGGATCAGTGGAACCCCTTCCGAGTACACATTTCTGAATTATCCACTATTAGATCTGTCCCTTAAATCCCGACTTGGTTATTTATTATTAATGTCAAACAAGCATGTATATGTGCAAAATATATCAAGAATAACATGGCATGATCATGTGACAAGTGCAAGTTGCAAGCTAAACATGTACGAGTGCAAGATATCTCATCAAAGATTAAGATAAACACATCTAAAGTTCAGGACAGCAAGACCATACTGTAGTAAAACAGTGATTTCCAGTGTTACAAACAAGAAAATATGGATCCGTCGAAGGATCTGGAAAATAGACTTCCACACGAATCCAGAGAATATAAATAAGTCACATACTAGTTCACAAAAACACAGCTTAAAACTGATTTAAATACAGAAATTAGGTTCAGCCAGAAATTAGGAAAACGAATTCAAGAACAGAAAAACAGTATGAAAACACATTAAATAAATCCACGAAAAATCTGGGATACTCCCCTATATATCCAGTATTTAAATATAAAGTTTCATAATTTTCTAGTAAACTTAGATCAGTCATAAAAAATAAGAAAGTATCAAGAAACCATAGTTTAGCAAATCTGGAATTCTCAACATTGTTGTACGAAAACTATGATATCTCGCAACCAGTGAAACGAAATCCAATTCTGCCAAAGGTATTTGAAAATAGATAAAATATACTAACTTTCATATTTCACAAACATTTTTCATGCAGTAAAAGGAATCATAGTGAAAATAAGATTCTTTACAGAACAGCGAGCAAAATACAGCAAGTATAGATTTCATAAACGAGCATGAAACAACACATAAAACCCATCAATAAAATTTACCAAAATTCTGGGTAATCCCTAACTAGATAAACAAAAAGAAACACTGACCAAAGTTTTGGATCAAAATAATATATGTAGCATAGTTCTTTAAAATGGTTTGTCCTCAAAATTACCGACAAACAGAATCTGGAAAAGGTCGACACCTCTGTAGTAAAACAGTCATAACTCAGTCATACAAAATCAAAATCAAGCAAGATCAGAGGGGTTTGAAAATAGACTAAATTCTCTAAAACTCATGTTTTATACCAAAATCAAGATACTGACTTTAACACAGTTCAAAACAGCAAACAAAACTGAACACCGACAAAATACAGATTTTTCCCTTAAAAAGCAAATCAACATAGATGCAACAAAATTGATCGAAACACACCCAAACATGAAATCGAGTCTACCAAGTGTCTAAACATCATAATTTAGGGTATCTAACATGTCCGAACCAAATATATCACATGGGTTTCAACCAAAACACGAATTCTCACAAAAGTCTCACATACATGATCCAAATCAAGAACGAGTAAAACCTAAGTTAATTCATGTCTATATTGTGTCGTGAGTCATCTATGGTCAAATTTGCACAATAGAGACAAAACCCATCAAGCATATCACAAACAAGAGTCGTCTTTAGACTCAACTACACTATAGGTGGTATTTTTGACTTGTATCAAATAAATGAATTGGAGTACAAGTTACTTGCCCTAATCGAAGATGAAGAACGATGCAAATCAAGAGTACGAGCAAAACCCTCGAATGAAAATCCGCTAATCAACGAATCCAAGCAACTCGAACAAGAATCTCCTCACAAACGAAACTTCCAAAAGTGAGAGATGATCGAAGTGGCTTGTGGCAACAAGAGAACACCACGAGAGAGTAGAAGGATTATATGGAGCAAGGGGGTTGTTGATGGTGGTGTGGGAGATGATCGGATGGCCAAGGGAAGAAGGGGATCGGGCTTGGTGGCTGTCGGGTTGAGCACAGGCCGAGAAAGGGAGGAGGTCGGCTTGGGGGGTTTCGGCCTGGGGCTTTTGGTCGGGTGTGCAGCCGCAAACAAGGAGGGAGGGAGGGAAAGGGAGGCTGGGTTTGTGTGTAGGAGTCTAGGGTTAGGGTTTTTGAGGGAGAGTGTTTATATATAGGGTTTAGGATGTGGGTTTATGGGTATTGGGTTGTGGGTATTAAGAGTTAGTAGTAGTTTACCAATGGGTTTTGGGTTTGGGATTTAAACTGGCTTTGGTAAAAATCTTATTAGGATCAAATAATAGGAGTGGGAAAAAAATAACACCCTACCACCACCACAAGCACCCAAGAAAAATAAAATTAAGATAACGACACCAAAATGAAAGAAATAACCAAAACAATGAAGAACGAGACAAAAGAGACAACCAATCAAACACAACGAGCTCAAAATGAAATAAAACGAATACATATTGAAAACAACTCTAATATACGGTTCAGAAAAATATAAGAGAGAAAAATACACCAAAACTAAAAATACACTGAAAAATACACAAAATGAAAAACAGGGGTTACAATCCTACCCAACTAACAAGAAAAATTTCGTCCCCGAAATTCAAAAAGAAGATACATAGGGTAACCCCAAAACAACCAAAAGAACAATACAAAACTACTCAAATAAATGAGGAAACTTCTGCATAAGAACTACTCCAAGACCGTTACCAGAAGCATCATAGTGAATTACAAATCCGCCTGAACCATCAGGAATAGTCAACCTAGGCACTAACGTCAATCTGTTCTTCAACTCAAAAAAAGCTCCATCACACTCATCAAACCAACAAAACTTCTGATCCTTCCTAGTCAACTTAGTCAATGGTCTTGCTATCTTCGAAAAATCTTGGTCGAATTTCCGATAATAGCCAGCCAAATCGAGAAAACTCCTGACTTCTAAAACTGACTTGGGAATAGGCCAATCCTTCATAGCCTCAACCTTGACAGGATCCACAGAAATACCATCGCCTAAGATAATGTGCCCCACAAAAGAAATCCTGCCTAGCCAAAACTCGCACTTGCTAAGTTTCCCATAGAGCTGATTCTCCCTCAAAGTCTGCAGAACCACTATAAGATGCTCAGCATGATCTTCCCGATTCCGAGAATACACCAAAATATCATCAATAAAGACCACCATAAATCTATCCAAGAACTGAGAGAAAACCCGGTTCATAAGACTCATGAATATAGCTGGCCCGTTCGTGACTCCGAACGGCATCACAAGATACTCATAGTGCCCATATCTAGTCTTGGAAGCAGTCTTCTGTATATCTACAGCGTTCACCTTGACTTGGTGATATCCGGAATGAAGATCCAACTTCGAGAAAATAGCAGCCCCACTCAGCTGATCAAACAAATCATCTATCCTGGGCAACGGATACCGATTCTTCACAGTAACTCTGTTCAGTTCTCGATAATCCATGCACAGTCAACGACTACTATCCTTCTTGTCAACAAAAAGGACTGGAGCACCCCAAGGCGAAACACTAGGTCTGATGAAATCTAAATCAAGCAACTGATGAATCTGCACCTTAAGCTCTGCTGGCTCAACCGGTGCCATCCTGTATGGACTCTTCGATATCGGCACTATTTCAGGCTGAACATCAATACCGAATTCCACTTCCCTATCAGGGGTAAGACAGGCAACTCATCTGGAAAAACATCCAAGAAATCCCGAACTACTAGAGGCGCATCCTCACAGCCTGAATGCAACTCCATCGGACAAACCTCCTGATCAACTGCAGCTCGGCCAAGGGAAGACTCCCCGGCATGGAACTCAAACTCTGTGCGATCTGGAATCCGGAACACAACTTTCTTGGCACGAAAATAATTAATTGCAAGGATTTCACCTAACCAATCCATACCCAGAATAACTTCGAACCCCGAATTCCCAATTACAATCAGATTGGCTTTGAACTCCGCGCTACCAATAATTACAGGACATTGCCTGCACTCTCGGGAAGAAATAAAAACTCCACCACCTGTCACAATGTTCCAAGCCTCTGACATGTTGCTGCACTCCAACTGATGGCAAGCGACAAATCGAGAGGAGACAAAAGAATGGGTTGCCCCAGAATCAAATAGAACATGAGCAGGAAAAGAGCACACAAGCACAACACCTAAGATAAAAAAACAGAAGAGACAAGGAAAAGAATGGGTGAACAAGGGTGAGGAAAAACAAAAGGCAGAAGGCAACAGAAAGAAATAAAGCAAAGAAAATGAAGAAAAACAAAGAGAAACAACAAACAATAAAACAATAAAACAATACAACAAAAGATACCTGCAACCACACCCTCAGCTGACTCAGCATTTGCAGCAGTCAGGTTGAAAGTCTGACCTCTCCTTGGGACAGCGGTACTCTGACTGACAATCTGACGCTACGGCGGAAGCGGTGGTCTAACTAAACCACGAGCTGCAGCGACTGGCTGAACAGGACCCCTGGCTGGAGGAGCCAACCGCGGGCAATCCCACACCGAATGATCAGCGGCACCACTTCCAAAATAGCAACAATTGGCACATCGGCAATCCTTGCACTCAGGCCCTGGAATACAGCAAAAGTTGCAGAAACCAACTCTCGGAGGACCCGCAGAAGAGTATGGAGCTGTCCTGACTGGAGGGGCTGGAACAGGTCTCCGAATAGGTCCACCAGAAGACCTAGCAACTGAGTGCAGAACAGTCTGCTGAGAAGGAGCCAGTCCACCACGAGCCTGCTCCTAGGCCCTAATTGCCTCTAGAGCCTCAGCATAGGTACGCAAGCGCAGAGAGACAAGCTGCATCTTGATGTCTCGCTCAAGCCCCAAAATGAACCTACGAGCCCTATCCTCTTTTTTCGCCATAAGAACGGTTTTGAAGCGGCTAAGTCTCGTAAACTCAGCTGCATACTCATCCACAGACTTGGAGCCCTGTTTCAAGAAAGTCTTATGTTACAACATTGCATGAACAATATGTAACAATATTTCATTACTCGAAATAATGACCAACCTGTTTTAGGGCTAAGAATTGTTGCTCCATCTCAACTCTGGTGCTGCTAGGAAAGAACTTCTCCAAGAAGCTCCTAGTGAAAGTGGCCCAAGTGATCGGTCTTTAAAGCCTTTCGGACTCGGATCTCCACCAGATATGAGCCAAGTCCACCAACTAGATGGTAACCACATCCACACGATCCGCATCTACAACTCTAGCTGCCAAAAGCAGTTTCTCTATCCGAATCAACCACTGTTCAGTCTCCAAAGTCATCTCAGTGCCTGAAAACCTATCGGGATGCAGCCTCATAAAGTCTGTGACCATTCCTGGACGGGGTGAAAGAACATCCTGCCTAGGTGCAATAGGAGGAGTAACTCGAGCGGCTTCCAAAGTAGCCATCACCAAATCACTATGGTTCTGCTGCTGATTAATCAAGCGCTCAAGCACTGCAGTGACCGCCTCAATCGGGTCACCCTGCAACTGCGAAGTGGAACCCCTGCGAGCCATAGTCTGCACAAAACCAAAAACAATTAGCATTCAGATCAATGTTGATAATATCTGATTCATTTACGCAGGCATGGTTGGTGAAATGTTGCGCACATTCCAGTTCGAGCCAAGCTTGTCTAATATATTAGTTGCCTAATATATCAGCCAAACCTGGTGCTTTGATACCACTAAAAACCCTACCACGGCCCGCTTCCCAAAAGAATACGGAATACGGATACGCAACAAAAGCCCAGCGAATAATTTTCATCATCCTTAAGCTGTTCAAGAAATCCTTACAACATTCTCAAGAATCATCAGAGTCGGAAGCGAATTAATCAACCAAATGCACATAATGAGCCAAAATACCAACGAGAATACTTGAAACCAAATACATAAATCACAAATAGTCATGATCTGAATAAAACACATGTCTTGGGTCACATCGCCCAAATACAAGAATAAATCCAAGTCTCAAAATACATTATTCTTCAAGGAAGCCATAAGAAATAATATTAATAAAAAGCAGCACTAATACTTCATGTCTCTGATACCATCTGGAACCTGTTCTCCAAAATCTGCAACTCAACGAATGCAGGAAAGAGAAAAAAGAGAAAACACAAGTACCCGTCATTTGCAAGTTACGGGCAACTTATAATGTAGGATACAAGCACATGGGGAAACTAACTAACAACATGGTATAAGTGTGATGTCAACATAACAACTAGCATGGTAAAAGTGATCAAGTGTACATGGCATAGATCAAGTGTCAAGCAATCATGTATCATGTGAACATGCATCAAGTGTCAGGTGTCAGATAATCATGTTCAAGCATCATGTTCAAATAGCATGTTCGATCATGTTCAAGTAGCATGTATCAAGTCTTGTACTACTATCTAGGTAGCACTTCATGCAGCCCACCTTACATGCTAGCTACAACAAATAGTTTTGCTTTAGGTTTCATAGTGGACCATAGAGGGAAGTACACTCGGGAAAAAGTCAAGTAATCGAGCTCCAAGCTCCAAGTATCATGTATCATGTAATCACGTGTCAAGTTGTGCAAGTGGCAACTATCGTGTCTTGCGTGCAAGTATCAAGTAGTCACGTGTCAAGTATCATGTCTCAAGTAATCACGTAGAATCAGTGGATCCCCTTCTGAGTATACATTTTCTGAATTATCCACTATTAGATCTGTCCCTTAAACCCCAACTTGGTTATTTATTATTAATATCAAACAAGCATGTATATGTGCAAAATATATCAAGAATAATATGGTATGATCATGTGACAAGTGCAAGTTGCAAGATAAACATGTACGAGTGCAAGATATCTCATAAAAGACTAAGATAAACACATCTCAAGTTCAGGACAGCAAGACCATACTGTAGTAAAATAGTGATTTCCAGTGTCACAAACAAGCAAATATGGATCCGTCAAAGGATCTGGAAAATAGACTTCCACAAAAATCCAGCGAATATAAATAAGTCACATACTAGTTCACCAAAACACAGCTCAAAACTGATTTAAATACAGAAATTAGGTTCAGCCAGAAATCAGGAAAACGAATTCAAGAACAGGAAAACAGCATGAAAACACATTAAATAAATCCACAAAAAAACTGGGTATTCCCCTATATGTCCAGTATCTAAATAAAAAGTTTCATAATTTTCCAGCAAACTTAGATCAGTCATCAAAAATAAGAAAGCATCAAGAAACCATAGTTTGGCAAATCTGGAATTCCCAACGCTGCTGTACGAAAACTATGATATCTCGCAACCAGTGAAACGAAATCCAATTCTGCGAAAGGTATTTGAAAATAGATAAAATATACTAACTTTCATATTTCACAAACATTTTTCATGCAGTAAAAGGAATCATAGTGAAAATAAGATTCTTTACAGAACAGCGAGCAAAAGACAGTAAGTATAGATTTCATAAACGAGCATGAAACAACACATAAAACTCATCAATAAAATTCACCAAAATTCTGGGTAATCCCTAACTAGATAAACAAAAAGAAGCACTGACCAAAGTTTTGGATCAAAATAATATATGTAACATAGTTCTTTAAAATGGTTTGTCCTCAAAATTACCGAAAAACAGAATCTGGAAAAGGTCGACACCTCTGTAGTAAAACAGGCATAACTCAGTCATACAAAATCAAAATCAGGCAAGATCAGAGGGGTTTGAAAATAGACTAAATTCTCTAAAACTCATGTTTTATACCAAAATCAAGATACTGACTTTAACACAGTTCAAAACAGCAAACAAAACTGAACAGCGACAAAATACAGATTTTTCCCTTAAAAAGCAAATCAACATAGATGCAACAAAATTGATCGAAACACACCCAAACATGAAATCGAGTCTACCAAGTTTCTAAACATCATAATTTAGGGTATCTAACATGTCCAAACCAAATATATCACATGGGTTTCAACCAAAACACGAATTCTCACAAAAGTCTCACATACATGATCCAAATCAAGAACGAGTAAAACCTAAGTTAATTCATGTCCATATTGTGTCGTGAGTCATCTATGGTCAAATTTGCACAATAGAGACAAAACCCATCAAGCATATCACAAACAAGAGTCGTCTTTAGACTCAACTACACTATAGGTGGTATTTTTGACTTGTATCAAATAAATGAATTGGAGTACAAGTTACTTGCCTTAATCGAAGATGAAGAACGATGCAAATCAAGAGTACGAGCAAAACCCTCGAATGAAAATCTACTAATCAACGAATCCAAGCAACTCGAACAAGAATCTCCTCACAAACGAAACTTCCAAAAGCGAGAGATGATCGAAGTGGCTTGCGGCCACAAGAGAACACCACGAGAGAGTAGAAGGATTATATGGAGCAAGGGGGTTGTTGATGGTGGTGTGGGAGATGATCGGATGGCCAAGGGAAGAAGGGGATCGGGCTTGGTGGCTGTCGAGTTGAGCACAGGCCGAGAAAGGGAGGAGGTCGGCTTGGGGGGTTTCGGCCTGGGGCTTTTGGTCGGGTGTGCAGCCACAAACAAGGAGGGAGGGAGGGAGAGGGAGGCTGGGTTTGTGTGTAGGAGTCTAGGGTTAGGGTTTTTGAGGGAGAGTGTTTATATATAGGGTTTAGGATGTGGGTTTATGGGTATTGGGTTGTGGGTATTAAGAGTTAGTAGTAGTTTACCAATGGGTTTTGGGTTTGGGAACTTTAAACTGGCTTTGGTAAAAATCTTATTATTATCAAATAATAGGAGTGGGAAAAAAATAACACCCAACCACCACCACAAGCACCCAGAAAAATAAATTAAACATAACGAGACCAAAATGAAAGAAAGAACCAAAACAATGAAGAACGAGACAAAAGAGCCAACCAATTAAACACAACGAGCTCAAAATGAAATAAAATAATATATATTGAAAACAACTCCAATATACGGTTCAGAAAAATACAAGAGAGAAAAATTCACCAAGACGAAAAATTCACTCAAAAATACACAAAATGAAAAACACGGGTTACATGTGGTTTATATGGGAAAGGAAAGCGTGTAATGGCAGAGAGCATGTCAACCAAAGATTCAGGGTGGATTGGGTATTCTAGATCTCAACATTTTCAGTCAATCTCTTTTGATAAAGTGGTGGTGGAAACTGATAGTTGAACCTCATAACCTTGTGAGCCAGATCCTCCAATCACTCTACTATAATTCAAGTTTATGTACTTACCACATTCTCTTCTCAGCATAGGCATTCTGGTTATGTTTTTACCCACTGAAGCACCGGTTCTTCTCTTGTATCTCTTGGATGATTGGTGATGGCTCTTCCATTCTGGAGATCAAACTGGCTGGATGACTTGAGCACTGAGCACAATTTCTCTAATTTCTCAGAGGCTGCTTGGGATATTTAGGCACCTCTTCGTACTCAGGGGTACTAGGCAAATGGGCATTGGGTGTGGAGACCCAGGTTGCGAAGAGTTATGGTGGGAGAGTTGGTAGAAGAGAGGACAAATTAATGGAAGTTATTTCTGTTTATGCTCATTTTGATGGCAGAGATTGTAGCACCCCGAATTCCATACACATGCAATATTGACTCATCCAGAATCTTTACTTCAATTTCGTACAACACAATACAAAAATATAGGAAAATTTAAAACTTTTCATTACATCAATGTCCTTTACATTGCACAGCGGATATTACACATAAAAATTACAACTTATTTCATAATAGATTCTCAACCTTGTAACATCTTCCATTACAATCTCGCACCCATGCCACTCGTTGACAAGAGTTCTGAAAAAATTGAGAACTGTGGGCACGTCAGTTGAATACAATCGACACAATGCTAATACAATAGCGATTCTCCAAAACTTTACAAACACAAACTTAAATGCAGAAAAGTATGAATAGAGTGAGTAACCTATGTACGTCATTGTATGCCATGCTCCTAAAGACTAATACATAACCATATGCACACGATGCATCTCTAATGCACACTTGTTCAGATTCTATGCCGCTCATACAACATTGGTCCGAGGGCAAGCCCTTAGCGTTCTCCTCTTTGTAGGGTTTAATCCCACAACATGCAAACTTATAACAATGAAAAATATCTAGATTTAGACATCCCCCGAGTATTGGCTCCAGTCCCGGAATCCTCCGCCGATCTTTCAGAATCCTCATCGAGCAAACATCCCGTAAGCGTCGCTCTAGCCCGGAATACTGGAGATCCATCTCCCTTCCGCTCGACTATTCATAATCCACGAAATCCACTGCCCGATCATTCATTGTCCCGAAAATAATTGAGACTTGTCTAGCTCCGCATGACAATCACAATCCACCAAATCTACCACCTAACTGTAACTATAGTCCTGAAATTCACCTCCTGACAATATAGAGCCCCCCTTACTCACTTTTGCACAAGCTTCGTCACAACTCATTTCTAGTTCCTATCCTTAGTTTAGAAAGGAAAAAAAACACCACCTAGAGCTAGAGTAACCCAACCGGATATAACTCAAACAACTGGAATTCTAGCCCCATTTAGCTCATTCCCTAAAATTCACATTCTTGCCGGCACCTTAGAATTTCGTACACAAACCCTCCCCCTAGGGTTATCTATGACCACCCAAAAACTCAAAGAATCTACTTGCCTCTCATAAGTCTCGTTCAATTTATTATTACCAACCTACATTATCCTCAATAACTCTAATAATCATTAGCGTCAAGTGAGCTAATCATCAAACTAGTTTTAATTTAATTAAATCACTCTTTCTCAACTCGATTATAGTTCTCTACTCAAAGCATTCAAACTGCAGTTTAATTAGCCCCAAACTGAAACTAATCCAATCTTAAATCAATCCTCAACCCGAAATTAATATTCTCTAAAATCTGGAATTATACACTTCTAAATCTGAAATAATATGCTTCTAAATATGAATTTATGCATATATAAATATGAAATTTATTACCTTCTAAATATGAAATTTACTGCAAAATTCTGAAACTATTAACATCTAAAATATGAAATTAATTTAATCTAAAACTGAAATTTATCAACACCAAAAATATGAAATTAATATCCAAACATCTGAAACAATACCATTCAAAATATGAAATTTAACACATCTAAATCTGAAATTAATTTACATCTAAAATCTTAATTTAAATCAACTCAATCTAAACTCAATTAAACTCCAATTCCATCTTAATCTAATTCAATCCTGATGAAAACAACCTCCAACAGTCCAGACCCAAAGTCGAATCCTAATTAAATTCACCCTAAATCATTAGCTAAATCTAGCATTAAATCTGATTTTTATTAATCCGAACATTATACTTAAATTAACTAATCCCTAACTATTTCAAGCCCACTTCCTGACTCCTCCGAAAACCTGAGTCTCACAAAAATCCAATACCCGAGCCACTCTTCACATATAAACTCACAACCAATTAAAATTCAGACCCAATAATATTAGGGTTCAGACCCATACTGACTGAACTCAACCCTGACCTAGCCTCAACACTCAACCCGAGCACATCCCAATCAGAATCGGACCTGTGTTCAAGTAAGCAGATCTGAACCCTCAATAAATACCCGTTAATACACACAGACACGTTAACCATACAAACCTGTTAAGCAATTTAGGTTCTTAAACCCTAAACAAAACCCAGTATTAATTAGGGTTTTCAAACCCTAAATCAAGCCATTATTTTCAATTAAATTTATCCTAAAAAATAGCAACTATAATTCATAAAAATTCTGGAAATAATTCATGGATCTCTTAACATTTTAAGGGGTTTTAAGTCACAATAAAATCATATTAATCATCTACATATGAAGTCTAAATCTACAAACATAAATACCTCACTTAAGATAAAAATTTCTTTCTTTTTGCAAGATATGAATTATTTAACAACATGGATATCTCTTGTATGAATAACTTCACATAATAAACTTCATATAGAGATCTACACTACATCAAAGAAAGCATGCATAGCTAGTACTTTCATAATAAATCATATTGATGTGAATTATTTGGAAGTGTACAAAATCGCAACTAGTAGTATAGTTAAGTGAAAAGAGTGTCGAACCCACAAGGACTAATTAATTTATTGAGTACCGAAATTACTAAATTAACGACTATTTAGAAAATCTAAATTCAATAAAGAAAACAACTAAATTAAATTAACCTAAAGAACTAACTAAATTAATTCTAAGGAGCGGAATCTGAAATTTTGTTGTTTATTAATTGCAAAATTAATTATAGAGCTTTTGATTTCATTTGGTTAATCCCACACAATTTATAATTCCATGTGAATAAAAATATTATTTTTTTAAGTTGTAGACCAAAATTCCCTAAGTATTCAATGCTTTCTCTCGAACAACACCAAAAATATCTCCAACTAACAGTTTGTCATATCTCTATGCAAATTTAATTAATTGAAGACTCATTAAGTTCTATGGATTTCTTTATAATCACATCAATCGCAGTAAATCATCTCCAATTTTGCTCAATCAATGATGTTTAATTCTATAGTTCTAAACCAAAAATTACCTCTCTGTCTCTCCATGATCCAATAAATCATACAGAAGTTGGTCAAACAATTGTAAGCATTAAGAACAAAAATAAAACACACAACCATGAAGAAAATAGAAAAATAATATGAAATTAAAATTGTGTTATCAAAACTATGCTACATCAAGGTCCTAGAAAAATAAAATTAGTTCATAATAAAATTGTAACTAACAAACTTGTTCATGGATTGCATAATAAAATTAAGAGGAAGAAGAAAGAACTCTGTTTTGTTGGAAAAAATTTCGATTCGAAGTTCTTCGAAATCCGTGCTCAAACTTTATCTTCTTTCTTTTCTTTTCTCTGGTCTCCACGCCGAACTTTTGGATTTTTTTTTTTGATTCCCGAGCTGCCAACCAATGCCCACCTACCTCCCACGTCCTGTAGCCACCTCCTTTCAACAAAGGGCTTCACATCTGCACTTATATATAGGGAATTAGGAATAGGAGAGATGTAATTAGGTTTAGGTTAGTTTATTCGGATAATTAATTAATTAAGTAATTAGTATGATAAGTATATATTTTAAATAATTAATTAAGATTAATAGAATAGGTGATGTTGCTTTATCTAAAATTTTTTTTTTTAAAAATTTATTCCAAAATTTTATTGCACCCACTAGTTGACCATAATATTTTTATTAATTCTTCAAAGAGCCAATTTGTAAAAACATGTATTTGAGTGCTCAAACTTTTTAGAAATTTTCACCAAAAAATAAATTTGAATTTAAAAATCTTTATCCTTGTTTCTTCTTTGATTTTTACCAAAATTCATATCTTTTTGCACTTATAAATCTCATTCCTACAAAATCAAAAAAATAAATAAAAATAAGTAGAAATAAGATAAATTTCAAAGAAATAAACGAGAACTCGCAATTTTGATACATAAAAGAGTACTAAAATTTATGTATAAATTCAACTCATCAAATACCCCCAAACTTAAGATTTTGCTTGTCCTCGAGCAAAAAGAAAACCATAAATCTAAGAATAATAATCAATAGTAGGCTCAACTCATCACACTAAAAGGTCTTATCATGCAAGCATCAAAATTTTAACTTAAAACATAAACAATAGCAAATAAAGTAAAATCAAGTATACTCACTTTCTCCAGTGCAATTATTCATACATAATTCCAAACCCAATCATATTTGTCATGCAATTAATGTAATTATAGTATGTAAGAACTTCATCTAAGATCATCCCTTCTCACCACTACAAACCGAGTAGCAAACTAGAGGTTTTTTTTGTCTTCTTTAAGTTGTCATTTGCCTTTTGACGCGAATACAAACATTTGTGATGAATTCACCCGGTTACTCAACAAGTCACAAACTTAGGGTGCTTTACATACTCATATTTCAAGTTGCTGTTTGACGTAAAAGTAAACATTGGTGATGAATAGCCCTAGTTACTAAGCAACTCAAAACATTGGAGTAGATAGAACTTTATTCATATAATTTTTTTTTTCTTTTCATTAATACTCTATTTACTTAAACTCTGTTTAGGACTAGGTCAAAGGTGATAATCACAAGAAAAAGCATCATAGTTTTCTTTTATGTATAATCACATAACTGTCACAATTGTGTAAGGAATTTTGAAATTCAATAATCCTAAAGTAAATGAGTATGCTTAATCTTGCTTCATAAGCAACTGTCTATCCTAAAAAACATTATTTCAATTCTTTAGCACAATAAAGAACTCAAAAGTGTAATGGTAAGCCTAATTGAAATCTCTTTTGTTTTGTTTTTCTTTCCAAACAGATATAAAATAATAACATAAATTTGTAACCCTTCCCCCAAACTTGAATATCACATTGTCCTCAATAGGAAAGCAAAAAGAAAAAAAATGCAAAAAAGTTCAGAATTTCTCCCCTGATTCGTGTTAAAATTCTGCACGCGCGACGTTCATTGTTTTAGCAATATCTAGAGATGTAAATGTCCAAATGGCCTGATTCTTTTTGTTCTGGAAAGCTAAGACAATTGTCTACAATCGCTCTTTGAAACACTTTTCCAGATTCTGACTTCATCCTGCTTAAAATTAGCCATCAATGCAGGTGTAGAAAACAGGTCCGCCCGGCGACTTCCAAACTCGTGCAATCCTACAAAATAAAATCAAAAACTAAAATTAAAATAAACTAAAAGAAAAAGGAAATCTAATGCAGTAAAAAGAAAACATGGGTTGCCTCCCAAGAAGCGCTAAGTTTTAAGTGTCCAACCAGACGTTGTAGCTGATATGGTTATGTAACGCCAAGATCCAACAACATTCGAGCCTCTTTTCCAATAATTCTCTTCATATGTGGATTAGATTTTTTCTGTGCATCTGTCAAACTTGATGGTAGCGGCTCGAATTTCAGTCGTTTCTTTCTTGAAGATGGTGTCTTTGATATCCCCACCTCATTAAATGTCAGCTGAAAAGAAAAATTAATAGATGGTGCAACTTGAACGTATTCCAAAATATTTTTTTCTCAAATTCAAGAGTTACTGAATTAGTTGGACACACTTTAATTGGTAATTTCTCAACTTCCGCTCTATGTGTCTCTCCTACAATTAGATTAGTTTCACAAACTTGAAAATATGAGTGAGCTTCAGTAACAACCTCCATGGATTTAAAAACATCAAACATTACTTGCTCATCCTCAACCCTCAAAATAAGTTTTCCTTGTTGAACATCAATCAAAGCTCTCCCTATAGATAGAAAAGGTCGTCCCAAAATCAATGAAATTTGTTCATCTTGCTCCATGTCAAGCACTATGAAATCAGCGGGAAATATGAACTTGTCTATTTTCACCAAAACATCTTCAATTACTCCTCTTGGGTACTTAATAGATCTGTCCGCCAATTGCAATGAGATTGTGGTGGGTTTTGCTTCTCCAATACCTAATTTCCTGAAAACAGAATAAGGCATAAGATTAATACTTGCTCCTAAATCACATAAAGGTTTATCAAAATAAGAATTTCCAATAGTGCAAGGAATTGTAAAACTCCCTGGATCTTTAAGTTTAGGAGGCAGCTTCTTTTGTAAAATTGCACTACTCCCTTCGGTTAGCATCACTGTCTCATGTTCATCCAATTTTCTCTTGTTTGATAAAATTTTCTTAAAAAATTTAGCATATTTAGGCATATGTTCCAAAGCTTCAGTAAGAGGAATATTAATATACAATTTTTTAAAAATCTTAAAAATTTAGAAAATTGATTTTTGAGATTATTCTTTTGAAGTCGTTGCGGAAAAGGAATAGGTGGATCATAAGGTGAATTGGGGTAAGTTTCAGAATTAAAATCCCTGAAATCCGTGGTGTTTGAAGCTCCTTTGCTTTTCTTGGAATTCTCAATTTGGTGGTTGGCCACCTGCTGCGTTGGTTCCTCCAAAATTGATTCGTACTCATCTTTCTTTTCAACCACATTTTGTTCGGCAATTTCTTGTGGTTGTTCAATTGTTCTCCCACTTCTCAGTGTTATCACTTTGGCATGCTCCTTTGATTTGTCACTGTGTTACTAGGTAATGTTCCCGCTGTTCTCTCTGTAAGCATGTTTGAAATCTGACCAATCTGAGCCTCAAGGTTGTGATTGATGCCGTATTATTTTGTATCGCCAAATCTGTCTTCTGCATGTATCTCTGTCTTCTGCATGTATTGCATAAACATCTCTTTAAGTGTTGGCTTCTTTTCTTGATGCTGAAAATTCTGAGGTGGTTTAATTACTCCTTGATGGTTGTTCCAAAACAAATTAGGGTGGTTTCTCCATCCTTGATGATAAGTGTTCAAATAAGGATTGTTTTGATGTTGGAAATTGGACACATAATTTGCTTGATTGAAATTTGATTGAGCAAAAAGATTTCCCCTTGGCAATCAATACTTGGGTGATTTCTTGCACAATTATCACAAATAATATTAGTCTGAATAGAATTAACATTTATATTACCTAATTGTTTAGATAAAATATCAATTTGTGCAGTCAATGTGAATATAGGATCAAGCTCAAAAACTCCAGCCACTTTTCTCGGCATTGCTTTTTCTGTAGACCATTGGTGATTGTTGGATGCCATCGTGATACACTTCTATGTCCTAAAATATAGCTATTAAATAACAGAAAAACAAAAATAAAAATAAAAAATAAACAAAAAAAATAAATAGAAAAATCCAAATTAGTAGCAATCTAGCAATTATCAATATCAATAAAAGAATAATTAGTCCCCGACAGTGGCGCCAAAAACATGATGTGAATTATTTGCAAGTATACAAAATCACAACAAGTAGTATAGTTAAGTGAAAAGAGTGTCGAACCCACAAGGACTAATTATTTTATTGAGTACCGAAATTACTAAATTAACTACTATTTGGAAAATCGAAATTCAATAAAGAAAACAACTAAATTAAATTAATCTAAAGAACTAACTATATTAATTAAAAGGAGCGGAATATGGAATTTTATTGTTTATTAATTACAAAATTAATTCTTGGGCTTTTGATTTCACTAAGTTAATCCCACACAATTCATAAATCCATGTGAATAAAAATATTATTATTTTAAGTTGTAGGGCAAAATCCCTTAAGTATTCAATGCTTTCTCTCGAACAACACCAAAAATATCTCCGACTAACAGTTTGTCATATCTCTATGTAAATTTAATTAAATGAAGACTCATTAAGTTCTATGGATTTCTATATAGTCACATCAATCGTGGTAAATCATCTCGAACTTCGCTCAATCAATGGTGTTTAATTCTATAGTTCTACATCAAAAATTAACTCTCGATCTCTCAATGATTAAATAAATCATACAAAAGTTGGCCAAACAATTGTAAGCATTAAGAACAAAAATCAAACACACAACCATTAAAAAAATTAGAAAAATAATATGAAATTAAAATTGTGTTTTGAAAACTAGGCTACATCAAAGCCCTAGAAAAATAAACTTTGTTCATAATAAAATTGCAACTAGCAAACTTATTCATGGATTGCACAATAAAATTAAGAGAAGAAGAAGAAATAACTCTATTTCGTTGGAAAAAATTTCAATTAGAAGTTCTTCGAAATCCGCGCTAAAACATTATCTTCTTTCTTTTCTTTTCTCTGGTCTCCATGCCGAACTTTTGAAATTATTTATTTATTTATTTATTTATTTTTGATTCCTGAGCCGCCAACCAATGCCCACCTACCTCCCACGTCCTGTAGCCGCCTCCTTTCAACCGAGGGCTTCACATCTGCACTTATATATAGGAAAGGAGAAGAAGTGTGCTTCAAGGTGATCAAGAGTTTTTTTATCATAGAAAGGTATAATATAAATGTGATTACAGTCGAATGGAGAAAACGGTACAGAAAAAATCTTCAGACAGGCTCGCCAAGTAATAATGGGTGTGGGCTTTCAATTGTTGCTCCAATGGGGAAGTGGTTATTAATTGTCCCTCCATTAAAATATTCGAGGACCTGGTCGATAGCAATTCTCTTTCCATTGGAGCAATCCACTTATCCGTTCGTAAATAGATCAATCGTGGTGTCCCACCGCCTCCCCTGATTCCATCCCCTGTTAAGGTCACGCTGCTCAGTATTCCACCATTTGGTGAATCTCTTAGGGTGGTTTCTGATTTGACTAAATGTGTCGGTGAGTTACAACGCATCTCCTCCTCTACGATGTTGGCTTCAGGATGTCTTCAAGTCGATGCTGATTTCTTTTGCCCGTCGGTTAAAGAGAGGATTGATTCTTACTCTTTAAGAGACCATAAATCATATTTTCTTGTCTTGGTCTTTTACCAAGATATTGCTGATGCTCCCCCATTGCTAGCTAATTCACCCCTTGCGGCTCCCTTTCCCCCAGCAAAATCCTCTAATGTGCCCAGGTCTTTTTCTGTCGGTTCCTCTTCTCAGTCTGCCACTCTTTCGACCAAGTGGAGGAGGTTTCATAAGGATCAGCCCAGGAAAATTGTTCCGGTCCAGCGCAGACTGGTTATCGCTCCTCCCAAACCCAAAATCTTGCCTTCTAAAGCTCCTAATTTGGTCTAGATTAACCCAGATTTGGCGGTGGGGAAACCAATTCCCCCTCAACAAGGGGCGTTAACTGATCTTGCCTCTAAGCCCCCTGTGCCTATAGCCAGCTCTGATCCTCTGACCTCTGCCCTCCCGGTGACCTCCTGCCACCCTCCTTCTGCTGTGCAATATCCAGCTATTGCTTCTGAGAAGTGGCCCGATTGGGATGCGAATCCTTATTTCTCTTTAGACTGGGACAAATTCATGATTGCGATTCACTGCACCCCCTGCTCTGGGCCTGCTACTTCCTCCTTGCCTTCGAAAGTCTCTTCCTCTCCCTCTCTCAAGGTAGATGCTTAGGTAGAAAATGATGATCTGCTAGGCGATGAGTTGGTAGATCTGAAGTTTTCTCACTCCCAAAAGCAAGTATTCTTTCCTGCGATTTCTGTAGTTAATCACCTATTTTCTTCATATTGTTTGAAGTACTTCAACTTTGTCTTTGTTAGAATTAGCCTTTCTTCTTTTTCCATGAATATTTTCTATCTCGATTCCTATCTCACTACTTTTAGTCACTTCGTCCTGCCGGGCAGGATTCCTATTGATCCGAAAGTGGATCCTTTTCTTCCCATTAGTATAGGGCCTTCTGACCAAAGGCCTGCTTCTGCCCTTGTCTCGGTGGTCTCGACAGTGGGGTCTGTGGACTCAATAGCAGGGCCCCGCCCTGAGCAACATAGTTCTATCTGTTTCACATCAAAAGGAAAAAAAAAAGGCGGCTAAACCGAACAAAAAAGTGTTTCGGTCAGTCGATCTAGTGCTCGTATTTGAGCCATTAAAGAATCGAACCTGATGTCAGACCCTAAGTCGCCCCTTGCGGCTCAGTTCCGCAGTTGCGATTCATCTCCCCCCTCTTCTTGCTCGACTAGAAAGCAACATTATGGTTCCATATACCAAGTGCATGATGATTCTCTTTCCAATTTAGATATGCTTAGAATGACTAGGAAGATTGGTTTCCTAGTTGATTCGAATAATTTCATTAATTTTGATGCTATTCGCGATCGCAAAATTTCAAGAGCTTATGAGGCTAATGTTTTCACTACAACACATGTGCGATTTACCGGCGTATATTCCCCGGCATTTTACCATTCGCGCCGGGGTAGGGAGTGACCAGGAATGGGGCGTCAGACTGGATGGTTATACACCGGCGGCCTCTATAAAATACCGGGGAATCATGATATTTACCGGCGTTTTCTTTAGAAACGCTGGTGAATGGTATTATTCACCGGCGTTTTAATAACACACGCCGGGGAATATATAGATACATTCACCGACGTTTGTAATTTCAAACGCCGGTGAATTAACTGAGATAAATCCCCACGAACCCTAACATTTCGCTCGCTAATTTCCCAAACCCAATTTGGCCGCCTTCGTTTTACCTCCTCCCTCTTTCTATTTCGCGCGCTTCGCCTCCGTCCCTTCGTCATCTTCGATAGCCCAATTCGATTTCCCTCCTCCCTCTCTCTATTTCGCGGTGAATTTGCGATCGAAAACCACCGCTCGTCGCCCCGCTCTCTCACTATCTTCTACGCCACAGCTCGTCGCCCCCCTCTCTCTCTTCGGTAATTTCTCTTGATTTCTCTCATTTTCACTGTCAAAGATGTTGAATTCATGCATCTGATTATCATCTTAGCATTATTTTTTTACCAAAATGGGTTAACTTTCAACTAAGGATGCTAGCTGTATACCAAAATCCTCCAAATCTGTACAAGAATTGGGCGGAACAAACCTTGTGCAGGTTTCTTTGGAGCCACAAACATCAATGGTTTAGTTGGGATGAAGAATTAATAGAGAAACATATATGCTTAGATACTGGAAATTTTCATTTTCTTTTACTGTTAAAGAAGCTGAATTCATGCATCTGATTACCATCTTAGCATGATTTTTTACCAAAATGGGTTCACTGTCAACTAAGGGTGCTAGCTATATACCAAAATCCTCCAAATCTGTACAAGAATTAGGCGGAACAAACCTTGTGCAGGTTTCTTTTGGAGCCACAAACATCAATGGTTTAGTTGGGATGAAGAATTAATAGAGAAACATATATGCTTAGATACTGGAAATTTTCATTTTCTTTTACTGTTAAAGAAGCTGAATTCATGCATCTGATTACCATCTTAGCATGATTTTTTTACCAAAATTGGTTCACTGTCAACTAAGGATGCTAGCTGTATACCAAAATCCTCGAAATCTGTACAAGAATTGGGCGGAACAAACCTTGTGCAGGTTTCTTTTGGAGCCAAAAACATCAATGGTTTAGTTGGGATGAAGAATTAATAGAGAAACATATATGCTTAGATACTAGAAATTTTTATTTTCTTTTACTGTTAAAGAAGCTGAATTCATGCATCTGATTGCCATCTTAGCATGATTTTTTTACCAAAATGGGTTGACTGTCATCTAAGTATGCTAGCTGTATACCAAAATCCTCCAAATCTGTACAAGAATTGGGCTGAACAAACCTTGTGCTGGTTTCTTTTGGAGCCACAAACATCAATGATTTAGTTGGGATGAAGAATTAATAGACAAACATATATGCTTAGATACTAGAAATTTTCATTTTCTTTTACTTTTAAAGAAGCTGAATTCGTGCATCTGATTGTCATCTAAGGATGCTAGCTGTATACCAAAATCCTCCAAATCTGTACAAGAATTGGGCTGAACAAACCTTGTGCAGGTTTCTTTTGGAGCTACAAACATCAATAATTTAGTTGGGATGAAGAATTAATAGAGAAACATATTAGTAGCCATATTAGTTTCTTTTGTGCAGGTTTATTATTATTATTATTATTATTATTATTATTATTATTATTATTATTATTATTATTATTTTGGGATAAGTAACTGATTATTAGTAGCCATGAACAGAATAGTTCATGAGTCATCAGATCTTCTTGTTACCGTATTTACAGCACGACGCCCTCGTTATTTGTCCGATACCTCTTCCTCAGCAAATACCCTTTACCATCATCATCTCCTTGAACGGAAAGCCAAATACAGGGGACACTATAGTCGAATCGATATTACACTCGAACACAAGGTGTGCGATAAAATGCCACTAAGGTGGTTGTGATAATTTCCACAAAGGTAGTTTAGGGTTATGTGAATATAGTAGATTGTATTAAGATTTAATTGTTTTTTTATACATTTTTGGAACCACGATTTTTTTATTTTACAGTTAATTGTTATATCGTTTATTTATTTGCCGCTAGTGATGGTTTTAAAAAAGGTGAAATTAAATATACAAAATGCCTTTTACTGTTAATACTATTTAATATGTCAAATTTTAATTCTAGATTGTGTGCTATTGTTATAATGGATAGAAGTTGGATTAGTAAACCACGATTATCCAAGGAGTACCGTGATGGTATTAAAGATTTTATTATCTTTGCCAAATGACATTCCCGTGATCCCAACCTAATCCTTTGTCCATGCCTCCAGTGTACAAATTGTAATTTGAGGACATGTGACGTAGTACATACATATTTGTTTGTCAACGGTTTTCTTCAAGGGTACACACGGTGGTTTTGTCATTGAGAGGAACATACGTTTGCTCCTGTTCGTCCGGTTGTATGAGAAAATGAAGATGAGCCCTTAGTGAACGAAGACTTAAGTGTTCCCGATGAGATGCATGCTTTGTTGCAAGACGCCTTGGGGATTCATAATGTTTCTTTCCACACCAATAATCCAACAACCCAAGTTCATAATGAGTCAACAGAAACATCACACATTGGTGGTGGGGTGGACGAGGAAATGCCTGACCTCGCCCTTGAAAATAATAAACAGTAAGAAGCCTTCGCTAAGTTGCTTGAAGATGCTAGTACTCCGCTGTACCGCGATTGCACCAAATTCTCTAAATTCTCATTCATTGTCAGACTATTTCAGATTAAATATTTAAATGGGTGGTCTGCTAAGTCCTTCAGTATGCTACTTGAACTGTTGAATGAAGCATTTCCAGAAATTTGTATTCCAAACTCAGCCTATAAAATCAAGAAATTCCTAAGTTCTTTTGATCTAGGGTGTGAGAAGATAGCAGCATGTCCAAATGACTGTATGCTTTTCATGGGAGGTAAGGAAAGTCTGGAGAATTGCGAAGTCTGTGGTTCTTCGAAATGGACAGAAACACCAAATCAAGACGATCAAGCCAGTGGATCTACTAAGCAAAGTAGGAGAAAGAAGCCTGCCAAAATACTACGTTACTTTCCTCTGATTCCTAGGCTACAAAGGTTGTTTATGTCTACGAAAACTTCTTCTGATATGAAATGGCATGCTGAAGTGATGGGATTCTTAGACATCCTGCTGATTCTCAATCTTGGAAAGAATTTGATGAAAGATATCCCGATTTTGCGGAAGATCCTCGAAATGTGAGACTTGGACTAGCTAGTGATGGTTTCAACTCTTTTAGGTAAATGAGTAGTACATAAAGCATATGGCCTGTTGTGTTAATACTATACAATTTGCCGCCTTGGAAATGCATGAAGCAGTCCTCATTTATTTTGTCCATGATAGTTCCTGGAACGAAAGGTCCTGGAAATGATATAGATGTGTACCTACAGCCGTTAATAGATGAACTTAAGAAATTGTGGGTGGGTGTTCCAACCTATGATGCTGTGGCTCAAGAAACATTTTCTCTTCGGGTCGTGTTGTCTTGGACAATCAATGATTTTCCAGCATATGCAAATTTATCAGGATATAGCACTAAAGGACGTTATGCATGTCCTTGTTGTGCTGACCAAACTAGTTCAAGGTGGTTGTACAATGGCAGAAAGTTTTTCTATATGGGTCATATGAGATGGTTGCCTGACACACATATATTTCGGGCAGAGACAGCGACATTTGATGGTACCGACGAGTGGGAACATGCTCCTGAAGCTTCTTCTGGGTCAGATATTTTGAGGCGGGTAGATGGTCATCAGTTCAAATATGGAAAAGAACCACAAGTCAGCAAAAAAGGCAAGAAAAGGGCAAGGCCGGAGCAAGGTGAGGAGACCGATCTATGTGGCGAAGATGAGGATCAGAACATGACGAGTTTAGGTGCATGGAAGAAGAAGAGTATTTTCTTCAAGTTGCCGTATTGGGAATTCAACTTATTGCGACATAATTTAGATGTGATGCATATCGAAAAAAATATTGGTGAAAATTGTATAGGAACAGTTATGGGAGATGACCGGAAGACAAAGGACAATCTCAAGAGCCGACTTGATTTGAAGTCAATGGGCATCCGACATGAGTTGCACCCTGAGGAATTACCGAACGGGAAAGTAATCCTACCTCCTGCAATCTATTCAATGACAAAATCGGAGTTTGAATTGTTTTGCAAAGTTCTACTGGAACTTAAAGTTCCTGATGGCTATTCTTCTAACATCGCCAGATGTGTCAACTTTAAAGAGAAGAGGCTTCAGGGTCTAAAGTCACACGACTACCACATCCTAATGCAGGATCTCCTTCCTGTGGCCCTAAGGTCTTCAATGTGTGAGCAAATCACTACTGTCCTGAAAGACCTTTGTAACATATATAAAGGTATTTGCTCAAGAATGCTTCGTGTTGAAGATATTGACCAATTGGAGCAGTGGGCGGTATTGACACTTAGTAAAATGGAGATGATATTTCCGCCATCGTTCTTCACTATAATGATTCACTTGATAATCCACCTTGCTAGTGAAGCCAGAATCGGCTGTAACGCCCCGAATCCTAAATACACTGAATTCGAGATGTTCTACAGGATCTTTTCACTTCCTTTAGTACAATTTTACAAGGAAATTTAAACCTTTCTCTTTACACCAGAGTTTACATCAATATTACACTTTACATTGCACAGCGGAAGTAAAATTTTACAACAGTGAAAATAAATATACAACAACATGGAGTAATCTTTAAGCAGTTGTTCCTCTTTAATCTTTATCAAGCCATTTACCTGCATATAAGACTGTGGGTACGTCAGTTTATTCAACAAACGATCATTATACACGGCCATCCTCTCTATGCCGGAAATAGTATAACTTATTTTCCATATTTAGCAAACACAAACTTGTCACATATCAAACTAAAGGGACTATCCTATTGATGTCGTGTTGTGATTGTGCACTTAGTCCTTAAATGCAATTATTTATATTAGATGACACTAATGCGCACTTGTTCGGATTCTATGCATCCCATACTACATAGGTCCGAGGGCAAGCCTCTTAATCGTTCTTCATCTTTGTAGGGTTCAATCCCTCGCCATGACTTAATCTACTACTGTAATTACGGTAGGTATCCTAGATGATCTATGAGTGCAAGTACGTGTATAGATTACCTGGAGGGGAATCCCACGTCATGTCACGACTCATCGTGAAGAACCTGTGGCAATTCAGCCTCCTTCATGGCACATGATCCTCATGCAGTCACCAAACATCCCACAAGTGTCACCACCGGGACGGTACCCTGGAGCAGTATCCACGTCATGTCACGACTCATCGTGAAGAACCTGTGAAATACTCTCCGCCGCAAATCCGATGGCCCTCAACTCGTGTTTTTCTCCTACTTTCATCACGTCTCCACTATGTACTAATCCTTAGTTTTTATTAAAATCATGAACAAGAATCAAAGCTCTAGAGTTAGCCTCTCCACTAAACCGGACTTATTCATTCATTCAATATGACCAACCTTGGTCTTTCTTTTCAATTTTCATTTCCAAATGCCGGGGGAGACTTAGCTACTCTTTTTGGTTTCAATTTTCAATTCACAATTTCTAAAATGAGCATTTCTAATTCATAAATTTCCATGTTGAGTCATCACACTCAAAAGTATATTTCTTTCCAATCATGATTTCTAATTCGTTCAAATAGTGCATAACTATACATGAATTTCGTATGCTTTATCAATTATCACTTTTACTTTGAAATTCACTTCACTAACGAATATTCACAATTCACATTTTTCACACTATTCTCGAATGAGAACAATTCACATCCATCACATAATAAAAGACCACAATAATCTTCTAATTCTTCATTTCAAACTCTTTTTGCAAGGTATAATTTTCACAAAGTATACACATAGAACCATAGTTCTATTTATGCATTTTATTCTCAAATCATAGTCTATTTCATGCAAATAATTCCCAAATCATTTTTATAAAGTCCCATATAATTTTAGAAGAATAACCATATTTTTTCCATAACTTTTGGACAATTAAAACCCCAAAAAAATAATTTTTTTCAATCTTGCCGAGGGCAAGATTCGAACCCAGTACCCCAGAGAACACAGCCAACCGCACAAGCCACTAGGCCGCATGTGCTAAGCAGTATAAAGGGAAAGCCGAGGGTATTTAAGGCTTTCGATCGCTGATTCTTCTTTTTAAAAAATTACATGAAACAATATAGTGCCGCAAGGATTCGAACCAGTCACCACCGTGAACCCAACCGCGCACTATAACCACTTGAGCTACGGCTCAGGTTGTCACTAGTATAATTCCAATTTTATTTAACCCATACTCTTTGTTATTTAGAACATTTCGGCGTTCAACAAAGTTGCATATCACATTGTTCTTACTAATATACTGTACAAATCTGAATTAATCATTTTCCATCATGAATTTCATTCCAGTATATGAAAAATAATTTCTTAAATAATTAGACATAATTTCCTCCATAATTGACACATTTCTACCATACAATTTGGTTAATGTGACATACTACTAATACAATTTTATTTTTGACATTATAATTTCATCAATCTCTATAATAATTCTCTACTCTTATTCATTTTCCAAACATAAGAATTCCTCTTAATTTATTCGCTACCACGCCATACAAGGTTTCCAATTTAGCACAAAAAGTGACACAATCGATGTACTAACTTTTGCACATAATTTTTCATGCTACTAATAAATGTTCCTTCACATAATTTATAGCCAAATTCATATTGCACACAACTTAAATTTTACTAATAACTACACACATACCTTGCATATCAATAAGTTAATCAATTAGAGATCATCTTTTCAATTAAAATGTGCATTCTTATTAGTCATTTTCATGCATTATTTTGATAATTTAATCTAGCATGCATTCCTATGTTAGAAATAGGAAAATTTACCCACCTTGTTGAAGAAAAGAACAATTAGCAAACTCCTAGACGAATGTCCTTGCAACGAGATGCTCCTCCTCCTTGAATGCCGCACTCGAGCCTCCAAAAGCACCAAAACCGAGAGCTCCTTCCCTTTGAATGCCGGCCTCTTCTCCTTTTGTAGTTGCAAGCACCACTCCCACACACAACTCAATCTTTTATCTCACAAAAATTACTACTAGATAATATAATTGGACTATAGGTTTGGAAGAGAATAGTTTGGCATAAGAAGAACTAGCCATGGGGGGTATTTATACTAAAAATCATGGGAAATAGATGGCTAGGATTGAAGTAGGAGTTAGGAACAAATGGTGGAGATTTAATGAGGAGTTACACAAACTACCCATGATGAGTAACCACCACACCATGATCCCAATCCAAAATTTGAGTTTCCCTCCAAAGAATGCAACCGGCCATGCTTGGAAAAAGTGTATATTGCACGTGTACGTGTAGTGCACGTGCATGCAACTAGGCCCAAAAATTGTACATTAATTTTTTGTATAAAAATAAAATAGTCTTTGAATGACAAGTTGTATAAAAATAGATGAATCCATGGGCTTTAGTTTATGGGCCAAAATAGTTATTTTAAAATAAAATAAATAAATTACATTTTGGGCTTAAAGAAAAAGGCTTTGTATCTAATTAAAATAAGGCTTTTGTATAAAATAATTAAAATCACATATTAAAATATCTTTACTCATCTTGATGAAAATATTAACCAAAATATTGCACGTGCACACTACGTGCAAAATAAATAATTTTTCATTAAATGAAAAATCAGGGCATTACAACACTCCCTCCTTAGAATAGTTCCGTCCCCGGAACTACAGTCAAGAGTGAGAAACAAAATACAACACAACACCAAAAAGATACAAAGATACAATCAAACAAAAAGCTCAGGATAGTCCTTCAACATCCTCTCCTTGGACTCCCAAGTAGCCTCTTCGACCAAATGGTTTCTCCAGACTACCTTGACCATCGGTATCGTCTTATTCCTCAAGATTTTCTCTCGACAATCAACAATCTCGACAGGAGACTCGATGTAATTCAGATCCAACTGCAAACCTTCCGGCACTTCAGGCAAATAATCACTCGGATCTGGAATATAACCTCTCAGCATAGATACATGAAAGACATTGTGCACCTGAGACAACTCTTCCGGTAATTCAAGCCGGTAAGCCGTCTTCCCGATCCTTTTCAATATCTTGTACGGGCCTATAAACCTCGGGGCTAATTTCCTGCCTTTGCCAAATCGAATCACACCTTTACTGGGCGATACTTTCAGAAAGACGAAGTCACCAACCTCAAACTCAAGGTCCCTTCTCCGGTTGTCTGCATAGCTTTTCTGCCTGCTCTGACCTTCTACCAACCTTTTCCTGATAAGAACAATCTTCTCAGAGGTTTGCTACACAAGCTCAGAACCAAACAACTGACGCTCCCCAACTTCAAACCAACAAACAGGTGTCCTGCACTTCCTGGCATACAGAGCTTCATACGGCGCCATCCTGATGCTAGCCTGAAAACTGTTGTTGTAGGCAAACTCTACCAAAGGTAAATGCCTTTCCCAACTGCCTCCAAAGCCTAGTATACAACACCGAAGCATATCCTCAAGAATACGGTTGACTCTCTCGGTCTGCCCATCGGTTTGCGGATGAAAAACAATGCTGAAATCTGTCTTGGGACCCAAAGCTGTCTGAAGACTCCTCTAGAAATGCGAAGTAAACCGCACATCTCGATCAGACACAATAGTTGACGGAACACCATGAAGCCGGACGATCTCACCAACATACAACTCAGCTAACTTGTCCATCGAAGCAGTGAGTTTCATTGCCAAAATTTGAGCGGACTTGGTTAGTCGATCGACTATGACCCAAATCGCATCATTACCTTTAGGACTCTTAGGCAATCTCTAATGAAATGCATACTGATGTTATCCCACTTCCATTCCGGAATAGGTAACGGCTGTAATAGATCTCCAAGTCTCTGATTTTCGGCTTTGACTTGCTGACAAACCTCACACTTCGCCACAAATTCAGCCACATCCCGCTTCAAACCTGACCACCAGAAATGCTGTTTGATGTCTTTGTACATCTTAGTACTCCCAGGATGTACCGACAAAAGAGTAGCATGCGCCTCCTGAAGAATACTCTCTTTCAGGTCCGCCTGATTTGGAACACATAGCCTATCTCCGAACCACAGCACTCCATCCCTGATTTGAAATCCAGGCAACCTGCCAGCACCAACCTGCTCCTTCATCTCCAAGATATCAGCATCAACCTCCTGACTTGCAATGATCCTTGCATTCAATGTAGGCTGAAGCCTCAACTGAGCCAAAGATGCTCCCAATCCTTGCAAGACAACCTCAATACCTGCTCGATCCAATTCCTCAATCAGATGCTTCTGAGTCATAATCAAACTGGCTAAGCTGCTCTTGCGACTAAGTGCATCAGCAACAACATTAGCCTTCCCAGGATGATACTTGATCTCAGGTCGCATGTCCTCAAGCACTTCCAACCATCTCCGCTGCCTCAGATTCAGATCCCTCTGCTGATATATATACTTCAAGCTCTTGTGGTCCATGTACATGTTCAACTTCTCACCGTACACGTAGTGTCTCCATTGCTTCAGGGCAAAGATAATCGCAGCCAACTCCAGATCATGAGTCAGGCAATTCTTCTCATGCGGTCGTAGTTGCCTAGACCCATAAGCGATTACTCTTTCCTCTTGCATTAAGACACAACCAAGCCCACGATGTGAAGCATCGCTATAGACATCATACTCAACACCTGCCCTAGGCAAAGCCAAAATAGGTGCAGTGGTCAGCTTCTCTTTCAACTCCTGAAACCTCGCCTCACATTGCTCAGTCCACTTGAAGTTCACATTCTTCTTGGTCAGTCCAGTAAGCGGCACGGCTATCTGAGCATAACCTTGAATGAATCTCCTGTAGTATCCAGTCATTCCAAGAAAACTTCTGACTTCCTTTACTGTAGTAGGCCTAGCCCAATCTCTCACTGCCTCTATCTTCTGAGGGTCAGTTGCCACTCCCTCCTTAGAAAGGTGTGTCCTAGGAATGCCACTTCAGATTTCCAGAAATCACACTTGGATAACTTGGCATACAATTTCTGCTCTTCCAGCTTCTTCAAAACTGCTGCCAGATGCTCGGTGTGCTCCTCCTCTGACTTGGAGTATACGAGAATATCGTCGATAAACACCACGACGAAAGAATCAATGAACGTCCTCAGAACTCTGTTCATCAAATCCATGAAGATTGCGGGTGCATTCGTCACTCCAAATGGCATAACTAAGAATTCGTAATGCCCATGTCGAGTTCTAAATGCAGTTTTGTGCACATCTTCAGCTTTCACTCGAACTTGGTGATATCCTGATCGAAGATCTATTTTGGAGAAAACAGCTGCTCCTTGTAGACGATCGAACAAATTATCAATTCGAGGCATAGGATACTTATTCTGAACAGTGACCTTATTCAGCTCTCGGTAATCGATACACATCCTTATCGATCCATCCTTCTTCTTTACCAAAAGCACTGGTGCTCCCCAAGGTAATGCACTAGGTTGAATAAAGCCTTTCTCCAACAGTTCCTCAATCTGCCATTTCACCTCATCCTGTTCCACTGGAGCCATCCCATACGGTGCCTTAGAAATGGGTGCACTTTCCGGTTGAACAGTGATGCTGAACTCTACATCACGATGCGGGGGTAACCTAGGAAAATCTTCCAAAAACACAGTCGGATAGTTCCGAACCACAGGAATCCCTTGCACTTCCACAGGAGTCTCTTCCTTGCGGATAGCTGCCACCAGCTTAGAACATTTCTTCTTCCCTTGGAAAGTGACTTAAGGTCCACCTGGAGCCTTCACTGTTACCGTCTTGGTCTTGCACTCGATACTTGCACTGTACACCGACATCCAATCAATGTCAATGATAACATCGACTCCTAAGATAGTCAGCTCGATCAGATCAATGCCAAAGATTCGATCTCCAATTACAATCTCGCAATCAGCATAATACCGATCAGTAGTTAAAGTTTCCCCTGATGGAGTAGCTACTGCTAAGATCCTGCCTGGAAAAATCTTCGGTTCAACTCCCAGCACTTTAGCAAATTTAGGAGACACAAAATTATGAGAGGATCCAGTATCGAACAACACAACAGGCTTTCATTCCATATTCTGATGTAAAAGGTCCATCAAATTCGAAGTATGAAACATGATCTTTCAAGTCAATATTTCCATCTCATTGAATTCCAAACTTTATACATTCGAATTGAAAAACATTTCTTGACATCAGAATGAGAGATAGTAGAAGCTATAACAGTCTAACTCCTACGGTTCCTCTTCGCTTCTCGAAGTTCTCCCCGTAGTTCATCAACTTCATCCTTCAGCACATCGGTCAAATTCCTCCTCTTCTCGAGTTCCCATATACGATGACTGAGAACAGAATAGTCGTCCTTTCGCTTTGCCAGCTGAGCCTCCAATAATCCGACTCTCTCTCGCAGTATTTCTACCTGCCTCTGAAGAGAAGTCACAAGACTATTTGGAACTGGTTCTTCTTCTTCATCAGAAGAAGAGTCATCAGATAAATCCGGAGGTAGGGTGATCTCTCGGGATTCAGGCCATTCTTCTCCGTCAGAATCTGCTTGCCCTGGGTAGTACTCGTCCTCGGAATCTGCCTGTCCAGGATGGTACTCTTCCTCGATGATATGCCAGTCGTCGTCCCCAGCAGGGTCAAAGTGGTCAGCCATCTTAGAAATAGAGAGGAAGAAGCATAAGTCATAGAGCAACACAAATGTAAGTCACTTACATTTAAATCTCTAGACTCAAACACACACTCTAATGTCCACTTCTAGGCTGTCGTTCCTTATAAATTTGTACAAGTGTGAAAGCGTGGCTCTGATACCACTCTGTAACGCCCCGAATCCCAAATACACTGAATTCGAGATGTTCTACAGGATCTTTTCACTTCCTTTAGTACAATTTTACAAGGAAATTTAAACCTTTCTCTTTACATCAGAGTTTACATCAATATTACACTTTACATTGCACAGCGGAAGTAAAATTTTACAACAGTAAAAATAAATATACAACAACATGGAGTAATCTTTAAGCAGTTGTTCTCTTTAATCTTTATCAAGCCATTTACCTGCATATAAGACTGTGGGTACGTCAGTTTATTCAACCGACGATCATTATACACGGCCATCCTCTCTATGCCGGAAATAGTATAACTTATTTTTCATATTTAGCAAACACAAACTTGTCACATATCAAACTAAAGGGACTATCCTATTGATGT
This sequence comes from Hemerocallis citrina, assembly GCA_017893485.1. Taxonomy (NCBI): domain Eukaryota; kingdom Viridiplantae; phylum Streptophyta; class Magnoliopsida; order Asparagales; family Asphodelaceae; genus Hemerocallis; species Hemerocallis citrina. Next base: position 129,971,513 of record CM030359.1, read on the forward strand.
CGTGTTGTGATTGTGCACTTAGTCCTTAATGCAATTATTTATATTAGATGACACTAATGCGCACTTGTTCGGATTCTATGCATCCCATACTACATAGGTCCGAGGGCAAGCCTCTTAATCGTTCTTTATCTTTGTAGGGTTCAATCCCTCGCCATGACTTAATCTACTACTGTAATTACGGTAGGTATCCTAGATGATCTATGAGTGCAAGCACGTGTACAGAAAACCTGGAGGGGAATCCCACGTCATGTCACGACTCATCGTGAAGAACCTGTGGCAATTCAGCCTCCTTCATGGCACACGATCCTCATGCAGTCACCAAACATCCCACAAGTGTCACCACCGAGACGGTACCCTGGAGCAGTATCCATGTCATGTCACGACTCATCGTGAACAATCTGTGAAATACTCTCCGCCACAAATCCGATGGCCCTCAACTCGTGTTTTTCTCCTACTTTCATCACGTCTCCACTATGTACTAATCCTTAGTTTTTATTAAAATCATGAACAAGAATCAAAGCTCTAGAGTTAGCCTCTCCACTAAACCGGACTTATTCATTCATTCAATATGACCAACCTTGGTCTTTCTTTTCAATTTTCATTTCCAAATGCCGGGGGAGACTTAGCTACTCTTTTTGGTTTCAATTTTCAATTCACAATTTCTAAAATGAGCATTTCTAATTCATAAATTTCCATGTTGAGTCATCACACTCAAAAGTATATTTCTTTCCAATCATGATTTCTAATTCGTTCAAATAGTCCATAACTATACATGAATTTCGTATGCTTTATCAATTATCATTTTTACTTTGAAATTCACTTCACTAACGAATATTCACAATTCACATTTTTCACACTATTCTCGAATGAGAACAATTCACATCCATCACATAATAAAAGACCACAATAATCTTCTAATTCTTCATTTCAAACTCTTTTTGCAAGGTATAATTTTCACAAAGTATACACATAGAACCATAGTTCTATTTATGCATTTTATTCTCAAATCATAGTCTATTTCATGCAAATAATTCCCAAATCATTTTTATAAAGTCCCATATAATTTTAGAAGAATAACCATATTTTTTCCATAACTTTTGGACAATTAAAACCCCAAAAAAATAATTTTTTTCAATCTTGCCGAGGGCAAGATTCGAACCCAGTACCCCAGAGAACACAGCCAACCGTACAAGCCACTAGGCCGCATGTGCTAAGCGGTATAAAGGGAAAGCCGAGGGTATTTAAGGCTTTCGATCGCTGATTCTTCTTTTTAAAAAATTACATGAAACAATATAGTGCCGCAAGGATTCGAACCAGTCACCACCGTGAACCCAACCGCGCACTATAACCACTTGAGCTACGGTTCAGGTTGTCACTAGTATAATTCCAATTTTATTTAACCCATACTCTCTGTTATTTAGAACATTTCGGCGTTCAACAAAGTTGCATATCACATTGTTCTTACTAATATACTGTACAAATCCGAATTAATCATTTTCCATCATGAATTTCATTCCAGTATATGAAAAATAATTTCTTAAATAATTAGACATAATTTCCTCCATAATTGACACATTTCTACCGTACAATTTGGTTAATGTGACATACTACTAATACAATTTTATTTTTGACATTATAATTTCATCAATCTCTATAATAATTCTCTACTCTTATTCATTTTCCAAACATAAGAATTCCTCTTAATTTATTCGCTACCACGCCATACAAGGTTTCCAATTTAGCACAAAAAGTGACACAATCGATGTACTAACTTTTGCACATAATTTTTCATGCTACTAACAAATGTTCCTTCACATAATTTATAGTCACATTCATATTGCACACAACTTAAATTTTACTAATAACAACACACATACCTTGCATATCAATAAGTTAATCAATTAGAGATCATCTTTTCAATTAAAATGTGCATTCTTATTAGTCATTTTCATGCATTATTTTGATAATTTAATCTAGCATGCATTCCTATGTTAGAAATAGGAAAATTTACCCACCTTGTTGAAGAAAAGAACAATTAGCAAACTCCTAGACGAATGTCCTTGCAACGAGATGCTCCTCCTCCTTGAATGCCGCACTCGAGCCTCCAAAAGCACCAAAACCGAGAGCTCCTTCCCTTTGAATGCCGGCCTCTTCTCCTTTTGTAGTTGCAAGCACCACTCCCACACACAACTCAATCTTTTATCTCACAAAAATTACTACTAGATAATATAATTGGACTATAGGTTTGGAAGAGAATAGTTTGGCATAAGAAGAACTAGCCATGGGGGGTATTTATACTAAAAATCAAGGGAAATAGATGACTAGGATTGAAGTAGGAGTTAGGAACAAATGGTGGAGATTTAATGAGGAGTTACACAAACTACCCATGATGAGTAACCACCACACCATGATCCCCATCAAAAATTTGAGTTTTCCTCCAAAGAATGCAACCGGCCATGCTTGGAAAAAGTGCATATTGCACGTGTACGTGTAGTGCACGTGCATGCAACTAGGCCCAAAAATTGTACATTAATTTTTTGTATAAAAATAAAATAGTCTTTAAATGACAAGTTGTATAAAAATAGATGAATCCATAGGCTTTAGTTTATGGGCCAAAATAGTTATTTTAAAGTAAAATAAATAAATTACATTTTGGGCTTAAAGAAAAAGGCTTTGTGTCTAATTAAAATAAGGCTTTTGTATAAAATAATTAAAAGCACATATTAAAATATCTTTACTCATCTTGATGAAAATATTAACCAAAATATTGCACGTGCACACTACGTGCAAGATAAATAATTTTTCATTAAATGAAAAATCAGGGCATTACATCGGCGGTCCTGTTCACTATCGGTGGATGTACCCCATTGAGAGGTAAAAGAATTTATGCATCTTACAAAACAGAATTTTCAAAAGCTCATTTATTTTAATCCCCTACTCCGCTCTAATTTATTAATTATACATGTTCAGGTACCTATATCGGCTCAAGGGTTATGTTAAAAATAGAGCATATCCTGAAGGGTCAATAGCTCAGGGATATCTATCAGAGGAGTGTTCACATTTTTGTTTCAGGTATCTGCAAGGTGTAGAGACATCTTTGACTAGACCAAGGAGAAATCCAGACATTTCCAATCTTGATGGTGCTAAATATCTTTTTGATACCGTTGGCACTACTGTTGGTAAAGTTGATGCATTTGAGCTAGATAACTTAACGTGGGAACAGGCACATCGATATGTGCTAGACCACCATGCATCAGTGGAACCATTTCGAAAGTAAGTTGCTTTTGTAGCTTTTGAATTTAATTCGAATATAGTGAAAACCGCATAGTTCGATATTAACTTACTTTTGTTATTCCTTATTTCAATTGCTTGTATTTTAGCGAATTTGTCAGGGACATCAAACGAAGGGCTAGACCAAGAAGACTACCACCACGTGAACAAAACAAGTTGATGAATGAAAAATTTCATAAGGTGTTTGAATCTCATGTAGGTGAATTAAGAAAATGCAAGTTAATCTTCATTATATCTACATTATCCATGGTGCTGATACGATTTGCGCAAAATTAATAGGTACATTCTTTGGGTCCTGAAGGTGTGTCATCTGAAATACAAGTACTTGCCAAAGGTCCCTATAAGATGGCCAAAAGATACGGAGGATACATATTCAATAGCTTTAGATTTCGTACTAAGGATCGTGAATGTAATTTGAAGTCTAAAAATAGTGGAATGGTAGTAACTTCTAAGACTAGAAGTTATGCTTCCAAGTCGGACATGAGGCCGATAGATGGAGATCTCGACTACTATGGAGTGCTCACGGATATCATTGAGTTGAATTATTTTGGTCATTTTCGTGTTGTCTTATTTCGTGGGGATTGGGCTGAGTTTGATAGGAATTTTGCTAATAACAAGGATAAGTTAGGCTTCACAGTTGTAAACTTCTCAGAATTGATTCACATCGGTACACACATTAGCCACGAACCATTTGTGTTCCCATCCCAAGTGCAACAAGTGTTCTACATTGAAGATCCAACCCAGCCAAAATCGTATGTGGCTCTCGTTATGCAACCAAGAGATGTATTCCAACTGGGCGATACTTCAGAAGATGAAGACGGTGAAGTCATGAACAGTTACATTGCTTCTGAGTTTCCTATGTTTGATGTAAACACAACCGACGGCAGAATTTGCGGGACTTGGCTCCACAAGGATGGAGAAGAGGGCGATGTATTGGAAGATGTCGTATTGTAGTTTACTTGATTTTCATAGCTCAATATTATATGTCCTGTAATTTTTGTGTCTTAAATCTTGTTGTAATATTATATCTTGTAATTCCGAACATGTTGTATGTGAATTTAATAATTGGTTTAATTATCTTTCTATTTTCTACTGCTTGGTGTCATTTACATTAAACTATGCTTAGTGTCATTTGCATCAAACTATCATTGTAGTTGAATTTGTTACAAATCTCACTTTTTTAATTTTTTGTAATTATGTTGGTTTGTTAATCCTAGATAATTGTGGCAGTCAAACACAGGAGGGGGAGGGTAGCACGCCGCCCACTGTCAAAAAACATCGAGGGCGAACTAAGATGACAGGCATTTGGAAACTTAAGAATGACAAAACGATTGTGGTGGAGGAAAACGGTGTCGGGCAACCGGTTGGTGATAATGCAAGCAAATTCTCATCCTTTATTGGGGTAATAGCAAGGAACCCACGAATAATTCCACCGGTAAGTCTTTAAATTGGTAATTTTGAAGATATTATAATTTTGAATGCATGAAAGACACGTATTAGTGTTTGTGAGTCTGCATTGTGGCTGTCGTCTAGTGGCTGTCGTCTATGTTTCTTAATTGGGCTGTGATTAGAAAGAAAGGGCTCGAGTGGAGATCTGGAAACCCATATAGAGACATCTTGTTTATTATAATCTATTATTATTGTTGGACCAACCCCCTCTTGATGTGTGCGTGTGTTGAAGAGAAAGAAGGGATGAAAGAGAGTTGAGGAAAATGCCGCTATGTTAGCCTGGTGTATCCTCATTCTCTACCATTCCTCTTTCTGGCTCCATTTATGGCTTCTATATTAAATTGGTTTCCTTCCACGATGACAGTTCCGTAAAACTACACTTGATATGAGCCCTGTTCTTATTGTTCTTCAATAAAATTGGGAGTTTTGGTGATCCAACTAGTGATCATAGCTGCACCCCACTGCATACTCACAAACACTAATATGTGTCATTCATGCATTCTATGACCAACCCCACTTTGGCATATAGCATGCTTAGATGACATTCTATGACTTGCACACATGTTTGTTCAGCCTAATTCTTGTACAGATTTGGAGGATTTTGGTATACAGCTAGCATCCTTAGTTGACAGTGAACCCATTTTGGTAAAAAACCATGCTAAGATGACAATCAGATGCATGAATTCAGCTTCTTTAACAGTAAAAGAAAATGAAAATTTGCAGTATCTAAGCATATATGTTTCTCTATTAATTCTTCATCCCAACTAAATCATTGATGTTTCTGGCTCCAAAAGAAACCTGCACAAGGTTTGTTCTAACCAATTCTTGTACAGATGTTGGGAATTCTGAAGTTTTTAGATCCAGGATCACAAATTTTGATTGGGTTGTGATTGGATTGTTTAGTGACTGTCAACAAGTGTTCTTAATTGGGTTGTGATTAGAAAGAGAGGGCTCAAGTGGAGATATGGAAACCCATATAGAGACATCTCGTTCATAATAATTTATTATTATTGTTGTTCTTGTTGCTCTTGCTGTTGTTGCTGATGTCTCTTTATGTGCGTTTGCTGAAGAGAAAGCAGGGATGAGAGAGAGATGAGGAAAATACCGCTATGTTAGCCTGGTGTATCCTCATTCTCTACCATTCCTCTTTCTGACTTCTATATTTGGTTTCCTTCCACGATGACAGGTCCTTAAAACTACACTTGATATGAGCCCTATTCTTATTTTCTTCCAAATGGCATTTTCTTTAGAAAGTCGGGCTCCGAAGAATCGATCTATGACTAGAATCTCCATTCAAAGCCCAATCAAAATTTGTCATCCTGGATCTAAAATCTTCTTTGAGCCACAAACATCAATGGTTTAGTTGGGATGAAGAATTAATAAAGAAACATATATGCTTAGATACTAGAAATTTTCATTTTCTTTACTGTTAAAGAAGCTGAATTCATGCATCTGATTGCCATCTTAGCATGATTTTTTTACCAAAATGGGTTCACTGTCAACTAAGGATGCTGTATGTATACCAAAATCCTCCAAATCTATACAAGAATTGGGCGGAACAAACCTTGTGCAGGTTTCTATTGGAGCCACAAACATCATGATTTAGTTGGGATGAAGAATTAATAGAGAAACATATATGCTTAGATACTGGAAATTTTCATTTTCTTTTACTATTAAAGAGGCTGAATTCTTGCATCTGATTGCCATCTTAGCATGATTTTTTTTTACCGAAATGGGTTCACTGTCAACTAAGGATGCTGTATGTATACCAAAATCCTCCAAATCTATACAAGAATTGGGCTGAACAAACCTTGTGCAGGTTTATTTTGGAGGCACAAACATCAATGGTTTAGTTGGGATGAAGAATTAATAGAGAAACATATATGCTTAGATACTGGAAATTTTCATTTTCTTTTACTCTTATAGAAACTAAATTCATGCATCTGATTGCCATCTTAGCATGATTTTTTTACCAAAATGGGTTCACTGTCAACTAAGGATGCTAGCTGTACACCAAAATCCTCCAAATCTGTACAAGAATTGGGCAGAACAAACCTTGTGCAGGTTTCTTTTGGAGCCACAAACATCATGATTTAGTTGGGATGAAGAATTAATAGAGAAACATATATGCTTAGATACTGGAAATTTTCATTTTCTTTTACTGTTAAAGAAGCTGAATTCATGTATCTGATTGCCATCTTAGCATGAATTTTTTACCCAAATGGGTTCCATGTCAACTAAGGATGTTGTATGTATACCAAAATCCTCCAAATCTGTACAAGAATTGGGCTGAACAAACCCTGTGCAGGTTTATTTTGGAGCCACAAACATCAATGGTTTAGTTGGGATGAAGAATTAATAGAGAAACATATATGCTTAGATACTGGAAATTTTCATTTTCTTTTACTGTTAAAGAAACTGAATTCATGCATCTGATTGCCATCTTAGCATGATTTTTTTACCAAAATGGGTTCACTGTCAACTAAGGATGCTAGCTGTATACCAAAATCCTCCAAATCTGTACAAGAATTGGGTGGAACAAACCTTGTGCAGGTTTATTTTGGAGCCACAAACATCAATGGTTTAGTTGGGATGAAGAATTAATAGAGAAACATATATGCTTAGATACTGGAAATTTTCATTTTCTTTTACTGTTAAAGAAACTGAATTCATGCATCTGATTGCCATCTTAGCATGATTTTTTTACCAAAATGGGTTGACTGTCATCTAAGTATGCTAGCTGTATACCAAAATCCTCCAAATCTGTACAAGAATTGGGCCGAACAAACCTTTTGCAGGTTTCTTTTCGAGCCACAAACATCAATGGTTTAGTTAGGATTAAGAATTAATGGAGAAACATATATGCTTAGATACTGGAAATTTTCATTTTCTTTTACTGTTAAAGAAGCTGAATTCATGCATCTGATTGTCATCTTAGCATGATTTTTTAACCAAAATGGGTTAACTGTCAACTAAGGATGTTGTATGTATACAAAAAATCCTCCAAATCTGTACAAGAATTGGGCTGAACAAACATTGTGCAAGTTTCTTTTGGAGCCACAAACATCAATGGTTTAGTTGGGATGAAGAATTAATAGAGAAACATATATGCTTAGATACTGGAAATTTTCATTTTCTTTTACTGTTAAAGAAGCTGAATTCATGCATCTGATTGTCATCTTAGCATGATTTTTTTACCAAAATGGGTTAACTGTCAACTAAGGATGCTGTATGTATACTAAAATCCTCCAAATCTGTACAAGAATTGGGCTGAACAAACATTGTGTTGGTTTCTTTTGGAGCCACAAACATCAATGGTTTAGTTGGGATGAAGAATTAATAGAGAAACATATATGCATAGATACTGGAAATTTTCATTTTCTTTAACTGTTAAAGAAGCTGAATTCATGCATCTGATTGCCATCTTAGCATTATTTTTTTACCAAAATGGGTTCACTGTCAACTAAGAATGCTGTATGTATACCAAAATCCTCCAAATCTGTACAAGAATTGGGCTGAACAAACCTTGTGCAGGTTTCTTTTGGAGCCACAAACATCAATGGTTTAGTTGGGATGAATAATTAATAGAGAAACATATATGCTTAGAGACTGGAAATTTTCATTTTCTTTTACTGTTAAAGAAACTGAATTCATGCATCGGATTGCCATCTTAGCATGATTTTTTTACCAAAATGGGTTGACTGTCATCTAAGTATGCTAGCTGTATACCAAAATCCTCCAAATCTGTACAAGAATTGGGCTGAACAAACCTTGTGCAGGTTTCTTTTGGTGCCAGAAACATCAATGATTTAGTTGGGATGAAGAATTAATAGATAAACATATATGCTTAGATACTGGAAATTTTCATTATCTTTTACTGTTAAAGAAGCTGAATTCGTGCATCTGAAGATTTAAGATCCATGATGACAAATTTTGATTGGGATGTGATTGGATTGTTTAGTGGCTGTCGTCTATGTTCTTAATTGGGCTGTGATTAGAAAGAGAGGGCTCGAGTGGAGATCTGGAAACCCATATAGAGACATCTCGTTTATAACAATTTATTATTATTGTTGTTCTTGTCGCTCTTGCTGTTGTTGCTGATGTCTCTTTGTGTGCGTGTGCTGAAGGGAAAGAAGGGATGAGAGAGAGATGAGGAAAAGGCCGCTATGTTAGCCTGGTGTATCCTCATTCTCTACCATTTTCTGTTTCCATTTCTGGCTTCTATATTTGGTTTCCTTCCACGATGACAGTTCCTTAAAACTACACTTGATATGAGCCCCTTCTTATTTTTCTTATTTTTCTTATATTTGGTTTCCTTCCACGATGATAGTTTCATGGATTGTCTGAACAATCCACAAAAGACATGCTCAGATACTGGATTTTCATTTGTTTTACTGTTTTAGATACTGGATATTCCCTATCAGAGGAGAATATAAAGGTTTCAAGTTAGATACTTGATTTTCATTTGTTTTGCTGTTTTAGATATATTCAAAAACAAAATTAAGTACTAGCTTTTTAGCACTGCAATATAATTATTTTACCTCTCTATATATCATTAACAATTCCATTTGCAATTGGCACTTTGATCATAGAATTTTTGAATTGGGTAGATCTTTTTGCAAGTTCAAAAAATATGTATATTCTGTATTGTGGTCTACTGTTGAACTAAATTATTGTTTATTTTTCATAGAGCGGTCACCCGAGATGAAGGAAATTCTGATGATCAGCACTGAAGCTACTCGAGGGGTATGAATCTGTGGTCGGCCTACTCTAGTTGTTGTTGTTATGTTGTCCTTGTTATTGTTATGTTCTGGATTGTTGTTTTAAGTAATTGTTGAGATATTTGGGATGTTAATTACTGTATTTGTTAATTATGACACTGTGTTAATTATGCGGTGAATTTGGACGATTAATGGACTATGTGTGAAACTTTATTATCTTTAATTCTTGTGTTTGGTTGTGATTTACGCCTTAATATGCCTGAAATTGGTTGAATCAGTTGTGAATTAGTTTACAGGTTTTTTAAATGAAATTGTGAATTGAAATCAAATGGAAAACTGGAGCAGGAAAAACAAACGGGCATTCACTGGCGTATGAAATTGTGAATTGAAATCGAATGGAAAACTGGAGCAGGGAAAACAAACGGGGATACACCGGACGTTTCATAAAACGCCGGTGTATCTAATTGTTTAGTTAAAATTTCGTTAGAGAGGCATTTCCACACACGCCGGTGTACCCGTAAGTTGCAATAGTCCTAAGAAACACCGGCGTTTTATAAAACGCCGGTGAATATCTCTATAGCGGCATTTTACAACACGCCGGTGCTTGTAAGTAGGGAAAGAAGGACGCTCAGAAACAAGCATACACCGGCGTTCTATAACCGCCGGTAAATATTACACATTCACCAGCGTTTGTACAATCGCCGGTGAATAGATATATACCGGCGGTATGTGACCGCCGGTGAATGTATATTGGGGAAAGAACGACACCCAGAAATTGCCATATACCGGTGTTTGTCTGGCCGCCGGTGTATTTCGAAGATATACCAGCGTCTAGTAGAAACGCCGGTGAATACGCCTATCTTTTCGCGACGCTCGATTCGGTGGCATTTGTACCGGCATTTTTATAAACGCCGGTGAATGTTTCACCGGCGTAAAAAACCGCCGGTGAAGGTCTAAAAAAACGCCGGCGAATAGCTTCTGTGTTGTAGTATTTTAATGATTAGCATCTGTTGGAATATTTGGGGGCTTAGGTGTCTTTCTAAGCAACTAGCGTTAGCTCAACTTATTTCTTCCTCCCATTTTGATTTGATCTCTATTCAAGAATCGAAACTTGAATCCCTCTCGTCCGCCCTCTTACGTTCGATAGGCGGATCCTTAATCTCCCATTGGATTTCCCTTGATGCTAAAGGTACTAGAGGAGGTATCCTCTTCGGCTTCAAAGAATCCACTTTCTCTCTTATTTCGACTCGTAGGTTAACTTTCTTTCTACTGGTTCATCTTCACTGGTTTGAATTCAATCATGAGCTCACAGTTGTGTCTGTGTACGGTCCTTCTACTGCTGATCGTCGCGATGCTTTCTAGAGCGAACTTAACTCATTTCATCAAGACATCAATGGTTTCTGGATTTTCTGTGGTGATTTTAATGTTACCAGATTCTCTTTCGAGAGATCAGATTCTTCCACTTTCTCCTTAGACTCTTTCTGCTTTAATGATAGCATTCGTTCCCTCCAATTGACCGATCTGCCCCTAAATGGTAGATCATTCACCAGATCGAATATAAGGTCCCCTCCAATTTTAGCTAAGCTCGATCGCTTTCTAGTGTCTCCCTGACTGGATCAATTTCTTCCACATTTCTTTCGCTTCGGCCTTGCCCAGTCCCTCGTCAGATCACGTCCCTATCTCTTTGTCGTCGAACTTTAACTTCACTAGATCGTTTAAGTTTCGATTCGAAAATTTTTAGTTGCAGGACCAAACCTTCGTCAATCTCATCACAGAATGTCTTTCTTCTATTATGGGTTCGTCGGGTTTAGGTCGCATTTTGATTAAGCTTCACGCCATTAAATATGGTAGCAAAATTTGGCATAAAGAAAGAGCGGCCAACGATAACTTTCTTAAACAGGTTCTGTTGTCGACCATCGAATACATTGATCGTCTCGAGGAGATTGGTTCTATCTCGGACTCCCTTCGTTCCGAATGTGCGGATTGTAAAAGAAACTACTCGGATTTTCTCCGTATCAGCACATTAAATGGGTTCAGAGAGCCAAGTTTCGCTGGCTTAAGGAGGGCGACGCTAACACCGCCTTTTTCCACAATTTCGCATTGCACTGGCAGCGATACAATCATATTTCTTCTATTTTTGATAATGACAATGAATTATCTTCGGATTCCGATATCCATGCTTCTTTTCTACACTTCTATAAGGACCTGTTGGGTTCTTATAAACAACGTTCTATCCACCTAGACTGGCAGCAGCTGTATGGGCAGCAGTCGCACGATCTTTCGAGTTTGGAAGATCCCTTCACCTTAGAAGAGATCAAGCGAGCGGTGTTCTATTTGAAAAGCGACTCCTCCCCTAGTCCGGATGGCTTTCCAACCTTCTTTTTCCAACAGTTTTGGGATTGCCTCAAAGATGATCTCTTTAAAATGTTCTCAGATCTGCATCAAGGGAACTTTTCCTTCAATAGGATCAATTTTGTGCACATCGTCCTCATCCCCAAATTTTGGGGTGCTAATTTTGTGTCTAACTTTAGGCCTATCAGCCTCCTTAATACTACTTTCAAGATCATCATGAAAGTCCTCTCTACTCGTCTTAGTGACATTATCTCTCCTTTGATTGATCCCATGCAATTGGGTTTCAGTAAAGACCGTTTCATCCTGGATAGTGTGGCCTCGGCCCAAGAAATCATTTCTGGCTGTCATAGTTCTAATTCGGATGGGATCCTGTTGAAATTAGACTTTCAAAAAGCGTATGATAATGTGAGTTGGGACTTTCTTCTTGAAATTCTTTTTCACCGGGGTATTTTAGTTAATAGGATTTTATATAATAGGTATTGGTTCACTAATGGGTTTTAGGGATCAAAGAATAGGACATGACAATAATAAAAAAGAATAAATATAGGAAATCAAAATAATGGCCCGAACAAATGGAACGAAAAAAAAGACGGACAACGAATCAAGAACTCAAATAAAAAGAAGACAAAATAATAAAATGAAAATATATTGAAACAAAAATCTAATATACAGTCCAAGAGAAATACAAGAGGAATACAAAGAGAGAAAATACACCCAAACGAAAAAAAATGCACTCAAAAATGCACAAAATGAAAAACAGGGGTTACAAATCCTACCCACCTAATAGAAAGAATTTCGTCCTCGAAATTCAAACAAGCAGATACATAGGGTAACCCCCAAAAAGAAAAGAAAAGAACAAAACAAAACTACCCAAACAAATGAGGAAACTTCTGCTGAATCACTTCCTCCAGCTCCCAAGTCAACTCACCGAGCGAGTGAGGATTCCAAGAAACACGAACCAGCTTGATGACCTTGTTCTTAAGCACTTTCTCCCACTGATCCACAATAGCAACTGGCGGAATCTCACAAGTCAAATTCGGCCAAGCGGTCAACTCAGAATAGTCGATCACGTGGCTCTCATCTCGGATATATCTCCTGAATTGTGAGACATGAAAAACATCGTGCACTCTTGATAAAGCTGTCGGCAATGCAAGACGATAGGCCTGCCTTGCCTACTCGCTCCAAAATCTCAAATGGTCTAATAAATCTAGGGCTAAGCTTGCACCCACCACCAAACCGAATGACACCCTGCCAAGGTGATACCTTTAGGAAAACATGGTCACCAACCTCAAACTCCAAAGCCCTCCGATGGACATTAGCCCATCGCTTCTGCCTATCCTAAGCTGCCTGTAAATGCTTCCTGATCTGAACCACAACATCAACTGTCCTGGTGATCAACTCCGGACCCAACAACTCCCTCTCACCAATGTCATCCTAGCACACTGGTGATCTGCACTTCTGCCCATAGAGTGCCTCGAATGGAGAAGCTTTAACACTGGCTTGAAAGTTGTTATTGTACGAGAACTTTACAAGATGCAAATGGTCCTCCCATGATCCCCCAAACTGAAGCATACAGGGCCTCAACATATCCTCAAGAATCTGGATGGTCCGCTCTGACTGTCCATCAGTCTGGGGATGAAAAGCTATACTGTACTTGAATTTACTCCCCAAACTGTTCTGAAGACTCTCCTAGAACTGAGATCTGAATCTTGTATCCCTGTCGGATACAATACTAACTGGAACCCCATGAAGTCTAACAGTCTCTTGCATGTACCTCTCAGCTAGGCTCTCAGTAGACTGCCCGACACGAAAAGGAATGAAATGAGCACTCTTCGTCAAACGGTCGACAATCACCCAAATAGCATTGTGACCCTTAGGACTCCTTGTCAAAGCGGTCACAAAGTTCGTAGTGATATGTTCCCACTTCCACTCTGGATTACGAAGCGGTTGAAGAAATCCAGCAGTCCGCTGATGCTCTGCCTTAACCTACTGGCAGATCAAATACTGAGCAACAGACTAAGCCACACCCTCTTCATACCCTGCCACCAGAAAATGAAGCTTCAAATCCCGATACAACTTAGTACCGCCAGGATGGATAGAATACGAAGACTGGTGTGCTTCCTCAAGCAACCTCTGACGAACTTCACCCTCCGGGACACATAATCTGGACCCAAAACGAAGCAAACCATCAGCATGAATAACCATGTCCGTCCTGGACCCAGACTCAACCTCAGCTCGAAAACCCTACAACTGCGCATCACCAGCCTGAGCCTCTTTAATTTGATCAACAAGAGACGACTGAAGCTAGAGCGCCAAACAAATCCGACCAGAACTCGGCAACACAACATCCAACTGCAACCTCTGCATCTGCTGAATCAAATCCCTCTGCTTAGTCAAGAACATAACTGCCGGTCTCCTACTCAAAGCATCCGGCACCAAGTTTACTTTACAAGGATGGTATTGCAAACAGATGTCATAATCGGCCATAAGTTCCAACCAACGCCTTTGCCTCATGTTTAACTCCTTTTGGGTGAAGACGTACTTGAGACTTTTGTGGTATATAAAGATCTCCACTCGGTCTCCCGGTAAATAATGTCTCCACAGCTTCAAAGCATAAATCACTACCGCCAACTCCAAATCATGATTCGGATAGTTCTTCTCATGCGGCCTCAACTGCCTCGATGCATACACAACGACTCGGCCCTTCTGTATCAAAACTGCTCCGAGACCCTTATCCGAAGCATCACAGTGAATTACAAATCTGCCTGAACCATCTAGAATAGTCAACACAGGTGTTGACGTCAATCTGTTCTTCAACTCAACAAAAGCCTCACTGCAATCATCAGACCAACAAAACTTCTGATCCTTCCCAGTCAACTTAGTGAACGGTCCTGCTATCTTTGAAAAATATTGGACGAATTTCCGATAATAGCCAACTAAACCAAGAAAACTCCTGACCTATGAAACTGACTTAGGAACAGGCCAATCCTTCACAGCCTCAACCTTGGCCGGATCCATAGAAAGACCATCTCCTGAGATAATGTGCCCCAAGAATGAAACCCTGTCGAGCCAAAACTTGCACTTGCTGAGTTTTCCATAGAGCTGATTTTGTCTCAAAGTCTGCAGAACCACTCTAAGATTCTTAGCATGATCTGCCCGATTCCGAGAATACACCAAATATCATCAATGAAGACCACCACAAATTTATCCAAGAACTGAGAAAAGACCTGATTCATAAGACTCATGAATACAGCAGGCGCGTTCATGACCCCGAACGGCATCACAAGGTACTCATAGTGGCCATATCTGGTCCTGAAAGTAGTCTTCTGTACATCAGTCGCCTTCACTTTGACTTGATGATACCCAGAATGAAGATCCAACTTCGAGAAAACAGCAGTCCCACTAAACTGATCAAACAAATCATCGATCCTGGGCAACGGATACCAATTCTTCACAGTAACACTGTTTAGTTCCAGATAATCCACACACAGTCGACGACTACTATCCTTCTTGTTGACAAAAAGGACTGGAGCACCCCAAGGAGAAACACTGGGTCTGATGAACCCCAAATCAAGCAACTACTGAATCTTCACCTTAAGCTTTGCTAGCTCAACCAGTGCCATCCTGTAGGGACTCTTCGATATAGGCATCGTACCCGGCTGAACTTCAATACCAACTCCACATCCCTATCAGGGGGTAAGCCAGGCAACTCCTCTGGAAAAACATCCAGAAAATCTTGAACCACTAAAGGCGCAGCCTCATCCTGAATGCAATTCCATCGCACAAACCTTCTGACCAACTACAGTTCGGCCAAGGGAAGACTCCCTAGATTGGAACTCAAACTCTGTGCGATCTGGAATCTGGAACATGACCTTCTTGGCATGACATAATGGCGTGGGTTTCACCCAACCAATCCATACCCAGAATAACATCGAATCCTGAATTCCCAATTACAATCAAATTGGCTTTGAAATCTGCACTACAAATAATTACGGGATATTGCCTGCACTCCCGGGAATAAATGACAACTCCACCACCTGTCACAATGTTCCAAGCCTCTGACATGGTGCTACACTCCAACTGGTGGCGAGCCACAAATCGAGAGGAGACAAAAGAATGGGTTGTCCCGGAATAACAAAGAACATGAGCAGGCAGGGAAAGAGCACACACGGATGATACCTAAGGGAGAATCAAAAGAAAAAAGAAAAAGAATGGTTGAACAGGGGTGAGGAAAAAAAAATGCAGAAAGATAAAATGGAAGAAACAAATGCAAGAGAAAAGAAAAGAAGCAAAAGAAAGACAATAAAACAACAAACAATAAAAGCAAAATATACCTACAACAACCCCTTCAGCTGACTTTGCATCTGTAGGAGTCAAGTTGAAAGCCTGACCTCTCCTCGAAACAGCGGTCCTCTGACCGACAATCTGGCACTGAGGAAGAAGCGGTGGTCTAACTGGTCCACGAGCTGGGGACACCTGCTGAACGGGACCCATTGCTGGAAGAGCCAACTGCTGCTGCGACTGCGGATAATCCCGAACTGAGTGATTAGCCGAGCCACACCTAAAGCAACGGCGGCTGGTGCAAAAACTGTTCTTGCGCTCATGCCCAGACACCTGGCAGAGGTCGCAAAAACCACCCCTTAGGGAAACCAGCAGAAGGGTACGAAGCTGCCCAGATAGTACGGGCGGGAACAGGCCTCCGAGCAGGACCACCAGAAGGCCTAATAACAGCAGAGGAGTGCGGAATAGTCTGCTGAGAAAGAGCCAAACTACCACGAGCTTGCTCCTGAGCACGGGCTGCCTCAAGAGCTTCTGCATAAGTATGCAAGCGAAGGGAGACAAGCTGCACCCTAACCTCATGCTCAAGCCCCAAAATGAATCTACGAGCCCGGTCTTCTTCGTTCGCCACAAGAACGGCTGCAAAGCGACCGAGTCTAGTAAATTCAGCCACGTACTCGTCTACAAACTTGGAGCCCTATTTCAAGAAAGTTTGATGTTACAACATTGCAAGGACAATATGTAAAAAAATTCCATTACTAGAAA
Organism: Hemerocallis citrina; assembly: GCA_017893485.1. Lineage (NCBI taxonomy): Eukaryota > Viridiplantae > Streptophyta > Magnoliopsida > Asparagales > Asphodelaceae > Hemerocallis > Hemerocallis citrina. Next base: position 129,988,369 of record CM030359.1, read on the forward strand.
TAACGACCAACTTGTTTCAGGACTAAGAATTGTTGCTCCATCTCCACTCTAGGACTGCTAGGAAAGAACTTCTCGAAGAAGCCCCTAGTGAAAGTAGCCCACGTGATCGGTCTTTCGAGCCTTTCGGACTCGAACCTCCACCAAATATGAGCCAAGTCCACCAGCTGAATGGCAACCACATCCACTCGATCTGCATCTGCAACTCTAGCTGCCAAAAGTACTTGCTCTGTCCGAATCAACCACTGTTTAGCCTCCAAAGGCGTCTCAGTGCCTGAAAACCTGTCGGGATGCAGCCTCATGAAGTCCTGTGACTGTACCCTAGATGGGGAGGAAGAGCTTCCTGCACAGGCACAGCAGGCAAAAGAACTCGATTGGCTTCTAAAGCAGCTATCACCAAATCACTATGGTTCTGCTGCATATTGATAAAGCACTCAAGTACAGCAGTGACAGCCTCAAGCCCAGGCTGATCATCCGGAATATAAGAGGAACCTCTACGAGCCATAGTCTGCACAAAACCAAAAACAATCAGCATCCAAATCAAGGTTGATAATAATTAATTCATTTATGCATGCATGGTTGGTAAAATGTTGAGCCGATCTCAGTACGAGCCAAGCTTGTCTAATATATTAGACAACTAATACATTAGCCAAACCTGGACTCTGATACCACTAAAAATCTTATCACGCCCCGCTTCCCAAAAAGAAAATACGGAAGACGGATACGTGACTAAGCCCAGCGAATGATTTTCATCATCCATAAGCTTTTCAGAATCTTAACAACATCTCACAGAAATAATCAGAGTCAGAAGCAAAAGAATCAACCAAGTATGCATAATTGAATCAAATGGACCAGCAGAAATTTACTTGAAATCCAAAATATAATATAATCTCAAATAAATCATGTCTGGACAAGTTAATAATATCCTGGGTCACATTGCCCAAATACAAGAATAAATCCAAGTATCAAATACAATTGTTCAAGCAAATAACAGGAAATAATAATAACTCCAGCACTAATATTGCATATCACCAACACCATCTGGTACCTGTTCTCCAAAATCTGCAATTTAACAATTGCAGGGATAGGAAAAAGAAAACAAACTCCTGTCAATGCAATTTACGGGCCGCTTATAATGCAGGATACCAGTACATTGGGTAAATAACAAATATAAAGTAATAACAGAACAAACATAGCATGGTATAAGTGGGTCAACAGAAATGTAATATCTACACATGAATCAGGAAACAAATCAGATAACATGGTATATCAACAGATACAGATAACATGTGTCAAGTGTCAGTTGTTAGATGGTATGCAGACAGATATACAGATGGTAGTATCAGATGATAGACAGATAACAGATAATCAGATAACAGATGTCATATAAACAGATACAGATAATAGATAACAGATAACAGATATCATGTTCTTATAAGTCTTGTGTGATTACTATCTAGGTAGCACTTCATGCAGCCCACCTTACATGGTTGCTACATTCAAATAGTTTCACTTTAGATTTCATAGTGGAGTCTATAGGGCAGTGTACTCAGGGTTCAGATAGACAGATATCAGATAATCAGATCAGACAGACAGATAGAACCTAGCGGTTCTCTTCTTCCTTACACCTTCCTATAGGAAGTAATGTACACAGGGTCAGATAACAGAGTCGTGAATCATGTAATCATGAACACGTAACAGATAGGGAACACGAGCCCTCTTCTCAAAACACATTTCTATATTTTTAACTACTAGATCTTTCCTTTAACCCCGGCTTGGTCATTTTGTTATAATTAGTAGACAGACATGTATGTAAAGAAACAGAGTGATAATAGCATGATATAAACATGTAACAGGTTCAAGGTGACAGATAAACAGCTACAGATGATATACAGTTCATAAAGGAATAGAATCATGCAAATGTTAATTCAGGCCAGCAAGACACTACTGTACTAAAACAGGGATTCTCGTTGCTACAGAAATACAAATCTGAATCCGTCAAAGAATCTGGAAAATAGACTCCTTTCTGAATCCAGCAAACATATATAAGTCATATAGTATTTCACAAACTCAAGTCTCAAAACAGGTTTGAATCCAGAAAATGCGTTCAATCAGAAATCAGAAGATTGTATTCATAGTCAGGAAAACAGCATCAAAACACCTCAAATAAATCAGGAAAAATCTGGTATCAGAATATAAAGTTTCATAATTTTCCAGTAAGATTAGTTTAGTCAACAAAAATCAGAAAACATCAAGGAACAATAGCTTGGCAAATCTGAAATTCCCAACACTGCTGTATGAAAACTGTAATATCTTGCAAACCGTGAAACAAAATCCAAATCTACCAAAAGAAAAAGAAAATAGACAAAATAAGCTAACTTTCATATTTCATAAATATTTTTCATACAGGAAAAGAAACTAGGGTGAAAATATATTTCTTTACAGAACAGCGAGCAAAATCCAACAAGTATAGTTTTTATTCGAAAGCATGAAACATTAAGTAAATCTTATCAAATAAATCTACCGAAATTCTGGGTAATCCCTAATCAAGTATAGAAATACTTTCCAAAATTTCAGATCAAACTAATATGTTTAGCACTAGTATCAAAATAGTTTAGTCATCGAAATCATCAAGAAACAAAATGAAATACACCTCTGTAGTAAAACAATCATATTTCACACATACGAAAACGAAACCGATCAAGGTCAGAGAGTTTGGAAAGAAGACGGATTTCTCTAAAAATCATGTTTAATACTAAAGTTAAGATACTGACCTTAATGTGGTCTAAAATAGCATTCAAAACTGATCATCGACAAAATACAGATTTTCCTCTTAACAACAAATCAACATACAACATACGAATCTCGTTCTAAACAGAACCAAACATGTTATAGAGTCTACTAAGTGTCCAAATAACATGAAATAGGGTATATAGCATGTCCACAACAAGTATATCACATGGATCCAAACAAACATACGAATTCTCATAATTGTCTCATAAATATAATCACATCAAGAACAGTCAAAACTTAAGTTGTTTCATGTCAAATTTGTGTCGTGAGGCAACTATGGTCAATAGCACTATAGAGACAATACTCATAAACAATACTCCACACACGAGTTGTCTCTAGAATCCAACTACACTACAAGCAAAATTTATGACTTGTATCATACAAAGGAATTAAGTACAAGTTACTTGCCTTAACCGATGATGAAACCGACCAAAATCAAGAATAAGAATAATGAGAACAGATTCCCAGACAACGAACAACGAATACTAACGAACCACGAACAGGGAACACGAACACACCAAAACTCACGAGCACCAAGACACAAAAACAACCCGACCAACTCTTGAACGAACGCATGGACTTAATAAGACCGACACACACTCCAAGAGAGAAAGAGATAGTGGAGGGGAGAGCAACGATGCTAGCTGCGCCAGTCATCAGCCGTGTGTCAAAAGAGACAGCAAGAGGGAGGAACGGCGGAGAGGAGCAGCCACTACCGTCGCTTTTGACTGCGGGGAGGGGCAGGAGGGGGGTTCAGATGAGGCCGGAGGAGCAAGCTAGGGTCAGGAGGAAGTGCACACGCTCGGGAGAAAGGGAGAACAGAGGGAAACTATGGGGCGGCTAGGTAGGGGTGATCGGCTGCATGGAGAGGAGGGTTAAATATATATGGGGAGATTTAGGGTTTGGTAAGTATAGGAGGCGGCACAGGCACATGAGTTACCGGGTGTGGGTATGAATGCTAACGGGTTGGGTGTACTTAGGTTTTGGTAACAGGTAAACAGGGGAAGAATTAGAGGGGATTTAAATATGCTGATGGGATTATGGTAGATAGGATGTTGATAGGTTGGTTATGGTATAAAGACAGAGTATAGGATTTATATTGGGCAATTAATGGGTATTTGGTTTGTGTATTTTAGTGAATAGGATTTTATATAATAGGTATTGGTTCACTAATGGGTTTTAGGGATCAAAGAATAGGACATGACAATAATAAAAAAAATGAAATCAAAATAATGGCCCGAACAAATGGAACGAAACAAAAGACGGATAACGAATCAAGAACTCAAATAAAAAGAAGACAAAATAATAAAATGAAAATATATTGAAACAAAAATCCAATATACGGTCCAAGAGAAATACAAGAGGAATACAGAAAGAGAAAATACACCAAAACGGAAAAAAATACACAAAATGGAAAATAGGGGTTACAGATTCTCTATTAAAATATTTTCTAATCGGAAATTTTATTTATTTCGAATAATTGTATTTATTAATTTTAATTTCTATTTCTATTTGATCGACTATTTATATTATATATTGTTTGGATTATTTTAATAAATCTGTTAAACTTGAATTTGCATTTTGATATAAATATATTATTATTATTACTATTATCAGTATTATTTTTGTTAGTGTCGTTATTTGAAGTATCATTATTTTTATTGTTAATATTATTATTATTATTATTTTATTTTAAGCTGATCATACTCTATTTTATACGTATTCATTATTTGATTTAATGTACATGTATATATGTATGTTTTATAAATCCTATAATCCTAATTGTTCTCCGATTGCATTTTCAAACCCCAAAACCCTATAGCCTATCCCTTATTAGATTCAAACCCGCATCCATTAATCCAATACCATATAACCCTATTCATAAATACCCTAATAAGCTAACCCTAAACCCTATTACTGTGCAAACCCCCTGCAGCCGCCAACCTTCCATCTCCCCGTTCTTCATCTTCCACCTCCCGCTCGACCCAATTCCGATCTCATATTCACCCATCTTCATCCTCTGGCTGCCCCCGCTCCGATCCTCCTTATTGCCACTCCACCTGCACCCCAAGGCTGCCTTTAACTCCCCTGTCGACCATCGTCCTCCCCAACTCACCTCGCTCCGCAACCCATCCCTCCTCATCGAGCTCCAACCACCCATCATCGCCGTCGTCACCTGCTCCCCTAGTTGAGCCTCGACGCCACTGCTGTCTCGCTACCGCAGCGGTGCCCACACTCGTGGCCACTAGTCGCCAGCCGAAGTTCCCCGCCATTGTCACTGCTGTTGATCAAGGAGAAGGGTTATTTTGAATCTCTGCCATCCGATCTCACTAAGATCGTGACGATCATCAGATCTGATCTCCATCATCTTGATTGGATTAGAGCGATCTCAGCCGTCCGATTATCTTGATCTTGATCACCATCAAGATCCATGCCGATCCGATCCATCTGATCTCGATCGTCGATCAATGCCCTCATCCAATCAAGGCAAGTATCTTCTTGTACAATTTGTTGTTCTAGTACAAGCTTTATTTAAAAATACTGCAAGTAGATCGTAGTTATGACTCATCTTTGACTTATCATTTGACGACCTTATTTTATTCCTTATCAATTCCATGATCATAAGAGTCGCATATCCGTTTCACAACTAGTTGGATCCATTTTAGTTCCTAATTACTTGAACACATGAAACTAAGAACCACCTTGACTTGTAGATGCATGTTGTATGATGTATGTGTTGATTTTACTTCTTTTGAGTTGAGAAATAAATGTGACTTGCTGATTTGATACCTATTACATCCATATTTGCATCACACTCTAATCTAGACTCATACTAGTCATTTATCATGCCACTTTTATATAAAAGAAATTCACATATGCCGCTATTCCTGTCTTTGCTTGCTGTTTTAATCCCGATAATATCAGAATCTGGACTTGAGTTCTAAACATAAAATTTAGCCTCAGATGTCTAGTTTACTACCTTTTTGATGAAATTGAATTTCGAGTTACGGTTTGTGATTTATCGCAGTTTTACTGCTGCTGTGTCGTAGAATTTCAGATTCATGAATTTGCTGCACCACTTGACTTCACAATTAAATTAACTATTCTACCTATAAGATAATGACTTTAAATTTTTCATGTTGATACTAGACACACTAGAGGACATTCCCTAATTTTCCTGAAATTAATTAATGAAGTTACAGACTTGTTTCATACTTATAAACACAATTTTACAAATTCTGGCTGAACATAAATTATGTGTAGTTTGCTATTTTGATTCCAGTTGTTACCATTTCTATGTATCTTGTTTATATGCGCTAGAACCGGTAGGGAGTCTAATTTCTAGATTTTCTGACAGATCTAGATTTGGATTCTTGTAGAAACGGTAATCTCAGTTTTTGTGCAGCAACGTCATGATGTCTAGAATTGGAATTCTCGTCGTTCTTGATAATTTTAAATTGTTTTGACCCTCGAATATGCCTTCTAACTATCTTAAACTTGTTCCCTATTCTTGATCGTGTTTACTTGCCCTGTTTTGCACACTTTCATGCTTGTATTGATAATAATAATAAATAACAAGCCAGGGTTTAAGGGAAACACCATAGTAGTGGACAATATAGGTAAGTGTACTCGGAAGGGAGCTCGTGTTTCCCACTTGATACTTGTCTCATGAACTAGTATATTATTACTCGATTTATGGACTTGTTATTACTTGATTCATGAACTAGTATATTATTACTCAATTCATGGACTTGTTATTACTTGATTCATGAACTAGTATATTATTATTTGATTCATGACCTGTCATGTTATTACTTGACACATGAACTAGTTATATGATTACCCGATTCATGAACATGCTTGCTTGATACTTGATGCTTGAGTACACCGCCCTATAAAATCCACCACTAGGCCTAAACGTAACTGTTTGTATGTAGCAACCATGTGGTAAATAGATGGGACGCATGAAGTGATACCTAGATAGAATTAAACAATAGACTTAAGAATAACTTGTCACTTCTACACACTTGATACCCTAGTTGATACTTGTTAACTTGATACTTGTACGTGATACTTGTTACTTGATACAACTACATGCTCACTTGTTACTTGTTCCTACCACTTGTATTTGTTACCCGATCCTGTTACCTAATTTGTCTTACTTGCTAGCTAGTCTCTTGAACTAACTACTTGTTGCATCCTAGTCAAATCATGTTGTATATTCTTGATTCCATATCCTTGTTTCGTATTTTCTTGCACTTATTTTCATACCCTTGCTTGTACTACTTGTGCCCTAGCTTGCACTAAGTGCGTTTGTCTTGGTTTCTCCATTTTCTTCTGCATGATAAATACAAATTTTGGAGATCAACTGCCTGCTGGAGTTGGTGAGCAAACGTTCTAGGCTTCGATTGGGAAAATTTGCTTTAGTTATCTTGTATTTGAGTTTATTTACTTTTGTTGCTACTTGAAACTTGTAATGGGCTTGTAGTCCCGATGTTTTTACTTTTGATCCAGATCTTGAATTTATTTAGGATATTTATATTAGTTTCATATGTTTTTCTGTTGATTAATAAATTATTCATACATGCGTGGTTGAATGTATTTTGCTATATTTCTTGTTATGATGCTGAGTCGATCCTACAGCTTATGAATGATGAAAATCATTCGTTGGGCTTTGTCACACACTCGTATTCCGTATTCCTTTTGGGAAGCAGGGCATGACATTCCTGCCCAATTCAACACCTCCTTCAAAAAAGGGTGCATGGGAAACCTCAACCCCGAGATGAAGGCATCGAGCAGAAACATACAGAAGGTTTTCCGTCGGTCATAGCCCCGGGTTCGGCACCATCAACACATATTCCAAGGAAATGAAATAGCTCGCATGTATCAAAAGAAGGTCGGTGCTTGTCTGCACGCTCGGGATGTCCTCTACTGACGACTCGGTGAGGATGGTGGCACCCCGTACCGAACCAAATCCTCAAGGTCGTCCACGTACATTCCGATCGATCTCGGCTGCTGAAGATAGAGGATGTCAAGCCCGCCCTTTGGCTGATACGGGATGGGAGATCCTGGGCTGTCAGGAAAAGTCCACTTCAGCCTCCTCCCTCTAATACGGAGGGCCCTCGGTAGAAAGGCCATCACCAATTGTTCCAGACCCCCGGTCCCCTCCAACTAGCTAACCTCCTTGGCTCCCCCCTTTTCCTCTTCCTCTGTTGTCAAATAAAAGCTCCAATACCTCTTTCTCCTCTTCCTCGACTTCGTCTGAATACACTGGTTCATCCTCGACGACCACCTCCATCTCTTCGACCTCTTCCTCTGAATCACTTGACTCAACTACAAAGGGTCTTCGGCTTTGAATAGGCTGGACCTTGTGGACCTTCTATTTCTTCCCAATATGCAGACTCGAAAGAAGAACCTGTTGTCACCTCGGCAAGACGTAGAGACAAATGTGTTGTTGTATTTCCTAAAGGCCAGTTGTGTATTGACATTACTAGTTTACATTGTATCATGACATTTATTTCATATTTAGACATTTTATTTATTGTGTTATTATTGTGAATTAAATGAACATTATGACGTCCTTAGAATAGTAAGTTCAATATCATGGGATATCAAGTACATGACTTGATTATGATTTCCTATTGGCTGAAATCAGAACACTGTTCTTTAATGTCCCTAGTCGAGTATTATTGTGAATTAGGACAATGATTATACATAGAGACTAGTGTGTGCATAGACTGATGACCATTCTCACAGGTCATGAATATGAGATATCAAGCCTTCACATGGTTACATATTAAAGTAATAATGTACTGAACTGACCCACTATGAGAACACTACATGGATCATTACGTGAGTGCCATAAGCGGTTCTCACAGTGACCATGGTGTACGTAGTCCTTTGACTTGAAGTCACTACGGTTCCCTACATAATAAGTTATATGTTTTAATATCGTCAAACGTTTTCTGTAATAAGGTGATTATTAATTTGACTATTGGATATACTACAAATCATGTGGAGGGATGTGAGTGACTTAGATAGAATTTGTCCCTCTTACACAACATGAGCAATACCTACGGGCCCCTTTATTGAGTGAGACTACAAAATGCATGGTCATGCTCAAATGAGTCAATATGAGATATTGATTCCATTTATTTTAGTAAGTCTACTCGGACATCAAGAAACCAAAGATTGAACTATACAAGGGTGACACGCTCTATGCCTTGTGGTCAATTAAGATATCTGGACAAAGGGACTAGACTACATGGTAACATTGGTCATGAATAGGTTATGTCAAATCATTGACATTCCCGTTAATTGAGTAGCAGTGATGTATTGCTAGATACCGCTCACTTTTTGTATTACTCGAATATGATTTTATTATTACTGTCTACGTAATGGAACCTACAGCGTCACACACTTAGAATGGATCAAAATTGGGATTTAAATTCATAAGGTGAACTTAATTGGGGATCCAAGTAAGACTTGGACTCCTGACATTGGTTGGACATTTAATTAGATTAAATTAGCCCACTAAAGTTCAAAGGCCTACACATGAATTTGATCAAGGTCAGATTGTGAGCCCAACAGCCTCATTAATCTATTAGGATTGATTTTTATCACCTGTATATATTATATTTATCTATGGAAAAGACACATGTGAAACATAACCCTAGCCGTCACAGAAAGTGAGAAAAAGAGATCGTGAGGAGGAACATCCCTTTTCCGCAGCTAACACCGCGGTCTGAGGGATAGCCGTTTTTCGTTTTGTTCTTGTGGATACCGTAAAGGCACCACATTATTGCAGTGATGCGATCGGCATACTATGGAGACAATAGATCCATCTTTAAGGTATAACACCTAAACACGATTTATGGATTTCGCATGCATCCCTGGCTAGCTTTCGATATTTTTTTAATTTTTCCGCTGTGTATTCTGATTGCATTCGAAACCTAACATAAAATACCAACCTAGTTGTTGAAAAGGACATCGGAAAACTAGTCGCCGGTGCCGGAACAGAAACTAGAGTGAGAAGCTCAAGAGCAAGTGAAAGAAAGTAAAATGGAGAATGAGAGGGGGAGTATATATAAATGACTCAGGGATGTCTCGATTCCCACAATCAATCCTGACCATCAGATTTGATCCAATGGTGGATAGCATGAAGACTCCTCGATTTCCTAAACCTTGATGCCAGCCAAGTCATGTGCAGCATACGTGCCTTCACCATGCCTCCATGAGCACAAACTGGATTTCTAAAAGTCTCCAAGTGTGAAATGCTCGACACTCAACAGTGACTTCGAGCCACCAACAAGATTTCACATAGCCTTGCTACCCTCCAGCGCTCAACAGTGACTTCGAGCCAACCACAAGGTTTCACGCAGCCTTGCTACTGCTCGACGCTCAGCAGTGACTTCGAGCCACCCACAAGGTTTCACTCAGCCTTGCTACTGCTCGACACTCAACAGTGACTTCGAGCCACCTACACGGTTTCAGACAGCCTTGCTACCTCGATGCTCGACAGTGACTTCAAGCCACCCACAATGTTTCATACAGCCTTGCTACCGCTCGACGCTCGGCCATGACTTCGAGCCACCCACAAGGTTTCACATAGCCTTGCTATCGCTCGACACTCTACAGTGACTTCGAGCCACCCATAAGGTTTCATGCAGCCTTGCTAATGCTCGACGCTCGGCAGTGACTAGCCACCTACAAGGTTTCATACAGCCTTGCTACCACTCGATGCTCGGTTGTGACTTCGACCCACCCACAAGGTTTCACACAACCTTGCTACCGCTCGATGCTCGGCAGTAACTTCGAGCCACCCAAAAGGTTTCACACAACCTTGCTACCACTCGATGCTCGGCTGTGACTTCGAGCCATCCACAAGGTTTCACACAGCCTTGCTACTGCTCGATGCTTGGTTGTGACTTCGTGTCACCCACAAGGTTTCATAGCTCGGCAGCTTACCTCATCTAGCATGACTTGGAGCGTGCCGCTCAGATCTCGGTGGTGCTCGGAACTCAGTGCGGATCCTGAGCCAGAAACTAGCCGTGTTCGCTCAACCCGATCGTCCTGCCCCCGGTCGCACTGTCAACTGATTTTTCCCACGGGACTTAACTACTCCTCGATGACTGAAATGCCCAACCCTCTAGGATTTAGGGGCCTATGATGTGGGTAAAAATCCGGCCTCATCTGAACCGTCTGATCCCCTCAAGATCCTGAAATCCATCAGAACAGGCCAGCAGGCTCCATGGGCCGTTAACCAGCCCTCTGCGCCCATCTGGCCAACAGAGAAGGGTCAACCCGGCCCATTGGGGTTCTCTCTCGCTGCCTATACATAGCAGAAACCCTCCAATGTGATAAGGTAATGAACATTTAGCCTCTAAAACCCTAGATTCCTTTTTCTCTCTCTTCCAATCACTGACTTGACCGTCGGAGGGTCCACCATTGGGAAAACTCCCGGTGTTTCTAGACTTCGTATAGGTGTCCGGCGACCCACGGTCGAGAGTAACTACCAACATATCAGCTACTTCTTCCTCTCACCAGATCCAGATTGACGACTGAGATATGTCCTTTCCCCTCAAGAATCGAACTCCTCCTCTTTTGCTTCCACACCCTAAAAACAACAACATCAATAACTATTATAATAGAAGAGTTGGAGTTATCATTTGTAAATATACCAACTTACGTGGATTGTTCGTGCATAAATAATTTAAAAAGGGTCTCAGGTTTGAAGTCAGACTACGTCGAATTTTTTACTTTAAAAAATATATATTTATTAAGACATGCATTAACTAATAGGAGAGAGAGTCTATCTCCTCTCTCATTTCTCTAAATTTAAATAAAGAAAGGAGAGAAAAAGTGTAACGCCCCAAATTCCAAAACACGGTAATTCGTAGCACAACATGATCTTTTACTTCAAATTCGTATAATTTTACAACAAATTTAAAACTTTTTCACACAATAATGTTCTTTTACATTAACGCAGCAGAAAATAAATAATTACAACACGATAAAAATACAACTTGAATGACAACAACTAAATTCTGACATCAATCTTTAGCGCCAGATCATCTTTGTGTTCTTTCGCAAATTCAAATCCTGCAATGAATACTGTGGGCACGTCAGTTGCTTACAACCGACGCAATATTATAAAATAGCCATCCTCACTATGCCGTAATATAACGATTCCTTATACTATAGCAAAACACAAACAAGACTTGAATGTAAGACAGTGTAAAGAGTGACTAGCCTAAACATGACAGTGTATGATATGTCTTAGATGCCTAATGCAGATTAACACTACGATATACTAATGCATACTTGTTCGGATTCTATGCATCCCATACTACATAGGTCCGAGGGCAAGCCCTTATCATACTCCTCAAAATAGGGTTTAATCCCTAGCCATGAATTACTACTATGGTGACTAATATATGTTTTAGATATTCTGTGAGTATCTCGTACCACACTGATAATTCTTGAGTATCGTACTCCCACTTCAAGTGATTTTGGACACACTGCCTTACACCTAGTAATTCTGGAGGTGAATGCCCACACCTCGCTGTCATCGGTACCTCATCACACAAACACCTCACAAGCGTCGCCATGATCCGAGTAAGTCTGGAGTAATATCCCCCACCGCGAGCCTCCACCCCGGTAATTCTGGAGATACCTCCCACCTCTCTATCTAGGCCTTCATACTCGTGTTTTCCCATACTTCATCACATCTCCCCTTAGTGCCTAACCCTAAGTTTTAGTCTGAAAATTATCACAACCTGCCGCTAGCTAACCCTACCGGACTTCAACCAACACAAGAGAAAGTCAGCCCACACTGGCTACTTCCCACAGAGAGAGTCAACCCACATTGGTTACTCCTCAAAGATCTCGTTAATAAAACTGCCGGTCACTAGGGTCTCGCATAGCATTTAGATTCCAACAACTATCTCATTCTAGAGATCAATAATAGGTTATATTCAACCTCAACAATAATATTTCAATTTTCAAACAACAATTTTTTTCAACCCTAGAGTATTCAACTTTCATAATTCATTCAGAAATAATTCCCAACTCGAATTTCCTCATGAATAACTTTCAATTAACCAAATCAAGACAATCACTTCCAAAGCCTTCTCAGAACTTATTTTCTTCAAATTAATTCCCTTTCAACAAGAACACTTTCTATATTTTAAACAAAACTCTTCTCTTCATTCAAAATTTTCCGAACTTCATTAAAACCATGCTCAAAATTATTTATTTCAAATCCCAACTTTATCTCAATTTTATTTAAAAATCAAAGTTAATAATCTTCAATTAAATGTATCTTCAATTTTATAAACAAAACATACCCCTTTTATAATTCAAAATTTTACTTTAGAGTAGTATATAAAATCTCCAAATTATTTTACTAATGTTTCATAAATTTTTCCTCCATTCACCCATTAAAGACACTACTCAAAGTCCCAAAAAATTTTTTAAAAAATATATAAAACAATTGGCCATACCTTAGATCGAACCAGTGTCAGCACAGAGAAACCTAAGCGCCCAGCCACTGAGCTAAAGCCCTACTCCTTAGAATAGTGTTTTGAAATTATTAAATGCTCAACCCTTCTCCTTTAATCCCTTTAAAAAAAAAGTGGACAACAACAGAGTAACGCCCCAACTCGAACCAGTGACAGCAGAGAGGCAATACAATGCCCGCCAACTGAGCCTTATCTCAGATCACATCTACTATAGGGTTTAAGTCCTCAAATACATGTTCTCGTATATTCCCCTCTTTTCCAAAAAATTATACACTCATTCAAATTCTATTGTTCGTCACAATGATTAAATTAATGCAATCAAGCTACACTACACTAAATTTCATTGCAACAATAATTCTACATAATATAAAAATTTCTAACAATTATAGACTTAATCACCACAAGAGTTTACGAAATATTAACCTACATCACATAACAATATTTTTCTTCTTTTTCCATGACAACTAATAATATGAGAAATTTTCTTCAAGATCAATTAAATTCATACTCCATCAAATTTTCTATAAAATCCACTCACTCTAAAGAGAAACACATTATAATATTACACATGCTAATTTACACAACTTCTAAACATTTATTTCATAACTCTACTTTAATTAAGATGTACTTCAATCAAAATTATACAGTTTCTTCTACCACATGCATCACAATTAAAGAGAATAAATTAAACCATTCTACATCTACAATTTAAATTTTAGAATATCTACAATGCAACTACTCAACAAATTAGAGAGTATAAAAAAACGCCCACCTAATAGAAGAATACTAGAGGCAATCTCCCATCAAAAGCAACAAAAATCCGCAAAACCCAATCCAAAAATCCCATCGAAAAATCCACCAGCAAGCAATCCGGCGATAGCACAACACCCTCTCATTATAAATATATATATATATATATATATATATATATATATATATATATATATATATATATATATATATATAATCCACCAGCAAGCAATCCGGCGATAGCACAACACCCTCTCATTCTATATATCTACAAATATATATATATATATATATACTAGATTTTCCCGTGGGAACGTGTCTACGGCACGTCTTCGGAATGATACAACATATGAAAGTCTTGTAAACAGTAAAACAACAATTATGTAGTTCAGGTTTGAATAGTAAAACAATAATTAGTTGTAAATAAAAGTATATGTTCCCATTAGTATAGGTTGAAAAATAATTATAAATGAGGGTATAAAATCCAACTCCTTAGAACTTTGAGTGTGGAAAATGATGAAATTTAACTGTTCACAAGATATTTGCTATTTTCAATGTAACATGCGCAATAAAAAAATGCATAAAGAATCTGGAAATTTACAAACTTGAAATCTGAACAAATAAATTTCTGAGTAAATAGAGAAAGAATGGGAGAGAGAGAGAGAGACAGAGAGAAAGAGAGAGAGTAATAAATAAATAAATAAATAAAGGAGTTGTTTTGGGAGATTTGAATTTGAGTTTTGGGGAGAAACTTTTGGGTGGAAAAATATATTTTGTGAGGTTAGATCTGGACCATTGATTGCAACCCTGTTGAATGTTAGCCACTTGATAGCTTTATTTATGTTTTATCATATATATATATATATATATATACACACACAATTGAATATATCTATACTTATATATGGTGAGTGAGTGGAGGAAGCAAAAGTGAATTGCTGGGGGTTAACAGAATTGACTGTGAAGGAAGAAGAGAAAAAGGAGAAGTGAGTGAATGTTATGGGGTTGTTTTATCAACTTAATTAATTAATTAAATAACTAACTAACCCACTAACTCAAAAACCACCCACTAGGCCATTCCCTCTCTCCACCACTTCCACTCCAATACCAGGTCAAAGAATCCAACATTAATCATCCCATGGAGTGCACTTTGCACGTGTGCACATGCACGTGCTAGTGTACACCCCACAAAAATTTATTATTTTTATTTTTTAAATTAAAACATACGTTTATATACAGAGTATGCATATAAAATTAGTTTAATATATATATATATATATATATATATATATATATATATATACACACACACACACACACACACACACACACACACACACACACACACACACACAATTGAATATATCAATACTTATATATGGTGAGTGAGTGGAGGAAGCAAAAGTGAATTGCTGGGAGTTAACGGAATTGACAACGAAGGAAGAAGAGAAAAAGGAGAAGTGAGTGAATGTTAAGGGGTAGTTTTATAAACTTAATTAATTAATTAAATAACTAACTAACCCACTAACTCAAAAACCACCCACTAAGCCACACTCTCTTTCCACACTTCCACTCCAATACTAGGTCAAAGAATCCAACGTTAATCATCCCATGGAGTGCACTTTGCATGTGTCCACGTGCACGTGCACGTGCTAGTGTACATGTCACGCCCCGCTTTCCAAAAGAGAATACAGAATACGGATACGCAACAAAAGCGCAGCGAATGATTTTCATCATTCATAAGCTGTTCAAGAATCTTTACAATATTTCACAAGAATAATCAGAGTCGAAGCAAAAGAATTAACCAACCATGCACATATGAATCAAAATACCAACAAGAATACTTGAAATCAAAATATATTCATCTCAAATAGTCATGATCTGAATAAGTCAAATATCCTGTGTCACATTGCCCAAATACAAATAAATCCAAGTATCAAAATACAACTGTTCAAGCAAGCTACAAGAAATAATAATAACACAATCCAGCATTAATACTTCATGTCACCAATACCATCTGGAACCTGTTCTCTGAAATCTGCAATTTAACAATTGCAGGGGTAGGAAAAAGAAAACATGTACCCGTCAATTGGAAGTTACGGGCTGCTTGTAATGCAGGGTACAAGTACATGGAAAAAAGCTAACTAATAATATGGAATAAGTATGATATCAAGTATAACAACTAGCATGGTAAGGTGAACAAGTACAAATATCATGTATCAAGTGTTAAGTGAACAAGTATCATGTAAACAAGTAACAAGTACCACGAAATCAAGTATCACGAAATCAAGTAACAAGTGACAAGTGTCAAGTAGTCAAGTACAAGTGTCAAGTATCATGTTCAAGCATCAAGTCTCATGTATCATGCAATCAAGTATCAAGTAAGCATGTATCATGTTCAAGTGTCGTATATTAAGTCCTGTAGTTATTACTATCTAGGTAGCACTTCATGTACCATCCTTTTATCACATGGTTGCTACAGTCAACACAATTTCGTTTTAGATTTCATAGTGACCATAAAGAGCAGTGTACTCAGGGACAAGGCTCAAGAATCAAGTATCAAGTATCAAGCCTCAAGTAAAATATCAAGCCTCAAGTAGTGAAATATCAAGCTTCAAGTAGAGGAATATCAAGCCTCAAGTATCAAGTATCAAGCCAAGTGAAATATTCAAGCCTTAAGTAGTGAAATATCAAGCCTCAAGTATCAAACTAAGTATCAAGTATCAAGTATCAAGTATCAAGTATCAAGTAAAAAGCCTCAAGTGGTGAAATATCAAACCACAAGTATCACATAGGATCAAAAGATCCTCTTCCGAGTACATGTTTCTGAATTATCCACTATTAGATCTGTCCCTTTAAACTCCGACTTGGTTAATTTATTATTAATGTCAAACAAGCATGTATGTGTCAAGAAACAAGCAAGTATATCATGGTATGATCAATTAACAAGTTCAAGTTGTAAGATAAATATATAGGGGTGCAAGATAACTCATACAAGGATAAAATAACCAAATGTCTAGTTCAGGACAGCAGGACCGTACTGTAATAAAACTGAAATTTCCGTTGTTACAAACATGCAAATCTAAATCAGTCAAAAGGTATATAAAATAGACTCACAACCAAATCCAACGAATATAAATAAGTTATATAGTATTTCACAAAGTCAAGTCTCAAAACTGATTTGAATCCAAAAAACACGTTCAGCCAGAAATCAGAAAATCGAATTCACAGTCAGGAGAACAGCATCAAAACAACTCAATGAATCCAGTAAAAATCTAGGGTATTCACTTATATGTCTTGTATCAAAATATAAAGTTTCATAATTTTCCAGTAAGATTAGTTTAGTCATCAAAAATCAGACTACATCAAGAAATGATAGTTTGGCAAATTTGGAATTCCCAACACTGCTGTACGAAAACCGTTATATCTCGCAAACCGTGAAACAAAATCCAAATCCGCCAAAGGCAGATGAAAATAGACAAAATAAGATAACTTTCATATCTCACAAATATTTTTCATACAGTAAAAGAAATTAGGGTGAAAATACAAATCTTTACAGAACAGCGAGCAAAATCCAGCAAGTATAGTCTTTATAAAAAAGTATGAAACGACATATAAAACTTATCAATAAAATCCACCAAAATTCTGGGTAATCCCTAAATAGGTATAGAAATACTGACCAAAATTTCATATCAAAATAATATGCTTAGCACAAGTATTAAAATAGTTTAGTCATCAAAATCATCAAGAAACGAAATCTGGAAATGAAATACACCTCTGTAGTAAAATAGTCATATCTCACACATACGAAAACGAAATCGATCAAGATTAGAGAGGTTGGAAAGAAGACGGATTTCTCCAAAAATCATGTTTAATACTAAACATAAGATTCTGACCTCAATATGGTCTAAATTACTGATCAAGACAGATTATCGGCGAAATACAGAATTTACTTTTGGGAACAAAACCAACATGAATCACACGAAACTTGGTCGAAACATCACTAAACATGAATTAGAGTCTACTAAGTGTCCAAACAACATGAATTAGGGTATACGACATGTCCACAACAAGTATTTCACATGGATCTCACAAGAACACAAGTTCACATAATTGTTTCACATATACATCACATCAAGAATGATCACTCCTAGGTTAATTCATGATATATGTGTCGTGAGACAACTATGGTCAATAGCCCTATAGAGACAATACTCATCAAAAATACATCACACACGAGTTATCTCTAGAACCCAACTACACTACAAGCGGTATTTAGTACTTGTATTTGCAAAGAAATTGAGTACAAGTTACTTGCCTTAACCGAAGACGAAAACGAACACCAAGAATAATAGGAACGGATTCCCGACCAACGAACTCAACGAACCACGAACGAAAACCACGATCCAATGAGCAACGAACACAACCCACAAACTCGCAAACGACGACGAACAAACCCAAGAATGGCGAACTCCACGAACCACCAACAAGTACAACCACGATCCAACGAGAACACAAAACTACCCACACCACGACTACACTCGCACAAGAAGAGAGACAAGGAGGCAAAGATGAGGGACGGGAGCAGGGGTACACGGGATGAATACAGAGGCAAGGGTCGGCTAGGGGTATAATGCAGGAGATGGGTAAACAGGGAAAACTATAGTCACATATATATGTATAAGGAGAGTTAGGTTTAGGGGAAAAAGTCTGGTGACGGCTACAGGGTAACGGGTATCAGGAGTCAATCGGGTAAGGGATTGCCTAATGGGTCTAGGATTATTTCTATTTGGTCTTATGATGGGTAGTAGGGTATAGGTGGGTTTTACTCGGTTGAGTGCACGGGTAGAAAGGGTTTTTAGTGGGTTTGGGTGTAATTGGAGCAAAGTAGGGATTTGTATTTAGGTAATGGGTGTAGGATTAGAAGCTAATGGTTCTGGTGTGAATTAGTGCAATTAAAAAAAAAACACAGGGCATTAGATTAATAGGGAAACAGGGTAGGGATTAGGTGTATAGGATACTTGAATGGTTTAAGCCACAAATTTGGTTTCTGGGTAGAATTAGGTGGATAATTAGGAGGGTAATTTGGGTATATGAGTGGTTTGGGAATAAAAGATTCAAAATTAATAGGGAAAAAATGAATGAATAATAGAAAAATATAATTTAGGGTACGAACAAATAAAAAAGAGAAGACAACAACAGCTCGAGCAAAAAGGAACGAAACAAGAGACGAACAAGGATCAAGAATTCAAATAAAAAAGACAAAAAAAAATAAAATAAATAAATAAATAAATAAATAATAAAATGAAAATATATTGAAACAAAATCCAGTGTACGGTCCAAAAGAGATACAAGAGGAATACAAAGAGGGAAAATACACTAAAACAAAAAATACACTCAAAAATACCCAAAATGAAAAACAGGGGTTACAGTACACCACACAAAAATGTATTATTTTTATTTTTAAATTAGAACATATGTTTAAATATAGACTATGGATATAAAATTATTTTAATTAAAAAAATATTATAGTTTTCATGCATGAATAGAATAGACACACACACATACTTCATGAAATTTTATTTTAAAAGATAATGCAACTAATACGTGCACTGCTAACGTGTGCATCGCACGTAAAACAAATATGTAAATACAAAAATCAATTTTGTCGATGGGGAAATATTTATAAGTAATCAGAATGTAACATACGAAAATATATTTCATTATATATATACCGTAGTGTAATTAATACGTACACAAAAAAACACGTGCACTGCACGTATAAAAATATTTTAATCAAAATAGGGGAGAATAAATTTCCGTTTATAAAATGAATTCGGAGAATTCATAAAATAAATAATTGAAACACATAGAAAATATTATACGTAGCGGTGCAAAATACGTAATCGAACGTGTATCGATAACACGTATAAAGCACGTAAAAACACAAAAATTGAAATTTAATATTTGATTTGACTCAAGTAGGATAAAATAAATTTTGAGAATACGGGAAATGCATAAATAGTTGAAATTTAAAATACGTATGATTAAAATGCGTTACGGTTATTGCCCGTAATAGTACAAAATATACGTACGTAACACATTAGGGGCAAAATTATCCTAACTCAATTTTGCTGGGTGTTACACTCTCCCACCTATAGAAAAGTTCTGTCCTCATAACTTAATAGGGTAAAAGTTGTATTTTGTACACACCAAGGAAAGTATCATTATTCTATATGGAAAACTGCAAACATTAAGAAAATAATTGTAGCATAAAAATATGCAATGTGGAAAAAAACAAGGCAACTTATATATGAAAAATATGAGTATCAAGATTTATAAGAACGAAACAAGAAAACTCGAAAAGCAGCATAAAAGAAACATGACCATAAAAGATTGGAAGAAATTTTCCTATGAAAATAATATAAATTAAGTCATTAATTGTGAAAGAATTTGAAAAAAAACAAAGCAATTGGAAAGAATAAAGAGAAGAATAATCAATAGATACTTTAATAAATTATTAATAGGATTAGTAATCAAAATTTGTCAAAGGAATAAGCGAGGGAATGATCAAAATCGCAAACTGAACTATTATTATATATTGCAAGATAAAATTGAATTAGTAATTTAAGAAAATGTTGTTGGGTCAAAATCCAAATATATATGAGTGTTGAATATTAGTTGAAAGAATACAGAATATAACATAAGTATAATTGTAAAAAGTTTCAATGAGATGTATAAAATAATATAATAAAAATTTTCATTCGCAAAAGTTACACTTTTTTTTTGAAATAATGATTTGTATATATAAAATATATGTATGTTGTTAGGTATAGCACAAAAATCAATATCTATAATATTTGTATGTAAATACGCGTAAAAAGTATATGACGAAACAACAATACTATAACATGAAAGTTGTAAGCAATTGGAGGAACAAAATAAAATAATAGTAAAAGTATCAATATATACTTGAAAATAATATATAATATTAATTGGGGTAGAAATAAAATGTAGGGAGTAAACGAAAGTATAAATGAAGATCATATTATATGAGTACCAAACAAATCGAGGATAGGTTAGCAATAAAAATATAAAAAATGAATTGTATGAAAATTCAAAGTAATAAAATAATTGATAGTAACCAGTAATATAGATTGAAAAATAACACGTGTATGATAGAAGTGGGAGTAAATATAGATAGTAAGGAAATTAATTAAATGCATTTAGAAGTATATCTGTATTATGAATAGTAAGGTTAAAGTGGTATAGGCTAAGTTGTAAAACATCATAAAATGGTATAAACTAGTACAAAAGTGAAATAGTGGCAAGTAAATATATATAGAAACAGAAGTGGGTGGTTATTAAGGTTGGAAGATCTCTTTTATTATGGGTTCGCCTCGTTGGTGTCCAACTGCAGGCTTGCCTTCTTGACCTCAAGTTGCAGAATTGCTTCTACGACATCCGATTGCAGTTTGCCTACTGGAAATTCGGTTACAGACTTTGCCTCCTCGACATCCAGTTGCAGTTTGCCTCCATTGATGCCTAGTTGCGTATTTACCTTCTCGACATCAGGTTGCACCAAAACGGGAGATGAAAAATGTAATCTTCCATATGTACTGGGATGATGGGTGTTTAATAAAGTATGGTGTCACGTTTTGAAATTTGGGATATAGATGTAAAAGTTGTGAATGAAATTACAACGTCAAAAATATTCAAATAAATGTATAGATTTTAATTATAGAATATATAAAATTTGTAGTAATGAAAAGGATTTACAACATTATGACGAAATAGTAAAAAATATATGCATGGGCTGAAAATATAAATTAGAACCATAATTAAGTAGTTTAGTAAATTAGGATAATAAACACAATTAGTTATATAAGTGTAAAACAATAAGTCTAGTAAGTATGTTGAAATACATGATATATGTAGTAACCAATGATAATAAAATAAAATTGAAATAAAATAAAAATATAAATGGTGAGTGTATGTATCATATTAGAAAAGCTATAAAATAAATAAGTGGCGATTAATAGCGAAAGGTGAATATAACAAAACAAGTTAGCAATTAATATGAAATAACAGTAGTGTAACAACCCGAAAAATAGCATATGGCTATTTAGCATCGTAATGTGTGCGCCATTGAAAATTGCACGCGATTGTGTATTTTTCTGATAACAATTATTTTTAATTGAGAAATACCAGTTATGATCTACTTTATTAAATTATTTTTATACAGATTATTACGAAATAGTTTTAATGTATTTTTGTATTGTTTATAACATTAAAGTAGAGAGTTGGGTTTTATTCGGAATGTATTGAGAACTAGAGGGCTTATATGTAATATTTCCTATACATTATTTATTATCTATTATTATTTATCTCTTTAATTAAAACCACCTCCTTCTCTCTCTCCTTCCCTTCTCCTTCTCCTTCCCTTCTTCCCGTCTGGTTCCACCCCGACCCAGAAACCACCCCCCCCGGTTCCCCCACTCCTCCTTCCCCCTACTTCTTCCTCCTCCCGTTCACTCCCAACCAAGAAAACCCAACTCCTTCTCCCTTCCCTTCTTCTTCTCCACTCCCGTTCGATTCCCCATCCCGAACCCAAAAGAAGCCTCGGCCTCCTTCTCCTCCCCTCCTCCTCCCGTTCACGCAAGCCGATCGAAAAGAAGCCCCGACCCCCACTCCCGTTCCTTCTTCTTCTTCTTCCCTTCCTAATTCCTTCCCGATCGGAAAAGATCCCGAACGAACCCATCGATCGATTCTTGCCCCCACCTCATATCCACCCCTTTTCTCCATGGATTTCAAATTAAAGTGAGGGGTAGACTAATGAAGGGATTCTCTACATGGTGGTAGCGTCGGATTTTCGAATGGATTCGGGAAGGTAAAACCCTAACTATTTTATTGTATAAAATTTAGTTGGGTTAATTTTTATTGAGTAGGAATGTTAGGGTAGAGAGATTTAGAGATATTAGAAATTGTAGATATGAGAAATTAGCGGATTTTTAGAAAGATTTCAAGTTAATAGTAAATTGGGGTTTTGGGTTGTAAAAGAGAATTATATGGATGTGAATTAATTCTCGTAGAGTGATAGAAATTGTAGTTGGACTATTAGAATATTTTGGGGGCGATTTTAGTAATTAATTGGGGATGAAAATACCATAGACATTAGTTATCACGTGCATCGCACGTGTATATCCCAAGCGTTCAATAAACTCTTGTGTGATATTTGGTATAGTGTTATTAGCTTTTATGATTGGTTTGGATGATTTGAGTTTAATTGCTTGAAATTGATGATAGGATATATTGCGACTTTGGATGCGAGGTGGCTTGGTGGCGCTTCGAATCTTCGCGAAATGTGGTGAGTTAGTTTATTTATATATTTTTGTGGTTTGAAGAATATGTGAGTATCGATTTATTACGTATTTTGTGATTGTAAAAATACGGTGAGTATTGATTTATTATGTATTTTTGTAGTTTGAGAAATATGTGAGTGTAATCTATTTGCGTATTTCTGTGGTTAAAGATATATGGGAGTTAATTTATTTATGTGTTTTGTGGGTTGAGAGCTACGTGAATATAAGTTTATTTACGTATTGATGTTTAAAAGATGTTTGAATAACATATACGTGTATATGGGAGTAAGTTATATTCATATGATGGCATCAAAATATGGTGTGTATGGTTTGATATACGTATTTTGATGTTTAAGGAGGTTCGAATAAACTGAAGTGGTGATATGATTTATGGATGAGGCGTATGGGTAAATTAACTATCCTTGAGTATATAAAACCTATATAATGGATTAGTTATGTATGTGAGGATTCTCTACTTCTAATTTAGTTGCTTGCTCTCTTTATCTATTTATGTATGTGTAGAAAGAACCATCTTAAGGGTTACTACTTGTGTAGGTGAAGAAAAGAACCCATCTTTAGGTGTGAGTTGTTATAGGTTGAGAAAGAACCCATTTTGAGGGTTGAGTAAATTGTGGATGCTAAAGGAACCCAACTTGATGTTATGTTAGTTGTAGTATGATAAAGAAACAATCTTCTGATGTTGTCAGTTATAGGATGTTGAAAGATCACACCTTTATGTCGATTACTTGTTGTAGGTCGAGAAAGAACCCATTTCTATGGCTATATTATTTGTGGATGCGAAAAGAACCCATTTTAGTTGTTAGTAGTAGTGAGTAAAAAGAACCCATCCTATGATTTTGGATTTTGGAATGAGGTTCGGTTAGCAGGGTGGTAGTGGCAATATGGACACCATGAGCGTACTGCCTTGGTAGGATTGACCACATCTGCAACCTCATCAGTCATGTTGTATCTGTCAGGAACAGGTTGTGTACAATTAGAAATTCGTAACGCGAGTTCAAATCCCTATATGGAGAAACGGCTTGAGATGGGACGTATGTAGTATAGGATGCATACTGTGTCGGAGACTTGCTGGCATTAGAATAAGAGCATCATCACATTAGTAATCTTGCATTAGAATAAGAACATCATCATATTGGTAACCTTGCATTAGAGTTAAGTCATAATATACACTGGCACATCAATTATATGTACACGTGTCTTTTCCATTCAAGTTGAATTGCGAGTGTGATAGTTGAAGTAAATTAATAACCAAGCTACCGGCTTGGGATGTGATGTGATATTACCCAAGTTCGGCTTGGGGGTGCGGTGATATGTTATTACCCAAACTATGGTTGGGTTATGGAGTATATTGTGATGAAATGCATGTAAATGGTAATGTGCAATGAGATGTAGGTTGGACATGAATGAATGTGGTAGTATGCGAATGAATGCACATGTCTATGATGTGATCTGTGATATAATGCAGTAAGATCGATATTTGGATTATGAGAGGGGTTATTCAAATGATTACTAAAATAAGTATGCTATGAGCGGGTATGGATATACATACAGGTGATGACTCAGAGAGTAATTGATGTGAAATCTCATTTATGATGTTTACATGTTCAGATGTCAAGTAAGATTTGTTTATCTTGGTAATTGTGAGTTCGTTATGTTTTTACTTGTAAGTTTAATTTATTTACTTATTTAATAAATTATGCTCACACCAGAAATTGCTAACCCCTTAGTGTTTGGGGGTTAGGGAGTCCCTGGACTACCCTAGGTCCCTACTGTTACAGGTCCTCAGCAGGGCAGAGGTGAGGTGTACAGACAGATTTCTGTGGAGTGGAGCTCCAATTTACAATTGTGGTTTAAGGTTTAATTGTAAATAGTCAATGTTCATGCTTTAAATTGTATTTTTGATGTATAAGTATATTGATGATGATGAAGAGTATAGTGTGAGGTGGCATGATATGGTTTTGACCCGTACCCATCTCGTTGTGGAGTACCGGGCGTTGTGGTATGTTTTTGTAAGTTATTTTCTAAAAACTTACTACATTTTCAAAAGAATTTATGGTTTCTACTTGATAATTGATATACCGTTATGAGTTTGGCCCCCAGAGCATATATATATATATATATATTGCCTGTGTGATGATGCTCATTTTGGCCTGGGGAGCCCGTGATATTATTGCCTGTGATGTGAGCTACGGAATTTAGAGCAGAATTCCGTAAGCTTTTTTGTGTTTTGGGGCCGAAATTACAAGGGAGACTCTGTCCAAATTTTCTTTGAAATATAACTATTTTAGTTTATGTTTAAAGTGATATAGAAATTGGAAGAATTGATTTTGGAGTCAAAAAGAAAAGAAAAGGGGCAGGCATTACAGTTTGGTATTACAAAATGATATTTGTAATTACTGCGTAGTAACTCTGTGTTGAAGAAAAGTTTTTAAATCTTCCAGTTTTTTTTCTGTGTATCGTGACTAATTGAAGGAAAGATCTTGGCATGTGTTACGGTTTCCCAGTTACGGTGAAATCGGGGCGCTACAGATGGTATCAGAGCTGACTTCAATTTACAGTCCAACACAGTAGGAAATTTAAAGTTGGATGCTTTTAGGAGTCGGGTTTTAGCTAGTTGTAGATAGTTATAATTCATATTGTTGGTTCTTTCAACTTATGTTTTATAATTTTTCTATATCTGGACCGATTCCAGTATATGTGTTACCATCCTTTAAGCACATGAATGATGTTCGAGGATGTCCTAACCAAGGAGGTGTTGATGGAAGAGAGTGAACCGATATCGATGGATGATCCGATAAACCATGAGCGAGGAGCCAAGGAGACTTCACCACCACAAGGACTAAGTGAGGTTCAACACACAGCGGCGGTAGCCAGCATACATCGGGAAATGAGGAGGTACGTGATCGGGAAAGGTCGTCAAGCTAAGTAACTGGGTGATGCATTCGGAGCTATATTAGCAGGCCTAGCAAAGGAGCAGGAACACCTTGATTCCAGATTAGCACGACTACAACATGAATGGGAGAAAATCCCAGAGACCACCAAGGTTGTAGTATGCAATCCTTGTGAGAGAGTAGGGCACAAGAAATCAGTATGTCCACGACTACAATGGACAAGATCTGTACTAGCATCAGGGTTCAAGAACCAAGGTCAGAAGCAAAAGACTCAGAAAACGGAGGGCAAACTTGGAGGCACCAAGACAGAAAGTTGTTCCTATGTGGTGAGCATGGTCATCTCAAGAACCAGTGTTCGAGGAAGGACACTTAGATAGATACCAGTGCATGTTGCAAATGTGGGGGGATTGGTCATATCCGACCAGATTGTCCCTAGCTTCACAGGAGGGACGGCAGATCAACCCCGAAGATAAACAACAACGGAAAAGAGCCTGTTCACCAAGGGTAGAGTTCGCACTTACTACCAGCAAGCTGTAGAAGGCAGGAGTGCTAGTACCGGTATGTGCATATAGAACTGCAACTAAGTTAAAAGTTGTATTTTTGAAATTTATTTTGGACTAAGAAGTAAGGTATGATGAAACACTTTCGTAACCAGTTGGATTTATATATATATATATGGAATCCATGCAACTATTTTGTTCAATTGTGGTTCATCACATTCTTTTGTCTGGATTATTTTTCAAGCGTTGAGACGTGTGCGGGAGGCAACTCTAGATTTGGTTTGGTTGAGTACACCATCTGGAGCATCAGCTTCGAGCAAATTACAAGAGAGAATCCTGGAAGTTTGAAGTAATGATCGTAGGCCATGCCCTATTCTAAGGAGGGAGTGACTACTGAACTGCAAAAGATCGAGATAAGTGGAGGATTGACCTCAGCCAAAGACCGTGAAGAAAGCAAGAAGCTAGATGATAAGATCAAGTAAGCCAGTATTAGAGTGATTGCTCAAGTTTAGAGCTCAGTTTTGGCACGATGGGAGTAGCAACCGAGTCCAAGTGAGCAAGTCAGAAGGCTTAGGCAGGAAATGCAGGGATTTCAGCACTGAAGCGACAGATTTTCCAAGATCAGCTTATGATTAAGCAGCCACTAAGAGCACGTCAAGGAGAAGATCTCGCTCGGACAGAGGGCAATCGTGTTAACAATTCAGTAAGGTCACCAAGAGGAGCTGCTCAGGGGCTGAAGCGGCAATGTGTGACTTCGTCCTTTCTAAGGACGGAGTGGTCACCAACCAATAGAAGTCGTAATCAAGGAGTAAACCAACATCACTTGTAGACGAGGATAGAGCAAGGTAATGCAGCTATTGTCTACTCTAGAGCAAGAGCAGAAGAAGGTCAACATCAAATTCATGGTGGGTCTGTCTAGAAGGCTGAAGGACAACAGTTCAACTTGGTAAAAGACCAGTTTTCGAGAATATCACGTGAGGAACTGGAGATGGTTCAGGGAAATGTCTCGTGAACCGTTGAAGTTTGTGGTTGTCTTCCTCTCCACTAGCAGCGTTCTGAGGACAGAACGATTCTAAGGAGGAAGTAATGTAACAACCCGAAAAATAGCATATGGCTATTTTGCATCGTAATGTGTGCGCCATTGAAAATTGCACGCGATTGTGTATTTTTCTGATAACAATTATTTTTAATTGAGAAATATCAGTTATGGTCTACTTTATTAAATTAATTTTATACAGATTATTACGAAATAGTTTTAATGTATTTTTGTATTGTTTATAACATTAAAGTAGAGAGTTGGATTTTATTCGGAATGTATTGAGAACTAGAGGGCTTATATGTAATATTTCCTATACATTATTTATTATCTATTATTATTTATCTCTTTAATTAAAACCACCCCCTTCTCTCTCTCCTTCCCTTCTCCTTCTCCTTCCCTTCTTCCCGTCTGGTTCCACCCCGACCCAGAAACCACCACCCCCGGTTCCCCCACTCCTCCTTCCCCCTACTTCTTCCTCCTCCCGTTCACTCCCAACCAAGAAAACCCAACTCCTTCTCCCTTCCCTTCTTCTTCTCCACTCCCGTTCGATTCCCCATCCCGAACCCAAAAGAAGCCCCGGCCTCCTTCTTCTCCCCTCCTCCTCCCGTTCACGCCAGCCGATCGAAAAGAAGCCCCGACCCCCACTCCCGTTCCTTCTTCTTCTTCTTCCCTTCCTAATTCCTTCCCGATCGGAAAAGATCCCAAATGAACCCATCGATCGATTCTTTCCCCCACCTCAAATCCACCCCTTTTCTCTAAGGATTTCAAATTAAAGTGAGGGGTAGACTAATGGAGAGATTTTCTACATGGTGATAGCGTCGGATTATCGAATGGATTCGGGAAGGTAAAACCCTAACTATTTTATTGTATAAAATTTAGTTGGGTTAATTTTTATTGAGTAGGAATGTTAGGGTAGAGAGATTTAGAGATATTAGAAATTGTAGATGTGAGAAATTAGCGGATTTTTAGAAAGATTTCAAGTTAATAGTAAATTGGGGTTTTGGGTTGTAAAAGAGAATTATATGGATATGAATTAATTCTCGTAGAGTGATAGAAATTTTAGTTGGACTATTAGAATATTTTGGGGGCAATTTTAGTAATTAATTGGGGATGAAAATACCATAGACATTAGATTATCACGTGCATCGCACGTGTATATCCCAAGCGTTCAATAAACGCTTGTGTGATATTTGGAATAGTGTTATTAGCTTTTATGATTGGTTTGGATGATTTGAGTTTAATTGCTTGAAATTGATGATAGGATATATTGCGACTTTGGATGCGAGGTGGTTTGGTGGCGCTTCGAATCTTCGCGAAATGTGGTGAGTTAGTTTATTTATATATTTTTGTGGTTTGAAGAATATGTGAGTATCGATTTATTACGTATTTTGTGATTGTAAAAATATGGTGAGTATTGATTTATTATGTATTTTTGTAGTTTGAGAAATATGTGAGTGTAATCTTTTTGCGTATTTCTGTGGTTAAAGATATATGGGAGTTAATTTATTTATGTGTTTTGTGGGTTGAGAGCTACGTGAATATAAGTTTATTTACATATTGATGTTTAAAAGATGTTTGAATAACATATACGTGTATATGGGAGTGAGTTATATTCATATGATGGCATCAAAATATGGTGTGTATGGTTTGATATACGTATTTTGATGTTTAAGGAGGTTCGAATAAACTGAAGCGGTGATATGATTTATGGATGAGATGTATGGGGAAATTAACTATCCTTGAGCATATAAAACCTATATAATGGATTAGTTATGTATGTGAGGATTCTCTACTTCTAATTTAGTTGCTTGCTCTCTTTATCTATTTATGTATGTGTAGAAAGAATCATCTTAAGGGTTACTACTTGTGTAGGTGAAGAAAAGAACCCATCTTTAGGTGTGAGTTGTTATAGGTTGAGAAAGAACCCATTTTGAGGGTTGAGTAAATTGTGGATGCTAAAGGAACCCAACTTGATGTTATGTTAGTTGTAGTATGATAAAGAAACAATCTTCTGATGTTGTCAGTTATAGGATGTTGAAAGATCACACCTTTATGTCGATTACTTGTTGTAGGTCGAGAAAGAACCCATTCCTATGGCTATATTATTTGTGGATGCGAAAAGAACCCATTTTAGTTGTTAGTAGTAGTGAGTAAAAAGAACCCATCCTATGATTTTGGATTTTGGAATGAGGTCCGGTTAGCAGGGTGGTAGTGGCAATATGGACACCATGAGCGTACTGCCTTGGTAGGACTGACCACGTCTGCAACCTCATCAGTCATGTTGTATCTGTCAGGAACAGGTTGTGTACAATTAGAAATTCATAATGCGGGTTCAAATCGCTATATGGAGAAACGGCTTGAGATGGGACGTATGTAGTATGGGATGCATACTATTTTGGAGACTTGCTGGCATTAGAATAAGAGCATCATCGCATTAGTAATCTTGCATTAGAATAAGAACATCATCATATTGGTAACCTTGCATTAGAGTTAAGTCATAACATACAGTGGCACAAAAATTATATGTACACGTGTCTTTTCCATTCAAGTTGAATTGCGAGTGTGATAGTTGAAGTAAATTAATAACCAAGCTACCAGCTTGGGATGTGATGTGATATTACCCATGTTCGGCTTGGGGGTGCGGTGATATGTTATTACCCAAACTATGGTTGGGTTATGGAGTATATTGTGATGAAATGCATGTAAATGGTAATGTGCAATGAGATGTAGGTTGGACATGAATGAATGTGGTAGTATGCGAATGAATGCACATGTCTATGATGTGATCCGTGATATAATGCAATAAGATCGATATTTGGATTATGAGAGGGGTTATTCAAATGATTACTAAAATAAGTATGCTATGAGCGGGTATGGATATACATACAGGTGATGACTCAGAGAGTAATTGATGTGAAATCTCATTTATGATGTTTACATGTTCAGATGTCAAGTAAGATTTGTTTATCTTGGTAATTGTGAGTTCGTTATGTTTTTACTTGTAAGTTTAATTTATTTACTTATTTAATAAATTATACTCACACCAGAAATGGCTAACCCCTTAGTGTTTGGGGGTTAGGGAGTCCCTGGACTACCCTAGGTCCCTACTGTTACAGGTCCTCAGCAGGGCAGAGGTGAGGTGTACATACAAGTTTCTGTGGAGTGGAGCTCCAATTTACAATTGTGGTTTAAGGTTTAATTGTAAATAGTCATTGTTCATGCTTTAAATTGTATTTTTGATGTATAAGTATGTGGATGATGATGAAGAGTATAGTGTGAGGTGGCATGATATGGTTTTGACCCGTACCCATCTCGTTGTGGAGTACCGGGCGTTGTGGTATGTTTTTGCAAGTTATTTTCTAAAAACTTACTACATTTTCAAAAGAATTTATGGTTTCTACTTGATAATTGATATACCGTTATGAGTTTGGCCCCCAGAGCATATATATATATATATATTGCCTGTGTGATGATGCTCATTTTGGCCTGGGGAGCCCGTGATATTATTGCCTGTGATGTGAGCTACGGAATTTAGAGCAGAATTCCGTAAGCTTTTTTGTGTTTTGGGGCAGAAATTACAAGGGAGACCCTGCCCAAATTTTCTTTGAAACATAACTATTTTAGTTTATGTTTAAAGTGATATAGAAATTGGAAGAATTGATTTTGGAGTCAAAAAGAAAAGAAAAGGGGCAGGCGTTACAGTTTGGTATTACAAACTGATATTTGTAATTACTGCGTAGTAACTCTGTGTTGATGAAAAGTTTTTAAATCTTCCAGTTTTTTTCTGTGTATCGTGACTAATTGAAAGAAAGATCTTGGCATGTGTCACGGTTTCCCAGTTATGTGGAAATCGGGGCGCTACAAATAGTATCGAATATATGCCATAAAACAAAATGCTATGTCATGTTTATATGAGTAGAATATTTCAATCTTGGAAAAACTTTAGCATCGTAAAAAACAAGTATTTGTAAAGTGAATGTAAACATACTAAGTTAGAACTTTCAAAATCCAATAGGAAAAACAGTCAAGGGAAATGATAGTCTTAAAATAATTTAATAAGTAGCAGTTCGAAACTTAGTAGAATACGTAAGTGTAATAGCAAACGCATAATTGAAACATCAAGAAAGAAAAAAAGTAAGACTTAAAAGATTTAAGATTTAGGGTTGTAAATGAAATAAGAAAAATCAAAGTGAATTAATTAGTATAAGAAATAATTCTTTGAAGAAAGAAAAATATTAACTTCAAGGAAAAAATATTCTGATGAAAATCCACGAGAAAAATTAAAAAGGGAAGTGTATCTATGTGTAGGGTATCATGAATGTAGGTTCAAGCCCACCACGCTTCCGCGCGGCACTCTGATTCCAAGGGAAAACATGCTCGCATACAATATCACAACAATTGTATACGAGGGGGGCATCATGACTGAAGTAGTTACTGAACTTGCATTCATGACTCCAACCATCTAATAGGAAAAGGAGGAGAAGCCATCAGTATATAGAGCAACACAAATGTAAATCACTCTATAAACTGAACTCACACTCTAATGTCCACCCCAATATGAAGTCCTTGTAATTTTGTACTACTTATTGAAGTCGGCTCTGATATCACTCTGTAACGCCCCCAATTCTAAAACACGGTAATTCGTAGCATAATAGGATCTTTTACTTCAAATTCGTACAATTTTACAAGGAATTTAAAACTTTTTCAAACAATACTGTTCTTTTACATTAATGCAGCGAAAAATAAATAATTACAACACGATAACTATAGAACTTGAATGACAGCAACTAAAATCTGATAGCAATCTTTAGCACCAAATCATCTTTGTATTCTTTTGCAAATCAAAATCTTGCACTGAAGACTGTGGGCACGTCAGTTGCTTACAACCGACACAATATTATAAAATAGCCATCCTCACTATGTCGTAATATAACGATTCTTTATACTATAGCAAAACACAAACCCAACTTGAATATAAGACAAAGTGTAAAGAGTGACTAGCCTAAACATGACAGTGTATGTAATGTATTAGATGCCTAATACAGATTTACACTATGATGCATTAATGCATACTTATTCGGATTTTATGCATCCCATACTATAGGTCCGAGGGCAAGCCCTTATCGTACTCCTCAATATAGGGTTTAATCCCTCACCATGGATTACTACTACGGTGACTAATGTATGTTTTTTATATTCTGTGAGTATCTCATACCACCTCGATAATTCTTGAGTATCGTACTCCCACTTCAAGTGATTTTGGACACACTGCCTCACACCCAGTAATTCTGGAGACGAATACCCACACCGCGAGCTATGCCCCCGATAATTCTTAAGTATCGCACTCTCACTTCAAGTTATATTGGACACACTACCTCACACCCAGTAATTCTGGAGGTGAATACCCACACGGAGATGTCATCGTTACCTCATCACACAAACACCCCACGAGCGTCGCCTTGATCCCAGTAATTCTGGAGTAATATCCCCCACCGCGAGCCTCAACCCCGGTAATTCTGGAGATACCACCCACCACGCTATCTAGGCCCTCATACTCATGTTTGCCCATACTTCATCACATCTCCCCTTAGTGCCTAACGCTAAGTTTTAGTCTGAAAATTATCACAACCTACAGCTAGCTAACCCTACCAGACTTAAACCAACACAAGAGAAAGTCAGCCCACACTGGCTACTTCTCAAAGAGAAAGTCAACCCACACTGGTTACTCCACAAAGATCTCATTAATAAAACTACTGGTCACTAGGGTCTCGCCTAGCCTCTAGATTCCAACAACTATCTCATTCTATTAATCAATAATAGGTCATATTCAACCTCAACAATAATATTTCAATTTTCAAACATCAATTTTCTTCAACCCTGAAGTATTCAACTTTCATGATTCATTGATTAATAATTCCCAACTCGAACTTCCTCATGAATAATTTTCAATTAACCAAATCAAGACAATCACTTCCAAAGACTTCTCAGAACTTATTTTCTTCAAATTAATTCCCTTTAAAAAATAACTCTTTCTATATTTTAAACAAAACTCTTCTTTTCATTCAAAACTTTCCGAACTTCATTAAAACCATGCTCAAAATTATTTATTTCAGATCCCAACTTTATCTCACTTTTATTTAAAAATCAAAGTTAATAATCTTCAATTAAATATATCTTCAATTTAAACCCCAACTCAATACATAAAAAAAAAACATACCCATTTTATAATTCAAAATTTTATTTTAGAATAGCATATAAAATCTCCGAACTATTTTACTAATGTTTCATAAATTTTTCGTACATTCACCCATTAAAGAGACTACTCAAAGTCCCCAAAAAATGTTATAAAAAAAAAAACAATTGGCCATACCCTGGATCGAACCAGCGTCAGCACAGAGAAACCCAAGCGCCCAGCTACTGAGTTAAAGCCCTACTCAGTAAAATAGTGTTTTGAACTTATTAAATGCTCAACCCTTCTCCTTTAATCCCTTTAAAAAAAATTTGGTCAACTACAGAGTAACACCCCAACTCGAACCCGTGACAGCACAAAGGCGACACAATGCCCACCAACTAAGCCGTAGCTCAGATCACATCTACTATAGGGTTTAAGTCCTCAAATACTTGGTCTCGTCTATTCCCCTCTTTTCCAAAAAATTATACACATTCAAATTCTATTGTTCGTCACAATGATTAAATTAATGCAATCAAGCTACACTATACTGAATTTCATTGCAACAATAATTCTACACAATATAAAAATTTCTAACACTTATAGTATGACTTAATCACCACAAGAATTTACGGAATATTAACCTACATCACATAACAATATTTTTCTTCTTTTTCTATGAAAACTAATATTATGAGAAATTTTCTTCAAGATCAATTAAATTCATACTCCATCAAATTTTCTATAAAATCTACTCACTTTAAAGATAAACACATTATAATATTACCCGTATACTTCATTCAAAATTAACATGTACTTCATTTAAAATTATTGAGTTTCTTCTACCACATGCATCACAATCAATGAGAATAAATTAAACCATTCTACATCTACAATTTAAATTTTTGGATATCTACACATGCAACTACTCAATAAATTAGAGAGTATAAAGAAACACCCACCTAATAGAAGAATACTAGAGGCAATCCCCCCGCATAAGCACCAAAAATCCGCAAAACCCAAGCCAAAAATCCCACCGAAAAATCCACCAGTAAGCAATCCGGCGATAGCACAACACCCTATCATTCTATATATATATATATATCATTCTATATATATATATATATATATGGTGAGTGAGTGGAGGAAGCAAAAGTGAATTGCTGGGGGTTAACGGAATTGACAGTGAAAAGAAGAAGAAAAAAAGGAGAAGTGAGTGAATGTTAAGGGGTAGTTTTATAAACTTAATTAATTAATTAATTAATTAACTAACCCACTAACTCAAAAACCACCCACTAAGCCACACTCTCTCTCCACCACTTTCACTCCAATACCAGGTCAAAGAATCCAACGGTAATCATCCCATAGTGTGGACGAGCATGTGCTAGTGTATACCACACAAAAATTTATTATTTTTATTTTTAAATTAAAACATATGTTTATATATAGAGTATGGATATAAAATTAGTTTAATTAAAAAATTATAGTTTTCATGCATGAATAAAATAGACACACACACATACTTCATGAAATTTCATTTTAAAAGATAATGCAACTAATACGTGCACTACTAACGCGTGCGTTGCACGTAAAACAAATATGTAAATACAAAAATCAATTTTATCGATGAGGAAATATTTATAAGTAATCGGAATGTAACATACAAAAATATATTTCATTATATATATACCGTAGCGTAATCAATACGTACACAGAAAAACACGTGCACCGCACGTATAAAATATTTTAATCAAAATAGGGGAGAATGAATTTATGTTTATAAAATAAATTCGAAGAAGTCATAAAATAAATAATTGAAACACATATAAAATATTACACGTAGCGGTGGAAAATACGTAATCGATACGTACATCGATAACACGTATAAAGCACGTAAAAATACAAAGATTGAAATTTAATATTTGAGTTGACTCAAATAGAATAAAATAAATTTTGAGAAGATGGAAAATGCATAAATAGTTCAAATCCAAAATACGTATGATTAAAATGCGTTAGGGTTATTGCCTATAACAGTACAAAATACATGTGTGTAACTCACTAGGGCAAAATTGTCCTAACTCAATTTTGCGTGGTGTTACAAAAAGTAAGGATTCATATTTAACTAACATGTGCATTACATATAATTTTATTAAAAAACTAAAACAAAATAAAAACCCCAATATCTCAAACACAGTCTCCACCCCTTCCACTTTTTCAATCTCAAAAAATCTCATGACTCTTCCCAAACCTGATCCCATCCCATAACTCTCCCCCCCCCCCCACCCCCCCCTCCTAACTCCCTCAGGTCTATCTCTCTTTCTTTCTTTCTTTTTGTTTAAGGTTATATTGTTATGTTTACTTCAATGCTGATTATAGTTTTCGCTCATTTTGTTTGTGTAACCCCCATTTCCGATTGTACAGGTTTTAGTTTTCTTCGTATTCTTGTATTCCAGTTATCTATTAATCTTTTTAATATTTTTCTATTCTTTTAAATCCACTTGCATTCGCTGGATATTCGATTATCTTGTTAGAACCCATAATTCTAATCCGTACTATTATTTTATGATAATTATTATTTAATGAATGTGTAAGCCCAAATCTTAATTGATCTGAATCTTAACCCAAGCCCACAATTTAAATCCTAAACAAGTCCATTTGAGCCCAAACCCAAAACCATTTTAATCCAAACCCACTAAGAAAACCCTAAAGCCATGTCCATTTTTTTTTCAAAACTGCCAAATAACCACCACCTTATCCCATTTATCCCACTAACCACTCGTTAATCTCCCTCATAATCCTTCCCTTCACTGTCATCTTCTACATCCCGACACCCAACTCTGCCTTCATCTCCTTCTTCACCAAAAGCCCTCCTCTGCCATTTCCCCCTGACTACACATCACCTCCAAAGCTCCTCCACTCACCTTCTTCCTTATTCACCTTGCTGCCCCTATGCACATCTGAGCCTCGTTAACCACTAAACCCCACCATTTCTGCACTGACTTCTCCTCACTTCACCACCATCTCCCTCGAGTATCGAAAGCCAGCACCAGCATTATTTGCTGTCTACACAGCCCGATAGCCAACACACCTCGCTGCCTTGCTGTCTCCTACAACCCGCACCCGATGCTGCTCCTCGCAGCTGTTCTCGCCATTGCTGCCTTGTTGCTCCTCCATCTTGCTGTTACTCCCCATACCGAATTCCAAACAGATACTCCTTGCTGTCCCATACTCCACAACCAACCCATCTTCATCCCTTCCATCTTACTGCGATTCAATCGGAACCTACCTTCATCACTTCTTCACTACTAAACAGCCAAAACCCGACTATTACTTACTGTTATCGTCGCTCGTACTCGCTGCTGTCGTCGTTCTTCCTGCATTGTTGTCCGTTCTTGCTGAGTTGATCTCTTTGTCGTTGTCGTTGCCATTAGGATTTTTTTCTTTCCGTTGTTCGTTCACATTCGAAATCTTCGTGTTACAGGCAAGCGTCTCTTGAACTCCATTTATTGTTTATATTCAAGAAACATTTATTGAACTCCCGCAAGTAGTTATTCGTATTGATTATCATATATCAAGTAATTCTATTATTGATTCATCTACACGTCGGAATAATAATTTTATTTATCATGCCATATCATAGATACAAATATTGAACCGTTAACACACTTCATATCGTGCTATCGAATACTTGAGATTTTTGCCATGTAGTTTTTCCAAAATTGTACTGAAAGTTTGACACAGTTCTTGATATTGAAATTCAGAACTTTATACATAAAAAATGTAGCCCTTTCAGTGTAGAATTCAGACATCTTACGGTTCCACAATCCGATTTATGGATTGTGAGATATCGATGTTTTGGTACTGTAACATTGAAATTTTCAGAACAGAAACAGTGCACGGAACCAGTAAAGAACGAATTTATATGCATAGCTACTGTCCTTACAATGCATCATGTGAATAGGCTTTGTAGAGAGTCTACTTTCTAGAATCTCTGACGAAATAGGTTTTGCTTTCTCGTGGAGGCGAAAAAGTGAGTTTCTGTTTGGTAGTTGTCATGCCCCGCTTTCCAAAATTACGGAATACGAGCACATGTTATTGGCCCAGCGAATGACTAACGTTACCCATAAGCTGTTTAATCGATCAACTCAACAATATAATCAATACAGAACAATTGCGCAGGCAATAATAATAATCTCATGAACAATAATACTTGAAATAAAGAAATAAATAATATTCAAGTACAATAAACCAACTTCTGGAAACAATAATAAAATCCGAGACATAAGCCCAATACAATAATAATACAATCACAAATAGATAATAAGTCTCAATACATTAAGTTTAATAAAACAATAAGCAATTAAAAAATATTAAATCTTTAGAATCTGTGTTCTCCAATTCCAACGGGAAATTCTCCTCCATTACCTGTGTACACTTCATCTAAAAAGAGGAGAAAATTGTCCTTAGAGCAAGTTATGGACAACAAGTAGAGAAAGCAAGGAACAATGGAATAACGGTATAACAATGAATCAATGGATCAATAGGATCAATAACATGGGACAATAATCAATAAACAATGTCACGATAATCGATGCAATGGTATAGACAATGATTCAATATTCAATAACAATATTCAATGGTATCAATAA
The DNA here is from genome assembly GCA_017893485.1 of Hemerocallis citrina. Classification (NCBI taxonomy): domain Eukaryota; kingdom Viridiplantae; phylum Streptophyta; class Magnoliopsida; order Asparagales; family Asphodelaceae; genus Hemerocallis; species Hemerocallis citrina. The sequence continues at coordinate 130,027,063 of CM030359.1, forward strand.
CACTTAAACAATATTTATTGTCAATAGGAACAATGATGTACAATATGCAATGTCGATGTTGTTTCAATTCTTATGTCTATTAATCATTTTAATCCTAACTAATGCATATACTACTACATCCCATACTACAGGTTCGATGCATACAACCAATTTCGTTTATACTAAGTGATGAATTCTATAGATCATGTGTCGGTACGATAATCATTGATATGATACAATATTGTTGCTCGATACATTACGATGATTCACTGATTCATTGATACGATACATTGATACTGTAATACCCCAGATTTGGAGCGAACAGTCGACTGGTCGATTGTTCAGTCGACTGGTTTGCGTACACGGGATTTGAGGAATTTGAGAAGGATTTGAGAAATTTAGTCCCACATGGGAGGTTCACAAAAACTAATTTTAGTATAAATATAATTAGCCAATGAACAAGAGTCACCAAATTGGTTAACCACCTTTTGAGAGGCAGCCTGTGGTGGGCAGTTGTACTACATAGTGTCTAATTTGTATTCTAAAAATATTAAATTTGTCTGAGTATTGGGGCGGGGCGTTACAAATGGTATCAGAGCCGACTTTCGACACCGGGTGTAGTAGAGGTCAGGATGATCTGCGGTGCTGAGAGTCATTGATCTCCGAGGTCGGGTATATTCTGCGGTATTGAGAGTCACAGGTAGTGATTGATAGCCGGGTATCCGATCTGCGGTGTTGAGAGATTGATCTCCGGGATCGAGGACTATACTACATCGGCTAGAAAGGGAGGATCCTACACTAGATGTGTGCCCTGTACTAAGCGAGGACGCTGATTTCTAAGGTGGGGTGTATGTAATACCCCAGATTTGGAGCGAACAGTCGATTGGTCGATTGTTCAGTCGACTGGTTTACGTACACGGGATTTGAGGAATTTGAGAAGGATTTGAGAAATTTAGTCCCACATGGGAGGTTCACAAAAACTAATTTGAGTATAAATATAATTAACCAATGATCAAGAGTCACCTAATTGGTTAACCACCTTTTGAGAGGCAGCCTGTGGTGGGCAGTTGTACTACATAGTATCTAATTTGTATTCTAAAAATATTAAAAATTGTCTGAGTATTGGGACAGGGCGTTACAGATACGATTCATTGATGCAATACACGAGAGATTGGGGTGACGTAGTCAGCGCTCTACAACCAATCGATAAACACTGGTCGACACAGTCACTATATTATTCACTACTCAAGTCATTCCCTTAAACCCCGACTTATTAATTATTTTATTAATGCAATAATACAATATGCAATCTGAGACATGGGGTGAACAATAGTAACAATAAAGGACAATAAGGTGGTAACATGAAATATGACAATTAGAATGATGAAAATAAGACAATAGGATCATGCAATGCAACATATACACCTCGATTCATGCGATCCAATGATATAGGATTATTAATTTAAGAAAAGTAAAAAGTAAAATTCTGGACAGCAAGAGTAGTCTATATAAAAATAAAGTTTCCCACTGTTTCAGAACTAAAAAACTGAATCCGTCAAGAATTCTAGAAACTAGACTTCCACAGGGTTCCAACGCATATTTAAAGTTCAAAATCCGACAATAGTAGCTAGGTCAATCACAATGTTCTTTACAGATTTCATGTTCAGGCAGAATTTTGACATCATGTTATTATAATTTTAGAATCAGAAAAATCTTAATAATAAATTCATAAAAAAGATTTTATAGACTCCTAAACATGTTAAGTAACCATCTGGAAATGTCACGCCCCACTTCCCAAAAATGAGATACGGAATACGGATACGTGACTAAGTCTAGCGAATGATTTTCATTATCCATAAGCTGTCAGGATCTTTACAATATTTCACAGGAATAATCAGAGTAGGAAGAAAGAGAAGTCAACCACGCATGCATATATGAATCAAAATACCAATAGGACTACTTGAAACAAAATATAATAATCTCAAATAAACCCGATCTGAACAAGTCAATAATCCTGGGTCACATTGCCTAATACAAAATAATCCAAGTAACAGATATATTTATTCAAAAATAGAAGGAAAGTTAATATAGCAAGAACTCCAGCCAGCTAGAATCTTAGATCACCTACTCCATCGGGCAGTTGGTCACCAAAGTCTGCAATTCAACAAATTGCAGGAACAGAAAAAAGAAACAAAATGTCTGTCAATGCAAGTTACGGACCGCTTTTAGTGCAGGCACAAGTACAGAATAGGATAAACAAGAATAGAATAACAGCGGAAGTAAGTATAGCATAGGAAGGATATAACAACAAAATAGATAACTAATTCTATATCAAGAACAAGACAAGTAGCATGGCAAGATGAACGAGAGCAAGTGGCATGTAACAATTGTCAAGTAAGCAAGTATGATGTAAACGAATAACGAGTGTCGAGTGACCAAGAATCAAGTATCATGTACAAGTAACAATGCCAAGTTCCAAGAATCAAGTATCACGTACAAGTAACAAGTAGCAAGTGTCAAGTGATCATGTTGTTTTCAAGTCTTATATTAAGTCTATCTAGGTAGCACTTCATGCGCCCTAGGTTTATACACATGGTTGCTATATTCAAATAGTTTCGTTTTAGATTTCATAGTGGATCATAGAGAGCAATGTAGTCAGGGACAAGTAACAAGTAATCAAGTATCAAGTATCAAGTATCAAGTATCAAGCCTCAAGTATCAAGTATCAAGCCTTAAGTATCAAGTAATCACGTAGGATCTATAGATTCCCCTTCCGAGTACATGTTTCTGTATTTTTCACTATTAGATCTTTCCCATTAACCCCGGCTTGGTTATTTATTATTATTATTATCAAAAAGACATGTATGTGTCTCAAACAGGGAATGTATAACATGGTATAAACAAGTAACAAGTTCAGGTTGAAAGATAGACATATACAGGTGAAAGGCAACACATAAAAGATTAGGACAATGAGAAATCTAGTTCTGGATAGCAAGACAGTACTGCACCAAATATGGGATTCCCGTTGCCACAAATATGCAAATCTGGATCCACTAGAAAATCTGGAAAATAGACTCTCGTCCGAATTTAGAAAATATATATAATTCATATGATATTTCACAAAAACAAGTCTCAAAACAGATTTGAATCCAGAAAACATGTTCAGCCAGAAATCAGAAGTTTGTATTCAAGAATAGGAAAACAGCATAAAAACTTACTAATTGAATCGACAAAAAGTCTGGGGTATTCCCTAGTATGTTTAGAAATACAAAATAAAGTTTCATAATTTTCCAACACAGATAAAGTAGTCAAGTAAAATCAGAAAGCAGCAAGATATAGTAGTTTTGTAAATCTGGAATCATAAATACATCAGTACTTATCTCACAAAATATAAATCGAAATCCAGATCCGTAAAAAGGGTGATAAAATAGATTCAGTCGGCTATAATTCATATTCACAAAGTTTTTATAGAAAGCAAATAGAATCATGTTGAAATTATGTTTCTTTACTGAACAATAGGAAAATTCGGTATGTATAGTAATTGTTCACAAGCACAAAATGGTTTACAAAAGTTATCAATTAAATCTACAAAAATTAGAGGTTAATCCCAATCAAGTCTAGTTGTAACCAGCAAAATATTAGATCAAAATATTATATTTAACATCAGCAGAAAAATAATTTACCTTACAAAATACGTATAAAACTAGATCTGGAATTTTAAACACATCTGTAGTAAAATAGTCATAACTTGCAACTCATAAATCAAAACAGAGATCTGTCAGAAAATTTGGAAAGTAGACAAAATTCTATATAATTCATATTCACAAATAATTTTCATATACTGACCTTAATATGGTCTAAAATACTAATAAAAAACGTAGAATCGGCAAAACAGAAAATATCCTTCATGCACAAAATCAACTAGTTCATATGAAACTTATCCAAAACATGACCAAATATGAAATATAGTGTACTAGGTTTCCTAGAAACATAGTATAGGGTACTTAGAAAGTCTACAACAAGTTATACTACAACGAACACAAGCAAGCACACGATATCATACGAACAACATGCATATATACAACAAGAAGTGGTCATCCCTATGTTATTGCATGTCATGTGTGTAATGAGGCAACTAAGGGCGGGTCAAGACAATTGAGAAAAAATGATACAATTGGGGTTTCACACAAGAATTGTCTCTAGAACGCAACTACACTACAGGCGATATTTAGTACTTGTATTACACAAAGAAAAAAATACAAGTTACTTTCCTGAGAGACGACGACGGAAACGGCAAAGAAAAGAGAATAACGGGAACAGTTTCCCGGGCAATGAACTCAATGAACAAACGAACCACGATTCAATAATGAACAAACGCGATTACACGAACACAATACAACGAACGGGTCATGATGACGATCAAGATCAAGATGATCAAACAATGATCGGGCGGATCGGTACGAATGAGATCGCTGATCAAGATCAAGGTCAACAAGATCGGACAGCTGAGATCGTGGATGGAGATGTATATGATAATGATCGCGATCGAACGGCCAAGATTCAAAGGATCAAGAAGACGATCATCATGATCGTGATGATCAAGAGGAGATCAGACGGCCCACAATACACTTGATCAAAACTCTGATTCAAACAACAATGGCACTGGGCTGGCTACTTGATGTCGAAGGGATGGACGAGGACATGAGTGCAAGGGTAGCGCCAGCGAGGGCGACGGGAGGCGGTGGTCACCGTGGCTCGGTGGCGGTGGCTGATGGGACTGGATGGCAGCACGATGCAGGGGACAGGGCATCGGGATGCTGCGTGGTCGAGAGGAGCACAGGCTGGCGGAGGTGTTGGCGCACTGCGGTTGTATGCAGGAGGGCGTCGCAGCTGCGTTACGAGGCAGGAGGAGACGGGGACCAGGGGGTCGCGGTGGAGACAGGGGTGCAGTACTGGTGCAGGGCAGAGCAGGGGACGAGGACGATGGAGGGGATATGGGTGCATGGGAGGATGAGGGAGAGAGGAAGACGAAGGGCGGCTAGTGTAGAGTTTAGAGGTATTAGGGTTTTTTATAGAAGTGGGTATATATATAGAGATTTTATTAGGGTTAGGATGACGGGTTTGGTAGGTATACAGGTATTGGGTTTAATGGGTTATTGGGTATTAGGCTTGTTGCCGCTAAATTCGGTGTGGGGGCAAACAGATGAATTTGTGGATTCTTAGGGAAACTGAATAGAGAACCTGTGTACCTGTTCCGTCGGTTTTCGATCGTCGATCTCGCCACGGACCTGCAAAAAGTGCGAGACACCGGGGTTGTTCCCGGCGACGCACCCTCCGACACTCAAGTCAGTAATCTAGGAAGACTATGAATGAGCGCAAAAACTAGTGAAAGATTGATTACCTCTTAATGGAGATGGGTGGGGGGTATTTATAGGCGTCTCAGGGAACAGATTAGGCATGTAATTCCTGTGTATACAGATAAGGAATGTGATCCCTAATCCCCAGTGAAAGGATAGATATGAATCAGGGCCGTTGATTAATATTAATCAGAAACCCTAATTCTATCCTGCCGGACCGGGTTTATTGCAGGTTGAAACCCGCACCCAGTTGTGGTGGATCCGTTCACGGGTTACTGGATCTGCGAAAAGGAGACCCAGTACCCGCTTCAGACCTGTTTTGTAGGTAAAATTACTGTTTCACCCCTGAATCTCGGGATTCGTGTCCCATTTGGACGGCCTTGATTAAACCCCTATTTTTAGCCATATCACGAGCCCCCCACTCCCAAAGGTTAAGGTCATTCAGTCTTTGAGGAGTAGTTCGACTATTTTAGTGGCTAAGGGAGTTGTATCGAAGTCTGAATGGGTGTTTTTGGAATCCCGAAGTGGGTGGTGAGGCAATTTCTTTCTCCTTCTTGAAGCCATATGGTGTATCGAGTTTTTGTCTATTTTTTCAGGCTATTTATCTGATTTCGCGATGCGTCAGCTAGTCGTTCGGGGGCTTTAGCTGTGCGTTCTAGGGAATAATTATTCGTTCGGAGGCTTGGAAATATCCCCCGAATTTTTAATTACTTCCTGGAATTTTTAGCTAATTTTCCCGAATTTTTAGTAATTTTTCGCAATTTTTTAGATAAATAAAATGATTTAAATAAATAAAAACCGAATTTTTAATATTCATTTATGACGTGTCGTCATCAGAGCCCTCGATCAGGGCGGAGCACGATTTTCGGGGAGATCAGATGGTCCCTGTTCCTCGGCACGTTTTTTCGCCGCATACGAGGTTCGGTACCTCGGTACTTCGGCTCGGCCTGGCGTGCCGAGGACCAGTGCCTCGGTTCGGAGAGTCAGTGCCTCGGCTCGACGGTTCCGAGGTACGTGGCATCATCTGGGTCGTCCATCTCAGCGTGGATCTCCATAAAACGCTATCTTGTCGTTTAGTGGACGTGGCCAAATCTGGGCCGTCCATCATGACGAGCACGTTTTTTCACAAGATCCAACGGCTGATGTGGGTCGGTGTGATTTTTTGCCATATACGAGGGTCGGTACCCCGACACCTCGGCTCGGCGGGTCTGCGCCTCGGTTCGGATTGGTATCTCGAGGACCAGTGCCTCGGCTCGGATGGTCAGTGTCACGCCCCGCTTCCCAAAAATACGGAATACGAGCACGTAACAAAAGTCCAGCGAATGATTAATATCATCCTTAAGCTGTTCAGGAAAATCTTTACAACATATCACAGTAAAATCAGAGTCGGAAGCCAGAAAAAGATCAACCACATGCATTTATGAACCAAATACCAACAAGAATACTTGAAATAAAACATAGTAATCTCAAATATTCATGATCTGAATAACACAAATAATCATGGGTCACATCGCCCAAATACAAGAAGTAATACAAGTTCAAAATACAATATTGTCCAAAATAAGTAACAGGAATAGCATTAGAAAAATTCAGCCTCTAGCCTCGCATCTTGCCAATACCTTTAGGAACCTGTCCTCCAAAATCTGCAATACAACGAATGCAGGAAAAAGGAAAAGAGAAAACACAAGTACCCGTCAATGGCAAGTCCGGGTCACAAATAGAATAGGATACAAGCACTTGGGAAAAACTAAACAGATCTAACTAATCATCAGAAAACAGACCTAATATGGTATGGTAAACTCAACTAACATAGTATCCTAGCAGATGTCTCAGATATTAAGTGTCAAGTGTCATATAACAGAAATGTCAGGTAAACAGATATTCAGATATGTCAGGTAAATCAGATAACAGGTTTCAGATAATAGATATTCAGATTCAGATTCAGATTTCCATATATCAGATTCAGATTCAGACTTCAAAAATATAATCAGATCTCAGATTTCAGATTAATGTAAGTCTTGTGTGATTACTATCTAGGTAGCACGACATGTGCCCCAAATTATATCACATGGTTGCTACATTCAAAACAATTTCGCTTTAGATTTCGTAGGGGACCATGCAGGGCAGCGTACTCAGTATTCACAGAATCACAGAACTTGGTCGGTAAACTTGATCGGTAACTTGATCGGTAAACTTGATCGGTAAACTTGATCGGTAACAGAATATTAAATTGATCGGTAACATGTCATACAGGAAACACAAGTCTCCTCCTGAGTACACGTTTCTGCGCTATCCACTACTAGATCTGTCCCATATACCCCGGCTTAATTACCTTTAGTATTTATATTATCCACAGGCATGAGAGTGTGCTAAATAATGTCAAAACTAACAGGTCATAATCAGGTTTAGACTCAGGGAATTAGATCAGTAAGTATAGGTACCAAACATTCACAAATACGATCAAAATAGTGTATGTTTATAAACAGGACAGCAAGACCAGTCTGTACATAAACAGTGATCCACAGATCTACAGGCATGCAAATAATGATCCGTCGAAGGATCTGGAAACTAAACTTCCACACGCTTCTAACAGGTATAATAAATCCATATGCTATTTCACAACATCACGACTCAAAACACAATTCAACACAGTTTTCATGTACAGTCAGAAAACAGGGAAATAACTTAAACCACATGAAAACAACAGATAAATTCATTAATTAAATCCACGAAAATTCTGGGATAATCCCCTATAAGTATATTCTCAAAATATAGATTTTCATATTTTTCCAGAAAGTATAGATATGTTTTCAAAAATAGAAAATAGCACATCACACAGTTTTGATGGATCTGGAATTCTTCAACACCGCTGTACAAAATGGAACACATCTTGCAAACAGCGCATCAAAATCCACTTCCGCTAAAACAGGGTGAAAGTAGATACAATTTCCTAACTTTCATATCTCACATCAAAAACTCATACAGTAATTAGAAATACGGTAAACACGGCATTCAACATACAATCACACGCAGTTTACAGCAAAAGCGATCTATAGAAAAGGATGTAAGGCATCACTCAAAACTCATCTTTAAATTACCACAAAAATCAGAGAACTACCTAACATCATAGTGAAACACAGGACAAAATCTTGTGGTATTAAATTATGTCTAACCTGGATCTTGAAAATAAATTGTCCACAAAAATTACCCCGAACTGAAACTGGAAACTACTAACAAACAGTTACTAAAATGACCATAACTACTCCATGCGAACTCCAAACAGGGTGAAATCAGTGGGATTAGAAATTAGATTCAATTCTCTACAAATTTCTCAGAAATAGTAATGTTGAGATTCGGACTTTAATCTAGGTAAAAACTGCAATCAATCCAGTTCAATCCAAAATTCCAGATTTCTCAATTAAGTTTCAAAACATCATAACTTCCTCAAAAATCATCAAAACTCTTCCAAATTCAAAACACTGTCTACCCACTACCTAAATGTCATATCTAAGGGTTTCTAACATGTCAAAATCTAATATTTCTCATATGGGTGTTCAAACAAACATCGGGTATACAATATGTCACATACGCGATAACAATCGCGTTCGGGTGAATCCTAAGGCATAACCCTATCAAATTCATGTCCTAATTCGTCCATGGCCTGCTTTGAAACCTTAGAGACGAAATCCACAAATAAAGACGTGATCTTGGTCCGTCTCTAGTCTCAAACTATCCTATGTGTGAACTTTCTACTTGTATCAACCTAAGAAATTTAAGTACAAGTTACTTGCCTCGTTGATGATGAACACGGCGCCACGAAGCCTAGCAATGGAAACCCACGTGCAAAAGTCCTTCCACGCGTGATTTCAAGCGAACCCACGAACCGAATCTTGCCTACGATCGTCTTCTTGAAGCACGAACTCAAACAGACGCTACCCTCTTCACCAAATCAGCGAAGAGTTTAAGGAGGGGCTGTTCTTGAAGATGGTGGTGCTGGTTGGTTGGTTTCGGCCACAAGGAAAGGAGGAGAGACGAGTTTGTATGAAGTGGGGTTGTATATTGGAGGATGTAGGAGGTGATATGTGGTCGGCTAGGGCTTGGGGGCTGTGAGGGGGTGTCGGCCTGGGGTATAATATGCAGACCGGGATGGAGAAGAGAAGGAGAGAGGGAGCCGGCTTGCAAATATGGGGAGAAAAAGATTAGGATTAGGGTTAGGGATTAATTAGATGAGGGGGTATTTATAGGGGATCAAAAGTGGGTTAATGGGTAGTGGATATCAATGGAAAACAATAGGTATACAACTGGGTAATGGATATTGGGTAGATTTCAAATGAGGATACAAAATACAATGAATCCTATGGCTCCTAAAAATCTCCTTAAGGGCCAAAAATCTCAAATTGGTCAAAACACTTCTAAAAATTCATCATGACCCAAAAATAAATAACAAATATGAATGAGACCAAGAAAATGCGAAAAAAAATTCAAAATGGTGAAAAACGGACGATCGGCGCACAAAGAGCACATGGAGGTCAAAAAAATGCAAGAAAAATAATATAAAATGAAAATAATCCAATAAGAAAATTAATACAATAATTAATAAATATAATTTATGAGATAATCTAATTTTAACAATAAAAAAAAATAATTTGCGAAAATTTTAAATACAGAAAATATCGAAAAATACCTTTCTGGGAAAACAGGGGTTACAATCCTACCCACCTTATAACAAAATTTCGTCCTCGAAATTTGCTTAGGCGGTACATAGGACACGGTAAAAGCAAACTGGGGAAGGCAACAAAGTAGAGACAATACCAGAAAAGGAGGAAGTTGATATCAATGGATCAACGGCAGGCAGAAAGAGAATGAACAGTATCAAAAGGAAATAATTAACACCAGATAACAAAGCAATAAAGAAGTAGTCAGAACTGAAATCAAGAAGAGAAAAGACAGGGAAGAATTAAATCAACTAATAAGTCAACGGATGTGAAAAATTGCAAGAGATAGAGGGATCCAAACAATGCAAAGAAGGAGAAGAAACAATATGATCCTGGGACCTGTGGGTTATGTGCCCACCACGCTTCCGCTGCGCTACTCTGATGGTGATGTTCCAAGCCGCAGACATATCGTTGTAGACCACGCGACACCCAGCAACGATCCGAGCAGGAAGAAAAGAATGAGATAACAGAATACAATTGGGGTTGAGATGAGGGATTTAATTGAAATAATTAGGTCAAAACTAATTGGCATTAACAAAAATAATATTAAAAATACAAAAATCAACACATAATAAAATAATAATAACAGAAATAACAAAAATAATAATCATCATAAATATACCGGTAAAAATAATAATAATAAAATATTAACAATACTGGTAAGGATAATAATACAAGCCAGAAAATAATTTGGGGTTCATCAATTTAGTGAAAGTAATTCAACATCAACATCAAAATTAAAATAGTAAGAAAATACAACACTAATAATAGTAATAGTAATAACGAAAATAATAATAATACTACTAATAATAAGGAAAACGATAATAATAATAGTAGAAATCCTTTGATGTTGGTTCGCCTCATTTATATCCATCTGTAGTCTTGCATTCTCGACATCAAGTTGCAGGTTTGCCATCCCGACAACAGGTTGCAGCTTACCATCTGGATATTCGGTTGCATATTTTGCCTCACCGGTATCCAGTTGCAATTTGCCTCCATTGATGTCTAGTTGCATGTTTGCCATCTCGACATCTAGTTGCAACAAAACGATGAACGAAATGATGCGATCTTCCACACGTACTTTGATATTGATTGCTCAATTTAAGTACGACGATACGTTTTGAAAATCGGTGATATTAAAATACATAGTTATTCGAAATAATAAAATTTTAGAAAATAATTTTATAGAAGATCCAAAATGAAATACACAAAATATTCAATAAAATACATATACAATATAAAGAAAATATAGGCAAGAGAAGGATAGATTTTATACTCAATGAAGAGTCAACAAAGGGGGACAACTACAAGAGATGACGGAAAATAAGAATCAAAGAATTGAATATGAAAGAAGAGGAACGAGAGGTATAAGCAGAATTTGAAGAGAATATGGCCGGAAAGAAATAATTAGCACGATACTCAAAATGAGTCAACAATGAAGACGAATGAAAGAATCAAAGAAATATGGGTACGAAAAGAATAAATTTGTACCCAATATGGAATCAACAAAGCAGGATGACTGCAAGAGATGGAAGGAATCAAGAAATCAAGGAGTTGAATATCCCATAACGATGATATCAAATAACGGATTGATGCATGGAAGGGTATAAAAAAGAATGCAGGGAAATACATAAAGCAATGAAATAATATAACAACAATAGAACAAAACACAATATACCTGGAGCATCCTCCTCCGTAGGATCTGCCTCCTCCAAAACTAGGTTATAAGTATGGCCTCGTGCTTCCCCCAGAGCAGATCCTCTTGCAGGTATAGTAACCCTTCTCTGCGGACAGTCCCGAACCATGTGATCACTTGCTCCGCATGCAAGGCAAAGACGATTGGCCCCCCAACAGTCCCTCCGAATATGCCCAACCCTATGGCAATAGTTGCAAGTCTGATCCTTCCTCAATGTGGCAAGTGAGTAGGGTAGTGTCCTTGCCAGAACAGCCGGGGCTGGTCTCCGAATCGGCCCACCGGAAGGCCTAACAGGAGCAGCGGGAACAGTCCGCTGGGGAGCAGCCAACCCGCCACGGGCCTGCTCCTGAGCTCGGGCTGCCTCAAGAGCCTCAGCATAAGTACGCAAGCGAAGGGAGACGAGATGCCTTTTGATATCTTGCTCAAGTCCCAATGTGAATCTACGAGACCTATCCTCTTCGTTTGCCACCAGAACGGCTGCGAAGTGGCTAAGTCTAGTAAACTCTGCTGCGTACTCATCTACAGACCGGGAGCCCTGTTTCAAGAAAGTCTCATGTTACAACATTGCGTGGACAATATGTAACAAAATTCCATTACTGGAAATAACGACCAACCTGTTTCAGGGCCAGAAATTGCTGTTCCATTTCAATCCGAGTACTGCTGGGGAAAAACTTCTCCAAGAAGCTCCTAGTGAACGTGGCCCAAGCAATAGGCCGCACAAGCCTCTCGGACTCGGCTAACCACCAGATGTGGGCCAGATCCACCAACTGGATGCTCACCACATCCACACGTTCTGCATTAGCAATCCTAGCTGCCTGTAGCAGACTCTCTGTCCGGATCAGCCACTGCTCAGCCTCTAGCGGCATCTCAGTGCCGGAGAACTTGTCAGGGTGCAGTCTCATAAAATCTGTAATTGTACCCAGACCAGGAGGAAGAACGGTATGCGTAGGCACAACGGGCGGAGGAACTCGAGCAGCTTCCAAAGCAGCCATCACCAAATCATTGTGGTTTTGCTGCATATTAATCAGTCGCTCCAACACATTGGTGTTAGCCTGAAATCCGGGATGATCATCTTGAAGATGAGAAGTAGAACCCCTACGAGCCATAGTCTGTATAAACCAAAAACAATTAGCATCCAGATCATGGTTGATAGTAATTAATTCACTTATGCATATATGGTTGGTGAAATGTTGCGCAGATCCCAGTTCGAGCCAAGCTTGTCTAATATATTAGGCAACTAATACATTAGCCAAACCTGATGCTCTGATACCACAGAAAACCCTGTCACGCCCCGCTTCCCAAAAATATGGAATACAAGCACGTAACAAAAGTCCAGTGAATGATTAATATCATCCTTAAGCTGTTCAGGAAAATCTTTACAACATATCACAGTAAAATCAGAGTCGGAAGCCAGAAAAAGATCAACCACATGCATTTATGAATCAAATACCAACAAGAATACTTGAAATAAAACATAGTAATCTCAAATATTCATGATCTGAATAACACAAATAATCATGGGTCACATCGCCCAAATACAAGAAGTAATACAAGTTCAAAATACAATATTGTCCAAAATAAGTAATAGGAATAGCATTAGAAAAATTCAGCCTCTAGTCTCGCATCTTGCCAATACCTTTAGGAACCTGTCCTCCAAAATCTGCAATACAACGAATGCAGGAAAAAGGAAAAGAGAAAACACAAGTACCCGTCAATGGCAAGTCCGGGTCACAAATAGAATAGGATACAAGCACTTGGGAAAAACTAAACAGATCTAACTAATCATCAGAAAACAGACCTAATATGGTATGGTAAACTCAACTAACATAGTATCCTAGCAGATGTCTCAGATATTAAGTGTCAAGTGTCATATAACAGAAATGTCAGGTAAACAGATATTCAGATATGTCAGGTAAATCAGATAACAGGTTTCAGATAATAGATATTCAGATTCAGATTCAGATTTCCATATATCAGATTCAGATTCAGACTTCAGAAATATAATCAGATCTCAGATTTCAGATTAATGTAAGTCTTGTGTGATTACTATCTAGGTAGCACGACATGTGCCCCAAATTATATCACATGGTTGCTACATTCAAAACAATTTCGCTTTAGATTTCGTAGGGGACCATGCAGGGCAGCGTACTCAGTATTCACAGAATCACAGAACTTGGTCGGTAAACTTGATCGGTAACTTGATCGGTAAACTTGATCGGTAAACTTGATCGGTAACAGAATATTAAATTGATCGGTAACATGTCATACAGGAAACACAAGTCTCCTCCTGAGTACACGTTTCTGCGCTATCCACTACTAGATCTGTCCCATATACCCCGGCTTAATTACCTTTAGTATTTATATTATCCACAGGCATGAGAGTGTGCTAAATAATGTCAAAACTAACAGGTCATAATCAGGTTTAGACTCAGGGAATTAGATCAGTAAGTATAGGTACCAAACATTCACAAATACGATCAAAATAGTGTATGTTTATAAACAGGACAGCAAGACCAGTCTGTACATAAACAGTGATCCACAGATCTACAGGCATGCAAATAATGATCCGTCGAAGGATCTGGAAACTAAACTTCCACACGCTTCTAACGGGTATAATAAATCTATATGCTATTTCACAACATCACGACTCAAAACACAATTCAACACAGTTTTCATGTACAGTCAGAAAACAGGGAAATAACTTAAACCACATGAAAACAACAGATAAATTCATTAATTAAATCCACGAAAATTCTGGGATAATCCCCTATAAGTATATTCTCAAAATATAGATTTTCATATTTTTCCAGAAAGTATAGATATGTTTTCAAAAATAGAAAATAGCACATCACACAGTTTTGATGGATCTGGAATTCTTCAACACCGCTGTACAAAATGGAACACATCTTGCAAACAGCGCATCAAAATCCACTTCCGCCAAAACAGGGTGAAAGTAGATACAATTTCCTAACTTTCATATCTCACATCAAATACTCATACAGTAATTAGAAATACGGTAAACACGGCATTCAACATACAATCACACGCAGTTTACAGCAAAAGCGATCTATAGAAAAGGATGTAAGGCATCACTCAAAACTCATCTTTAAATTACCACAAAAATCAGAGAACTACCTAACATCATAGTGAAACACAGGACCAAATCTTGTGGTATTAAATTATGTCTAACCTGGATCTTGAAAATAAATTGTCCACAAAAATTACCCCGAACTGAAACTGGAAACTACTAACACACAGTTACTAAAATGACCATAACTACTCCATGCGAACTCCAAACAGGGTGAAATCAGTGGGATTAGAAATTAGATTCAATTCTCTACAAATTTCTCAGAAATAGTCATGTTGAGATTCGGACTTTAATCTAGGTAAAAACTGCAATCAATCCAGTTCAATCCAAATTTCCAGATTTCTCAATTAAGTTTCAAAACATCATAACTTCCTCAAAAATCATCAAAACTCTTCCAAATTCAAAACACTGTCTACCCACTACCTAAATGTCATATCTAAGGGTTTCTAACATGTCAAAATCCAATATTTCTCATATGGGTGTTCAAACGAACATCGGGTATACAATATGTCACATACGCGATAACAATCGCGTTCGGGTGAATCCTAAGGCATAACCCTATCAAATTCATGTCCTAATTCGTCCATGGCCTGCTTTGAAACCTTAAAGACGAAATCCACAAATAAAGACGTGATCTTGGTCCGTCTCTAGTCTCAAACTATCCTATGTGTGAACTTTCTACTTGTATCAACCTAAGAAATTTAAGTACAAGTTACTTGCCTCGTTGATGATGAACACGGTGCCACGAAGCCTAGCAATGGAAACCCACGTGCAAAAGTCCTTCCACGCGTGATTTCAAGCGAACCCACGAACCGAATCTTGCCTACGATCGTCTTCTTGAAGCACGAACTCAAACAGATGCTACCCTCTTCACCAAATCAGTGAAGAGTTTAAGGAGGGGCTGTTCTTGAAGATGGTGGTGCTGGTTGGTTGGTTTCGGCCACAAGGAAAGGAGGAGAGACGAGTTTGTATGAAGTGGGGTTGTATATTGGAGGATGTAGGAGGTGATATGTGGTCGGCTAGGGCTTGGGGGCTGTGAGGGGGTGTCGGCCTGGGGTATAATATGCAGACCGGGATGGAGAAGAGAAGGAGAGAGGGAGCCGGCTTGCAAATATGGGGAGAAAAAGATTAGGATTAGGGTTAGGGATTAATTAGATGAGGGGGTATTTATAGGGGATCAAAAGTGGGTTAATGGGTAGTGGATATCAATGGAAAACAATAGGTATACAACTGGGTAATGGATATTGGGTAGATTTCAAATGAGGATACAAAATACAATGAATCCTATGGCTCCTAAAAATCTCCTTAAGGGCCAAAAATCTCAAATTGGTCAAAACACTTCTAAAAATTCATCATGACCCAAAAATAAATAACAAATATGAATAAGACCAAGAAAATGCGAAAAAGAATTCAAAATGGTGAAAAACGGACGATCGGCGCACAAACAGCACATGGAGGTCAAAAAAATGCAAGAAAAATAATATAAAATGAAAATAATCCAATAAGAAAATTAATACAATAATTAATAAATATAATTTATGAGATAATCTAATTTTAACAATAAAAAAAAATAATTTGCGAAAATTTTAAATACAGAAAATATCGAAAAATACCTTTCTGGGAAAACAGGGGTTACAGTCAGTGCCTCGGCTCGATGGTTCCGAGGTACGTGGCATCATCTGGGTTGTCCATCATGACGAGCACGTTTTTTCACAAGATCCAACGGCTGATGTGGGTCGGTGTGATTTTTCGCCATATACGAGGGTCGGTACCCCGGCACCTCGGCTCGGTGGCTAGACTCTTCGGCTAGATGGGTCGGTGCCTCGATTCGGATGGTCCGAGGGTTGCGGCGTCATCACGAGCCTCGGGATGATCTTTTTTGCCACGTACGCGGGTCGGTGCCCCGGTACTTCGGTTCGGCGCGTCAGGACTGTTTGGCCGAGGTGCTAAGTTGGATGTTTTGAGGTGCCTCCGCACCCAGTAGCTCGGCTGCTCGGCTGAGCTGTTCGGTAGCTCGGCTGGGCGAGCCGGTGGTAGGCATCTCGGAAGATACGCATGGACGGATCTGAGCCGTTCATCATGGCGCGCATCACGAGGATGGGGTTCAGATCACAAAAAACGTTATCTTGTCATTTTGTAGGCGTGGCATGATCTGAACCGTCCATCAAATTCCGTCGCGAATTTTGAAGAGATCCGACGGTGACTTGCCTCGGACCGTTTTTTTGCCATATACGAGGGTCGGTACCCCGGCACCTCGGTTCGGCGCATCAGGACTGTTGGACCGAGGTGCTAAGTTGGATGTTTTGAAGTGCCTCCGCACACAGTAGCTCGGCTGCTCGGCTGAGCTGTTCGGTAGCTTGGCTGGGCGAGCCGGTTGCAGGCGTTTCGGAAGATACGCGTGGACGGATCTGAGCCGTTCATCATGGCGCGCATCACGAGGATGGGGTTCAGATCACGAGAAAATGTTATCTTGTCGTTTTGTGGGCGTGGCATGATCTGAACCGTCCATCAAATTTCGTCGCAAATTTTGAAGAGATCCGACGGTGACTTCGCCTCGGTCTGTTTTTTTTGCCATATACGAGGGTCGGTACCCCGGCACCTCAGTTCGGCACATCAGGACTGTTGGACCGAGGTGCTAAGTTGGATGTTTTGAAGTGCCTCCGCACACAGTAGCTCGGCTGCTCGGCTGAGCTGTTCGGTAGCTCGGCTGGGTGAGCCGGTGGCAGGCATCTCGGAAGATACGCATGGACGGATCTGAGCCGTTCATCATGGCGCGCATCACGAGGATGGGGTTCAGATCACGAGAAAATGTTATCTTGTCGTTTTGTGGGCGTGGCATGATCTGAACCGTCCATCAAATTCCGTCACAAATTTTGAAGAGATCCGATGGTGACTTCGCCTCGGACCATTTTTTTGCCATATACGAGGGTCGGTACCCCGGTACCTCAGTTCGGTGCATCAGGACTGTTTGGACCGAGGTACTATGTTGGACGTTTTGAAGTGCCTCCGCACCCAGTAGCTCGGCTGCTCGGCTGAGCTGTTCGGTAGCTCGGCTGGGCGAGCCGGTGGCAGGCGTTTCGGAAGATACGCGTGGACGGATCTGAGCCGTTCATCATGGCGCGCATCATGAGGATGGGGTTCAGATCACGAGAAAACGTTATCTTCTTGTTTTGTGGGCGTGGCATGATCTGAACCTTCCATCAAATTCCATCGCAGATTTTGAAGAGATCCGACGGTGACTTCGCCTCGGGACGATTTTTCGCCATATACGAGGGTCGGTACCCCGGCACCTCGGTTCGGCGCACCAGGACTGTTGGACCGAGGTGCTAAGTTGGACGTTCCGAAGGAGCGCAGTAGCTCGGTTGCCCAGCCAGGCTGTTCGATAGTTCGGACTGGCAGACCGGTGGCCGAATCGTTGACTTGGTATTTTGAAGAGTTTCTTGCTTCTCGTAACTTCGTAACTTTTCCGCTTGTCGCTTTGGCTTCTTGGTGGGCTTTTTGCGTTTCCCAAGGAGGCCCAACTTGTCAGCTGTTATAAACTTTCGCCCTCGCTCTCAAGCTCATTTCTTACTTTTCACTCTCAAGTTTTTACTTTCGATCTCTAAGGTTCTGCTAGCGGAGTTTTTCTCTCCAAGGCGTTGCCGTTAGCTGTCGCGTGGGCCAGGCGATTTCCGGCGATAGCACTCCGACCGTGAACGTCACTTCAAAAGGTCAGTTAACTTAGTCTAAATAATCTTTCTAGAGATGTCTCAAGTGAACTCGGGGAGTGGGGCCTCGTCTTCGGGCGATGATGGTGCCAAGGAGAGGAGGAGGTCGGAGATTCGGAGGAAGGGTAAACAGGTTGCCGAACCGTCTATAGTTAAGACGAGGAAGGAGAAGAAGAAAAGGAGGGTGGAAGCCCGATCCCCCGTAGTGGAGGTGATTGTGGAGAATCCGAAGCAAGCCCCCGAGATGGGACGGTATCCTTCTGTCCTGTCCGGTCATTCGGGGGTCAGGCAGTATCAGGGCGACCTGCTGGAGAAGGCGATCTATGGAAAGTCCAAGATTGTCGAGGAACCTAACCCGGTCCTTCCCACCGAAGCCGACGAGCTCATCACGTTGTTGGCCGAGAAGGATCTACTTCGGGTTAGGAGGGCCTTCGCCATTCCTCCGGAGTATAAGCTGATCCTTCCCGGACCCGGGATACGAGCGAACTCTAAGCTGCCGTCGTCGGACATGTGCATGTTCGACGTCGACTCCTTGAATGCCGGGTTACGCTTCCCTCTGCACCCTTTCATCCTTGAGATCCTTGGCTGGTACTGCCTTGCACCGACCCAGTTTATGCCGAACACTTGGCGCCATGTGAATGCATTTTTGCTTCAGTGCTTCCGAGCCGAAGTACAGCCGGATCTCACGGTCTTCCGAGGCATGTATCGAGTAAACCGGCAGCACAAGACGGAGTATCGATACTACTTGGGGCCGAGGAAGGGTGTTAAGATTATAGAAAACCCCGACTCAATCAAGGGTTGGAAGGAGAGGTATTTCATAGTAAGGGGCGAGGCGATTCGGATTATTCCGACCCGTTGGAAGGTGGAGGTGCCGAAATTCGCGCGTGCCGACCCAGTATTGTCTGAGGCCGAGGAGGATGTGGCGAGGAAGATAATGGCTCTTCCGATCTTGAGTTGGAGGGATTTGACTGAGGAGGTTTTGTTCGGGTCCGGCCTAAGCCCCATCGACCCGAGTATGCTCCTGACATCTCATTTATTTTCGTTTTTCTTTTAAGTTTTTGGTTCGTCTTCCTGATTTGTTTCCTTTTTGTTGTCCGACACAGAGGCGATGAAGATCGATTTCAACGCAATGATGGCCGATAGGTCCAAGTTGACCGGGGGTCGAAAGAGGAAGAGGGCGACCAAGGCTGCCTCTTCGACTCCGCCGCCCACCGTTGCCTCTACCATCGCTCCTCCTCCTCCGACTGCCGAAGCACCGTCCGAGGTTGTTGTTGCCGAGGCGCCCTCGGCCTCCGTGGCCCCAGGTGTGATAGAGGGGGCCTTCGACATAAATGCGGTGCTGTCAATCGAGGCGCCACTGCTGACCAAGGACGCCGAGGAAATTCTGACGGAACAGCACAAGCAGCTGTTCGTGCCGAATTGGCGAGTGAAGAACCATGACGGGTTCCTCGGCAATTCGCAAATGTCAGTGCAGGTCGTCAAGCACTTGGCGACCCCGAAGGATCGAGCCGCGCTGAAGGCGGGGACGGTGGGTGACGACACCTACGAGGTGGCTCGGTCACTCGTCTCGGTAAGTTTCTTGTTTCTAAAAATTTTCCCAAGTTTATTGCTCGGTTTGCTTAGTGCGCTCATTGTTGTCTTCGCAGGCCACTTGTCACTTCGGCCATCTCCTTGAGACGTTCGCCGAGCAGGAGAAGGAGTTGAGGGCCGCCAGTGACAAAGACCGGTTGGCGAAGGTGAGGGCGGTCAAAGAACTCGAGGCCGAGCAGAGGAGAGCCGAGGCCTTGGAAGTCCGGGTGGCCGACCTTGTTGCCGACCTGGACAAAGTCAAGGGGAGCCTCGAGGCGGAGTCTGCCAAGGCTGCCAAGGCCGTCGAGGAGCTGGCTGCGGTGACGAAGTCCTTGGCCGAAGAGAAGGTGGAGAAGGAGGCCCTGGCGGCGAAGATCCGGGCCGAGGTGGAGAAGGAGGTCGAGGCCGAAGCGAAGAAGCACATGGCCGAGAACATGGAGCGGTCTTATCAAACGGCACTCGACCATGTGCAAGAGCGAATCCCCAGCTTCGAGCGGGTCGGCTACCGCCTGTGGCCAGGGTCGCCTTCAGGCGGTGAGGAGGAGGTCGAGGGCGGTGAGTCCGAAGGGGAGGACGAGGAGGAAGTGGCCGAAGAGCCCTCGGCGGACGGCCGGGTCGAGGGGCAGACCGAGGGGCCATCCCTGGATGCGCCCTTGGTCGATGCGACGAAGAAGGTGGACCCCTGATCCCCACGTTAAGTTTTTTGTAGTTTTTGTTGTTTTTTCTTCCGAGCATTGTAATGCCTTTTGCGGACTGGCCACCGCTTTTTGATGAATGAAAAGTATTTTGACTCTGAAATTTATCAAAGTATTTGGCTTGGTAGTGTAGTGTTTTGACTACGGAATTTGACTTCGAAATTTGTCCAAGTGTTTGGCTCGGTAGTGTGATATTTCAATGTTGTCCCTTTCTTATTTCAGATTGCCGTGCTGGCTCACAACACCTCAGCTGAACTGTGCCAAGCCGAGTTGTTTAAGCGATCTCGGGAGGACCGTCTCGAGGGTGAGGTTCACTTGACGAGGAGGATACTTCACAACTTAGAGATTAGGCATAGCGAGGCTTTGGTCGAGCTGCATCACCTGCGGAGAGTCGAGGGCGAACTATCCGCTAAGGAAGAGGAACTGGCGCGAGTTTCGGCCGAACGAGATGTCTTAGCGAAGAAGGTGGAAGAGCTGCAAAGGGTGACGGTCGACAAGAGTATCGAAGTGACCCACTTACGCCGCGTCATATCCGACAGCGCCGAGTACCCCGGTTCGGCAAAACTTTCTCGATTTAAGGTGATAGTGAAGGACGACACATTGAAGGATCGGATCGTCGAACTGGAGGAAGAAGTTGCTCGGCTCAAGCCTCAGCCGGTGAGGGCTAACGTTCGGAGCACCTCGTGCACTCGCGAAGAGATCGAGCGAGGGATCACGTTCTATCAAGCGGCGAGCCGGACTCCTATCGTTGGCAGGTCAGCCGCCGACGCCCAAAGCGGTGTGGCGGTGTCTTCAAGCGGTGCTTCGGTTGGAGCAACTGTCAGGGTCAGCGGCGAGGAGGCATCTCGGTTCGTCGGGCTGGAGACGAGTTCGGGGGTCAGGAAACGCCGACCCAAAGTGTCTCTGAACTGGAGCATACCCCTTCCTCGAAAGTAGCAAACGGGTCGTGTCTTGTTGTTGTAACCCATTTGCAAGTTTTTGCTGTTGTAGTCCACTTTGTAACTCTATCAAATTTATTAATGGAATTGGAGTTGTTTTATCCGAACTATCCTCGGCTGTCTCCTTATTTGTGCTATAGTCGCGCTAACTAGAGTAGGCTCGAGACGAACCACGAGGCTGGTGTTTGCCTCGCCGAACTTCTTGGCCTCGAAATTTTCTCTTTTGCTGTGCTTCTGAGCCTAGCCCGGTCCCTTCAGGTGCGGCTTGGTTTGGCTGTTAAGGCGCAGTTATTTCTCGACTGCGCCCACGTGGCCTGATCGCTGCTTGGGGACCGGGGTGACTTCCGCCGAGCGAGCTGAGGCGATCAGGGCCGTCTGATGTTTGCACGGATCTTGAGGCGGGTCCAGTTCCCAAGAAAACACTATCTTGTCGTTTTGTGGACACGTGGCTGAATGAGATCCGCTCATCATGCCCTAGCACTCTTTCTGAGACGATCTGACTGGTGGTTTCGTCTCGGGAGGTTTTTTTGCCATATACGAGGGTCGGTACCCCGGTACCTCGGCTCGGCGCGTCAGGATTGTGATTTGTATCTAGTTCCGGCCCGTTTGAGGACGAGTCGGAGGGATAGAGTCGAGCCATAGGAGAGGTCCGGTTGTTAGATTAGTTTAAGGGATGCAGGAGCAGTTCCGAATGGCGAGCTACTTCTAGTCCGCTTAGGAGCGAACTTGCGAAGTAGAATCGAGCCAAGTGTTGGACTCCGATCCATTCAACGGCTGCAGGAGCAATTTCGAACGGCGATCTACTTCTGGCTCGTCTGTGGGCGAGCCGAGGAAGAAGAGTCGAGCCGAGTGCTGGACTCCGAACCATCGTGTGGTTAGTTTAAGGGATGCAGGAGCAGTTCCGAATGGCGCGCTACTTCTAGTCCGCTTAGGAGCGAACTTGCGAAGTAGAATCGAGCCAAGTGTTGGACTCCGATCCATTCAACGGCTGCAGGAGCAATTTCGAACGGCGAATCCACTTCCGGCTCGTCTGTGGGCGAGCCGAGGAAGAAGAGTCGAGCCGAGTGCTGGACTCCGAACCATCGTGTGGTTAGTTTAAGGGATGCAGGAGCAGTTCCGAATGGCGAGCTACTTCTAGTCCGCTTAGGAGCGAACCTGGGAAGTAGAATCGAGCCAAGTGTTGGACTCCGATCCATTCGACGGCTGCAGGAGCAATTTCGAACGGCGATCTACTTCCGGCTCGTCTGTGGGCGAGCCGAGGAAGAAGAGTCGAGCCGAGTGCTGGACTCCGAACCATCGTGTGGTTAAAGAGTTAAAGGCAGAGAGATGCGATAGTATCAAAAATATGAAAAACTTTATTTATTAATATCTAATGGTCGGCTGCTTCTAAAGTTGCTAGCCGTTATTACAATGAAAAAATAAAGGAAAAATTACTACTAGTAACAGGAAGGGAGTGGTTCGACATCTCGAGTTACTTAGATAGGCGTAGCTGCCTTCTCTTGGTATTTCAAAAGATGGTCGGCATTCCAAGTCCTGGGAATTTCTCTGCCTTCTAGATCTTCTAGCTTGTACGCACCGGGGCGGATCACTTTTGAAATTTTGTATGGTCCCTCCCAATTCGGGGCCAGTTTGCTTTTCTGTCCGGGGAACGAGATGGCCAATTTTCGGAGGACCAGATCCCCTTTTCTGAGGTCAGTTGGGCGGACCCTTTTGTTGTAGGCGAGCTCAATTCTTCTCCGGTAACTTTGTTGCCGTATAGCCGCTCTTTCTCGGATTTCGTCTATCAAGTCTAGGTTTGCTCTGAGCTCTCTGGCATTCTGCTCTTCTTCAAAAGCTATCAAACGAGGAGAGGGTATCCCAACTTCTAGCGGGATGAGGGCCTCGGACCCATAGGTGAGATTAAATGGACTCTCGCCTGTTGGGGTCCGCTTCGTGGTGCGGTGATTCCAGAGCACATTTGGTAGCTGATCGACCCACAAGCCCTTGGAGCACTTGTCTAGCCTCTTCTTGATGCCGGAGAGGATTTGTCGGTTGGCATTCTCGGCCTGGCCATTTGACTGGGGATGAGAGACGGAGGAGAAGCGGTGTTGTATCGCGAGGTCCTCACATAAGGCTCGGAAGGCAGCCCCAGCGAACTGCGTTTCGTTATCTGTAACTATGACCCGAGGAACGCCGAATCGGCAGATTACATTTTTCCAGAAGAATTGAACAACTCTATGCTCGGTGATTGTAGCCAGGGGCTCGGCCTCTATCCATTTCGAGAAATAGTCGACTGCCACGACTAGGAATTTTAATTGTCCGGGAGCTGGCGGAAATGGCCCTAGTAAATCCATCCCCCACATTGCGAAGGGGATCGGACTTGATAGGGAGGTAAGTGGTGCTTGCGGAAGGCGTCGGATGTCGGAATACTTCTGGCAGGAGATGCATTGCCGAACGTGTCGTTCGGCGTCCCGTAGGAGAGTGGGCCAGTAATACCCGTAGTTTAGCACTTTGCGCGCTAGGGCTCTGGAGCCGGAGTGGGCTCCGCCGATGCCCTCATGAAGCTCTTGCAGGGCGTAGTCGGCTTGCCCGGGGGAGAGGCACCTTAGGTAGGGCCGACCATCCACCTGGGTGAAGAAGCGCTTATATAGTATGCCTTCGATTAATATGTAACGCTCAGCTCGGGTCCTTATCCTTCGGGCTTCCTTCGGATCCTGGGGGAGGAGTCCATCTCTTAAAAACTCGACAAGGGGCTTCATCCAATCGTCTTCGAGGAGGACTGGCAGTGTTTCAACGGAGTCGAGCGCCTCGTCCTCTATGCTCGGCTTCAGGAGGACTTCTATCAGAACAGTTTGTTCGAGGCCTTGAAGGGAAGAGGAAGCTAATTTGGATAGGGCGTCGGCCTGAGCATTTTCTTCTCTGGGGATTCTATGGATGAGGGCCTCCTCGAAGAGTGCCATGAGGCTTTTTACTTTAGCCAAGTACTTAACCATCCTGTCATCACGGGCTTCGTATTCGCCGAGGACCTGGTTGACGACCAACTGAGAGTCGCTGAAGATCCGCAGGCGTCGTGCCCCTGCATTTCGGGCCATTCCAAGACCGGCTATGAGTGCCTCGTATTCGGCCTCGTTGTTCGAGGCTTTGAAGTTAATACGGAGGGAATATTGGAGGACAAAGTCATCTGGGCCTACCAGGATGACTCCTGCCCCGCTTCCCTTGTTACAAGAGGATCCGTCGACATAGACCGACCAGACGGGTGGTCCCTTCATTGCTTGCTCGGAGTCAGGGATAGTTGTTTCCACTATGAATTCGGCCAGTGCCTGAGCCTTGATCGCGGTCCGAGGCTGATAAGTTATATCATGTTGGCTCAGCTCGATCGACCACTTCATGAGCCGACCGGAGGTCTCAGGCTTGTGAAGGACTTGTTTCAGTGGCTGGTCGGTAAGGACGACCACCGAATGGGACTGAAAGTAGGGTCGAAGCATTCTCGCGGCCATTACCAGGGCATAGGCTATTTTCTCAATCTTCGGGTACCGGAGCTCGGCGTCCCGAAGCACCTTGCTGACGTAGTAGATGGGCTTCTGAGCCCTTCCTTCTTCTCTGACTAAGACCGCACTGAGCGTCTGTTCGGAAGCTGCCAGGTAGAGGTAGAGTGGTTCGCCGGGTATTGGTTTACTGAGAATAGGTGGATTGACGAGGTATGCTTTAAGCTGGTCGAATGAGTCTTGTTGCTGCTGCCCCCACTCAAATCCTTTAGCCCCCCTGAGGGCTTTGAAGAACGGGAAGCACTTCTCCCCGGACTTCGTCAGAAAGCGCCCAATGGCGGCTAGGCGACCAGTCAATCTTTGAACTTCCTTGACATTTCTAGGGGGGCCATGTCCAATATGGCCTTGATCTTTTCCGGATTTGCCTCAATTCCTCGTTGGCTAACCATGAAGCCGAGGAACTTCCCTGATGAGACGCCGAACGCACACTTGTTCGAGTTGAGTCTCATATTGTGCTTCCTCAAAACATCAAATGCTTCTTGGAGGTCAGCCACATGATCAACGCCTCGGATGCTTTTCACAAGCATGTCATCGACGTACACTTCCATGTTCCGGCCGATCTGGGCTTGGAAAACCTTGTTGACGAGGCGTTGGTATGTTGCCCCTGCATTCTTTAGGCCAAATGGCATGACTCTGTAGCAATAAAGGCCTTGGTCGGTCACAAAAGATGTCTTAGGGATATCCGGGGGGAACATTCTTATCTGATTGTAACCCGAGAAAGCGTCCATGAAGCTTAGGAGCTCATGTCCCGAGGTTGCGTCAATCAGAGTGTCGATGCTCGGCAGAGGGAAGGGATCTTTGGGACAGGCCTTGTTGAGGTCGGTGAAATCAATACAAATTCTCCATGTCCCATTGGACTTCTTCACCATTACTACGTTTGACAACCACTCAGGATAATTTACCTCCTGTATGAATCGGGCCTTCAACAATTTTTCTACCTCCTCTTTGATAGCGAGCTGACGCTCGGGGGCGAACTTGCGCCTTTTCTGCTGAACCGGTTTGGACCCCGGATCAACACTCAGGCGGTGGACCAGGAGTTCTTCGGAGATACCGGGCATGTCTGCAGCTGACCATGCGAAGAGGTCTTGGTTGGCTCGGATGCATCTTACGATATCTGAGTATAAGGCGGACGGGAGGGTCCTGCTAACGAAGAACTTGTGGGTCGGCTCTTGCTCCGAGAAGAGCACCTCCTCCAATTCGTCCACCGGCTCGAAAGTCGGCCGAGCGGCATCTTGGGGAATTTCCAGTGTTACTAACGAGAGAACGGGCCCGAGGGTGGAGGTCATATAACACTTGCGGGCCTGCTCCTGATTACCCCTTACTTCCCCTACTCCGGCCCGAGTGGGGAATTACATTTTGAGATGATAGGCAGAAGGGACGGCTTCAAGGGCGACTAGGCCGGGCCGACCCAAAATGACGTTGTAGGCTACTGGGACATCTACGACCATGAAATCCATCGACTCCGTGCGGGTAGTAGGAGTTTTGCCGGCTGTGACATCGAGGGTAATCACCCCTTCAATAGTCACCGCCACTCCTGTGAACCCATGGAGCGTATAGCCGGCGGGCTTGAGTCTGTCTCGGGAGAGCTTCAGGCCCTTGAAAGCGTCGAGAAAGAGGATGTTGACGGAGCTACCGTTATCCACTAAGATCCTCTCAACTTTGAAATTGGCCATGTGAAGACTAATGACGAGTGCGTCACAATGAGGGGTGCGGACACCCTCGAGATCTTCGTCAGAGAAGGTGACGGGCACTCCGAGGCCTTTGGGAGGAGGGGTGGCTCGGACCGAGTTCACTTCTCTGATAAAAGCTTTCCGAGAGGAGTTCGAGGAGCCCCCCATTGGACCCCCATGTATGAGGTGGAGGACTCGCTCTTCCTCAAAATATGGCGTCTCTTCTCGTTCCGGACGTTTGTTAGCCCCCCGAGGCTGGGGAGGAAGCTCGGCTCGGTCCTTTCTCACGAATTTCGCCAGCTGCCCCCTCTGGATAAGGGCTTCGATCTCATTTCTTGGAGCACGGCAGTCGTTGGTGTCATGCCCATGGTCCCGGTGATAGCGGCACCATTTCTCTTTATCTCTTCTCTTGGCGGGGGTGTTCATCTTGGGAGCTAGAGGTAAGACCCCTTCTTTTTCGACTTCCATGAAGATGGCGGAGATGTTAGTGGTGAGGGGAGTGAACTTCTCAAATCTAGGGGGAGGTCGGCGCTGGCCAGCATTATCCTTCTGGAGCTTCTTGGCTCCTTCTTCTTCCACTCCCTTTCTCTTAAACCCGGAGGTAGACCCCTCCCAGTTGGGTTGCTGCTCAGCCTCTTCGGCCCAGATATACTTTTCAGTGCGAAGGAGGAGGTCGGAAAAGTCATGTGGCGGCTTCTTGGCAAGGGAGGAGCGGAGGTTGGAATTGAGGACATTGGATTGAAATGCTACCGTGGCGACCGATTGGTCCAGGGATGCTATGGATCTGGCCTCAGCCGTAAACCTCTTCACGTAGTCTCTCAATTTTTCCCCCTTCTTCTGGTGGAGGTGCAATAGGGAGATGCTCGTCTTTTCGGCCCTTCGGCTGCTCACGAAATGTGTGACGAAGAGTGTTTCGAACTGCTCGAAGGAGAATATCGAGGAGGGGGCGAGACGAGAATACCACTCTCGGGCCGGTCCTTTGAGAGTTGCGGGGAAGGTTTTGCAGAAGAGGGCATCGGAAGCTTGATGTAGGAGCATCAGAGTCTTAAAGCTTTCGATGTGGTCCACTGGATCGATTTCCCCGGTGTAAGTCTCAAATTGGGGAGGTTTGAATCCGAACGGGACGGGTGCATCCACTATGGTCCGGGAAAAAGGGGGTCGGCTAGGACGTAGGGTCCTTCCTTTAAACTCCTCTTCTCGGTTTATCTGGCCCAGGAGCTTTTCTACTTCATTAAGACGGCAGGTTCATGGCGTCATCTCTCCGACGGTAATCTGCCGAGCCACGGGACTCGTCTTCGTATGAGGGAGAGCGAGGGCTGCGGCGATGGTAACTTCGGGAACGACGAGGACTTGGGGTGCGCCTGGAGTTGGTAGGAGCGGGTCGAGGAGAGGGGGACCGTCGGCGAGGGCTTCGGACCGGAGGAGGGGATGGGAGCTTCGGCTCAATAGGATTCTGACGGAGGTTGAGGGCCTGCAGGACGGTCGCTTGGAACTGCTGGAACTCGGCACGGGTGATTGGTGCCTCATTGTTCCTGGGCTGTTGCCGACCTGCGGGTGAGTGCCTTCTTCGGTAATGATCGGGGGACTCCTTCCTCCCTCTTCGGATGGGGGACCTCCTGTACTCTCGGCGACGAGGGGATCGTTCATGCTGGCGGGAGGCTTCCTCCCGAGCCCGCTTTTCATCCAGATGACGACGGAGGTCATCATCTTTCTGGCGTTTGGGGGTTGCATTGCGGCGACCAGAGGCTCGGGGATGATGGGAGGCCATAGAGTCAGTGGAGGCGTTGTGGATGGAGAGGTTCTCTTGGTGAAGAGGCTGTTTCTGAGGGTTAGGACCCCTTGGATCAGGAGGGGGAAGGTTTTGTTGGAGCGGCTCTTCCGTGGTAGGGGGAAGTTGCCCTTGTTGCTGAGCGGGATCAGGAAGTACTTCTTGCTGGTCAGGGTTGGGTACTCGGTTAGACCCCCTTGACCTGACTTTGCGAGGCGGCATGGCTGGAGAAGACCTGTTCTCGGGGAAGAGGAGAGGTTTCTATTCGTTAGTTTCCCACAGACGGCGCCAGTCTGTTGCCGCTAAATTCGATGTGGGGGCAAACAGATGAATTTGTGGATTCTTAGGGAAACTGAATAGAGAACCTGTGTACCAGTTCCGTCGGTCTTCGATCGTCGATCTCGCCACGGACCTGCAAAAAGTGCGAGACACCAGGGTTGTTCCCGGCGACGCACCCTCCGACGCTCAAGTCAGTAATCTAGGAAGACTATGAATGAGCGCAAAAACAGGTGAAAGATTGATTACCTCTTAATGGAGATGGGTGGGGGGTATTTATAGGCGTCTCAGGGAACAGATTAGGCATGTAATTCCTGTGTATACAGATAAGGAATGTGATCCCTAATCCCCAGTGAAAGGATAGATATGAATCAGGGCCGTTGATTAATATTAATCAGAAACCCTAATTCTATCCTGCCGGACCGGGTTTGTTGCGGGTTGAAACCCGCACCCAGTTGTGGTGGATCCGTTCGCGGGTTACTGGATCTGCGAAAAGGAGACCCAGTACCCGCTTCAGACCTGTTTTGTAGGTAAAATTACTGTTTCACCCCTGAATCTCGGGATTCGTGTCCCATTTGGACGGCCTTGATTAAACCCCTATTTTTAGCCATATCAAGGCTTATAAGACCCAATAGGGGAAAAATAGGGTTGGGTTTTGAAATCCAATAGGAAAAAATAAATAGGATTTATAAAATACAAATTTCACAATTTCTCATAGGTTGCAAAAAAAAAAAAATTTACCGGGTTCAATAAAATTAATTTTAAAAATACAATTAGATTAATATTTAACTTTTCACAAACAATTAGGATGGTCACATACAAATAATATACTTGGTTTGTACTTCAAAATATAAATAATAATAATAATAATAATAATAATAATAATAATAATAATAATAATAATAATAATAATAATAATACTGGTAATAATAATAATAACACAAATAATAGGATTTGTATTAGAATATAAGACACATTTGAAAATAACAATAAGTACAATTAATGAAAAGAACGGATTTTAACAAGAGATGCAAAATATTTTGAAATAAAATGAATTTAAGAAAATGAATTTTTTTATAAAGAACCCAAACTCAAATAATATACAGAAAATACGTATTTGCCAAAACAGGGGTTACAGGAAATTTTCAGAGCAAATTTTTATCATTTGATCAGCCTTTTCACTGTTTAAACATGGAATGTATAATAATCTGAGAATCTGGAATTAAAAACACAACTGTAGTAAAAAGAGCAGAACTTTTGCTACACAACTCGGAATTCAAAAATTCAAGATGTTCTGGAAACTAGAAGGATAAGGCTACAATTCTTATTCAGAAAATTATTAATTTTAGGATCATTTACTAGTTCAACAATAGTAGTCAATGTACAGGCCAGCAAGCAAGATATAGGTTTTAGGGTATTATTCATAAAATAATTTAATTAAACATGATGGGTATCAATTCCATTAGTCAATAAATTATACAATCAGCATTATGAGTGTCAAAACATGATAAAAAAATTAGAACACATACATACACCAATTTATTATCAATCAACCATCAATCGATCAAACAACATACAACCTAGAAATTCCCTCTACAATAATTTATTTGGGTGACAATTATATGAACAACCATATTCTCAATTCTATATGAATGCATGAAAGATTCATTAATCAAAAGCGGCACGATGTCAAGTAAATTGTGGTTAGCTCGTGTAAACCCTCAATATACCCAACAAAAGAGATGAACAATGTATAATACGATAACAAAAGAGATCTACTTGTAAGAGTTTCAACAAAACTTGAATTTGATACAATTAAGAATTCAAGAGGACAGTGACTTGCCTTACAAACGGTGAAAACGAATACCAAGAATAACGGGATAAGGATCCCGAAGTAATGAACCCACGAACACACAAGATAGCAAGTGCAATAAACGTGCAAAAGAGTTCCAAGCAACCACAGCAACACACAAATAAAGAGACACCAGCAACAGTAAAAGAGACAGTGGCAAGAGCAGAGGCAAGGGGCGGCAGTGTCGCAGGTGGCGGCATGGCTGGGACATGGCGGCGCAGCGGCGATAACGCTCAGGCGATGCTATAGTGCCGGCATCAACAGAAAGGGAAGCAAGGGAAGGTTGGGTTGGAGTTTGGTCGCTGTCAATGTCGAGGAGAGCGGAAGAGGAGGAGGTGCGGGGGTTCGGCTGTGGCGGCGCTGGGGGCTGGCGACGGGGTTGCCGGATGAGGCGTCGATGACTGGGAGGTCGACGGGGGTGGTCGGTGTTGGCCGGGGAAGAGGACATGAAGGGAGGTTCTATGGTTTAGGCGGGAAACGACAAGGAGAGAGAGAACGGGAGGAGAGAGGATAGAGAATAAGCGGCCATGGTTTTGAAATTGTGTAATTTTTAGGGTTTGCAGTAGAGTTGTATTTATAGGGTACAATTAGATTAGTGGGTTGGTGATTTAGGGTCCAATAATAGCAGTTTTGGGTCAAGAACAAATGAAATTGGGTTGTAGGGTTCAACAAGAGATAGATCTAAATCAATAGAGTTCAAATAAAATACTCACAATTAAATATAATAAAATAGAATCAATGAGAACAGCTCAACAAGAAGATCGGAGAATTTCATGAACAAGATTTTAATTAAAATAATCAAGAAACAAAAATAGAGTAATTTATTCAATTATAATAAAAAAAATATTACAAGGGGCAAAAATGAAAAATAGCGGAAATGGTAATTACAGTAGTGTACTACTGTTTAGAATTGCATCATTTTGTTTTTGTACATAAATATGTTATTTTCATATTTAACAAATTGAATTGATATAATATATAGATAGAATGACTCTATATCATGAATTGCATAATTATTGATGCTACTATTCACACTAATTATATCGACTGCATGTTAACGATTGATCACAACTGTTCCACTGATTATATCGACTGCATGTTAATGATTTATCACAATAAAAGAATAATCTGCCTGGGTAATAAAGTGTACGAATTAGTAGTGAACAATATAGGGGACTACACTCGGAAGGGAGCCTGTGGTTTCCCAACTGTTACTGATTACTTTTACTGATTACTGATGATGGACTACTGACTACAGTATCCCAATTACTATTACTGAATACTGAATACTGAATACTGAATACTAAATACTGTTTACAAGTTTTCTTGCGTACATGATCCTATAGTAACCTTTATTTTTGGTTGTACAGATTGTATTTACTTTCATTTTCTTTGAATTCTTGTAATCCAGTTTTCTAAATAAATCATACTATTCTTTTGAAAACCGATTTCTTTCTTTTGGATATTTAATTATACTGTTAGAACCCGAAATTTCAATTTATACTAGTATTATTATTATTATTATTGTAATAAAAAAATCTAGTCCAATTCTAATCCATACTATATTTAATATCCTAGCCCATTCTATAAATCATGTAATTCTTTGTTATATTATGAAGCCCAATCCCAATCCATTCTATAATTTGTTTAATTATTTATCTTACAAGCCCACATTTTAAATCCTAATATATTCTATTATAGTACTAGTTGATTCTTTATTTATAATATTGAGAGCCCAACTTTGCCCATTCTTAATTTTCTAATTCTCATTTACTTGTTTTATTGAGGCCCATGAGTTATGCCCGAATCCAATTTCATATAAACCCAAAACCCAAGCCCACATTTGTATACCCAAACCCGTTAACCCATTAGTCCTATCCTACCCAAATTCAAATATCAGCATACAAATCTCCCCAGATATCTCCACCACCCCCTTAATCTCTTTAACTGCCCACTAATTAATCCCCATAACCTCCACTAATCCCCTAATCCCCTCATAATCACAACCATCCCCCTAATCTCTCTCCCTCTTCTTCTTCTTCACGTTTTCTTCACGCCAAGGCACACCAGAGCTCCCCTCTCTTCTCTCCTCGCATCTCAGCTCCGACCCAACTATATGTAGCGCATCGAATTCTTAACATAGGAACTCGTGACACACTCTAGGATCTTTTTTCAAATGAGTCACAACACAACAAAATTCACAGAAACTTAAAAACGTTTATTACATCAAATTGTTATTACAATGTCCAATAATTACAACATTTACAATTAATTGTTACAACAAGAATGTACAATAGAATTTGGACAGTAACTTTCACTTGGATGCTTTTCCCTGCTAGAGCTTTCCCGTGCTCCTAACTCGGCAGTCCTGCACTGATAACTGTGGGTACGTCAGTTGATAACTGACAAAATTCTATACCCGGCTATCCTCTCTGCGCCCTAGTATAACGGTTCCAACCTCAACAAACACAAATATTTGATGCAAAGAAAAAGTGATGTCAAACAAGTGTCAATGTATGCCATGGCCTAAACAATTGCACACACTATGCACACGATGCTCCTAAAGCTAATGCACGCTTGGTTGAAAAATATGCATCCCATACTACACACCCCCCCAACCAAACGACGTTCTTCAATTTAATGGGGCTCGATCCCCCGCTATGCATCCTAACCTTGTGCTCTCTCCTGTTTCTAATTTCAGTGATAGCGAGGTTGCAAGCCCCTGTTGAGACTCCAGTCACTACTATCAATAGTGGTGTCAAGATCTCTTAGTTTTATCCACTACGCCCGGGATCTCAGTCGCGGCTTCCGCCTTCACGACTGTACTCAATGGTATGTTGTTGTATCTACGTCTCCCCGGACCTCACCAAAAGCTGATATATGGGCACAAAGGATCCATTACCGAGTGATTAGAGCAACTCCCAATAGAGTCTAGCTCTCCGGGACATCATCTAATCTGTTTATCTACATTGATCGACAAAGGACCGGACGGATATAGGGTTTCCCCAACCCTGCTACACTCATCCTTACACTAGAATATAACTTGCAGTCGAGATGACGTCAACACTCCAAACCTCCTCAAAGGTTGTTACGGATAATAAAGGCATTTTTGCCGAGACAGCGGAGCCCCCAACAGAGTTTCACCGCTCCCAGGGTAGCTCGGGGTCCCTGTCCGTATTAAACGAACCTAGGATTTGGTCGGGGGCGACGACACCATGCGTTCCCCTAACAGGCGAACACCCTCGCTAGTGCCTATCCTTACATTCAAACAAGACTCAATCTAGTCCTACCAAAGTATCAAGGCAACCCCACTCTAAGATTAAAGGTTAAGGTTGAATTCAAGATTTGTTTTATCAACCGACTACTCGAACCATCACTCTAGCCAACTCTAATTTGTTTAGTTAGGCGATCTATCTATCATTTCCAAACTCGTAACTCGGTAATCAACCTGCTTTCCATGATCAACTAGTACATTCGTAGACTCTCCCTAGTTAGTCACCTTTATTAAAATAGATCTCAACCTATTTCACACTAGGAATCAACTAGCCCTCTAGTCCGGCACAAGAGTTGACCCGCCTCGGCCCACACTTGGCACGAACCCCCGGCAAATCATCCCCATCGATTGCTGTAACCACATCGACGCTTGGAGTTTGATTGCAACCTCGGCCCGACCAACAAATAGCTTCCTGCTAAACTTAACGCTCCCCAGGTCCTTGACAGGTGGTAGCTCCAAACACAACCCATGGAATCCATCCATGTACGGTAAGTATGTCGGTGCATGAGTCATCTCCTCCAACGCGTTCGATGTACATTCTACCTGTCTTGATTTGTCAACAAGACTAAATCTTAGGGTCTCAACTTAACAAATGTATCTCAACAAGGTACACTACACTAGGAGTAAGTCCTAACCCACGAATACCCAAAAAGGGGTTCTAAGAGCCCTAAAAACAACAATTTAAGTTTCCAAACAGCAAGCATACACTTGGCATTCATGCCAAAATGGAGTTATTCTCGGTCATGTTCCCTTGAGGAAATGCGATCGGTCGCTCCCCATGCTTCTACTCAAAGTAGACAGCAAGTTCAAGCACACAACGGGCATGAATCTCATCCCAATGTGGTCTACAATAATACCCCAATGTCCAATACAATTTTCACTTTAAACATTGAACATCGTTGTCTATATTGGGGTTTGCAAGCAACTATGGGCTACTCTTAGCAAGAAACTTTCGATCACTTAAGTCCTAACTCATACTCACATCCATGACATGTTTGTTGACCTCAAACAACAACTCTAAGCTAGTGAAGTACAATTTCAAACCCATTTCTATGAACCTGGTGCAAACCAGTGAGCTCCATATTTCACTGTATTTCTGTCATCACTTGCAAAAATCATAAAAAATCGAATACTTGTCCAAATTAGGATTTAATTGTCATTACAGAAAGTTCTATGTGTCTACTAAAAGTTCCTAGTTATAAGGCTATTCAGGTAAAGTCATTTAGACACTCTTACGGGCCCATCTTTAACAAGTATACAGATTCCCAGAACAACAGATCAGATCAACACAGTCATGGGATAAAATCTATTTAAAAAATCATATGGTGTCAGATCATCATGAAATTTTAGAATCTAGTTCCTAACACATGATGTTACAACACTCTCAATAATCAGGTGATTCCACCAAGTAGATTTCCAATTATGTCCCTTTGAACATCATCCAAAAATAGGGCAATAACAACAGCAGTTCTGTTTACTAAAATCTCTAGTTCAGTTTGCATGATTTTATTGACATGGCTACATTGGTCTAATTCTCATGAAATTTGAAACATAGGTCTTGAATACATCCAAAAATGACATACTAAAGTTTTAGATCAATCCCATAGGCATGCAGTAAGATACAAGTTATTTTTTTCACAACAGTAACAATAAAAGCTGCTTCTTTCTATTCTGACAAGAAAGAGAGTTCGTAATTTATTTTAATAGCAGGAAAAATCATAAAAATATAGAAAAATTTCTGAAGGTGTACGACACCTATATGACCATTCTCTAAAAATTTCTGATCAAAATACCAAGTAGTGTTAATGCAATGAGCTACGGACTGACACCCAAAATTCAGTCATTTAACAGGATTTTCTGGTTTGGACTACGTAGCACAAAACGAGTTGTTAAAGTTCAATCTTAGGCATGCATGCCATTTTTCAGTCATCACAAACACCATTCAACTATAAAACAAACATAAGTTTAGAAACACCCTCCTTTGCTAATAGCTTCTTCTTCGCTTAAAAGTCCTCCTTCTTGACTCTTCTAGAACTCCTTGTTTCTGTCTCCTTGCTTTGGCTCCTTGTTCTTCTTCTCACCCTAAATCAGTAGTTAAGTGTGGAATGAATGAAGTTTGGAGGTGTAGGAAAAGAGTAGGAGTTGTAAGAGAGAGTTGAAAAGTGAGGGGGTTTTAACAACACAATGAGAAGAAAGAGTCAAGCGGGGGGGGTGGCTAGATTTTCAACATGGGGAAGAGGCAAAACATCACCTCATGCATTGGGTTGGTTCATTTGGGAGGTGATGTGATGGAGTCTTACAATAACACCTCATGATGTTTTTTTGTTCAAAACCCTAACCCTAGTGTCATTTTCCCTCCTTCTCTCATGCATAGGCCGGCCATACTATGGGCTTGACCCATTTGATTTTGTTCAAGTGTAGCTTAGTTCGTCTTGTTTCATTTGGGTTCACAAGTCCAACTCAAAAGACACACACACACACACACACACACACACACACACACACACACACACACACACACACACACACATATATATATATATATATATATATATATATATATATATATATATATATATATCTGTACACATGCATAGTTGTATGTTGCAAGGAAAATAAATATGATTCTTCCAATCATAAGAAAAGTACAATTTTACAAATAGTAGAGCTTGGTTTGTTTATAAAACGCATTCGTCAAAATCAGGGTCGTTACACTAGAACCCGACGTTGCTCCTCCCACAAGTCGACGTTGCCCAAGCCATCGCTAGCCTCCCGGAGACGCACCACCATTGTTGTGCTCCCGACCTCCTGCCTTCTTCGCCATCCCACATCCACAACACCAACCGCTCGACCACCACCACAATACCCCGATGCTTTATACCTGCCACTCCCTCACACCTGAGCCCTCCTCCATTGCTGCAACCCATCCTCCTTGCCCTCGCACACGTGCTTAACCACCACAGTCGAGCTTCTCCACCTCCGCAACGGTGCGCATCGACGCACCCCTACAGCCCCTTGCCACCCTCTCCTTCATCACCTCGACTGCCTCACACCCATCGTCGTCTGCACCCCTCGATGCTCCCCCGTTGCCCTCCGCAATCGCTACGTTGCCGTCCTCCTCTAGCACCATCGATGCCCTATACTCTTCCCTGTCGTCGTTGCACCACATCCAGAGCTTCAACCCCGATGTCCTGCACCGCAATCCTCCATTGCTTGCCTCCGACCACCTCCATTACAGCCGCCGTCGCCCAACCACTGCGACCTCCCCGTCACAATCACCTCCCA
This sequence comes from Hemerocallis citrina, assembly GCA_017893485.1. Classification (NCBI taxonomy): domain Eukaryota; kingdom Viridiplantae; phylum Streptophyta; class Magnoliopsida; order Asparagales; family Asphodelaceae; genus Hemerocallis; species Hemerocallis citrina. The sequence goes on from CM030359.1 coordinate 130,064,456, forward strand.
CCATTGCGAGCTCCACTCGCCATCGACATCGCCAACACCATCCCTTAGCCCCTGCTCCTTCCACCTCACTGTCACCTTCTGTAACACCCCGATTTCCATACACTGGGAAACGTGACATAAGCCAGAATCTTTTCCTTCAATTAGCCACAATATACAAAAAAAAAGGAAAATTTAAAACTTTTTATTCAACACAAATGTATTACAAGTCCGAATGTTATAAAACTGCAATACATTACATCAGTGTTACAATAATACCTTTACAAGCCTAAGCGTTACAACTTTCAATAAATTTACATCAGAGTACAATGAATAATGAATAACACTTGGTACTTCACTTGGATGCTTCCCAACATAAAATAAATTACAACATATATTACAATTGAAAATAAATCAACACTTTACTTCTTTTGCCTTGAGTCCTCCTGAATCCTGTACCTGTAGCTCTGCAATCCAGTACCTGTAATTTTGCAATCCAGTACCTATTGAAGTGGGAACGTCAATACATATACTTATGCTTTAAGGCTGATGACTAACAGCGATTCTCAACTTTTAACAAACATATTGATGAAAAGAGAAACGTGTATATATAATTGATGTGTCAGTGTATGCTATGACTTAGAATCTAGTGCAGGATTAACTAATGCAATGATGCACTTATTTTAATGCAAGTAAGACTCTGGAACAGTATGCTGCCCATACTACATACGCTCCATAATAAGCCGTTTCTCCATATATAGGAATTTGAACCCACATCATGAATTCTACTTTTGTACCCATCATGTTCCTGACACGATACTACATGACTGATGAAGTTGCAGGTACGGTCTAGTTCCGCTACTGCAGTACAATAATGGTGTTCCCGTTTTCCACTATTGCCTGACGAACCAGACCTCACTCAAAAGCCAGCACGAACCACAAGATACTAGCCAGCCTTCTTCTGTGACCTCAACTCGTCATAAGAAGGCATAGAACGTGAGGGAATCGTAGGGTCTATTTCCCTATGAAAACCTCCCGTTCTTTTCATGGTAGTTCAGAAATTAACAATCGAGATACGGATCCCGTGCTCCCAACTGGTCATGAAAAAGTACCGCCCTGTATCCCTTTGACAGGGAAATACATCCCAATAACACCACCTAGTGTCGGCCTATAGGAGAAGTCGGATTATAAGGTATCACCCCTAACACCAACTTTCACCCTTCGACAATTCACAGATAAAAATGGTTAAGTAAGAGTTACTACCCTAACGATGTCACTAACCCTAACCAATCAAATAGGACCGTACGAGCTACAAGGTACTTTCAACCTAGATTCGTACTCTCAACTTGCCATGAGACGACACCAAAAGGTTCAAACAAGCTGACATGTCACTCATCATGAAAAAGCACCGCACGTGTCCCTCTTCAAGAGTGTAACAATTGTTGACACAATCTACCAAGACTCAACCTAGACTTCACAAGATCTCCTCGGATTCACTCATCGCCTATCTATTTAAGATAATTTCTCCATGCGAGCCCAATGAGCGACGCATGAACAAACAACTATATACGAGCTAGGTGAGCTACGTACGAGATGGACCAACACTTATTACATGACTTATGAGCACAAGGAATACTTGTTACTCATAATCAAGTGTATAATTCAAACTACTGACAATTTACGACAACTCAAGTTAACATGAACTAGAATTTCATGTATAAGCTTACTAAAAAAAACTGATCTTTTATAATTAGAAGCAACAAAAGAGTCTTCTAACAGCCTAATATTAATATACTACCAATAAAAACCCGAAAGCAAGATAAAAGGCCTTCTAACACCCTAGAAGCAAACAGTGCTATGCTCATCGGAATTCAACAAAATTAGACTTTTTAGAAAGGTAAGAACATCTCCTACAACTCTCTAGTTGAACACTTTTTCAGATTCGGTAAGGAACTCAAAATTCGGTCTGTTAAACACCATTTCAAACAATAATAGTACAGCTAAAAGCTGAAACTTTCCAAGCTCATAACATTTGTTATACTTGTCGAAATTTAACCAAATTATACTTTCTAGAAAGGTGGGAACATATAATACAACTCTCTAGTTGATTACTTTTCAGATTCCTTATGGAATTCAATCCACCGTCCTCTGAACACACGCAAAAATTAACCAACAGCAAATTTCTTAACAAAAAGCTGAAACTTTGAAAGCTTGTAACTCCTACTCCGCTTATCAGAATCTAAACAAACTGGCCATTTTGGAAAGGTGAGAGACTCTACTACAACTCTCTATTTGAACACTTTTTTCAAATTCAATCAATAAGAGGTGCAAAAACCTTGAGCAATGCAAACAGCGAGCTTTAGCCAAAAAGGCCAGCTGCTGAGATTTTGTAAAGCTCATAACTTTTGCTCTGCTTATTGGAATCTAACCAAATAGGCTATTTTGGAAAGGTGGGAGACTCTACTACAACTCTGTAGTTGAACACTTTTTCATATTCAATCAATAAGAGGTGCAAAAATCTTGAATAATGCAAACAGCGAGCTTTAGCCAAAAATGGCAGCTGCTGAGATTTTGTAAAGCTCATAACTTTTGCTCCTTTTATCAGAATCTAACCAAATAGGACATTTTGGAAAGGTGGAAAAATCTACTAAAACTTCCTAGTTGGTCACTCTTCCAAATTCAGTAAGTAAAAGGTACAAAAACATCAAGCAATCAAAACAGTGAGCTTTCAGCCAAAAGCTGACTGCTCTGTTTTGGAACGGTCATAACTTTTGCACCACTTATCGGAATCTAACCAAATAGACATTTTGTAAAGGTGAGAGACTCTACTACAACTCTTTAATTGAACACTTTCCCAAATTCACTGAGTAAGAGGTACAAAAACATCAAGTAATCAAAACAGTGAGCTTTCAACCAAAAGCTCACTGCTCTGTTTTGGAACGGTCATAAATTTTGCACCACTTACCGGAATCTAACCAATAAGACATTTTGAAAAGGTGAGTGACTTTACTACAACTCTCTAGTTGAACACTTTTCCAAATTCCTTATAGAAATCAAAATACAACCCCTTGAATACATGTCGATGTTAACTCCAAAATAGTCGTTTGCTATTTTTGCTTGATAACTCGCTGTTTTGGGGGAAAACGTCTATTTGACCTATCAAATTAACCCCAAAAAGGTCTACAAAAATTAGAGAATGACAATAACACATATGAGAACCCCTAAAACTAATTTGGGCTCAAGATTCCACCTTTAACATAGGTAATTAATTATAACCATAAGAACTACAAGATTGAATCTTTTAGGGCTTTATTTTGTGTTCTACCACTTCAATCTTGTTATTCTAGTCCACAAACAACAATATGCACATGATTTTAGTCTAAGTTCTTTACAACATACAACAAAAATAAACAAAGATAAAACAAACTCAAGAGTTAAGAACCTCCACCCAAATCGGTTTGGAAGAATTTGCTAGCTATCCTTCTCCTCCTTGCTCCTTGTTCCTGATCCTCTTCAAGAACACCATCAAGAACACTTAACCCATGAAACCGTAACCCCTCTTTTGATTTGATCTCTCTTTTTCTTTTTTTGTTCTTCTCAATCTTTTTCTAAAATTAAAACAAATGAAGAAGGAGAGAATGAGAAGGAGATGGAGGAAAATGAAGGGTCTTTCCCCTTTTGATCAAGGCCGGCCAAGGTAGAGGTGGGGGGGGGGGGGGTGTTATAAGAGCATGAGATGAGAGCTTGTGGGTGAGAAGAAACCACTTGTTCTCATTCTCATGGCTCATCAAATTTGTGATCTATTTGCAAATAAATATTGCAATCAAACCCAAATCAAAACCTAATCCAATTCCAACCCTTCATTTCATCATGATTGATCAAGAATAAAAGACATTTTCCAAAAATCACATACTATATGATTTCGTACAAACATACAAAATTGATACAGTACACATACGTACATATATCTGTCTACACAGATAATTTTCATTCGTTAAAATGAATAATCTCTACCAAAAATATTTTAATTAAGAAATAATAATAAAAATAGTTTTATTATCGGCTCGGAAGATTCCAGTATCAATTTGATACAATACAGATATATACAGACTAGTATATACATATAGATAATGTTTATTAACAAAACCGGGTAATATCCACCAAAAATATTTCAATTATAAAAATAAAAGTAAAATAATAATTATTAATTCCAGCCCGAGATTTTACAGATATTTTCTCAAAAACCCATTTTGCAGAATTTTGTACAAGTGCACAAAACCGATACAATACATATATATACTCACTAGTATATATATAAAGATAAGTTTTTATTAGTAAAAACAAGTAAAAAATATTTTAATTTTTTAAAAAATAATTATACAAATATAATATCCGACCGAGATATTACACTTTCAACCTCCTCGCCACTCGAGGCCGCCCCTTGCTGCTCCTTCCCCGACTGACCACCAGCACCCCGATCAGCCATTCCCAAGCTCCTTCCGTTGCTCTCTTACTGCCCCCAAGCCACTGACTGCTAGAACCTTGACACAACCTCCACACCGCTGCAAACCTCCCTCCTCCGTGCGCAACCGAAGCCTGCCCCTCACTGCTGTCCATCACCGAGCCCCACTGTTGTGGCTCCTCGCCGGTGCTGCTGCTGTCTTGCTGTATCGCACTGTTGCCGCTGCTTTTGCTCTTGCTATACTCACTATCGTCTGTCACTGTTGTCGCTCTTTCTCTCGTTGTATTGTTGCCGTTGCTCTCACTTGTGTTCTCGTCACACGTGCTAACTGTATAAAGAAAGTATTCTCTTGTACACTCTTTGTTCCCGTACATGCTTAGCTTGAATCCCACAAGTAGTTTTGTGTGAGTCGTCGTAACATAATTTCGTTCTTCATTACTTTCACATGTTGATTAAATCTTGGCCTGTAAGTACCTATTATACTCGGTGCTTATTAATCCCATACACGTGAGAAGATCATGAACATCCTTGTACATTACACGAACACATGACAAGAAGCATAAATAGATAGATACATGTCAAGATTGACGATTTTTATAGTGTGATAGTATAAATGTTTATATTCAATAATTGTTTGCCGTAGTAATGGAAGTTCCCTATTGGTAATCGTAGAAATACGCTTGAACCACTAGTCGTGAATGCTTGTTAATATTTCGTAGTAGTATATGTATTTTGTACATTTAAATTGTCTTTACCATGTTGCTGCCATGCTGCCTAATCTGTATTGTAGTGAACTTTCAACTCTGTTGCTGTTATAATTAGATCAAACTTTATAAATGAAAGTCAGAGCCCGTTGAATCTAGTTTCTGGAACATTCGATGGATCTGAATTTCAAGTTGTAGAAAATAAGTTATCTCATTTTTTGTATCGCTGGGTTTATAAATCTCAGATTGTTAATTATGAGCATGATGGCCTGTTTCACTAATTGAAACACCTTGTTAATAGCAGAATTTAAACTTGAAACTTATTTGGATGCTACTAGACTCGACTAGGAACCTTAAAATAACTTTTATGAGCTTTTTGGATAGATTTCCAGACCCATTATATACATGTAAACTAGACCCTAGGCTGCTTCCAGAACACTAGACAAGTAAAGAACCAATTTTTAGGCCTAGTTTCTGCCTATACAATATGTTTAGTGAATATGCGTTGGAACTGGTAGGTAATCTAGTTTCTAGAACCTCTGACGGAACCTGATTTGCTTTCCTGTAGCAACAAAAAGGTGAGTTTTTGTACAGCAACGTCTTGCTGCCTAGAATTATGCCTTTATGTTTTTAAATACATATATGTTTGTTCCTTGCATTTTATGAATTGAATGATATTACCTGCATTGCATAGACCTTGATACCCCCTTGATCCTGTCCTGTTACCTGTTATCATGCTCATGTTCATGATTGCTATTATCAAAGAATAATAAGTCGGGATAATAAGGGTAAGACCTAGTAGTGGACAATATAAGAGAGTGTACTTGGAAGGGGGTCCGTGTTTTCCGTGATGATGATACATGATTACAAGTCACATGGAACTAAGTGCTACATTGAACTAAGTGCCACGTCATGGGTTGACGGGGGTTACCTCTAGAGCCCATTACATGATTACATGATTTCCTGGCTACATGATACATGTTTGCAAGTTGTATGGAACTAAGTGTCATGTAGAACTAAGTGTCACATCATGGGTTGACGGGGTTACCTCTAGATCCTGTGGGGCTTACCTTTAGTGTCCAATGCTTGACTACATGCTCTTGTTTCCTACAAGACCCGAGTACATGATCTTTATAATTCACCACTAGAGTCTAAACGTTACATATTTGTATGCACCCGAACCTGTAGTATAGGACACAGGATTGCGTGCATTAGATAGGACTAATAAAAAATGGATAGACTTAAGACTTACATTGAGCACGTGCATGTCCGGTTGCAATTACATGATTTCAGTTATATGATTCTTGTTTACAAGTTTCACGATTTCTGTTTACATGTTACATGTTTCAGTCTACTAGTTACATGATTCCTTCTCATAAGACAAGTTACCTGATTCTTGATTACATGTTTTTATTCCTCGTTACATGATTTGTTTCATGTACACACGGTTCTCTGTTCTTTACTCGTTCTTGTTCATTTGCTTGTACTACTTACGACCCGTTACTTTCTTTAAAGAGTACCATCTATCTTTCTTTGAGTAAATGTTATACATGTACAGATGATGAATTACTGGATGAACTTGACAGAATATTATTGCATTGTATACTCTTGGGCATTAAGTTCTTGTATATATCCGATATATTAGTTATTGTATTATATTCTTGTTCCTATGATCATTATTGTTTTGTTGAGCTTGCTGGTATTGTACAGCTTATGGATGATATGAGTTGGTATACTTATATCATTCGCTAGGCCTCAGTTACGTGCCTGTATTTCCATATTATGGGAAGCAAGGCGTGACACCTATAGAATTCACCACTTGAGTCAAACATTCACTTGATTGTACGCACCCAAACCTATGGTATGGGACACAGGATTGTATGCACTAGATAGGTTAATAAAAATATGATAGACATAATACTGACACTGAATATTGACACCGATACTGAATAATGAATACTAATTATTGATTACTGAATAATGAATATTGAATTCCTGATTACTGATTCCCAATCACCGTCCAACCGATTGATTATACATTACTGATTACTAATTCCAATTGCATCGTACATGATCATATTGTTCCAGTTCATTGCTTATTGTTATATCGTATCTTAATGTTTCACTGCTTATTGCTACTTGCTATCCGAAGCTTGCTCTAACGGACACCCCCACCATTTCAGTTAATGTTTTTACAGATACAGACGATGGTATATTGAAGGAACTTGGCAAATAGACTTTCTAGACGGTCGTGATGGATTTGCTAGTGCTACTTATCTACATTCCTGTCGCTACTTTATCGTAGCGAACTATTGGGCATTTTGACACGAAGTTCTTGTATCTCAGATATTGGTTATTGTATTCTATTCTTGTTCATGTGATTACTATTGTATTGTTGAGCTTACTGGTATTGTACAGCTTACAGATGATGTGAGTTTGAAAACTTATATCATTCGTTGGGCCTTAGTTACGTGCCCGTACTTCTGTATTTTGGGAAGCGGGGTGTGACAGTTTGACTCCACTATTCTCATAATGTTGATCTCATTTGTGATTTTTTTATTTGTTAAGAAGTAGTGGAATAGTAGCATTCAATTACCGCCATCTACCAGTCTGGTATTTTGATCACCATTGTTAGTCAGAGCTTTAATTACTTTTGTTGATTGATGATCAAAATCAAAGTTTGCATATCTTCCTTTTTTTGCATATGGTCCAATGACATGAGGTTGCTCCAATTTGAAATTGATGGGGGAAGGGGACTTTTCTTTGGCTATGGTTATATTTCATTCTTATGTTCTATTTACAGTTCTTTGACTTATTTCTTTTTTTATTTTATTTGCAAACTGCTCATGTTTATTTGTCTCTTGAAATATTCAATGATTGTTAACTTACTTACTTCTGAAGGTAAGTGAGGCTAGATTAAGGAGAATGGAATAAAAAAGAAGTCATATAATGGGAAGTTACCACATAATCTATACAAATATCATTTTTAATGAACACAATTTTCGCAGAGATAACATATACGAGATTTAGTTTTCATGTACTACTACATTTTTTCCCCGATAGTCAATATAATACTATATATTTAACTCAAGTGTTGAAGGGTATATCTTTGTTCCCCTTAAAATTGATCATCGGGTTGGAGTCCTTAATGGCATGATTCTTGCATTGGTTAATTATTGGTTTGATATCTCTTGTATTAAAATATTATATGAGGGCTTACACTAACATACAGAAGGTTATATTAGCTTCACAACACTAAGATTATGGTTTAGTTTTACATTTCTCATCTATACAATATATTACGCTAAGACCACTTTTGGTACAAGGATTTTTATCAATTTTTCTTTTTAAAACAAAAAAAAGGAGGAGGCAACCCCCCACTATTTCTCCACACAAATTTTGAAGTGCAACTGTATCCGTTAATCAAACCTTTGAAATCGTGCCATATTGTATATATATTATTAGATGAATTATTCATAAAAGATTTTGCTATTTTCTATTTTGTGAAAATTCGGTGCAATATCGTTGGAAAGTTACACACATCGACAATTGTCGGATAATTATACACATCGAGAATTGTTAGAATTGTAGGAAAGTAACACAGAATTTTGGGGTTTCCTTTTAATTGAATAAAAAATATAGAATGATCTTGGTTTGGAAATGTGAATTGGATAATCTATATATTTGTCATATTTTGATTTAGCTAATTATCAAGTATTGTTCCCTCCATGTGTTTCTGATGTTGATTAAATTTGATTTGAAAGGAAAAGTTTGATTTGAGAAAGAAGGCGGTTGAGAACCACGCTGTAGCGTCCCGAATTTCCAATATAATATCTCAGAAATACGTGGCACAATTCCCAGCAGCAACCTCAATTGTAATAGTAAATATAGCCAAAACGCAGAGAATTTTTTCCAACCTTTACTACATTAATTCTTTACAATGCACAGCGGAAAAACAAACACCTTGAATTACAAATTCTTTCTTTTACAATATATTCTTTTACAATTTACATAAGACATAACATCATTCTATCTCATGCATCCAAATCCCAAGATATAGGTACCTACCTATAAAACGTGAGGCTAGAAATAACCCTAATCCCAAAAATTACATGGGTCAGCTATAACGGTGTGAGTGACATAAAAGAAATGCAATATGAATAAAACATAAGACATAGAGTCATAACAACTTGTATCAACAGCAGGAATAAATGAAATAAGAAATAATAATAAATAAAATATGAAAACATCAAGTGAAACTAGGCTAAGTGTCAAGTGTAGAAAAACAGGAAACAACATGCATAAAACCAAGTCAAGAAAACACCAATGCTATATGCTGACTCTCTAATGCATACTTGTCGGATTCTATGCATCCCACTCTACATAGGCTGGTGCAAGCCCTTAACATTCTCCACTTGATAGGGTTTAATCCCCCGCTATGCAACTAATCCTACTACGATGAGTACTATGAGATTTAGATAAACTGTGAGTATTAGCCCATGCCTCGATAATTCCGGAGGTCAATCTTTATCCACAGATAACTCCGAAGACTATTTCACTCACACCAGGAAATCTTCGAGAATACCCCACACCGCAAGCTATGGCGCCGCATCACACGAATACTCCATGAGTGTCGCCTCAACCCCAATAATTTCGGAGATCAATACCACACCGGAGGTAATTCTGGAGACTATTTTCACTCACACCTCGATAATTCTAGGGATTATCTCACACTACAGGCCATACTGAGGTCCATAACCTATGTTCTCATTTCATCATATCATCATCTAGTTCCTGTCCTTATCTTGTTAAGTTAATTAATTATTTATTAGATTTTGAATCTCCCAGAGTTGGTGTACCCTACCGGGCTTAACTCAACTGAACAACAACCAAAATCTCAACCGCCGGTAGCTAGGCCCCACTCGATCTCTAAAGACTCACAACTCAACCATCACACCAAAACTTTTCAATAAAACTCACAAATTCATCATCAAAACGTTCATATGAAGAAAACTTCTTAAATCAACAAAATCCAAATCTATATAATGTACTCATAAAATTCCAGAATTCAAATAAAATATTAAATCCATTAAATAACAAAAAATCATATTTTCAAGTCATAGAATAATACCAAAACATCAATTCCTTTGAAAACACAATTAGTTCGCTTAATAAGGTTATAAGAATGCAATTAAAATTCTATTATAAATAAAATATAACTCTCTGTAAAATACTGTAATCTGTAGTAAAAAAATCTTCTAAAACAGTAGAGCAATAATCCAAAATATCGAGGAAATAACCATTTAAAAGAAACGAAGAAAATTCCACAAAATAGCCACAAGAACAATTGACTGTCGACCGCTCAAACAGAGCAGTCGACTAGCAATTGAGAGTTCTCAAAATAAGAGCATGACGGTCGACCATGCGGTCGACCATGACCTGCTATACAGCCGGTTAGAGCTTTTGGTGCATGTTTCGACTGATACTCGTTTAAATCTTTGAAAAATCAAAAATTAAATTTCCTGAGATGAATGATTATAACTTGTACAACATATATGAGTTTATAAAACAATCAAAAAAACATCAAGATCTCAAAAGATTGATTTTTCACAAAAATCTTCAAAAACAACAACTTAAATATATATATGTGTTCAAATACGGATTTAAGCATCAGTTTAAGCTTCAAAACTCCATAAAATAAGAGTAGTAAGAAGTTTAAACCCATCTCAGAATCAACAAATTTGAAATTCAATCAAAACCCATCGAAATTCATAAGGTCTTCAAAAACAGTATACATGAAATGTGAATGTGTGTGTGTGTTTGTGTGTGTGTGTGTGTGTGTGTGTGTGTGTATAGAGTAAGTCTATTAAGAGCTCAGAAGCTAAATGCCTTATCGGGAGCTGGGAAGCTCAGCCATCCGATCGAAGTTGATCGCGATCGGACGGCTGAGATCCCTCTCCGCCTTTCTTCAGATTGGGTGAGGGGTAAAAGGGGTATACTCATTCGACTGAGTATACCCCTTATCTCTAATCTTCCTTATCGATTAAGCCTTCCTCTCTTCTATCCCGCTCTCTCTCGTTCCAAACCCTAATCGCCCTCTCCCGTTACCTCTCCCATTCTCGAAGATCAAAGACGATCTCTTTGGATTCCTCTCTTCTCTTCTCACCCTATCTGAAGAGATCGGCATCTTCGAAACCCTAATCGAAGATCTCTTCGAAACCCTAATCGATAAGGAAGTGAACTCAAGCGCTCTTCTCTCCCGCTCTCTTTCTTCCTCACCTGTGTAAACCCCTATCCCTACCATCGATCGGATCCAGACTTCGCTTATCTTCAGATCTGTCGAGGGGTAAAAGTGGTATACGCGATCGATTTCAGGGCTGCCGGTTTGGATTTCTCGGCTCATTGGGTTGTTCCTCTCTCATATTCCGGAGGGAAGTATTTGACTCTCATAAATGCTTTAATGATATCTGTTTAATTTCTTGCATTTTCTTTCGGTTTTGTTTGTAGGCGATGATGAGATTGATTTGGATATTAGTTGGTTACAAAATTTTGGGGCATTGAAATTATTGTTTTGAAGGGTATTTGATTGTGTGCCATGATAATTATTCAAAGTTGAATACACATCTGGGGTATGAGTGGGAGAGTAGATGGTGAAGAAATGAAAGTATGGTGTTTGAATGTCCAGTGCCCTCAACACTAACTTTACATTTATGAGTTTTGAGACTAGCTCAATTCACCAAAATTTTTGGCACCGATGACTCACAATGGTTTAGGCAGTGATGCAAAATACTTTATGATCTGAATAATTATTTCAATCATGTTTTAAGTATTCTTGATTATATATCTATCATATCCTAGTTGGCACGGCACCCCAATGCAGCCCTAGTTATGGATAGTGTGTTCTGAGCCTATTGTTTTTTTATTTGTTTATGAAAGACAGTTGATAGTAAGTTCAAAACTGCAGAAACAGAGCATGAAGTATGCAAAATTTGTAAGCTCCAAACAACAGAAAACTAGATTTTATAGTAACTGACGTTGGATGTGTATGTGTTGGGTACTCATCTAAGCCTTTTGGTCTTTGAGTCTCTCAAATGCTTTGTTGGTGTAGGACGTGATGCAAAATAGTTTATGATCTGAATATTTACTTCAAGATTGCTGTATTTATTCTTGATTATATATCTATCATATCTTATTTGGCACGGCACCCCAATGCAGCCCTAGGTATGAATAGTGTGTTCTGAGCCTACTAGTTTTATTTAAACCACATGTTCAGTTTCTGTTGTTCGGACACTATACCAAGTTTGAAACTTCATGGCAAGCTTCTGTTAGTCTTGAGCACACAAATTTTCGTACTTCGTGTCCATGTTGAAAGAGTTCATTTTATGTTTGTTCTGAGTGAACAAAATTTGATACTTCATCAATATGTTTCTGTTTGTTCTGGGCTTATTTCAAGTTGACAACATTGGATACTTAATGATCTGCACTCGACAAACTTGGATACTTCAAGTTATGTTTTTGTTTGTTCTGAGATAACAAATTTTGATACTTCATGATCTGTATCTGATTATTCTGAGCTAACAACATTTGTATACTTCATGCTATGTTTCTGTTAGTTATGGACCGGCTAAAATTGATACTTCATAATCTGTCTGTGTTTGTTCTGGGCTGGTAAAATTTTTATACTTCATGTTCTATTTGTGTTTGATCTGGAATGGCAAAATTTGATACTTCATGTTCAGTTTGTGTTAGCTCTAAGCATACAAATTTTGTCATACTTCATGCTCTGTCTGTGTTGTTTCTGAGCATACAAATTTTGCATACTACATGCTCTGTCTGTGTTGGTCCTCAGCTTACAAATTTTGCATACTTCATGATCTACCTGTGTTTGTTCTGGACTGATAAAATTTTTATACTTCATGCTCTATTTGTGTTTGATCTGGACTGGCAAAATGTGCCACTTCATGTTCTCTCTGTGTTGGTTATGATTTTACAAATTTTGCATACTACATGCTATGTCTGTGTTGCTTCTCAGCATACAAATTTTGCATACTTCATGATCTGTCTGTAGTCAGTTCTGGGCTGGCAAAATTTTTAGACTTCATGCTCTCTTTGTGTTTACTCTGGAATGGCAATAATTGATACTTCATATTCTGTTTGTGTTGTTTCTGTGCTGGCAAATTTTGATAGTTCATGCTTTTTTGGTGTTGGTTCTGATCGAGGAGGAAAATTTAACACTTCATGACTCTTGAACTTCATGTTCAACCTCTGTTTTCCTGAGCCTACAATATCTACTTGAAGATTTTTTGCGTTCTGAACCGACTATCTGTTTTAATTTATTTTGTCTTCTCCATGTTCAATAATTTCAGTTTACTTTTGATTTCAGGTTGATTTCAGCATGAAGTGCATTTTGGAGCGATTGAAGACTGCAGTACGGGAAAATTTGATATCCGGAGCAAATTATCTAAATTTTGTCATGTACTTGAAATTTATTAAACAATGTACTATGCTGTAAATTATTATTTATGTTTCAGTTCTCTGTACAGTGTCAGATGTCAAGTACATTTCTTATGCTGTAGAGTTTTTGTGAACTATTACTTTGCAATTCTATGAAGATCCAATTTTTTCCAAATATTCAGTTCATTATTGTCTTGATGTAATGATTGAAGTTCTGTGTTTTTTTGGGTGTATTACGCAGCATGGCGTATCCAATTGATTTTCATGCTCAGAAGTACCACAAACCGGGCATCAATTACCTAAATTTTGTAAGGTCTGAAGTAAGACAGACAGAGCATGAAGTAACAAATTTTGTAAAGCTCAGAACTAACACAGGCTAGTCATGAAGTATGCAAAATTTGTAAGTTGAGAAGCAACACAGACAGAGCATGTAGTATGCAAAATTTGTAAAATCATAAACAACACAGACAGAACATGAAGTGGCAATTTTTGCTAGTCCAGATCAAACACAAATAGAGCATGAAGTATTAAAATTTTGTCAGCCCAGAACAAGCACAGGCAGATCATGAAGTATGCAAAATTTGTAAGCTGAGTAGCAACACAGACAGAGCATGTAGTATGCAAAATTTGTATGCTCAGAAACAACACAGACAGAGCATGAAGTATCAATTTTTTCTAGTCCAGATCAAACACAAATAGAGCATGAAGTATAAAAATTTTATCAGCCCAGAACAAGCTCAGGCAGATCATGAAGTATGCAAAATTTGTAAGCTGAGTAGCAACACAGACAGAGCATGTAGTATGCAAAATTTGTATGCTCATAAACAACACAGACAGAACATGAAGTATCAATTTTTGCCAGTCTAGATCAAACAGAAATAGAGCATGAAGTATAAAAATTTTATCAGCCCAGAACAAGCTCAGGCAGATCATGAAGTATGCAAAATTTGTAAGCTAAGTAGCAACACAGACAGAGCATATAGTATGCAAAATTTGTATGCTCATAAACAACACAGACAGAACATGAAGTATCAATTTTTGGCAGTCCAGATCAAACACAAATAGAGCATGAAGTATAAAAATTTTACCAGCCCAGTACAGACTCAGACAGATCATGAAGCAAGCAAAATTTGTAAGCTGGGAACAAACACAGACAGAGCATGTAGCATGCAAAATTTGTAAGATCATAACCAACACAGACATAACATGAAGTATCAATTATTTTTCAGCCCAGAGCTAACACAGACAGAGCATGAAGTATAAAATTTTTACCAGACCAGAACAAACACAGACATATCATGAAATGAACAAAATTTGTAAGCTCAGAACCAAAACAGTCAGAGCATGTAGTATGAAAAATTTGTAAGCTGAGAACCAACACAGACATAACATGAAGTATCAATTTTTTTCCAGCCCAGAGCTAACACAAACAGAGCATGAAGTATACAAATTATCTTAGCTCACAACAATCGTACAGAGATCATGAAGTATCAAAATTGTGTAATCTCACAACAAACTCAAACAGAACTTGAAGAATCAAATCTTGTCGAGTGCAGATCATGAAGTATCCAATTTTTGTCAGCTTGGAGTAAGCCCAAAACAAACAGAAACATAACTTGAAGTATCTCCGGTTCATCGCTAACGAACATCTCGTTCTTTCTCTTCGATTCCTGCACCAAATGATTCATCAAATAGAAGAAAATTCAAGTACGTATGTGGCATGTTCCTGGAGAGTGTATATTGAACATGGTTAAAACTTGTAGGCTCAGAACAAGTGCAACAGAAAACATTATGTCTTTCACTCGGAATAAAAATTTCATGCCGGCTCAGAAAAACACCACCATCAACTTTAATATCCGGTAAAACCATTGTTAAAGATGCATTGTTAAAGGAGCACAGCTCCTGAAAAGGCATTCAGCTTCTGAGCTCTTAATAGACTTACTCTATATGAAAATGAAAATTTGTAAGCTCAGAACCAACACAGACAGAGCATGAAGTGGCAAATAATTTCAGCTTCCCGACTCAAAACAAAACCAAAATGAACATGAAGTTGAACACCATCCAATAATCATGAAGTATGAAATCATGCATAAACTTTTCATCACTGCCGCATATTAAATCAGGTATAAATGAGTCAGATTTGAAATTTTGAATTTGACACTAGGGCCGCTTTATTAAGGCACACCGGCTAGTGTCAAAGAACAAAATTCAAGTTGCATATACTTTTCATCATTGCCTACTAAAAGTGGAAATATAAACTATAAACCCGAAATTTTTTACCAACTTTTCAGGAACTAAATTGCTTATCGAGCATCAATTTTTTTCCATCAATAATTTACCTGCAAACAAACAAGACAAAAGCGTTAAGTTAACAAATGTGTTATAATGTATTAAACTAATATAACGGCAGATATGTATGACACTTACCATGCAAAAGCCACAGAAATAAATCAACAAAGTTCATGCTATATTCGGAGCATCCTCTGTTATAGGTTGCATTGTTGAAACTGTAGTAGAAGCTTGTGACTCATTTATAGTAGAGCTACACGATTAAGTAGGGCTGCATTGGAGTGCCGCGCCAACTAGGATATGATAGATATATAATCAAGAATACTTAAAACATGATTGAAATAATTATTCAGATCATAAAGTGTTTTGCATCACTGCCTAAACCATTGTGAGTCATCGGTGCCAAAAAATTTGG
The DNA here is from genome assembly GCA_017893485.1 of Hemerocallis citrina. NCBI lineage: Eukaryota > Viridiplantae > Streptophyta > Magnoliopsida > Asparagales > Asphodelaceae > Hemerocallis > Hemerocallis citrina. Next base: position 130,080,756 of record CM030359.1, read on the forward strand.
TGAATTGAGCTAGTCTCAAAACTCATAAATGTAAAGTTAGTGTTGAGGACACTGGACATTCAAACACCATACTTTCATTTCTTCACCATCTACTCTCCCGCTCATACCCCAGATGTGTATTCAACTTTTGAATAATTATCATGGCACACAATCAAATACCCTTCAAAACAATAATTTCAATGCCCCAAAATTTTGTAACCAACTAATATCCAAATCAATCTCATCATCGCCTACAAACAAAACTGAAAGAAAATGCAAGAAATTAAACAGATATCATTAAAGCATTTATGAGAGTCAAATACTTCCCTCCGGAATATGAGAGAGGAACAACCCAATGAGCCGAGAAATCCAAACCGGCAGCCCTGAAATCGATCGCGTATACCACTTTTACCCCTCGACAGATCTGAAGATAAGCGAAGTCTGGATCCGATCGATGGTAGGGATAGGGGTTTACACAGGTGAGGAAGAAAGAGAGTGGGAGAGAAGAGCGCTTGACTTCACTTCCTTATCGATTAGGGTTTCGAAGAGATCTTCGATTAGGGTTTCGAAGATGCCTATCTCTTCAGATAGGGTGAGAAGAGAAGAGAGGAATCCAAAGAGATCGTCTTTGATCTTCGAGAACGGGAGAGGAAGCGGGAGAGGGCGATTAGGGTTTGGAACGAGAGAGAGCGGGAGAGAAGAGAGGAAGGCTTAATCGATAAGGAAGATTAGAGATAAGGGGTATACTCAGTCGAATGAGTATACCCCTTTTACCCCTCACCCATTCTGAAGAAAGGCGGAGAGGGATCTCAGCCGTCCGATCGCGATCAACTTCGATCGGATGGCTGAGCTTCCCAGCTCCCGATAAGGCATTCAGCTTCTGAGCTCTTAATAGACTTACTCTATATATATATATATATATATATATATAGAGGCTTCTTCCATTGCAAACGCTACTGTAGCGTTTGCAAACGTGCACACCACTTAATCCGTCATTGGCGATGACGGGTTAAGGCAAAACACATAACCCGTCATTGGTGATGACGGGTTATGTGTTTTGCCTTAACCCGTCATCGCCAATGACGGGTTAAGTGGTGTGCACGGGTTTGCACAGCATTTGCGTTTGCAATGGAAGATAGCCCATATATATATATATATATATATATATATATATATATATATATATATATATATATATATATATATATATGTTTATGTAATTGTGGGTGTGTATACATTAGTTAAAATATCAAGAAAACATCTCATGTAAGAGGCATATCGTTTAATCCAATCTCATACGCAAACAAAACAAATTCCATTCGAAACTTCACAAAAATTACCAACCCAAAATTTGGCCTGCACACAAACAGACCCGAAAACGTACCCCCTTCTTTTGCTTCAAAACCTGATCTTTTTGGTCTAATAAACCTTTTCATAATTGTTTACACACACACCCAATCACTTACCTCAGTTTATCCACGAATCTAATGCAATTATAACAAGTATTCATCAAGTTTTTATTCCTTAAAGTATCAAACAGAGTGTGCACCCAACATACATAGTAAAAGTTAAGTTTTGTTCACTTTTTGAGATAAAACATCATACAGACTTAATATGAACAATTAAAACAACAAAAGTATGAAAGGAAACAACCTACTCATGATTTTTATTAGGTTCTGTAACAATCTCAAGTCATCAAATTAGGGTTTTAATCCTAAATAGTGTAGTTTCATGAAAAGATTCACTTTTTAATTCATCTACTCATCAAAATTTATTATATCTTCATACCATCATCTAACATGCTTTCTAATAGATAAATCATCACATACAAAATGCTTAGAACAATAAGAAAACAAACATATGTCACTCACCTTATTGAAGAATCAACCAAAGATAATAACGAAATAAGAAAAATCCCTCATTTCGCAAGAAAACCAAGATCCTCGCTTTAAAACTCCAAGAAAATAATAATAAAGAATTCCCTTTGTATTGTGCAGCAAAGAGACGGCTGCACCCCACCTTTTATAGGCCAGAAATCCAAGTAATTAGGATTTTGAATAGATTTGCAAAATACCTCTTTTAAATATATCGTTACATATATAGATCCTTATACTTGAAAATTAAATAAAACCATATTAATTGAGATTTAAAACAAGAATAATCCCTCTATTATCAAACAACACTGTTTTGAAAACCCAAAAAATGAAATTTTACTTTTACCCCTCTGAGTGGCAATTTTGCAAAAAGACCCTTCTTTATCAAAACTTGCAAAATAAACCAAATTTATTTTTAAAAAAAGTTAAACCTTTTCCTCTGAATGGAATAGGCATTATGCCCAGCCCAAAAATCCGAAAATCTGGAGTTTTCACTCCAAGTGGTAATTTTGCACAAAAGTCCATCTTTTTGTAATATTTGCAAATAGGTCAAATAATTATCAAGAAAATCCAGAAAATTCACAAATAATATTTAATAATAAATAATGGGTTTTTCCAAAATAATTTTTTGATTTTGAACTTCCAAGAAAATATTTGCACGTGTTTTGCACGTGTAAAAAGGTAAAATTCAGAAAAATGTTTATTAAATCACCAAAAATCAATTGAATTCATTTATTAGTCTTAAAATCATTATTTAAAAGTCTGGGGTATTACACACGTGGTTGAGAAGGAGATATCGGAGTACATCAAGGAGTCCAAGAAGAACCACAACCCAACTTCGGTAATTATATGACTTTTATTCATATCCTTTTAATTAAATAGAAGTATAGATTGATGTTAGTTGGTTTGAAAATGTGAATAGGCTAATCTGTAGATTTTTCATCTTTTGATTATATTGTGATTGAAATGGTTAAGGTGCATCTCTAAATTTTTGAGTTCCATATAATTTTATGAGTGCCTCAAAATTATTTTAGTCTGTACAATTTGCACAGGGTAAAACTAGTGGAGAATTAAAGAAATATTCTACGGAAAGCAAAGTACAAGGTGAACCATTTTGAGTCAACTCCACAATCTTGTCATCAAATTTTTCAATAGGAATTTTACTGAATAAATGACAATCTTCTTTATTTCCTTCTTAAATAGAATTTTGTATTTTTTTTGCTATATTATGTTTTAAAATTTCATCTGATCTATTTATGATTTTTTAACTATTTAAAAAAGTTAATAAAATAAATCATAAATTATACATGAACTGAATATTTCCCAATCTATACATAGCTACATGACATGTCATCTCTTAATCAATTAATTAAGTAACTTTACTAATTTATTTATTTACGTCTAATTCATGAGTATAAGACATATTCAGTTGTAAATGACAATTTTGTGGAAAATGTTGTGTAGTTTTATTAATACGCATGAGTTTTAACATTTAGATGAAAGCATTAGACTCAGACACCTAGGGGGTGTTTGGTATACAGTAATATACAAAAGAATGTCGGATTACCCTCTGGATTACCTGATTTGATAATATATGGGTATTGTTTTGGATGGATTTTTAAATTCCCATGGGAATCAAAATTCCTTGTTGGGAATTCCTCTTTAAAACGGTGGAATTTGTGGATTCCTCCACATACGAAATAACTAAGATTATCACGTTACCAAATCACCCTCCAGATTTTTGATAATCATTCTGCCTTATCATATTGTCACTCTATGTTCCCTCCAACAAATTTTTTACTCTGCCTTACCAGAGTGAGATTTGTGAATATTTAGATATAAAGAGCATCACCCGATTACTGACCGAACAGAATTAAATAAGTATGATAGATGTTTCAATATAATGTATCAATTTTAACAATAGTACCCACCATTATTAATTAAAAATTTGAAGGGGAAACCCTATGTCTAATAAGTCATAATAATATATTTCATTGATAATTATAATCCATGTATGCCTAAGATCATGTGTTTGTACTGCGTGCTTTTCATCTTTTCTTTTTGTTATGTATTTTATCTAACCTGGTTGAAATATATTAGATTCATAATGTAACTTATTGAGTCATCTATTTGTTATTGTACTTAGGTTTTATAAGATATATATCTATATTGGTTTGCACGTATCACCCATATTCATCAATTACTAAATTAGATAATAGTTACATTGGTTTTTTTTAAAAATTAAGTCAAAAAGGTATTTTCGGTAATGTCTACTATAGCGAATGATTGATGAGAATGAATTGGTCTATATCAAACATAGTAATCAAATATATCCTGAAATGCAATGTCCTGTACCAAACGCAGTAATGCAATATTCCTGAGAATCACGATTTCTACCATCACATTAACTGGAATCCCCATTCCAAGGAATTTTCCAATCTGCGTACCAAACACCCCCCTAAGGTCTACTTGATAAGAATGGGTTGTTAAGGATAAGGTTGAATTTTAGAATTTTTCTGAAGTAGAGTAATTGGACAACACTACAATTATAGTGTTTGTTTGGCTAAAAAGGAACATATAAAGTACTTCGAGAAATAAAATAATACATGACTTGCAATCTATTAAGAAAAGTCATATATATATATATATATATATATATATATATATATATATGCAATGCTCCATTACAAACCACTGAAAGCTTAATATAACCTATGCCTTTGTTTCCAACAACGGTCTAGGTTATAATCTAAGCCGTTGTTGGACTCCAACAACAGCTTCAGTGGTTTGCTTATATATATATATATATATATATATATATATATATATATATATATATATATATTAGGTGCTTCCATTGCAAACGAGTTTGGAATGTGTGTGTGCAAACAAGTTTGCAAACAGTTTCATTGGTTATTGGATCAAGATCATCTTGATCCAACGGCCAGATCCCATCCCGCTCCTCCACTTAACAGAAGGGGTACTTTAGAAATTCCACCCCAAATACCCCTTCACTCTAACTGTACATCTCTTTCTCTCACTCTCTCTGTAATTCTCTCTCTTTCTTGAATTTTCTCCCGAAATCGAACTTTCTGTCTCTCTCGAGCTCCTCCTCCTCCCCCTCCTCCCAATACATGAATGTTGCGCCTCTTCCTCCTGACTGCCTGACGACACCCCTACAACCCCTCTCATTCTCAAGCTCCTCCTCTCAACAACTCTCTCTCTCTCTCCTCTCTCTCTCTCTCTCTCTTTCTCTCTCTCTTCAAATCTGAACCCACCCCCAAGTCGCCGCTGCCGCCGCCACCTCCTCCTCTCGAACACACACTGGACCTCTCTCTCTCTCTCTCCTGACTGCCAGACGACACCTCCCGTAAAAATAAAATCACATATATATACTAACTTAACATCAATCAAACATACCACCTAGCAATTCTTTCTACAATAATTTAGTTGTGTGACAATTATATGAACAACCATATTCTCAATTCTATATGAATGCATGAAAGATTCATTCCTTAGAGTCAAAAGTGCCACGAAGTCAAGAATATTAGGGTTAGCTCGTGTAAGCCCTCAATAGACCCAACGAAATATAATCATTACAATGATACGATAATGAATAGGATCCACTTGCACGAATTTCAATAAAACTTGAATTTGATACGATGTACAATTCAAGAGGAAAGTGTCTTGCCTTTAGGACGACGAAATTGAATACCAAGAATAATGAGATAAGGATCTCGAAGCAACGAACCCACGAACTAACACAAAATAACACGTGCAATATACGTGCTTCAAAGATAACACAACAACAACAGCATAAGGGATAGCAGCAACAACGTCAACAATGGGCAAGGGGGCACGACGGCATCACTGGATGACGTCGACGACGATGGTGGGTGGCGCGAACAGCAGCGTCGCTGAGGGCGGCGCTAGTGAGACAGGAACAAGGGGCATCGGGGGTGTGTTGTTGTCGTCGAGGAACAGGGAAAGGAGGAACAGGGGGGTTCGAGTTTGGGTGTTTCACGGCTGAGGGGAGAGCTAGGGCGTCGACGGGGGTTGTCGACGAGGAGGGCAGTGCTGGAGGTCGGGGGATGGCCGGAGAAGGAGAAGCACAGTAATGGGTTGGATTTATGGAGGGAAAACTCAACGAAGTGAGAGAATAGGAGAGAGGAGAGAGAATAGACGGCTCTAGGGTTTCAATTTGTGTAATTTTTAGGGTTTGCAATAGAATTGTATTTATAGGGTACAATTAGGATGTTGGGTTAGTGGTTTAGGATCCAATAATAGCAGTTTTGGGTCAAGAATACTTGAAATTAGGTTTAGGGTTCAATAAGAGATAGATCTAAAATAATATGGTTCAAATAAAAACACCCGCAATTAAATAAAAAGAAAATAGGATCAACAAGAATAGTTCAATCAAGATGAACGAAGAATTTCATGAACAAGATTTAATTAAAAATAATCAAAAAAACAAAAATAGAGAATTTTATTCAATTACAAATAAAATATTACAAAAAGAGGAAAATGAAAATAGCGGAAACGGTAGTTACAATCCTACCCACCTTACAATAAAATTTCGTCCTCGAAATTTAAGCAAGTGGTTGTAGGTAACCCTGAAGAAAAGAAAAGAACAAGAACTACTGAAAAAGATGGGGAAACCTCTTCCGAATCACATCTTCTATAGGCCACCTTGCCTACTCGTTCCACCACATCGAACGGACCAATAAATCTAGGGCTCAACATGCCCCCACCACCAAAACGAATCACACCTCTCCATGGAGAAACCTTAAGGAACACATGATCACCAACCTCAAACTCCAACGGTCTCTTGTGCATGTTTGCCCATTTCCTCTGCCTGTCCTGTGTGGCCTGCAAATGCTTCCTGATCTGGGCCACTACATCAACAGTCCTCATGATCAATTCTGACCCCAAAAGCTTCCTCTCACCAATGTCATCCCAGCACACTGGTAATCTACACTTCCGACCATACAAGACTTCATATGGAGCTACCTGAAGACTAGCTTGGTAGCTATTGTTGTATGAAAACTCCACCAAGTGTAGATGATCTTCCCAAGAACCTCCAAATTGAAGCACACATGACATCAACATATCCTCTAAGGTCTGAATAGTCCTCTCTGATTGTCCATCTGTCTGTGGATGGAATGCAGTACTGAACTTTAGCTTACTCCCAAGACTATTCTGAAGGCTCTCCCAAAATTGAGATCTGAATCTAGTATTTCTGTCTGATATAATACAGATAGGAACACCATGCAATCTCAAGATCTCCAGCATATACCTCTCTGCAAGGCTCTCCGTAGACTGACCAACTCTGAAAGGAATGAAATGAGTACTCTTCGTCAAATGATCCACAATCACCCAGATGGCATTGTGACCCTTGGGACTTCTAGGCAAATCAGTCACAAAATCCATAGTGATATTCTCCTACTTTCACTCTAGAATAGGAAGCGATTGAAGGAGTCCAGCAGTCCTCTGATGTTCTGCTTTCTCTTGCTGACAGATCAGACATTGAGAAAAAAATCTTGCAACAGCCCTCTTCATACCATGCTACCAGAAATGCAATTTCAAATCCCGATACATCTTCGTACCACCGGGATGAATAGAGTATGACGAGCAATGAACTTCTTCGAGTAACTTCTGCCTGACTTCCCCCTTCGGAACACACAGACGAGTCCCAAAGCGGAGAGATCCATCCTCAACAATCACCATATCAGCCCTTGAACGAGCTTCAACCTTAGCTCGAAATTGCTGCAACTGCACATCACCAGACTGTGCCTCTTTAATCTGATCCACCAAAGACGACTGCAACTGAAGCACCATACAACTCTGCTCAGAACCAGGAAATACCATATCCAATTCCAATCTCCTCATAGCTTCCAAAAGTTCCTTATGCTCAATAAGAACGATAGCAATAGGTCTTCTGTTCAAGGCATCAGGTACTGAATTAATCTTTCCAAGGTGATACTACAAACTGATATTATAATCCGCCATCAATTCCAACCAACACCTTTACCACATATTCAGCTCCCTCTGAGTGAACACATACTTGAGAATTTTGTGGTCAGTGAAGATCTCCACTCGGTCTCCAAGTAAATAACTTCAATGGTTCAAGGCAAAAATTACAGCAGCAAGCTCCAAATCATGTGTAGGATAATTATTCTCATGCGGCCTCAATTGTCTATATGCATATTCAACAACCCTGACTTGTTGCATTAGAATAGCACCCAAACCTCTACCTGAAGCATCACAATGAACTACGAAACCTCCTGATCCATCCGGTATAGTCAACACAGGTGCTGATGTCAACCGATTCTTCAATTCAGAGAAGGCTTCATCATAGGACTCATCCCACACAAACTTCTAATCCTTCCCAGTAAACTTGGTCAACAACCCTGCAATCTTCGAGAAATCCCGAACAAACTTCCTGTCGTAACCCTGCTAGACCAAGAAAACTCTGAACTTCAAATACGGACTTCGCCGTCGGCCAATCCTTAATAGCAATGATCTTGGACGGATCGACAAAAATTCCATCACGAGAAATAATATGGCCCAAGAACGCCATGTGATCCAACCAAAACTCACACTTGCTAAGCTTCCCATACAGCTGATTCTTCCTCAAAGTTTGCAAAACAACCTTCAAATACTCAGCATGCTCATCACGGTCCGAGAATAGACTAGAATATCATCAATGAACACCACAACAAACTTTTCCAGGAAGGGAGAGAAAACTTGATTCATCAAACTCATAAACACAGCTGGAGCATTAGTAACTCCAAAAGGCATCACCAAGAATTCATAGTGCCCATATCTGGTATGAAAGGTAGTCTTCTGTACATCCTCGGCTTTCACCTTAACCTGATGATAACCAGAACGAAGATCCATCTTAAAAAATACAAAAGCGCCTCCCAATTGATCAAACAGGTCATCAATCCTTGGCAACGGATACCGATTCCTCACTGTGACATTATTGAGCTCGCGGTAGTCGATACACAACCTCTGACTACCATCCTTCTTATTGACGAACAGTACAGGAGCTCCCCAAGGCAAAACACTTGGCCTGATAAAACCTTTATCCAGTAACTCCTGAATCTGCTACTTCAACTCAGTCAACTCAACATGAGCCATTATGTACGGACTCTTAGATATTGGATTTGTACCCAGTTGAACATCAATACTGAACACTACTTCACGATTTGGCGATAATCCCGGAAATTCCTCAGGAAAAACATCCAAAAAATCCCGCACAACCAACGGTGCCACAACATCATCAGCACGCACTTCCTCCATAATTCCAACTTCCCGACTAGCCAACTTCTCCACACAAGCAAGCGGTATTTCACCGGCACAGAATTCAAATTCCTGACGTTCTGGTATACGAAACACCACCTTTTTCTTGCGGCAGTCAATTACAGTATGAGTGGCACTAAGCCAATCCATCCCCAAGATCACATCAAATCCAGAATTGCTGATGACAATCAAATCGGCAACAAAATCTACACCACCAATAACCAAGGGACTCTGCTCACAAATCTGAGAACACACGACAACACCTCCACCTGTAGTAATGTTCCAAGCTACTGACATAGTGCTGCTAGCCAAAAGATGCAGATCGACGAAGCGGGAGGAAACAAAAGAATGAGTAGCACCAGAGTCAAAGAGAACATGAGCAGGGAAGGAATGAATAAGGATAACGCCTAGCAAAAAGTCAATGTGAGAACACAAAAAGGCTGAAGCGAAATGCAAGAAACAGGCATGAATGGGAGGATAACATGATAGAGCTACAAAGAAATCCTGGGACCTGTAGGTTATGGGCCCACTACGCTTCCGCTGCGCCACTCTGATGGTGAAGCTCTAAGCTGTAGACACTTCATTGTAGATCAAGCAATGTCGATCGACAGACCTAGAAGGAAGAAGAAGAATGGATGATACCGGAATCAAAAGAATATGGGTATGAAAAGAATGAAATCATACTCAATAAGGAATCAATGAATGAGGACGACTGCAAGAGATATATGGAAACGAGGAATCAAATAATTGAATATGAAGGGACCAAAAAGGAAGACTAGTATCCAGATTATTGGTTATCAGTTATTCATATGATCTCTGTATTGCACATATTGTTGAGTCAAACCGGTTAAAACCCAAATCTGATTAATATATCAATCAAAGCCAAACTTCTTTTTATTAGTCACGTTTGACTGATATATTCTCCAAAATCGGGCTCTGATACCACTAAAAAACTTGTCACGCCCTGCTTCTCAAAAATACGGAATATGAGTACATGTCATTGGCCCAGGGAATGGCTATCGTTACTCATAAGTTGTTTATCCGATCAACTTAACAATATAATTAATACAGAACAATTGCGCAGGCAATAATAATAATCTGATGAACAATAATACTTAGAATAAGCAAAGTGAAATATCCAAATATAATAAACCAATGTCTGGAAATAATAATAAAATCCGGGACATAAGCCCAATACAATAATAAATCCCAAACACGATAGTAACAAGTCTCAATACAATAAGTTCAATAAAAATAATATTCAATTATAAAGCAATAATTCTTCAGAAAGTTTGTTCTCCAATCCCAGCAGGCAATTCTCCATCATTACCTGTGAACACTTCATCTAAAAAGAGAAGAAAAAATATCCTTAGAGCAAGTCATGGACAGCAAGTAAAGAAAGCAAAGAACAATGGAGTAATAGTATAACAATGAATTCAATGATCAATAGGAATCAATAACATGGGACAATAACAATAATCAATATCATGATAATCGATGTAATGGCTATAAACAATGATTCAATACTCGATAACAATATTCAATGATCAAAAACAATAACACTTAGCCAATATTCAATATCAATAGAACAATGATGAACAATATGCAATGTCGATGTGATGTAATTCTTAAGTCTATTAATCATTTTAAATTCTAACTAATGCATGTATTACTGTGTCCCATATGTTCCATACCACAGGTTCAATACATACAATCAATTTTGTTTGGACTATAGTGGTAGATTCTATAGTTCATGTACTGGGTATAATGATGATAACAATATAACACAGGCCATTGAGACAATTTCTTGCATAATGACGATAACAATAATAACACATGCCATGGTATAATTTCTTACACGATGACGATAACGATAATAACACGGGCCATCATCCGAGTACAGTCCCCATATCATCAACTACTATAGTCAATCCCTTAAACCCTAGCTTGTTTGTTCTTTATCAATGCAACAATACAATATGCAATCTAGATAAATTAGATGAACGATAGTAACAATAAGAGAACAATAGGACAATAACTTGGATTGGACAATTAGAATGATGACAATAAGACATTAGGATCATGCAATGCAACATACACACTTTAATTCATGCAATACTATGATATAGAAATAATTAATCTATTAAAATATGGAATATAAAATTCTGGATAGCTGGAGTAGTTTGTAGTAAAACGTAATTCCTCACTGTTTTAGAACACAAAAACAAAATCTGTCAGAAATTCTAGAAACTAGATTTCCACAAATATTTAAAGATCAAAATCCGACAACCGTAGCTAGGTCAAACACATTGTTCTTTACAGATTTCAGGTTCAGGCAGAAATTTGACATCATGTTGTTATATTTTTAGAATCAGCAAAAACTCGAAATAAAATTCATAAAAAAATATTTATTAGACTCCTAAACATTATAAGTGACATTCTGGAAATTATAATAGCAAAATTTTAACATTTGATCAGCCTTTTTAACTGATTAAGCATGAAACATATAATAATCTAATAATCTAGAAATAAAAACACAGCGGTAGTAAAACAGGCATAACTTTTGCTACATAACTTGGAATTCAGAAATTCAAGATGTTCTGGAAACTAGAAAGATAAGGTTACAATTCATATTCAGAAAGTAATTTTATTTTAAGATCATTTACTGGGACAAAAGTAGCAGACAACATACAGCCAGCAAGCAACATACAGGTTTTTGGGTATTTTTCATAAAATAAATTAATTAGATTTGATGGGTATCAATTCCATTATTCGATAAATTCCTCAATCAGCATGACTCGTGAAGGTCCTCTGCCCAGGGGCGAGACATCAGAGAATGTCTCCATTCTCCAGGCGGTGCAATGAATGATGGAGCTACAACGAGAACACAATGAGCTAATGAGAGCTAGTCTGGAAAGGGTCCAGGAGGATGCACAGCTCACTCGACTGAGTATGTTCGCATGCCAGCACCACACCTTCGCTATCATGAGGCTGACCCATAAAAGGAAGGACCCGACGTGTGACGATTGCCGCAAGATCGGTTACATACATAGGGATTGCCGAAAAGCCAACCATCTATGTTTTGCATGCAGAGCGAGTGACCACAAGATTCGGGGCTGCTCAAAGAAAAGGATAAGTGCACCTGTAACGCCCCGAATCCCAAATACACTGAATTCGAGATGTTCTACAGGATCTTTCCGCTTCTTTTAGTACAATTTTACAAGGAAATTTAAACTTTACACTTTACATCAGAGTTTACATCAATATTACATTTACATTGCACAGCGGAAGTAAAATTTACAACAATGAAATGAATATACAACGTCATTGAGTAACCTTTAAGCATTTGTTCCTCTTTAATCTTTATCAAGCCATTTACCTGCATATAAGACTGTGGGTACGTCAGTTTATTAACCGACGATCATTATACACGGCCATCCTCTCTATGCCGGAAATAGTATAACTTAATTTTCCATATTTAGCAAACACAAACTTGTCACAAATCAAACTAAAGGGACTACCCTATTGATGTCATGTTGTGATTGTGCACTTAGTCCTTAATGCAATTGTTTATATTAGATGACACTAATGCACACTTGTTCGGATTCTATGCATCCCATACTACATAGGTCCGAGGGCAAGCCTCTTAATCGTTCTTCATCTTTGTAGGGTTCAATCCCTCACCATGACTTAATCTACTACTGTAATTACGGTAGGTATCTTAAATGATCTATGAGTGCAAGCACGTGTACAGAAAACCTGGAGGGGAATCCCACGTCATGTCACGACTCATCATGAAGAACCTGTGGAAATTCAGCCTCCTTCATGGCACACGATCCTCATGCAGTCACCAAACATCCCACAAGTGTCACCACCGGGACGGTACCCTGGAGCAGTACCCACGTCATGTCACGACGCATCGTGAAGAACCTGCGAAATACTCTTCGCTGCCACGGTACCCTGGAGCCGTATCCACGTCATGTCACGACTCATCGTGAAGAACCTGTGAAATACTCTCCGCCGCAAATCCGATGGCCCTCACTCGTGTTTTTCTCCTACTTTCATCACGTCTCCACTATGTACTAATCCTTAGTTTCTTATTAGAATCATGAACAAAATCAAAGCTCTAGAGTTAGCCTCTCCCCTGAACCGGGCTTATTCATTCGTTTCAACATGACCAACCTTGGTCTTTCTTTGCAATATTCATTCCATTTCTTTCCAAATTTCGGGGGAGACTTAGCTAGTCTTTTGTTTCAATTCCAATTCACAATTTCCAACATTGAGCGTTACTAGCTCATAAGTTCATTTTTCATAATCATAATAGATTTTCTTTTCCATGTTCATACCTTTCACATTCATACATCTTTGACAAGTTCTAATAAATGATTCACTTCGTGTAAATTCACGCAAAGACAAATCGAACTTACTGTCATAACCAATAATCAACATAAGATTCATAACCTTTATTATAAACAAATCATAGAATTTCTGATATACCCAAAAGTACTCTGAACAGTCGACTTGGAGCTCATCCAGTCGACTTGTTCAGTCAAATAAAGTTCTTCAATAATCGCTCGGAAGAGTCGACTGCTGCATATGGTCAGTCGGCTGTTCCGCGGCGTTCAAAATCTCAATTATTATTATAGGGCAGTCGACTGTCGTTCAACCCAGTCGGCTGTTCTGCAGAGTGCAATTATGTAATTTCTCAAGTTCAATACAGTCGACTGTCACACACATTCGGTCGACTGAACAGGTTAAAATCTCAAATTAAGGAATCATTCCTTCATTCTATTCACACCATAATTTGTCGCACTATTCTCCAACGAGAATAATTCACATTTCATAGTTGTCACATTATTCTCAAAAATGAGAAATACTTTACCTCACTAACGAATATTCACAATTCATATTTTTCATACTATTCCCAATTAGGAATAAATCGCATCCATCACATAATATCACTTCAATCTTTACTATATTAATCTTCTACTTCTTCATTTCAAACTCTTTTGCAAGGTATAATTTTTCACAAAGTATACACATAGAACCATAGTTCTATCTATGCGTTTTATTCTCAAATCATAGTCTATTTCATGCAAATAATTCCCAAATTATTTTTATAAAGTCCCATAAATTTTTAGAAAAATAGAACATTCAAGTTTATAAAAATTCATCAGTACCAGTCGAGTTATACTGTAGTAAGTCGACTGTCCAGAGGGAAAATATTCATGATTTCAAGAAAATAACATAAGTTGACTCATAAAAACAAAAGTCGACTTAAAGGAGGGCATAAGTCGACTTAAAGGGTCCTAAGTCGACCTACCAGGAAATTCTTTTTCGACATTTCTCAACAATTAATGCCACTAATCTCTTTATTAGCAAACCACACATTAATTCTCTGTTTTAACCTTTTACCAAACATACTAATCTATATCTCAATTCATTCATTTCAATATAACACAAAGATCCATTTAATCACATGAAGTAGCATTGCCAATCTACTAACTTTGTGTACATAATTTGTGATGTAGAATAATGAGACTTTCTTTAACAATCCATAGTTATAATTAATCCATACAAACTTAGATTTTTACTAATCAAATCACATACAATTGCACACCCACATTCCAATCAATTCATAGGTCAATTCTCCAATTAAGAGTGTACTCTTATTAATATTTTTCATGCATCATTCATTTAATTGAATCTAGCATGTATTCCTAATTAGAAATACGGAAAATTTACCCACCTTGTATGGAGAGACAAACACAATAACAACAAAAGTCCTTCGCAAACGAGTGCACCTCCTCCTAGACGCGCGCACACAAGCTCCAAAAGCTCCACCCCGAAAGCTCCTCCTTGAATAGCCGGCCCTTCTCCTCCTTGGTAGAATGCAAGCACAATCCCACTCACAACTCAATCTTTTAACTCACAAACTACTACTAGATAATGCTATTAGACTATAGGTTTGGAAAGGATATTAAGCACAAAATAACTAGCCATGGGAGGGGGTATTTATACTAAAAGTTAAAGGAAATGGAGGGCTGGGATCAATTGGTTGGTTGCAAGATGGAGGGCCAAGATGGAAGTAGGAGTTGCAATAACTACCCACATCTTAGTAACCACCACCATGATCACCATTATAATTTTTGAATCTCCCTCCAAAAGAAGTATTCCCGGCCTAGGGAAGAATGTGCATATTGCACGTGTACGTGTAGTGCACGTGCATGCAACTAGGTCCAAAATGTACATTTAATTTTGTATAAAAATAAAATAGTCTTTTAAATTGTATTCTACATGACAAGTTGTGTAAAAATATAGATTAATCCATAGGCTTTAGTTTATGGGCCAAGATAGTTATTTTAAAATAAAATAAATGAATTACATTTTGGGCTTTAAGAAAAAGGCTTTTTAATCTAATTAAAATAAGGTTTTTGTACAAAATAATTAAAAACACAAATTGAAATATCTTTATTCATCTTGATGAAAATATTAACCAAAATATTGCACGTGCACACTACGTGCAAAATAATTTTTCATAAATTGAAAAATCAGGGCATTACAACACTCCCTCCTTAGAATAGTTCCGTCCCCGGAACTACAGTCAAGAGTGAGAGAAACAAAAATACAACACAACAACAAGAACAAAAAGATACAAAGATACAATCAAGCAAAAAACTCAGGATAGTCCTTCGACATCCTCTCCTCAGACTCCCAAGTAGCCTCTTCAACCAAATGGTTTCTCCAGACTACTTTGACCATCGGTATCGTCTTATTCCTCAAGACTTTCTCTCGACGATCAACAATCTCGACAGGAGACTCGATGTAGTTCAGATCCAACTACAAACCTTCCGGCACTTCAGGCAAATGATGACTCGGATCTGGAGTATAACCTCTCAGCATAGACACATGAAAGACATTGTGCACCTGAGATAACTCTTCCGGTAATTCAAGCCGGTAAGCAGTTTTATCGATCCTTTTCAATATCTTATACGGGCCTATAAACCTCGGGGCTAACTTCCCGTCTTTGCCAAATCGAACCACTCCTTTACTGGGTGATACTTTCAGAAAGACGAAGTCACCAACCTCAAATTCAAGGTCCCTTCTCCGGTTGTCTGCATAGCTTTTCTGCCTGCTCTGAGCTTCTACCAACCTTTTCCTGATCAGAACAATCTTCTCAGAGGTTTGCTGCACAAGCTCAGGACCAAACAACTAACGCTCCCCCACTTCAAACCAACAAACAGGTGTCCTTGCACTTCCTGCCATACAAAGCTTCGTACGGCGCCATCCCAATGCTAGCCTGAAAACTGTTGTTGTAGGTAAACTCTACCAAAGGTAAATACCTTTCCCAACTGCCTCCAAAATCTAGTATACAACACCGAAGCATATCCTCAAGAATACGGTTAACTCTCTCGGTCTGCCCATCGGTTTGCAGATGAAAAGCAGTGCTGAAATCTGTCTTGGTACCCAAAGCTGTCTGAAGACTCCTCCAGAAATGTGAAGTAAACCGCGCATCTCGATCAGACACAATAGTTGACGGAACACCATGAAGCCGGACAATCTCACCAACATACAACTCAGCTAACTTGTCCATCGAAGCAGTGAGTTTCATCGTCAAAAAGTGAGCGGACTTGGTTAGTCGATCGACTATAACCCAAATTGCATCATTGCCTTTAGAACTCTTAGGCAATCCCGTAATGAAATCCATACTGATGTTATCCCACTTCCATTCCGGAATAGGTAACGGCTGTAATAGACCTTGGGTCTCTGATTTTCAGCTTTGACTTGCTGACAAACCTCACACTTCGCCACAAATTCAGCCACATCCCGCTTCAAACCTGACCACCAGAAATGATGTTTGATGTCTTTGTACATCTTAGTACTTCCAGGATGTACCGACAAAAGAGTAGCATGTGCCTCCTGAAGAATACTCTCTTTCAGATCTGCCTGATTTGGAACGCACAGTCTATCTCCGAACCACAGCACTCCATCCCTGATTTGAAATCCGGGCAACCTGCCAGCACTAACCTGCTCCTTCATCACCAGAATATCAGCATCAACTTCCTGACTCGCAATGATCCTTCCATTCAGCATCAACCGAGCCAAAGATGCTCCCAATCCTTGCAAGACAACTTCAATACCTGCTCGATCCAATTCCTCAATCAGATGCTTCTGAGTTGTAATCAAACTGGCTAAACTGCTCTTGCGACTAAGTGCATCAGCCACAACATTAGCCTTCCCAGGATGATACTTGATCTCAGGTCGCATATCCTCGATCACTTCCAACCATCTCCGCTGCCTCAGATTTAGATCCCTCTGCTGATATATGTACTTCAAGCTCTTGTGGTCCGTGTACATGTTCAACTTCTCACCGTACATGTAGTGCCTCCATTGCTTCAGAGCAAAGATAATCGCAGCCAACTCTAGATCATGAGTCGGGTAATTCTTCTCATGCGGTCGTATTTGCCTAGACCCATAAGCGATTACTCTTCCTTCTTGCATTAAGACACAACCAAGCCCACGATGTGAAGCATCGCTATAAACATCATACTCAACACCTGCTCTAGGCAAAGCCAAAATAGGTACAGTAGTCAGCTTCTCTTTCAACTCCTGAAGGCTTGCCTCACATTGCTCAGTCCACTTGAAGCTCACATTCTTCTTGGTCAGTCCAGTAAGCGGCACAGCTATCTGGGCATAACCTTGAATGAATCTCCTATAGTATCCAGTCATTCCAAGAAAACTTCTGACTTCCTTCACTGTAGTAGGCCTAGCCCAATCTCTCACTGCCTCTATCTTCTGAGGGTCAGTTGTCACTCCCTCCTTAGAAAGGATGTGACCTAGGAATTCCACTTCAGATTTCCAGAAATCACACTTGGATAACTTGGCATACAACTTCTGCTCTTCCAACTTCTTCAAAACTGCTGCCAGATGCTCGGGGTGCTCCTTCTCTAACTTGGATTACACGAGGATATCGTCGATAAACACCATGACGAAAGAATCAATGAACGGCTTCAGAACTCTGTTCATCAAATCCATGAAGATTGCGGGTGCATTCGTCACTCCAAATGGCATAACTAAGAATTCGTAATGCCCATGTCGAGTTCTAAATGCAGTTTTGTGCACATCTTCAGCTTTCACTCGAACCTGGTGATATCTTGATCGAAGATCTAATTTGGAGAATACAGCTGCTCCTTGTAGACGATCGAACAAGTCATCAATTCGAGGAATAGGATACTTATTCTGAATAGTGACCTTATTCAGCTTCCGGTAATCGATACACATTCTTATCGATCTATCCTTCTTCTTTACCAAAAGCACTGGTGCTCCCCAAGGTGACGCACTAGGTTGAATAAAGCCTTTCTCCTGCAGTTCCTCAATCTGCCGTTTCACCTCATCCTATTCCACAGGAGCCATCCTATACGGTGCTTTAGAAATGGGTGCACTTCCCGGTTGAACAGTGATGCTAAACTCTACATCACGATGCGGGGGTAACCCAGGAAAATCATCCAAGAACACCGTCGGATAGTCCCGAACCACAGGAATCCCTTGCACTTTCACAGGAGTCTCTTCCTTGCGAATAGTTGCCACCAGCTTAGAACACTTCTGCTTCCCTTGGAAAGTGACTTCAGGTCCACCTGGAGCCTTCACTGTTACCGTCTTGGTCTTACACTCGATGCTTGCACTGTACACCGACATCCAATCAATGCCAATGATAACATTGACTCCCAAGATAGTCAGCTCGATCAGATCAATGCCAAAGATTCGATCTCCAATCACAATCTCACAATCAGCGTAATACCGATCAGTGGTTAAAGTTTCCCCTGATGGAGTAGCTACTGCCAAGATCTTGCCTGGAAAAATCTTCGGTTCAACTCCCAACACTTTAGCAAATTTAGGAGACACAAAAGTATGAGAGGATCCAATATCGAACAACACAACAGCTTTCATTCCATTAAGATAAAGTTCGTCTGTTACATAATACACACCATTACGTAACAGTTTCACAATATAAGCGGGAAAAGAAATGACAAAACTTCTAGACATCAGCCCTCGTATCAGAGATGACCTGATTTGCTTCATCAGCATCAGCCTCCGTCAAGGCAAATACTCGCCCTGGGTAGTACTCGTCCTCGGAATCTGCCTGTCCAGGATAGTACTCTTCCTCAATGATATGCCAGTCGTCGTCTCCAGCAGGGTCGAAGTGGTCAGCCATCTTAGAAATAGAAAGGAAGAAGCATGAGTCATAGAGCAACCCAAAAGTAAGTCACTTACATTTAAATCTCTAGACTCAAACACACACTCTAATGTCCACTTCTAGGGTGTCGTTCCTTATAAATTTGTACAAGTGTGGAAAGCGTAGAAAGCGTGGCTCTGATACCACTCTGTAATGCCTCGAATCCCAAATACACTGAATTCGAGATGTTCTACAGGATCTTTCCGCTTCTTTTAGTACAATTTTACAAGGAAATTTAAACTTTACACTTTACATCAGAGTTTACATCAATATTACATTTACATTGCACAGTGGAAGTAAAATTTACAACAATGAAATGAATATACAACGTCATTGAGTAATCTTTAAGCGTTTGCTCCTCTTTAATCTTTATCATGTCATTTACCTGCATATAAGACTGTGGGTACGTCAGTTTATTAACCGACGATCATTATACACGGCCATCCTCTCTATGCCGGAAATAGTATAACTTAATTTTCCATATTTAGCAAACACAAACTTGTCACAAATCAAACTAAAGGGACTACCCTATTGATGTTGTGTTGTGATTATGCACTTAGTCCTTAATGCAATTGTTTATATTAGATGACACTAATGCACACTTGTTCGGATTCTATGCATCCCATACTACATAGGTCCGAGGGCAAGCCTCTTAATCGTTCTTCATCTTTGTAGGGTTCAATCCCTCGCCATGACTTAATCTACTACGGTAATTACGGTAGGTATCTTAAATGATCTATGAGTGCAAGCACGTGTACAGAAAACCTGGAGGGGAATCCCACGTCATGTCACGACTCATCGTGAAGAACCTATGAAAATTCAGCCTCCTTCATAGCACACGATCCTCATGCAGTCACCAAACATCCCACAAGTATCACCACCGGGACGGTACCCTGGAGCAGTACCCACGTCATGTCACGACGCATCGTGAAGAACCTGTGAAATACTCTCCACCGCAAATCCGATGGCCCTCACTCGTGTTTTTCTCCTACTTTCATCATGTCTCCACTATGTACTAATCCTTAGTTTCTTATTGGAATCATGAATAAAATCAAAGCTCTAGAGTTAGCCTCTCCCCTAAACTGGGCTTATTCATTCGTTTCAACATGACCAACCTTGGTCTTTCTTTGCAATATTCATTCCATTTCTTTCCAAATTTCGGGGGAGACTTAGCTAGTCTTTTATTTCAATTCCAATTCACAATTTCCAACATTGAGCGTTACTAGCTCATAAGTTTATTTTTCATAATCATAATAGATTTTCTTTTCCATGTTCATACCTTTCACATTCATACATCTTTGACAAGTTCTAATAAATGATTCACTTCGTGTAAATTCACGCAAAGACAAATCGAACTTACTGTCATAACCAATAATCAACATAAGATTCATAACCTTTATTATGAACAAATCATAGAATTTCTGATATACCCAAAAGTACTCTGAACAGTCGACTTGGAGCTCATCCAGTCGACTTGTTCAGTCAAATAAAGTTCTTCAATAATCGCTCGGAAGAGTCGACTGCTGCATATGGTCAGTCGGCTGTTCCGCGGCGTTCAAAATCTCAATTATTATTATAGGGCAGTCGACTGTCGTTCAACCCAGTCGGCTGTTCTGCAGAGTGCAATTATGTAATTTCTCAAGTTCAATACAGTCGACTGTCACACACATTCGGTCGACTGAACAGGTTAAAATCTCAAATTAAGGAATCATTCCTTCATTCTATTCACACCATAATTTGTCGCACTATTCTCCAACGAGAATAATTCACATTTCATAGTTGTCACATTATTCTCAAAAATGAGAAATACTTTACCTCACTAACGAATATTCACAATTCATATTTTTCATACTATTCCCAATTAGGAATAAATCGCATCCATCACATAATATCACTTCAATCTTTACTATATTAATCTTCTACTTCTTCATTTCAAACTCTTTTGCAAGGTATAATTTTTCACAAAGTATACACATAGAACCATAGTTCTATCTATGCGTTTTATTCTCAAATCATAGTCTATTTCATGCAAATAATTCCCAAATTATTTTTATAAAGTCCCATAAATTTTTAGAAAAATAGAACATTCAAGTTTATAAAAATTCATCAGTACCAGTCGACTTATACTGTAGTAAGTCGATTGTCCAGAGGGAAAATATTCATGATTTCAAGAAAATAACATAAGTTGACTCATAAAAACAAAAGTCGACTTAAAGGAGGGCATAAGTCGACTTAAAGGGTCCTAAGTCGACCTACCAGGAAATTCTTTTTCGACATTTCTCAACAATTAATGCCACTAATCTCTTTATTAGCAAACCACACATTAATTCTCTGTTTTAACCTTTTACCAAACATACTAATCTATATCTCAATTCATTCATTTCAATATAACACAAAGATCCATTTAATCACATGAAGTAGCATTGCCAATCTACTAACTTTGTGTACATAATTTGTGATGTAGAATAATGAGACTTTCTTTAACAATCCATAGTTATAATTAATCCATACAAACTTAGATTTTTACTAATCAAATCACATACAATTGCACACCCACATTCCAATCAATTCATAGGTCAATTCTCCAATTAAGAGTGTATTCTTATTAATATTTTTCATGCATCATTCATTTAATTGAATCTAGCATGTATTCCTAATTAGAAGTACGGAAAATTTACCTACCTTGTATGGAGAGACAAACACAATAACAAAAAAAGTCCTTCGCAAACGAGTGCACCTCCTCCTAGACGCGCGCACACAAGCTCCAAAAGCTCCACCCCGAAAGCTCCTCCTTGAATAGCCGGCCCTTCTCCTCCTTGGTAGAATGCAAGCACAATCCCACTCACAACTCAATCTTTTAACTCACAAACTACTACTAGATAATGCTATTAGACTATAGGTTTGGAAAGGATATTAAGCACAAAATAACTAGCCATGGGAGGGGGTATTTATACTAAAAGTTAAAGGAAATGGAGGGCTGGGATCAATTGGTTGGTTGCAAGATGGAGGGCCAAGATGAAAGTAGGAGTTGCAATAACTACCCACATCTAAGTAACCACCACCATGATCACCATTATAATTTTTGAATCTCCCTCCAAAAGAAGTATTCCCGGCCTAGGGAAGAATGTGCATATTGCACGTGTACGTGTAGTGCACGTGCATGCAACTAGGCCCAAAATGTACATTTAATTTTGTATAAAAATAAAATAGTCTTTTAAATTGTATTCTACATGACAAGTTGTGTAAAAATATAGATTAATCCATGGGCTTTAGTTTATGGGCCAAAATAGTTATTTTAAAATAAAATAAATGAATTACATTTTGGGCTTTAAGAAAAAGGCTTTTTAATCTAATTAAAATAAGGCTTTTGTACAAAATAATTAAAAGCACAAATTGAAATATCTTTATTCATCTTGATGAAAATATTAACCAAAATATTACACGTGCACACTACGTGCAAAATAAATAATTTTTCATAAATTGAAAAATCAGGGCATTACAGCACCAACTGGAGGATCAGCTTCCAGTGGAGGACGGGCTAGAGAATGTGATCAAGCCCACAACCCGATTGTAGAGGAAGCAGAGATCACCAAGGATGCGATTGCAAGTAATTTTTTGTCGTATTTCAGTTCTTGCACCGTCTATTCCTTTCCTTACCTTGTATTCACCTTTGTTATCGATTCATTATTGAGTATCATACTAGTTATTTCTTCCCTACCATATTTCCTTCAAAATCCCAGGAATGCCACCTCCATTCCTCTTCCTTCATATTTGATTCTTCATTCCCCATATCCTTCTGCCCTCCTAGTCATCCTCATTCATTGATCCCGTCGTGGGAATGAATTTATTCTATTACTACACGTATTATCTTTGATTCCAATGTTTCATTATTTTCTTCCTGCTCGGTTCTTCGATTGATGTCACGTGGTCTTCAGCGACATATCTGCAGCTTGGAATATAACTACAGGTGGCGGTGTTGTCATTTGTTCTAGGGAGTGCAAGCAGAGCCCTATGTTAATTGGTGGTGCAGACTTTAAGGTCGATCTGATCGTGATTGGGAATTCTGAGTTTGACGTTATTCTCGGAATGGATTGGCTGGGTAAGTCCCATGCTATCTTTGATAGTCGAGATAAGAAAGTTATGTTCAGGATCCCAGGCCGATCAGAGTTTGAGTTTCATGCTGGGGAGACACCCCTTGGGCGTGCTAAGTAGGTGGTTGACGAGGAAGGATGTGCAATGGAGTTGCACACAAGCCGTGAGGCTGTACCTCTAGTGGTGCGGGAATTTCTGGATGTGTTCCCAGATGAATTTCCCGGGTTACCTCCAAGTCCGAGAAGTGGAGTTTGGCTTTGAAGTTCAGCGGGGTACGGTGCCGATATCGAAGAGTTCCTATAGAATAGCACCGATTGAGCTGGCAGAGCTAAAAGTGCAGACTCACGGGTTGTTGGATTTGGGTTTCATCAGGCCCAATGTTTCACCATAGGGAGCTTCTATCTTGTTCGTCAATAAGAAGGACGGAAGCCACAGACTATGCATTGATTACCGAGAGCTGGACAGTGTTACAGTGAAGAATCGGTATCCACTACCCAGTATTGATGACTTATTTGATCAGTTAGGTGGTGTTGCAGTCTTTTTGAAGTTGTACCTTTGTTCGGGGTGTCATCAGGTGAAGGCAAAGGCGGTAGATGTGTAGAAGACTGCGTTCAGGACAAGGTACGGGCAGTACGAGTTCTTGATGATGCCCTTTGGTGTCACAAATGCACCAACAGTGTTTATGAGCCTGATGAACAGAGTTTTCTCCCCATTCCTAGATAGATTTATGTAATCTTCATTGATGATATTTTGGTGTATTCTCAGAACCGAGAGGTGCATGCTGAACATCTGAGATTGGTCTTGCAGACTCTAAGGGAGAATAAGCTCTATGGGAAACTCAACAAGTGTGAGTTCTGCGTTAACCGAGTAACTTTTTTGGGGCATATTATCTCGGGTGAGGGAATCTCTGTTGATCTGTCCAAGATTGCTGCAGTGAAAGATTGGCCGAAGCCTAAATCAGTTTTAGAGCTGAGAAGTTTTCTCGGGCTAGTAGGGTATTATCGAAAATTTGCCCAAGACTTCTCGAAGATTGCTAGGCCGTTGACTAAGTTGATTGGGAAGGATCAGAAATTTGCTTGGGATGGGGCTTGGAGTGAAGCTTGTGCAGAGTTGAAGAGCAGGTTAACGTCAGTACCAGTGTTGACTATTCCGGATGGTTTAGGTGGTTTTGTGGTTCACTGCGATGCTTCTGGCAGAGGTCTTAGTGCAGTGTTGATGCAAAAGGGCCAAGTTGCTGCCTATGCGTCTAGGCAGTTGAGGCCGCACGAGAAGAACTACCCTAATCATGATTTGGAGCTAGTAGTGGTGATCTTTGCCTTGAAGCTGTGGAGGCATTATTTACTTGGAGACCGAGTGGAAACCTTCACTGACCACAAAAGTCTCAAGTATGTTTTCACCCAGAAAGAACTGAACATGAGGTAGAGGCACTGGTTGGAACTGATGGTGGACTATGATATCAATCTACAGTATCACCCCGGTAAGGTGAACTTAGTGCCGGATGCTTTGAGCAGAAGACCAGTCGCCATGGTCCTAACTAAGCAGAGGGAACTTATTGAGCAGATGAGAAGGATGGAGTTGCGGGTGACTTTTCCTAGTACCGACTGGAGTTGTGTGATGCTTCAGTTGTAGTCGTCTCTAGTGGAACAGATTAAGGAAGCACAGGCAGGTGTTAAGCATTTGCAGAAGTTCAGAGCTGAAGTTGAGGCAGGTTCTAGGACCGATATGGTTATTCACTAAGATGGATCACTTCGCTTTGGGACTAGGTTGTGTATCCCAAAGGGTGAAGTCCGGCAGAAGTTACTTGAAGAAGCCCATCAGTCGTCATATTCTATTCATTCCGGTGGTACTAAGATGTATCGGGATCTGAAGCTGCACTTCTGGTGGCATAGTATGAAGAGGGCCATAGCAAGATTTGTATCTCAGTGCTTGATCTGCCAGCAGGTGAAGGCAGAACATCAGAGAACTATCGGGCTTCTTCAACCCCTTCCCATTCCGGAGTGGAAGTGGGAGAACATCACGATGGATTTTGTGACTGCCTTGACAAGGAGTCCCAAAGGTCACAACGCCATCTGGGTGATTGTGGTTAGGCTGACGAAGAGTGCCCACTTCATCCCCTTCAGAGTTGGTCAGTCTACTGAGTGTCTCGCAGAGAAGTACATGCAGGAGATTGTTAGGCTTCATTGAGTTTCGGTGAGCATTGTATCAGACAAGGATACCAGATTTAGATCTCAGTTTTAGGAGAGCCTTCAGAGCAGTCTTGGGAGCAAATTGAACTACAACACAGCTTTTCATCCTCAGATAGATGGGCAGTCAGAAAGGACTATCCAGGCTTTAGAGGACATGTTGAGGTCCTGTGTACTACAGTTTGGAGGATCTTGGGAGGATCACCTGTACTTAGTAGAGTTCTCGTACAACAACAGCTACCAAGCAAGTCTTAAGGCTGCACCGTACGAGGCACTTTATGGTCAGAAGTGTAGATCACCAGTGTGCTGGGATGACATTAATGAGAGGAAGTTGTTGGAGCCATAGTTTATCACAAGGACTGTCGATGGAGTGGCTCAGATTAGGAAGCATTTTCACGCAGCACAGGATAGGCAGAGAAAATGGGCAGATGTTCACAGAAGGCCCTTGGAGTTTGCAATGGGAGATTATGTGTTCCTTAAGGCATTATCCGGTTTGGAGGTGGAGGCAAGCTAAGCCCAAGGTTCATTGGGTCATTCGATATTGTGGAGCGAGTAGGCAAGGTGGCCTATCGACTTGTATTGCCATCGGCTCTATCTGGGGTGCATGATGTCTTTCATGTCTCCCAACCCAGCAGGTACATCAGGGATGAAAGCCATGTGATCGAGTATTAAGAGTCATTTGTGCAGCCGCATCTGTCTTGTGAGATTCTGCCAGTTGCCATCTTGGACAGGCGGGAGAAAGTGTTGAAGAACAAGGTTATCAAGTTGGTTCGGATTTCTTGGAATCCTCACTCGCCGGGTGAGTCGACTTAGGAATTGGAGGAGGAGATCCAAAAGAAGTTTTCCCATTTGTTCGAGTAGCGCCCACATTTTCTTTCCTTTCTCTTCGGGGTTGCCCTATATACCACTGTATGAATTTCGAAGATGAAATTCTGCTTGTTAGGTGGGTAGGATTGTAACCCCTGTTTTCTGTATTTGTATTTCTTCTGTATTTTATTCATTGTACTCTATTTATCAATTTCGGAATCCTGTATTTGTTTCTATCTCTAATAAAATTTACTTTTGATTTCGACTCAATTTTGTGCCCAATCTGTTACATTTGCATTGTTCCTATCAACCATAAATTGTTTATTCTTCACGGTGAATTGACTAATTCAATTCATCTATTTTATATAGCCTAATTATTTTATATTTGACTTATTCTCCTATTGGATCCTATTCAAACCCTACCCATTAACCCAATAACCCTAACCCTAGCTAACCCTACCCCCCTATTCACTTTTATACCCTCAGCCACCTCATTCCCTTCCTCTACTGAAACCCAAGCCTTGCCTCAACTCACCAATCCCCCGTCTCCATCGAACCACCCTGCATCTCCCTCGTCCTGCCTTGACTCCATCCCGATCGCCTGCAACCCCTTCGCAAACCCATCGAACCCATCATCCTCGTCCTCTTCCACGTCCCGCCACTGTCGAAGTCCATCACCTCGACAACCCTGCACCACCACCACCTGGCCCCCCATTGCCATCGCCTCGCCATTGCCTGCCGACTGCCGCTTTCTGTCGACACCCTCCCGTATCCACTGCAAACCACCCGAAGGACCCACTCCTTTCCCCGTCACCTTCATCGCCCCACTGCCATCCCGATCACCATCGAAGCCTCGCAGCAAGCTTCCCTTGCTGCCGTAGATCGCCCTCGTCCACCGTAGCTGCAGTCGAAGCCGCGACCATCCACTAGTGCAACATTTGCATCAGGGGGGGATTTTGATCATTTGAATTTGGACTGTCAGATCTTGATCATCACCTTGATCATCGCTCATGATCTCAGCCATTTGATCTCTTGATCTTGATCGTCATCAAGATCCGTGCCAGATCTGATCCATCTGATCCCTATCATCATCAAGTTCATCATCCAATCAAGGCAAGTACTTGTATGAATTTTCTTGTTCCTTGTACAACCATAAATACCGCCTATAGTTTTTGTTGTGACTCGCCGTTTGATTTCCGTTGTTGCATCTTGATCTTATTTGTTGTTGTCACACCTTGCTTCCCAAAAATATGGAAGACAATTATATGACATTGGCCCAGCGAATGACTAATGTCACTCATAAGATGTTTATCCGATTAACTCAATAATATAATCAATACAGAACAATTGCGCTGACAATAATAATAATCTCATGAACAATAATAGTTAAAAAGAAACAATATATTTAATATCCAAGTGCAATAATCCAACGTCTAGAAACAAATATCAATATTCGGGTCAAAAGCCCACAATACAATGAAATAACAATAGTTCAATAATTAAGTCTTCACAACAAAGCAATAAATATTTATTAAGCGGCGATGCTATCAATTCCTTCACCAATGTTGTTCTTCCAATCCGTGAGGCAATTCTCCATCAACACCTGTAAACACTTCAACTAAAAAGAGGAAAAAAATTGTCCTTAGAGAAAGTCATGGACAGCAAGTAGAGAAAGCAGGGAACAATGGAATAACGGTAGAACAATGAATCAATGGATCAATAGGAATCAATAAATTGGCACGATAATCAATATCACGGTAATCGATGCAATGGCTATAAATAATGATGCAATATTCGGTAACGGTAATCAATGATCAATAATGGTAATACTTAGCCAATATTCGATATCAATAGGAACAATGATGAACAATATGCAGTGTCAATGTGGTGCAACTCTTATGCCTATTAATCATTTTAATCCTTAATGTAGCACTTCATGCGTCCCATCTATTTACCACATGGTTGCTACATGCAAACAAGTTACGTTTAGACTTAGTGGTGGGCTCTATGGTTCATGTACTCGGCAACGGTAATCAATATTCAATAGTGATCGATGACTGAATCAATCGAGATACTTTAGTCAGTAATCTACAATTAATTGATGACCGATATAACCAGTAAACCAATAGACCAATAGACTAATAGACCAATAGACCAATAATAGGGAAACACGGGCCCCTCCTCTGAGTACAGTCCTTATATTGTCCACTACTAAAGTCAACCCTTAAAGCCCGGCTTGTTAATTATTTATTAATACAACAATACAATATGCAATTTGAGATATGAGATGAACGATAGCATCAATAGGAGAACAATAGGATGATAACTTAGATAGGACAATTAGAATGATGAAAATGAGACACTAGGATCATGCAATGCTACACACATACATTAATTCATGCAATACTACTATATAGGAATAGTTAAACTATTAAAAACTGAAATATAAAATTCTGGACAGCAAGAGTAGTCTGTACAAAAATGCAGTTTCCCTGCTATTTCAGAAACTGAAAAGTGAATCCGTCAGAAATTCTAGAAACTAGACTTCCACACGGTTCCAACTCATATTTAAAGTTCAAAATCCGAAAACATTAGCTAGGTCAATCACATTGTTCTTTACAGGTTTCATATTAAGGCAGAATTTCGACATTATGTTATTTTATTTTGAGAAACAGCAAAAACTCAAGAATAAATGCATTAAAAAATATTTTCTGGACTCCTAAACATGTTAAGCAACAATCAGGAAATTTTAGAGTAAAATTTTATCATTTGATCAGCCTTTTTACTGTTTGAATATGAAAGATACAAAAAGCTGAAAATCTGAAAGTAAAAACACATCTGTAGTAAAACGGACATAACTTTTGCTACAAAACTCGGAATTCAAAAATTCAAGTTATTATGGAAACTAGAAAGATAATGCTACAATTCATATTCAGAAATTAATTCATTTTAAGGTCAGTTACTGGTTCAAAAATAGCAGTCGATATACAGGCCAGCAAGCAAGCTACAGATTTTAGGGTAGTTTTCTTGAAATAAAATAATTAAACATGATGGGTATCGATTCTTTAGTCAATAAATTGTATAATCAGCATGATGGGTGTCAAAACATGATAAATAAAATTAGAACACGCTCATACATCAATTTATCATCGATAAATTATCAATCGATCATACAACATACAACCTATCAATTGTCTCTACAATGATTTATTTGTGTGATGACTATATGAACACCCTATTATCAATTTCATATGCACTCATGAAAGATCCCAACTTTATAGTCAAAAGTGGCAAGATATCAAGAATATTGCGGTTAGCTTGTGTAAACCCTCAATAGACCCAACGAAGATAGTCAATACAGCGATAGGATAATGAATAGGATCTACTAGCAAGAATTTCAATAAAACTTGAATTTGATATAATTAACAATTCAAGAGGACAGTGACTTGCCTATTAGACGGTTAATATGAATACTAAGAATAACGGGATAAGAATCTCGGAGCAACGAACCCAGGAAAACACAATAACACGTGCAATATACGTGTAAAAGAGAATCCAAACAGCATAAGGAGGCAGCAGCATCAACAGAACAATTAGAGATAGCAGCAATAGGGGGAGGCTTCAACGGCAAGGAGGGGGCAGCGTTGACTGATGGCAGCTGGGTCGACGTCGAGGCAGAGGTCCAGCGACGGCGGGGTGATCACGACAGAACCTGATGATCGGGAATAGGAGCAGAGGGGGGTTCGATGGTCTGGGCAGAGTGCCGGCAGAAGAGGGAGGAGGACAGGGGGTCGCAGTGGTCGATCGGGAGGAGAGTGGTGGAGCTCGACGGAAAGGGCGAGGGCTGCTGTTGTCGACGAACGGGGAAGGAGGACAGGGGGTTCGGGGGTGAGCTGGCACGCAATAGGGGGGTCGCCGGAGGAGGCATCGACGGGGGGGTGGGCGATGAGAGGGTGGCCAGAGAACTGGCGAAACGGCCCGAGAAGATGATCGGAGAAGAAACAGTACATGGGTCTCAGTTGGGCGGGAAACCAAGGGTTGGGGAAAGAGAAAGAGGAGAGAGGAGAGACGGCTACAAAATTGCAATTTTGAGTTTTTAGGGTTCACATTAGGGTTGTATTTATAGGGCACAAATAGGATATTGGGTTGGTGAATTAGGGTCCAATTATAGCGGATTTGGGTCAAGATCAATTCAAATTGGGTTTTAGGGTTCATTTAAGAGATAGATCAAAATCAATAGGGTTCAAATAAAATACCCACAATTAAATAAAAGATAATAGGTTCAACAACAAAAGCTCAATAAAAAAGAACGGAAATTTTTTGTAAACGAATTTAATCAAAAAGAAAATAATCAAGAAAGAACAATATGGTATTTAAAATATACATATATATATATATGGGTTTTGCTCAGTTGAAAACGGATCCGTTTTCAACGGGTTGGAAAACGGCCATCTTAGCCATCCGATCACCCTTGATCATGATCAGCGGCTGTGATCGAAACCCACTAAAGTCTCCTACTAACGAAGTGAAAAGCGGAGGGGTAATTTCGTCAATTCACGCTAAAAAACATTTGGGACTTAGCATTTTTTTGGCGTGGATTTTTTTTTGTCCAAAAAATCACTTAGGCCGTTGTCTCAGACAACGGCCTAGGTTGTTTTTTTATAAAAATTTTCAACTTAGGTCGTTGTCTCAAACAACGGCCTAAGTATGTACAAGTGTTTTTCTAAACACTTGTACATACTCAGATCTTCATCTCCCTCACAACTCTCTCTCTCGCTAGTGGAGCTCGATAAACCCATTTTCCTAAACCATAGCTCTCTCTCTATCGAACTAAAAAACCTACTGTCTCTTGGTCGTCGCTTTTCACCGAATCTCTCCCTATTCTCAGTCTCTAGCCCTCTTCCTTTGAAGATCCCAATTACAAAAAAAACCCTAACCCTTACGAAATCTACCCAACCCTAAAACTCTAATCCTGAATAAATTAGCCATACCCTACTCCCCTTCCTTTCTCTACAGCAGCGCGCAGCGGCCTCCCGAACACCCTCATTGTTAAAGGTACTAATTTGTCCTACTTGAGTAGATCTAACTAGGCTAATTGATTGGAAATTTTTCTCCGATGTTTGAGTGTACAATTGCTATATTATGCGTAGGTATTTATAGAGTAGGTAATTCTAGTTTAATTGGGGAAGTAGACATAGTATTAGTTGTTGTTGGTTGTTGTTGGTTGTTATTCGATGTTAGTAATAGCGCACAAAGCGAACAAAAATTTGTGGAACTTTGCGAGTACGTCGAGCTCGCCATACACAAGCCAACGCTATTCGTAGAAGTGTGTTTGGATTCACAGTTTGAAATGTACGGCCGTGTATCACTTTCAATTCATTCCCGTGAGTGAAAGTGATACATCGGCGTATTTTGCAAACCGTGAGCCGAAACTCACCTCTACAAATTTTGTTGGCTCATGTGTTTTACCGCCGTCCCACTCCCAAAGTATAGGGATTTTTTGATCTCGTTTGTGTAGATTTGTACCGTATATCAAACAACAACCTCAGTTCAAGAGTGAGGGGAATGCGAGCGAGACACGGCCTTATCTTACAAACCGTGGATCGGAACTTACTTGTAGAAGTTCCGTTACCTTGTGTGCGGCAAGCCAAACCCAATTGAAGAGTTTTGTATTTATATGACGTCGTTTTCGACGTTTTGTCACTTATTTTTGTTTCGTAGGTATATATATCGTAATCATTTGTTAACAAGCTATTTTATATATAATGTGTATATTAATTGACCAATAATATATTTTAATCCCAGATGAACAACGATACGGAGAGTTCTGCTGTCGGCGATAATTTTGTGCGGGTAGAACCAATCACTGATTCCATGCCGATAGTCGAAGACATCTGAAACCAAAGTTAGGTATGACATTCCCCACTTTAGTTGAGGCCGAGAAATTTTATTCTGCATATGCTCGTTGTGGGGGTTTTGCAATGCGTAAGGGTGGGAATAAATTAAAGGAGGGAATGGAAGTAGATAAGTCATATCTTTGTAATAAAGCCGGGTCGTCGCCGGGTCAACATAGTGATGGTAGACGTGGAATAACCAGTAGAACGGGTTGCAAGGCTTGCGTTCGTGTAAAATTGAACGAAACAAGTAATACGTGGGTGGTGTATTCATTTCACGAAGAACACAATCACGAATTCACCTCACCCGGTAGAAGGCACCTTTTGCCCCGGAACAGGTCTGTGTCAAATACGGAAAAAAGGATTATAGACCAAATGAACCAAGCTAATATCCAAACATTTCGACAAATGCTCTTCTTCGAAAGTGCTAGTGGCGGTCATGATCAAGTAGGATTCACAGAAAAAGATGTTAGAAATTTAGTTAGAGACTCGCAAGAAGCATTGAAAGACACAATTCTACAATGCTAACTGATTTTTTCGAATCTAAGAAACAGATGGATCCTTCATTTTTTTAAGACATTCAAGTCGATCCCGAAGGGCGGTTGTCACATTGTATGTGGGTAGATGGTATTTGTAGAATGAATTACGAAGAATTTGGCGATGTAGTTTGCTTTGATGCCACGTACAATACAAACCGTTACGGAATGTTATTTGTTCCGTTTGTTGGAGTGAATCATCATTGGCAATCGACTTTCTTAGGAGGTTGGTTCATTCCAAATGAGACGGCCTCTTCGTTTGAATGGTTCTTTGAAAAGTGGTTAGGGGTTATGAATCGTGCTCCATCTGGTATTGTCACCGATCAAGACCGTGGGATCGCCGCAGCAGTTAAGAAAGTTTTCCCCCAGACTCGGCATCGTTTTTGTATTTGGCACATTCTGGATAAGTTACCCCAGGAGGTTCGTCTTGGTTTCGATGTCGACAAGTTTAGGGAGTCCTTGAAGAATGTAATCTACAATTCCGAATATATACATGAATTTGTAGAAAAGTGGAATATTTTGATATCGCAATATGGATTAGAGAGTAACAAATGGTTGAACGATATATTTGATATCCGTGAAAGTTGGGCACCCATCTACGCTAAAGAATCCCTCTTGGGTACTTGATTGATATGTCTGCCAATCGCAATGAAATTGTGGTAGGCTTTACTTCTCCAATAGCTGATTTCCTGAAAACAGAATAGGGCATAAGATTAATACTTGCTCCTAAATCACATAGTGCTTTATCAAAAAAAGAATTTTCAATAGTGCAAGGAATTGTAAAACTCCCTGGATCTTTAAGTTTAGTAGGCAGCTTCTTTTGTAAAATTGCACTACTCCCTTCGGTTAGCATCACCGTCTCATGTTCCTCCAATATTCGCTTGTTTGATAAAATATCCTTCAAAAATTTAGCATATTTAGGCATATGTTCTAAAGCTGCAACAAGAGGAATATTAATATGAAATTTCTTAAAAATACTTAAAAATTTAGAGAATTGATTTTCAAGATTATTCTTTTTAAGTCTTTGCGGAAAAGGAATAGTTGGATCATAAGATGAATTAGGATAAGTGTCAGAATTAAACTCCCCTGAAATTGTTTGGCTTGAAACTTCTTTATCCTTCTTAGAATGGTGATTGGCCACCTGCTGCGTTTGTTCCTCCACAATTCGCTCGATCTCACTTTGTTTTTCAACCACATTTTGGTCGGAATTTCTTCTTCTGGCTGCTAAATTGTTCTCCCGCTTCTTAGTGTTATTGCTTTGACATGTTCCTCGGAATTTGTTACGGTGTTACTGGGTAAGGTTCCTATTGTTCTCTCTTTAAGAATATTTGAAAGTTGACAAATCTGAGCCTCAAGATTGTGAATTGAAGTCGTATTATTTTGTATCACCAAATCTGTCTTATGCATATTGCATGAACATCTCTTCAACTGTCAGCTTCTTTTCTTGTTGTGAAAAAATTTGAGGTGGTCTAATTGCTCCTTGATTATTGTTCAAAGAAAAATTGGGGGTGTTTCTCCATCCTTGATGATACGTGTTCGAATAAGGATTGTTTTGAAGTTGGAAATTGGACACGTAATTTGCTTGATTGAAATTTGATTGAGCACAAGGGTTCCCCACTTGGCAATCTGTACTTGAGTGATTTCCTGCACAAAGATCACAAATCATATTAGACTGAATAGCATTAACATTCATATTACCTATTTTCTTAGATAAAATATCAATTTTTGCAGTTAAAGTTGTAATATGATCAAGTTCAAAAGCTCCAGCCACTTTTCTCAGCATTATACTCTCTGAAGACCACTACTAATTATTAGATGCCATCTCTTCTAAAAGTTCATAGGCTTCTTCATGAGTTTTGCTCATAAGTGCACCTCCAGCTGCTGCGTCAACCATAGATCGAGTTGTAACTCCCAAACCATTATAGAATATTTGAATTTGTAGCAATTTCGGTAGTCCATGATAAGGACATTTTCTCAATAACTCTTTATATCTCTCTCATGCATCATACAAAGACTCGGTCTTAAATTGAGTGAATGTGGTAATGTCGTTCCTTAGCTTCGCTATCTTTGCCAGCGGAAAATACTTAGCTAGAAATTTTTGTGCAAGTCCCTCCCAAGTAGTAATAATACCGGGTCATAGAAAATTTAGCCAAGCCTTTGCTTTATCTCTTAGTGAAAAAGAAAAGTGTCTCAATCGAATTTCATCATCTGATACTCCATCGTGCTTGAAAGTGTCACAGATTTCTAGAAAGTTTGCAATGTGAACATAAAGATCCTCGAGCGATAGTCCCCAAAATTGAACAGTCTGTTGAATCATTTGAATGATCCTCGGTTTAATCTCAAATTTGTTAGCTTCAATAACCAGCCTCTTTATGCTTGATGTTTCTCCATTAAGTGGGGGCATAGCATAATCTCTTAAAGCCTTGTTTTCCTCATTGTTTTCCATTGTGATACACTTCTATGTCCTGAAATATAGCTATTAAAAAAAATAGAAAAACTAAAAATAAAAAGTAAAAAGTAAAAAAAATAATAATAATAATAAGAAAACCTAAATTAGTAACAATCTAGCAATTATTAATATCAATAAAAGAATAATTAGTCCCCGGCAACGGCGCCAAAAACTTCATGTGAATATTTGCAAGTGTACAAAATCGCAACAAGCAGTATAGATAAGTGAAAAGAGTGTTGAATCCACAAGGAATAACTATTTTATTGAGTACCGAAATGACTAGATTAACTACTATTTGTAAAATCAAATTCAATAAAGAAAGCAACTAAATTAAATTAATCTAAAGAACTAACTAAATTAATTAAAAGGAGCAGAATCTGAAATTTTGTTGTTTATTAATTGCAAAACTAATTTTAGGGCTTTTGATTTCACCTAGTTAATCACACACAATTTATAACGCCATGTGAATAAAAAGAATTTTTTTCCAAGTTGTAGACCAAAATTCCCAAATTATTCAATATTCACTCTCAAGCAATATCAAAAATATTCTCAACTAATTATTTGTCATAGTTCATACACAAATTACTAATTGAAAATTCATTAAGATCTGTGGATTTCTTAACGGTCACATTAACAGCGGTTCGCTCTTGTAACGGTGTTTAATTTTATAAATTCGAAATCACAAATTACCAGTTCAGTATCTCCATGATTTAATAGATAATACAAAAGTTGGTCAAACAATTATAAGCATTAAGAACAAAAATTAAACACACAACTATGAAAAAATAGAAAAATAATATGGAATTAAAATTATGTTCTCAAAACTATGCTATATCGAAGTCCTAGAAAAATAAAATTAGTTCATAATAAATTTACAACTAACAAACATGTTCTTTGATTGCATAATAAAAATTAAAAGAAGAAAAGAGAAGAAAAACTCTATTTGTTGCCGAAAATCCTTGTCGAAAAGCCCTGAATTTCGCACAGCGAGCTTCGAAACCCGAGCCGCACACAGTGCACGTCAGCGTTGACGTCACCCGAGACCCAAAGCGCTGCAACAGTTCTATCACGCTCTATCCTCCTTCTCTCTCTTCCTCGATCTTCGTGCGCGTCCAACTCAGAGCTACTCTCTCTCCTCTTTTCGTTTATGTCTTTTTTTTATTATTATTTATTATTTGAAATTCGTGCCGCTAGCCCACACAGAGCTACCGCCACTTGAATTGCATGTCCTTCTTGATGTGCTGCACTTTATATAGGAGAGTATAATTAGAGTTAGGTTAGATTAAAAATTAGGTTTAGTTAATTATTATTAAATAGTTAATTAGAATCTTAAGATTAATATTAATCTTAAACTAATAACCAATTTAATAAAAACCGGTGCATTCTTTCCTTTCTTTTTTTATTATTATTATTTTTTTAAGTACAAAATTTTATTATATCCCTTAATTGATAATAATATTTCTATTTTGCTTTCCACATGGACAAATTGTAAAATTCAAAATTCAACAAATCAATAAAAATTAATCAATCACTCTCCTTGTTTTATTTGTTGATTTTTACCGAAAATCTTCACATTTTGCATCAAAAAAATCTTATTTCTTCAAAAATAATTAATTAACTGAAAATGATGGAAATAAGATAAATTATTAACAGAATAGACGAATACAAGCAACTTTAATGGATAAATGAGTACAAATATTTATATAAAAGTTAGACACATCGTATACCCCCAAACTTAAGATTTTACTTGTCCTCGAACAAAAAATAAAACCAGGAATAAAGGAATAATAATCAATGATAAGCTCAGCTCATCACACCAAGAGATCTCATCATGTAAGCATCAAATTTGCAATTAAACATATAAACAATAGCAAATAAAGTAAAACTAAGCATACTCACTTTCTCCAGTACAATTATTCATTCATAATTCTCAACCCAATCATATTTGTCATGCAATTAATGTAATTATAGTATGTAACAATTTCAGCTGTGATTACCCCTTCTCACTCTTGTTTGAGGTGTTGATTTACAATCGTGTTGTTGTGGAAAAAGTATGTTTTTCAGAAAAGAGCGAATAAGAGTTTCTTTTTTTATGATTGAGCCAAGTGGTGGTTCTTTATTGAAGTTTAGGGTTGTTGTCAGAACCCTAGATGGGTGCTTGAGGCATTGAGTTGTGAGCACTAGAGGCTGAGCGAACCCTAGGATACCGGCAGTGGTTATTTGATGGTAGGAATAGCCAAAGGGGCTAGTGTTCCTAGTTCTGGTGAGTGAAGTCCGGTGCGGTGAGCTTGCTCTAAGTGGCCATGGTTACTTATGTTTGAACCTAAGGACAGGCACTAGATTGGGAGTTATGACGGAACTTATGCAACATACGTATGGGCTATGTATAGTTGGGCGGATGTATTCCGGGCTATAGTTGTAGTCGGGCCGATGTGTTCCGGGACTGTGGGATTTATGTCGCTCTTGTATATTTGCGTGGTATGCATGTATAGTATGGCAGATGTATTTTGCGACTGGGGCCTATTCGCGGAATGTCTAGAAGTGAGATGGATTTGGTAGGTTCGCGTGGTATGCTTTTGCAATCAGACAGATGTATTCCGGGACTGGGGCCTACTTGCAAAATGTATGTATGTTTATGTGTTATGCTTGTACAGTCGAATGAATGTATTCCAGGACTGGGCCATATTTGCAGAATTTATGGCAGGGAGGTGATTCTCCAGAGTTCAGGGTGATGCTTACAGGATGTTCACGCCTTTATGCTTGTACAGTCAGGTAGTTGAATTCCGAGACTGGGGCCCATTAGTGGAATGTCTAATCTTTGCTTCTATCACCGTTATCGGATTTTCATAGCAAGGGATTGAACCCTAAAGGTGGTGAACGATAAGGGCTTGCCCTCGGACCTATTTTGTATGGGTGGTATAGAATCCGAATAAGTATGCACTAGTGTACATCGTGTGCATTGTGTTTTTTCTTGGACATTGTTTTGTGGGTATTTTCTTTCTTTTCTTTTGTTTTCATAGCACGCATGTATTTCTTTTGTTTTCATAGCACGCATGTATTCTCTAGCTTAGTAATACTCACTGATTTATTGATATTTTATTGTTGGTTTTATTCTTGTGCATCAAGTGTGTGGTTGTTAGACTTTGGAGAGTTGTTGCTTTAATCAGCTTAAGCGTCGGTTATATTTAGCTGATGTGCCCACAATTTTTCTTAGTTTTGCAGGATTTGCAATTGAATGGCTTAGAAAAGTGTTAAAGCTTGGGCTTATGAGAAGTTTGATTTTAACTTGTTGGAACAAGTTGTATTAAAGGTGCATTTAAATTTCTGATGTGCAATGTATTATGGACTGTTGTAAGAAAGTTTTAAATTCTCCTGTAATTGTACGGTGTTTGGTTTACATTTGAAGTAAAGATTTTGGATTTGTGTCTCTTATTTCTATTATTGAAATTCGAGGCGCTACATTATTGGGGTAACTACAATTCACGATTTTGGACCTTTAATCTATCTTTAAGGAATCTCAACTAGTTTCAGGAATAGATTGAATGGCTAGTTGAACTCTAAACATACTTATTTGCACGTTGCTAAAGTAACTCCGAGCCATGGGTATAGATTCTGAACTTATTAGTTTAGGCATTAATAGGTTGTAGGAGCAGATCGAATAGCGAGTTGAACTCTGAACTTGCTTTGCTGCTAGTTGCTCGAGTAACATCGAGCCATGGGTATGGACTCCGAACTTGTTATCGAGGCATTAATAGATTGCAGGAGCAGATCAAATGGCAAATCAAACTCTGAACTTTCTTTTTTGAAAATTGCTAAAGTAACTTCGAGCCATGGGTATGGACTCCGAACCCGTCTTATTAGGAGCTTTTATTGAGTATTAGTGTCGTTTTTATGAGTAGGCTTGAAATTTAACTCATTGTATGCATCCGTAGAATAAATGTATTTGCAAACTGTATGTATGTTCGTGTGGTATACTTGTATAGTCGAATGAATGAATTTTGGGACTGGGCCCTATTTGTGGAATGTATGGCAGGGAGGTGATTCTCCAGAGTTCAGAGTGATGCTTGCAGGATGTCCACCCCTTTACGCTTGTACAGTCAGGCAGATGAATTCCAGGACTGGGGCCCATTAGTGGAATGTCTAATCTTTGCTTCTATCACCGTTATCGGATTTGCATAGCAAGGTATTGAACCCTAAAGGTGGTGAACGCTAAGGGCTTGCCCTCGGACCTATATTGTATGGGTGGTATAGAATCTAAACAAGTATGCATTAGTGTGCATCGTGTGCATTGTGTTTTTTCTTGGACATTGTTTTATGTATTTTCTTTCTTTTCTTTTGTTTTCATAGCACGCATGTATTCTCTAGCTTAGTAATACTCACTGATCTATTGATATTTTATTGTTGGTTTTATTCTTGTGCATCATGTGTGTGGTTGTTAGACTTTGGAGAGTTGTTGCTTTAATCAGCTTAAGCGTCGGTTATATTTAGCTGATGTGCCCACAATTTTTCTCAGTTTTGCAGGATTTGCAATTGAATGGCTTAGAAAAGTGTTAAAGCTTGGGCTTATGAGAAGTTTGATTTTAACTTGTTGGAACAAGTTGTGTTAAAGGTGCATTTAAATTTCTGATGTGCATTGTATTATGGACTGTTGTAAGAAAGTTTTAAATTCTCCTGTAATTGTACGGTGTTTGGTTTACATTTGAAGTAAAAATTTTGGATTTGTATCTCTTATTTATATTATTGAAATTCGGGGCGCTACATTATTGGGGTAACTACAATTCACGATTTTGGACCTCTAATCTGTCTTTAAGGAATCTCAACTAGTTTCATAAATAGATTGAATGGTGAGTTGAACTCTAAACATACTTATTTGCACGTTGCTGAAGTAACTCTGAGCCATGGGTATGGATTCTGAACTTGTTAGTTAAGGTATTAATAGGTTGTAGGGTGATGAACACATTATTATTCACATTTAGAAGCAATAATCTTATTATAAATGCACATTTAAAAGCTCTATATGTGGTATTTAACTCTTATTTTCTCTTTTCAATAGGAAACAGCCGATAACAGCAAAACGAAGCAGATTCCAGACCAATACAGACTACAGCAGGGATCAGTCGACTAATGTCTCAGCCAGTCGACTGGACAGAGAGTTTGCTAAGCCTCGGCACAGTCGACTTCCCCAAACACCAATCGACTTGACCGAGAAATCGAGAAGCCACAGATGTCTCAGCACCAGTCGACCTACATCCAAGGCAGTCGACTGGTATGCAGCGGAGTGAAAGGATAAGATGCAGCCGAATCTAAATCTAAATCTATCCAAACCCAGGCTATATGCGAATAATAACTTCTCCAACGAACCAAAGCCAGAGACAGGGGATTGACAAAAGCACGTGGTTAGCAGATAAGGAATAAAAGAAGAAAAGAGAAAGATATAAATCGCCGATCAAATAAGGAAGGAAATAATAAAAAGAGAGGGACTTTCCTGAAAAAGGAGAAACCCTAATTCCTCAGCCGAGTTCTATAAATACCAACTAAGAAGCATGAACGGGGGACACTCTTCTTCCACGTTCCTAATCACCGAATCACAAGGATTCTGAGCGTTCAAATCATCAACAGGGGCATTATTCTATCAGCATCGAGGCAGGAGAGAGGAGATCAAGTATTCGAAGGCAGCCGACTGTGTGACAGCCAGTCGACCTCATTGCCGGACTTCATTAGTTTATTTCTTCTCCTTCTATTCTTTTATGTTGATCATGTATTTGAACTTGTTGATTAATAAAAGTATTATTATGTGGAACTAATTTCATAGTTGGGTAGATTGAAGCCGTAGTTATGTAGTGCTATATTCTTCTGAGCTCTTCTATTTTACTTATTGATTGAATCCGTTTGTATTGGTATAGATTGATGGTAATCAAACTTATTCTCAAAGCTCTGAGAGCAGTCGACTGAGGTGAGAGCCAGTCGACTGACGTACAGAACTTGAGAATATCAAGTTTGCATTACCATCCATCTGAATCTGTTAGATGAGCATATTGAGACGACCCGTATCTCGTGTTCATAACTGGTAACAAGGGAATCTTTAGGGGTTCTTGGTTCAATCAACTTAAGGGATCTAGATCTGATACCAATTTTTAGAACCTTGAGTGTTCGTTCGTTTCCACTAATCTTATGTTTTCTTTAAGTGCAACTTAGTAGATACCTTGCTAAACATTTAATGAAAGAAACGAGTTAGAGTAGATACCATGCCTAATTCTTGGCTTAGGGAAACAGTACTTTAAGGAGTAGATACCATGTCCTTGAAGGGAACAAACATGAGTAATAAGAAGACGTTCAGAAGGTGACTTAGCATTACTGACTATTGGTGGAAATCTAAACCCAACTACTTCATAAATATTTGTGATTCAACACTTCTTAATTTAGTTTTAATATTTTTATTTCTTTTAGACTTTTAAAACAACTCTTTATGATTCTTAGTCTTTTTATTGATTAGTAAGTTAAAGTCTACAATCTCTGTGGGATCGACCCTTGCTATTGCTACGCTTCTATAAACGATTCATGCACTTGCGAGGTTTTTAATTTGTGTCTAGTTTTATCTATTTATTTACGGGAGCTAGAATCCAACAACAAGTTTTTGGCGCCGTTGCCGGGGATTGTCTAGTATTTAAACTTACAGATCAGTAGGAAGTTTTTATTTTCTTTCTTTTAATTTTATTAATTAGTATTTTTCTTTTAGGATACAGGATTTTGGTGAATGCACGGAAGGAGATCACTTCGTCCAG
Source organism: Hemerocallis citrina (assembly GCA_017893485.1). Lineage (NCBI taxonomy): Eukaryota > Viridiplantae > Streptophyta > Magnoliopsida > Asparagales > Asphodelaceae > Hemerocallis > Hemerocallis citrina. Next base: position 130,122,891 of record CM030359.1, read on the forward strand.
AGCTACTACCTATTGACTCAGAAACAGAACGCACTTTGCACAGATTAGGAAAACTGTTTGCAGCGCACCAGTCGACTGTCCACACGAACCAGTCGACTGTCCAGAGACCCAGTTCACATACAATAATGGCGGAAGAAATAACCAATCAAGTTCCAATGCAGGACAAATTCACGCCTAAGAACATTGAACAACCTTCCTGCATTGCGTATCAACCTAATGTCACAGGGAACATGCATCTATCTCCTCAGTTACTTAGTATGGTTCCCCATTTCAGTGGCAGACCAGATGAAGAGCCTCATCTCCATTTACAAGACTTTTTCGATCTTTGCAGGACACAAAGCGTTCAAGGGCTTACCCCTGAACAAATCAGGTTAATTTTGTTTCCTTTTTCCTTAAAACTTAACGCTAAACTATGGTATAATTCTTTGGAACCAGGATCAATAAACTCATGGGAGCAATTGGCGACAAAGTTCTTAAAAGAATTCTTTCCAGCCCAAAAGACCAAACAGCTGAAAAGGGAGATTCAACTCTTCCAACAAAAGGATGGAGATTTATTTTTCGAAGCATGGAAGGATTTCAAGAACAAACTTCTCAAGTGTCCTACGCACAACATGCCTAAAGATGATCAGGTACAAGCTTTTTATGAAGATTTAAATGATACTAACAAGGCAATTGTGGATTCAGCTTGCAACGGGATCTTAATGAGGAAAAGCGGTGAAGAGGCCATAGAACTATTTGAAGAACTCAGCGAGAACTCACAACAATTCTCAACAAGGAGGGGCCCTTCGAAAAAACAGGGAGTTTACGAAATTTCTAATAACAATAACATTCAACTAGAAATGGAAATGGAAATGAATAAGAAAATTGATATGCTTGTTAATGCAATGTCAATGATGGGTGGAGTTAAAAATCAAACAAATGAAATTTGTGCAATTTGTTCTCATGTAGATCATACCACTGATACATGTCCCATGTCTTCTTTCACAGATCAGGAGCACGCAAACTATGTAGGTCGAGGAGTGTTCCCACAAAAGAACAATCCATTCTCGAACACATACAACCCAGGATGGAGGAACCATCCAAACTTCTCCTGGAGCAATAATCAGAATAATCAAGGGACTCAATTCACACAAGGACATGCACGGAACTTCCAAATGGGAAGTGGGATTGATAGGCCAGTTCAAGAACAGAAGAAGTTGGATTTTGAATCCACCGTTCTTCAATTGCTCCAACAACAACATCAAACAAGCAACCAACAAGGGCAAGCAATTCAGAAGTTGGAAACACAGATTGGCCAAATTGCTAAAGAATTAAGCGAACGAAAGGCAGGGGAACTTCCATCACAAACCATACCAAACCCTGGAGGCCAAGAACAGCTCAAGGCAGTCACAACATTAAGAAGTGGTAAGACAATTGACAACAAAGTTGGAACACACACAGAAGAAGCAGAAACACAACCATCAAAAATTGTGGGGTCCAACAAGGTAAGTGAAAAAGAAAGAACAGTTGTGCCACCGTTCCCTCAAAGGTTAGTCAAGCAAAAGAAAGAACAACATTTATTTGACATCTTTGAAACTCTCAGGAAGGTAGAAATTAATATCCCCCCACTTGATGCTATTAAACAAATTTCTTCTTATGCTAAATTTTTGAAAGAATGTTGCACTCACAAAAGAACATTTCAGGTTAGGGAGGATGTGGCTTTGACAGAAGAAGTGAGCGCCGTCTTATTAAGAAAATTACCTCCTAAATTAAAAGACCCAGGTAGTTTTACTATTCCTTGCAGGATTGGTGAGCACTTCTTTGAGAAAGCACTACTAGACTTGGGGGCAAGCATCAATCTTCTCCCATACACCGTCTATGAAAAGCTAGGATTGGGGGAACTCCAACCAACATCCATTACATTGCAGTTAGCGGATCGCAGCATCAAACGACCTAGAGGTATTTTGGAAGATGTCCTAGTTCAGGTAAACGATTTTATTTTGCCTGCTAATTTTGTTGTGTTAGACATGGAGGACTCTTCAATGCCATCTTCTCTACCAATCATTTTAGGTAGGCCCTTTATGAGTACGGCTGATATAAAAATTTGTGTCAAAATAAATGGAGAGAAGGTTGAATTTAAAATGTTTGATACACTGAAATTTTCACTTGATGATCATGAATGCTATAATGTTGACGTGGTGCAGGATATTGTTGAACCACTACAAGCCACAATTACACAATCTCTAACTTTATCTAATGATGAACAGGAATACGATGACTGGGGAATTGCAGAGACAGTACATCACCTTGACATTTCACAGTCATACTCAGGTAAGTTTGCACCAGTATTGGAAAAATTAGTGACTGATGACATTTTTGTTTCTGCAGACAAGTCGACTGGTGCACTGGACAAGTCGACTGGTGAAGAAGATCAGTCGACTGTCTAGACTGCTACCAGGGACCAGTCGACTGCACCGAAACTCCCAGACATAGAGCTTAAGCAGTTGCCCGACCATTTGAAGCATGCATATTTGGGTAAGAACCAGACGCTACCAGTGATAATTGCTGCAAATTTGAATGCACAGGAAGAAGAGAAGTTGCTGAGGGTACTACGAGAACACAAGAGTGCAATAGGATGGACCATTGCAGATATCAAAGGAATAAGTCCATCCAAATGCATGCATCGAATACTCCTTGAAAACAACGCAAAACCAAGCAGGGAGGCACAGAGAAGGCTTAACCCAAACATGAAGGAAGTGGTAAGAGCAGAGATTCTGAAGCTACTAGATGTTGGCATCATCTACCCTATCTCAGATAGCAAATGGGTAAGTCCTATACATGTAGTGCCTAAGAAAAGTGGAGTCACAGTGGTGACAAATGAAGAGAATGAGCTTATCCCGACTAGAATAACCACAGGATGGAGGGTTTGCATTGATTACAGAAAATTGAATAACGAAACCAGGAAAGATCACTTCCCTCTTCCTTTTATTGATCAAATGTTAGAAAGATTAGCAGGATATAGTCATTATTGTTTTTTAGATGGTTATAGTGGCTATAATCAAATTGCTATTGCTCCAGAAGATCAAGAAAAAACCACTTTTACATGTCCTTTTGGTACTTTTGCATACAGGAGGATGCCCTTTGGATTGTGCAATGCTCCAGCTACATTTCAGAGGTGCATGATGAGTATATTTTCAGATATGGTGGAAAGGTTCATCGAGGTATTTATGGATGATTTTAGTGTTTTTGGATCTTGTTTTGATGAATGCCTTAACCATTTGCAGCTTGTGCTTCAAAGATGTGAAGAATGCAATTTAGTGCTGAATTGGGAAAAGTGCCATTTTATGGTACAACAAGGTATTGTGTTGGGACATGTAGTGTCAAAAAGAGTCATAGAGGTAGACAAAGCAAAAATAGGTATAATATCAAAACTACCCCCTCCCACTACAGTTAAGGGTGTTAGGAGTTTTCTAGGGCATGCAGGGTTCTATAGAGGATTCATAAAAGACTTTTCAAAAATCTTCAAACCCCTTTGTGACTTGTTAGCTAAGGATGTTGAGTTTGTATGGACAGAAGAGTGCACAAATGCTTTTAATACATTGAAAAATCTTCTCATTTCTGCACCTATTGTCATGGCACCAGATTGGAGCCATCCTTTCGAGCTCATGTGTGATGCAAGTGATTATGCTTTAGGGGCTGTTTTAGGACAAAGAATCAATAAGAAACCCCATGTTATTTACTATGCTTCTCGAACTCTAAACGATGCACAGCTAAATTATTCCACTACTGAAAAAGAAATGTTAGCTGTTATTTTTGCTATAGAGAAGTTTAGATCATATTTGATTGGTTCTAAAGTTATTGTTTTTACTGACCATGCTGCCTTGAGATATTTGTTTGCTAAAAAGGATGCTAAGCCTAGGTTAATCAGATGGGTGTTGTTGCTTCAAGAATTCGATCTTGAGATTAGAGATAAAAAAGGAAGCGACAATGTTGTTGCAGATCACATGTCCAGGCTCCTGCAGGAGGAAGAGAGAATTGTGCCCCCACTTAATGAAACTTTCCCAGATGAACATCTCTTTGAAATAAACTTATGCTCGGGGCAGTCGACTGGTATCTCACTGCTCCAATTTTCCATGGTTTGCTGATATTGTAAATTATCTCACTGCTCGTGTTTTCCCTCCAGGTATGACAAGTCAGGAACGGAAGCGACTGGTGGCTATGTGCAGGCACTATTATTGGGATGATCCCTATTTGTTCAAATTTTGCCCTGATCAAATTATAAGAAGATGTGTGGCAGAAGAAGAGCAATTGAGTATTCTACAACATTGCCACCAATATGCATGTGGAGGACATTTTGGACCAAAAAGAACAGACTCAAAGTATTGCAATCTGGATTTTATTGGCCTAAAGTATTCAAAGATGCTTTTTCTTTTTGCAGGTCTTGTGACAAATGTCAAAGGACAGGCAACATCTCTTCTAGAAATCAAATGCCACTGCAAAACATCCAAGTAATCGAGCTTTTTGATGTTTGGGGAATCGACTTCATGGGTCCCTTTCCTAACTCATTTGGTTATTTATATATACTTGTTGGTGTGGATTATGTGTCTAAATTGGTCGAGGCTGTCCCCTCAAGAACTAATGATCACAAAGTTGTTGTCAAGTTTTTGCAGGAAAATATTTTCACTAGGTTTGGGACACCTCGAGCAATAATAAGTGATGGAGGAAGCCAATTCAATAATTTTCCATTTGCTTCTTTGATGAAGAAATATGGTATCACACATAGAGTGGGCACCCCATATCATCCCCAAACTAGTGGGCAGGTGGAGATCAGCAACAGAGAAATCAAGAGCATTTTGGAAAAGACAGTCAACACAAGGAGACAGGATTGGTCGCTGCGCTTGAATGATGCATTATGGGCCTACCGAACAGCATACAAAACACCCATAGGCATGTCACCTTACCGTTTGGTTTTTGGCAAAGCCTGTCATCTACCAGTGGAGTTGGAGCACAAAGCTTATTGGGCCATTAAAAGGTTCAACTTCGATATGAAACAGGCAGGCGACAAAAGAAGATTGCAACTGAACGAGCTTGAAGAGTTGAGGCATGACGCTTATGAAAATGCAAAATTGTACAAGGAAAGGACAAACAGCTAGCAAGGAAGGAGTTTTATGAAGGGCAGAAGGTATTGATATATAACTCCAGGTTAAGACTTTTTCCAGGCAAGCTTATGTCAAGATGGTATGGACCGTACATTGTTACAAAAGTCTTTCCACATGGCGCAGTGGAGGTTCATAGTAGAGAAAAGAATCAAACATTTAAGGTGAACGGGCATAGAGCAAAGCCATACATAGAGATGAGCATAGAACCGCAAGAGGAAGATGTGAATCTTTAAACCATTCAATACATGGCATGACCTCATCAAGTCTAGCTGAAGACAGAAAACACAGTGCTTATTGGGAGGCAACCCAACTTTCAGGGGAGTATTTACACTTTCCCTCTATTTTCTTTATTTATTCATCTTTTATTTTCATCTTTTCTTTTCAGTCTCTCCTTCTTACTAGATGGTAACACGTGCCTATTTTTACATTTTCTCTCGAACATTGAGGACAATGTTCCATCTAAGTTTGGGGGTATTAGGGTTATTTATATTTATCATCTTTTTGAATTTTTTCTTTAGGATAAACAATTTCTTATAAAGTAAGAAGAAGGATACTTATTTACTTTAGGATTGTTGAGTTTCATAAATTCCTTACGAAATTATATGAGTCATGCAATTATACATAATAAACAAATGTGATACTTTTTCTGGTGATTATTCCCTTTAGATCTAGTCCTAAATTGAGTTTAAGTAAATAGAGTGATAAAATATATATATATATATATATATATATATATATATATATGAGAATAAAGTCAATCTACTCCAATGTTTTGAGTGCTTAGTAACTAGGGGTATTCATCACCAATGTTTACCTTTACGTCAAATGGCAACTTGAAATATGAGTATGCAAAGCACTTTAGAGTTTGTGATTTGCTGAGTAACCGGGTGGATTCATCACCAATGTTTCGCACTCGCGTCAAAAGGCAAGTGACAACTTTAGAGAAGCGACCTAAAAAAAAAAAAAAAAAAAAAAAAAAAAAAAAAACTCTAGTATGCTACTCGGTTTGTAGTAGAGAAAAGGGGATAATCACAGATTGAGTAATTGCATACTATATTCTAATTAATTGCATGACAAGTGTGGTTGAGTTTGGAGTTGTGAAGAAACAATTGCACTAGAGAAAGTGGGTATGTTTAATTTTACTTTATCTGAAATTGTTTATACCTTTCTATGTTGATACCCACATAATAAGAACTCTTGGTGGTTAAGGCTGTCATTATTATTATACCCTTGTTCATAATTCTAGTTTGCTTGAGGACAAGCAAAAATCTAAGTTTGGGGGTATTTGATGAACACATTATTATTCACATTTAGAAGCAATAATCTTATTATAAATGCACATTTAAAAGCTCTATATGTGGTATTTAACTCTTATTTTCTCTTTTCAATAGAAAACAGCCGATAACAGCAAAACGAAGCAGATTCCAGACCAATACAGACTACAGCAGGGATCAGTCGACTAATGTCTCAGCCAGTCGACTAGACAGAGAGTTTGCTAAGCCTCGGCACAGTCGACTTCCCCAAACACCAGTCGACTTGAGCGAGAAATCGAGAAGCCACAGATGTCTCAGCACCAGTCGACCTACATCCAAGGCAGTCGACTGGTATGCAGCGGAGTGAAAGGATAAGATGCAGCCGAATCTAAATCTAAATCTATCCAAACCCAGGCTATATGCGAATAATAACTTCTCCAACGAACCAAAGCCAGAGACAGGGGATTGACAAAAGCACGTGGTTAGCAGATAAGGAATAAAAGAAGAAAAGAGAAAGATATAAATCGCCGATCAAATAAGGAAGGAAATAATAAAAAGAGAGGGACTTTCCTGAAAAAGGAGAAACCCTAATTCCTCAGCCGAGTTCTATAAATACCAACCAAGAAGCATGAACGGGGGACACTCTTCTTCCACGTTCCTAATCACCGAATCACAAGGGTTCTGAGCGTTCAAATCATCAACAGGGGCATTATTCTATCAGCATCGAGGCAGGAGAGAGGAGATCAAGTATTCGAAGGCAGCCGACTGTGTGACAGCCAGTCGACCTCATTGCCGGACTTCATTAGTTTATTTCTTCTCCTTCTATTCTTTTATGTTGATCATGTATTTGAACTTGTTGATTAATAAAAGTATTATTATGTGGAACTAATTTCATAGTTGGGTAGATTGAAGCCGTAGTTATGTAGTGCTATATTCTTCTGAGCTCTTCTATTTTACTTATTGATTGAATCCGTTTGTATTGGTATAGATTGATGGTAATCAAACTTATTCTCAAAGCTCTGAGAGCAGTCGACTGAGGTGAGAGCCAGTCGACTGACGTACAGAACTTGAGAATATCAAGTTTGCATTACCATCCATCTGAATCTGTTAGATGAGCATATTGAGACGACCCGTATCTCGTGTTCATAACTGGTAACAAGGGAATCTTTAGGGGTTCTTGGTTCAATCAACTTAAGGGATCCAGATCTGATACCAATTTTTAGAACCTTGAGTGTTCGTTCGTTTCCACTAATCTTATGTTTTCTTTAAGTGCAACTTAGTAGATACCTTGCTAAACATTTAATGAAAGAAACGAGTTAGAGTAGATACCATGCCTAATTCTTGGCTTAGGGAAACAGTACTTTAAGGAGTAGATACCATGTCCTTGAAGGGAACAAACATGAGTAATAAGAAGACGTTCAGAAGGTGACTTAGCATTACTGACTATTGGTGGAAATCTAAACCCAACTACTTCATAAATATTTGTGATTCAACACTTCTTAATTTAGTTTTAATATTTTTATTTCTTTTAGACTTTTAAAACAACTCTTTATGATTCTTAGTCTTTTTATTGATTAGTAAGTTAAAGTCTACAATCTCTGTGGGATCGACCCTTGCTATTGCTACGCTTCTATAAACGATTCGTGCACTTGCGAGGTTTTTAATTTGTGTCTAGTTTTATCTATTTATTTAGGGGAGCTAGAATCCAACAACATTGGGGCGGATCGAATAGCAAGTTGAACTCTAAACTTGCTTTGCTGCTAGTTGCTCGAGTAACATCGAGCCATGGGTATGGACTCTGAACCTTTCATCGAGGCATTAACAGACTGCAGGAGCAGATCAAATGGTGAATCGAACTCTGAACTTGCTTTGTTGCAAATTGCTAGAGCAACTTCGAGCCATGGGTATGGACTCTGAACCCATATTATAAGGAGCTTTTAATGAGTTTTAGTGCCATTTTTATGAGTAAGCTTGAAATTTAACTCATTGTATGCATCCGTAGAATGAATGTATTTGCAAAATGTATGTATGTTCCTGTGGTATGCTTGTATAGTCGAATGAATGTATTCCGGGACTAGGCCCTATTTAATGTATGGCAGGGAGGTGATTCTCCATAGTTCAAAGTGATGCTTAGAGGATGTACGTGCCTTTAAGCTTATACAATCAGGCAAATGAATTCCGGGACTGGGGCCCATTGGTGGAATGTCTAATCTTTGCTTCTATCACCGTTATCAGATTTGCATAGCAAGGGATTGAACCCTAAAGGTGGTGAACGCTAAGGGCTTGCCCTCGGATCTATATTGTATGGGTGGTATAGAATCCGAACAAGTATGCATTAGTGTGCATCGTGTGCATTGTGTTTTTTCTTAGACATTGTTTTATGTATTTCTTTCCTTTCTTTTATTTTCATAACACGCATGTATTCTCTAGCTTAGTAATACTCATTGATTTACTGATCTTTTATTGTTGGTTTTATTCTTGTGCATCAAGTGTGTGGTTGTTAGACTTTGGAGAGCCACTGCTTGAATTAGCTTAAGCGTCAGGTTATATTTAGTTGACGTGTCCACAATTTTTCTCAATTTTGTAGGATTTGCAAGTGAATCGCTTAGACAAGAGTTAAAGCTCGGGCTTATGAGAAGTTTGATTTTAATTGGTTGGAACAAGTTGTAATAAAAGTGTATTTAAACTTCTGATGTGTATTGTATTATGGACGGTTGTAAAAAAGTTTTAAATTCTCCTGTAATTGTACGGTGTTTGGTTTACATTTGAAGTAAAGATTTTGTATTTGTGTCTCCTATTTCTATTATTGAAATTCGGAGCGCTACATTATTAGGGTAACTACAATCCACGATTTTGGACCTTTAATCTGTCTTTAAGGAATCTCAACTAGTTTCAGGAATAGATTGAATGGCGAGTTGAACTCTAAACATACTTATTTGCACGTTGCTAAAGTAACTCCGAGCCATGGGTATGGATTCTTAACTTATTAGTTTAGGTATTAACAGGTAGGAGCGGATCGAATAGCGAGTTGAACTCTGAACTTGCTTTGCTGCTAGTTGCTCGAGTAACATCGAGCCATGGGTATGGACTCCTAACATATCATCGAGGCATTAACAGATTGCAGGAGCATATCAAATGGTGAATCGAACTCTGAAGTTGCTTTGTTGTAAATTTCTAGAGTAACTTCGAGCCATGGGTATGGACTCCGAACCCATCTTATAAGGAACTTTTAATGAGTTTTAGTGCCATTTTTATGAGTAGGCTTGACATTTAACTCATTGTATGCATCCATAGAATTGTACAAGAATTTTGCAAAAATTAATACTAAACCTTATTGGAAAATAAAACTAAGCAACTGCTATAGTGGCTGACATTTATTACATGCAGTGACCGATAGTGAAAGCGGTCTTTATTGAAAATAAAACTAAACGGCTGCTCTAGTGGCTGATCTTTATTTATAAAATATTGAAAATATATAGAGGAGGCAGGCGTTAAGCTCCCTTGTTGAAGTTCATGAGGTGTTCCACTTTCCAAGTCCTTACTGATTTCTCCTTCACCCCCCGGGTCTTCAAGCTGATGAGCCGTCATGCGAACAACTTGGTAGACCTTGCCCGGACTTGCCTATTTTGGAGCGAGCCTCCCATTGTTTTGCATAGAGAAAGAGAGACTTTAGGTTCGCCAATGTGTTTTGGCAGGACTATTTCTTTCCGTTGAATGAGCGGAGCGGCTTCAGGTGGGGGATTCAAGTATGTCGTAGTATTCTGATGAGGACGGACTTGGACCTGGTGGGAGATGATTTGACAGGTTTTGAAGTTCTCAGTAGGATTGTCTAGTGCAGTAGCTGCAAGCTTGTTTATGGGCTTGGATTTACTGTAACTGCTTTCTAGCGGTAGCTCTATGGCATCGAGGTGGAGAACCGAGCTCATCATAGCAGTGTAGCATACTCATGCTGCCTGTTGGCTCCCTACAACTTGGCCTACACCTTCTATTCTTGGGAACTTCATTTTCATGTGGAAGGCAGAGCAACTGCATGGAAGGCTGCTAGGCCGAGATGGCCAAATATTGCATTGTATGCGGCTTTGATATCGACTACCATAAAGTCCAGTGCTTCCGTTCAAATATTGGGGGCTTTTCATGCTATCACATCAAGTGTGATGATTCCTTCTACTTAAAAGGGGACACCGGAGAATTCGTGGAGTGTATAGCCAGCTGGCTTGAGCCAGTCCCGGGAGAGCTTGAGTTCATTAAAAGTGTTCATGAAAATGATGTTTACTGAGCTGGTGTTGTCCACAAGGATGCGGCGTATCTCATGATTCACCATGAAAATGTTTATGACCAATGCGTCGCAGTGAGGTGTTCGGACAGTCTTTGTCGGAGAAAGATATCGAGATACCTGGTGCTCTTGACTGGCAGAATGTTATGTACGGAGTTTACTTCTCTAACAAAGGCTTTGCAGGAGGAGTTGGAATCTCCCCCCCATCGGGCCTCCGTGAGTGGAGTGGAGAAAGACCATGTGTTTTAAGTCTTGCGATTTGGAGGGCTCTCTCGACGCTTATTAGCCCCCCCCCCCCCCCCCCCCGTATCGAAGGGGTTTCGGCATTGTTATTTTGTCAGACAAATGAGAGAGATAGCCCAGGTGAATCAGACCTTCAAGTTATTCTTTGAGGGGTCGGCAGTTGTCAGTAGTGTGACCATGGTCCCTATGAAAGGTGCACCACTTGTTCCTAACCCTTCTCTTGCTACACGTTGACATCTTGGGTGGGGGGGGGGGGGGGGGATTATTTAATCATTCTTAACTTCCATGAGGATGGGTAATATGCATGCATTAAGATGAGAGAACTTGTCAAAGCGCAGTGCTGGAGGTGGACGGCACTGACCTGCACCGTCTTTCTGAAACTTTCTGAGTTCATTCTTGCTTGCATTCTTCTGTTTGTTCTCGTAATATAAATCATTCTTGCCTTGAGGATAAAGAGCTTCCTCGACTCTGATATATTTATCACTCCTTTCTAGGAGCTCAGCCACCACTAGCGACTCTATGGAGGAGATGGACATTGCTTCAGCTGTGAAGAACTTGACAAAATCCTTTACCAGTTCTCCGTCCTTATGCTTTAATTCCAAAATAGAGACACTCGTTTTTTCCAGCCTTGCGGCTAGTAATGAAGTGCGCAATGAAGAGCTCCTTGAGCTGGTCGAAGGAGAATACTGACTCTGGAGAAAGGAAGGAATACCATTCCCTTGCTGATCCTGTCAAAGTTGCAGGGGAATGTTTGTCACATGAGCACATCGGTGGCATTGTAGACTATAAGGAGATTTTTAAAACTCTCAATATGGTCCGCAGATCAGATTCACCATCGAATGACTTGAATTGCAGAGCTTTGAAGTTCTTCGAAATTGGTGCATCAAGGATGGACTTGCTGAAAGGAGGTAGGCGAGGCGGAAGGCCCTTCTAGAGCGGTTCCCTTTATTCTTTATATGTTCCATGCGATCTTCTGCTTCTCGGATGCGGCAAAGGACTTGATCGTCCTTCCCCTTAGATCAGTCGAGTCGCCGAATTCTTCTTCTCTAGAGGGTCAACCCTGATCTTGATTGCCTTGGATGGCTCGGATTACGTCAAGCTTGAAGTTTTCCATTCGACTCCAGTGATGGTGGCCTCTTGCTCTTTATTTCTTTCAAGATGCTTTCGACTCTCATGAGTCGGGCTTTTTTCTGAAGTGTGTCCCCTGTGAGAGGAGAAGTGTCTTGATCTCGGCCTTCGGGATGAGTTATGTCTCCTGTTTAGTTGACTTTCTGAGCAGGAGGCCTCAATTTGGATGCGCCTCTCATGTAAATGGATTAGTAGGTCAGGTTCCTTATTGCTTAGAGTTGATGATTTGATGGAGATCTCTTGACCCCCGGGGACCTCGCGAGGGCATCGAATCACTTGAAGGATTATGGACTGAGATATGGTCATGCAGGGGCACTGTTCATGATGGCTTTGTTGGGATCCCCCCTGGTGCCTCTCCGTTGATAGGAGCTTGTCCAGGCCGTTGAGGCTCATCCAGTTGTTGAAGAGGAACTGGGTTCTCCACGGGAGGAGCTGGTTGACGAAAAGTATTGGTTCGACAACTTGAGGCAGCTGCTCTCCCTCTTAGTCTTGGTGGCATTGCGGTAAGTCTGATCTGTGTAGTTTTCCACAGACAGCACCAATCTGTTGCTACTTATTTTGGTGTGGGAGCAAACAGATAGTGAGTTTATATTTGATGGAAACTACAAAAGATCTGACCTTTGATCGTTCCGGTAAAAAGGGATTAGTGTCACGCCCCGCTTCTCGTTATACAGAAACACAGGCACGTAAATGAGGCCCAGCAAATGATATAAGTATACTAACTCATATCATCAATAAGCTGTACAATACCAGTAAGCTCAACAATGCAATAATAATCACAGGAACAAGAATATAATGTAATAACCAATATCTGAGATACAAGAACTCGCAGAATGCCCGAGAATATGCAATGCAGTAAACGGTTCGCCAAGTTCCTTCAATATCTCATCATCTGTATCTGTATAAACAAGAACTCAAAAGAAAGATTTGAGTACCCGTTAGAGCAAGCTTCAGGCGACAAGTAGTAGCAAGTAGTGAAATAATATGGTACAATATAATAATAAACAAGAAATTGGGACGATATCAGAGGTCAATAAATGATAAACGATAACAAGATCAAAGTCTATAATCAATTGTATAATGGTCGATAAATAGTAGTCAATAATCAATAAAAATAATAATCGATAAACAATGGTCAATAACAGAATCAATATTAGATAATCAATGATCGATAAACAATAGTCAATGGGGCCAATAGTCGATAGTCAATAATCAATAAACAATAGTCGATAAATGATAGTCAATAATCAATAAATCAATAGTCGATGAACAATAATCAATAATCAACAAATCAATGTGTCAATTTTTAGGTCTATCAATCTTTTATTAACCTCTTTAATGCACGCAATCCTGCGTCCCATCCCATAGGTTCGGGTGCATACAATCAAATGAACGTTTAGATTATAGTGGTGAATTTTACAAGGTCATGTACTCGGGTCTTGCAATATTAATGACCAATGACCGATGACCAATACAATTCATCGGGGTACTGTAGTCAGTAATCCGCAATCAATTGATGACCAATATGACCGATAACAATGACCAATATGGCTTGTGACCAATATCCCCTTCTGAGTACACTCTCCTATATTGTCCATTACTAAGTCGACCCTTATTACCCCGTCTCATTATCATTTCATTACGATCAATTATAGACATGCAATCAATACGATCAATGAGAACGGTAGTATCAAGAATTATGCAATGGGTACAATCGATGAGAACGGTAGTATTAATACAATATCAACAAGGTGTCAGGTTAAGCAATAATTGAAATATACATAGTTCAATTCATTAAATATGGAAAATAGCGGTTTATATGCAAAAACGTAACAATGCAGATTCTGGACAGCAGCACCTGTTGTACTCAAATACACTTTTCTGTTGCCAGGGGAATGCAAATCCGATTCCGTCAGAGATTCTAGAAAATAGACTATCTGCTGGTTCCAATGCATATTCACAGATTACATTATAGTTACATTAGCTATGTATATAAATTCGTTCTTTACTGGTTTTTTGTACGATTTTGATTTTGGATGTTATGACATGACAGTACTAAAATGACAATAACTTGCAACCTATAAATTAGATTGAGAATCTGTAAGATGTTCCGGATTAAAGACTCAGTTTGCTACAATTTATATTTACAAAGTTCTAAATTTCAGTGTCGGGAACCAGGTCGAAACCTCAATATAAGCCTCAGTACAAGTTCAAGCAATTTATAGGGCAGTAAAGTTGAATGACTGATAATACGATAAATTAATGGTTCAAGGTTTAAATCAATAATAATGGCACGATAAGAAGACTATGAATCACTAACATGGTACGATAAAGAAAATAATGAATCAATAATGGAATTCAATTAGATGTGATATTCAAATCAATAACTACTTGCCAGATGTGAAGGAAAATACTTGTACAAGAACAATAAAATGTGTACAAGAGATGCTTGCCTTAACACGATGATTGCGAGGATGACTGCGACAACGACGGCGGCTGGTTGCTACCATAGAGGAGATGACGACGAGTAGTGCGTGCTATCGAGTGGGGTTCGGTGGTGGAGATAACTGTGGCTTCTACAATGGCTCGAGCGGTGGAAGGGGCAATGGTGGTTGGTGGTGATGCCAGAGATGAGACGGCAAAGGAAAGCTGCAAAAGAGTTTCGGGCTACAGTGAGGGAAGAGCGGTAAGGGGGTCGTCAGATCCAGAAAGCGTCGGGGACTGGGGTGCAATTGCAAGGAGGGGGAGCGACGTTGGTTGCACGGCTGGTGGTGCAACTGGTTATGGGGGTGAGGCAGCGTCGGCGTGAGGCAAAAATGGAGATGGTTGCGGAAGCAAGAAAAGAAGAAGAAAGGAGGAGAGAGAGTCGGCGATTGTGGGGAGATGATTAGGAAAGGATTAAGGAGGTTATGGGAGTTAGTTAGGATTTAGATTAATTTAGGATTTAAGAGATAATTACGGAGGTAATGGGTGGTTATGAGGGAATTAGGGGACCGGTTAGAGATAAGAGAAAATCAGGGCATACGTGAAGATGAGTGATTAGTTGGGGTGATTTGTTATGCAGCTAGAGTAGAAGTGAGTTAGGATAAGGTTGGACTTGGGTTTTGAATATATTGGGTTTGGGCTAAGAATGAATTATGGACTCACAATATAAACGATTAAATAATTTATAGAATGGGCCAAGTATGGATTTTGGGCTTCAAAATAAATAGATAATAAAAAAGAAGAGAAAATAAGATTATAGCTTGGAATATGATTTTTATCCATTAATCAAAATACCAATTAATAATAAGATACAATGAAGTGTGATTTGGGCTTGCATTTTAAAATTAATAAATCCAATAACATATGTAAAATGGGTTAAAATTGAACTTTGGGTTAAATTAATGGGCTTCATGTTAATAAATAACAATAATAAAAGATGCATTAAGATCTATGGGCCTTCACAAATTAATAACAATCAAGAAAGAATAATAATAATAATAATAATAATGATAATAATAATAATAATAATAATAATAATAATAATAATAAGATCCTATAACAAAATAGGATTTGTATTATAATATAAAAATTATTTGAAAATAACTACAAATACAATTAATGGTTAGAAATGGATTTTAATAGGAGATCCAAAAATAAATTTAAAACAAACGAATTTAAGAAAACGGAAAATTTTTATAAAGAATCCAAACACAAAAAATTCATATAGTCGGAAACGGAGGTTACAGTTAGAGCTCCTAAGAGTGGATCTGGATTGTTCATTAATCACCATGATCTATATCTGACGGTTGCTGACGTGGCCCATGAACCTAAAATAAGCCTGAAACACCGGGGATGGGCCCGGTGACAGACCCATCCGACTCTCAAGTCAAAACCAGAGAGAGAAAGAGAATTTGAGAGAGAAATTTCTAATTACCTTCTGACTGAGGATGGGGGAGAGTATTTATAGGCCAGAGAAACAGGACATGAGATTGATTGAATCCATTAGATTGATATGAATTCCTTATCTCCTATTCCAATCTCCCCCTTAAGAGATAAGTTTTCTTGTTTAGGGATAAGAGATTTTACTAACAGTCCTTCTGGGCTGGGTGTCTCTCTTAGTGGGCCTAGTCTATCACTTTTAGTGGGCTTGAAAGTGGCCCACCTCTTGTAGAGGATCCTGAAGAAGGCCCGGGCCAGTTAAAGTGATCCATTATGATTAATCTGTCTATAGAAGCTTTAGGATCTGTGCTGGAATTGTACGGCCCTGATTTGCTGCGATTTTTACTATTATCACCAGTGTATACTTGACTATCATAATCTGACAAAATCCAGTTCCGAATTTCGTGTAGGGCACGGGCAAATAATGCTAGTATGTAAGAGAGGCATGAGAGGAGCTAGAATTGATCACAAGAGGGAGCAAACATATAGAAGATTATATTTTATTAAACAAAAAATACGTTACTAAGATGATAGACTCAAATCTCCAGTCTCTCACTCACTTGTAGATGGGTCAACCACTTGACCTTATTAACACTTGTGAACTTTTCAAGGAGGGACCAGGAGCTCATAAAAAATAATTTTGAATTAATTTCTTGTGGACACCATCTTGTTGAGTTTAGTATTGAGCCAGTAATACTCTCCTCTGTCTTCAAAATGCATGTCATTCTGGCATTTTTTGTCCCAAATTATTTTTTGTAGGATTTCAAGGGAATATTTTAATCTTTTTAAAAGTTTATTACTCTCTTTGTAACCCCTATTGCTCATATTGTATTTTTTAATTATATTTAATAAAATTATTGATTTATTATTTTATTTTTGGTTGTATTTAATTTCTTTTCCTTTGTATGGTGTGTTGTTCTTCTCTCTTTTGTGATTCATTTCGCATTGATTCATCTTTTTATTCTCATTTATTTGATCTACAATTTGTTCTTGATCTTGTCTATTGTTTAAACCTATTTCATGGTCTATTTGTCTCTTATTGGATTCTTTTTACCCTATTGGATACTGCCCAGTTCACCCAAATCCATATTGTCCCTATATAAACACCTTAATTGTACCTAACTCTAATTATAAAACCCTAATACTACCTCTCTCTCTCTAGCCATCGTCTACCCCCCCCCCCCCCCCCCGACCACCCATCTCCCGATCCCTCTTCTCTTATTCCTCCCATGCTCTCACCCGTAGACCAGGCCGACCCTCCTCCCCGCTGTCGTGGACTTCTAGGTGGTCGACATCACCCCCAGGTGCCGCTCCAATTTGTCACTGCCGTCATCTTATCCTCGAGCCGCCGCCACGCACCCTAGCTGCCGTCGTCGTCTTCCCTGGTGTTACTGCTACTGTCGGTCTCGCTGTTGATTGTTGTTGTCTCTTTTGTTGTGTGTGTACGTACATTGTGTTCACGTGTTTTGGATTGGATTCTCGTCTCTTTTCTCCTTATTCATTGTATTCGTTGTTCGGGATCCGTTCCCGTTATTCTTTCGTTTCCGTCGTCTTCATATCAGGCAAGTAGCTTGTATGTGTTCTTTTTATCATACAAGTTAATACCGTAAGTAATCTAGTATAAAAATATTTGTACTCTCATGATGATCTATAATTGTTAGTTTAACCGTTGATATCATCTCTTGATCATGAGTAGTTACAATAATTGACAACCGTTGCATGATAACGATTAGATTAGTGGACATCTTGACCGTATGTTGTTTGTGACACACCGTATGTTGTAGATGACTGTTACCTAAATGTTTGTTGGATGTATGATCTCATTATAGACCGTTTATTCACATGCCATGCTGATTTGAGTAACCCACATATACCATGCTTTGTATGACATCTAGATTGGACTGTTTGTAGTTAAGTTGTTTGATAAAAATGCATAAAAGAACTTTTGTTTTGTTGCTGCCCTATTTTGTACAGTAATTTTGACCCTGTTAATATCAGTAAAATAACTAAGTTTGTGAACATAATTTGTATCCTCTGATTTTTAGTTTCCAGAAATTTCGACGGATCTGAATTTCAAGTTTTGATGCATGAGTTATTGCTGTTTTACTGCAGACATATCGTATTTTCCAGATTCTGAACTATATGTATTCTGTATGAAATATTATTTTAAAACTGATATTAAAAGTAGAATTTGAACTCTATATTTTGCTGAGTATGTTTGGATATGACTGGGAGCAATCCCTAATTTTTGTGGAATTAATTAATGACTTTTATATCTCATTTCATGCTTATGAAACCAATCGATATATTTCCAAACTGCATGCTGTTCAATAAAAAATTATGTTTTCAACCTGGTCATATTCGTTTTTGATGAAAACTTTGTGAATATAAACTGTATCCTGATTTGTCTATTTTACTAACCTTTTGACGAATCTAGATTTCGAATTGTATTTTATGAATTATCTCTGTTTAGGTACTGCTATGTCTGAACTTTCAATATCGAGATTTTGTCGCATTACTCTATTTTCCCAATTTTGTTGACCATACTATCTGTAATATAAATTCATGATATTTTATATTTTGAAACTAGATATGTTAGGGAATCTTCCAGATTTTTCTAAGATTTAATTATGATGATTTCAAACTCTTTCCATGCTAATAAACACGGTTTTGCATTTTCTGGCTGAACATAACTTCTGTATTAAATGTTGTTTTCAACCCTGTTTCTGTGGCTGATATATGACTTATATATATGTGCTGGAATCGGCAGAGAGTCTAGTTTCTAGATTTTCTGAAGGATCTGGATTTGCTATTCTGTAGCAACGGGAATCTCTGATTTGGTACAGTAGTGTCTTATTGTCCAGAACTGAAAATTTTGTTGTTTTGACTATTATGAGTTGTTTTTATCGACCGTTGTAATCATTATTTCATCTTAGACTTATTTCCTGTTCTTGCCATGTCTTTAACCTGTTTGTATTCGTTCACACATGTTTAGTGATAATAAAAAGAAATCAAGCCGGAGTTTTTAAGGAAAAAGATCGAGTAGTGGAAAATATAGAAATGCATATTCAGAAGGGACTCGTTCCCCACTGTTTACTGTAGTACCTACTGTTTATCTCTGGATGTATGAGGGCATAATCCATGACACTTTTTGTTATTATTACTGTTACTGTTACTGTTTGTCTGAATATATTGCCCTATAGAAGTTTCACTACAAAATCTTAAAATGAAACTGTTTGTTGTAGCAACCATGTGATAAAATCTGGGATACATAAAGTGCTACCTAGTTAGTAATGAACATTAGATATAAGAATAATTGTTTACACGATCATATCCTGTTACGGTTACTGTGGATCTTTACTGTTACTGTTGATTACTGCTACCGTTGACACACTGTTACTTTTGATTCTTACTGTTACTATTATGCTTCTCCTATTATCACTACACTGCTTATTGCCATTCATAGACTGTTATATTTACTACTTTCTCCATGTTAGTATTACCTGTTAGTCTAGTTTAGTTTTCCCCCCATTTTCCTACTTGTATTGCTTGCGGTCCGGACTTGCACCTAACGGGCGATTTGTTTTCCTGTTTTCCCTATTTTCTTTGTAATTGCCATATGAGCAGGTTTTGCTTATCAATTGCCTACTGGAGTTGGTGAGCAAATGTTTTGAGCTGCGCAACTGGAATAATTTGCTTAAATGTTTTGATGAACTATTTTATTTCATGAACTATATTGAGACCTGTATTTGGGCTTATTGTCCCAGGATTATTATTTTATTTCGGATCTAGTATTTGTTGGAACATTTATTATTGATGCAATAAATACTGTTGAGTTATGATTATTTTTGCATGCCTGGTTGGAGCATATGTTATATTTACTGTTATGATGAGTCAAGCAGGTCCGTACAGCTTATGAAAGGTGAAAACTATCCGCAGGAATTAGTTGCGTACCGTATTCCGTATTCTTTTGGGAAGCGGGGCGTGACAATGACACCCTTTGTTCTATAATATAAGTCGTTCCAGTTTTTTTCTTCCAAATTATCTGTCAATTTAGATTCCCCAAACAATGCCTTTACATCCTCAAATGCTTATTAATTAATTTTTGGAGTTTTAGATATTAGCCAAATGAAACTTAAGTATTTTATATAACCCCCGATAACTTTGTAATTCTAAATAACCCCAATAAAATATTAAGTTACTTCAAAAATACCCCAAAATCTAAAAAAAAAAATTAATACCTAAGCTACCCGTCTCTTTCGTCTTCCCAACTAAAATTCTTGTATTCAACCAATTTTTTCCTTCAGTTTCCATTCTACTCCTTCCATCATTCTTCTTTTGAGTAACCTGGTTGTCGTCTATTACTTCTTTTCCAAAACTATAAATGAAGTTTAAAAATATTAAAGATCCCATTTTTCCAAAATTTTCAAATAAGATTATAACTGGTTGGATTTGACGGATCAAGACTAAGGATGAAATTTAGGAAAGATTTTACTAGAATTTGTTGGATAGACAAATAAGATGAGAGACACAATTAAGATTACATATTTAAGGATTCAAGTGAATGAGAATAAGAAGCAAAGGAGATGATTATGACATAAAGTAAGCATAATAGAAGGAGAAGATAGGAAGGAATGAGGAGAAGTAGAAATTGAGGGAGGGATCTGGTTTGAATAAGAGTGTTTTAGTTGGGAATATGAAAGGCATAGGGGGTAGTTTAGGCATTGAATTGGATTTTAGGTTTTAGGGGATTTTAAAGTAACTTAATATTTTGTGGGGGTTATATAGAATTACAAAGTTTGTCCGGGGTTATATAGAAATACTTATGTTTCATAGGGTGATATCTAAAAAACCTTTAATTTTTTTTACTCCACCACCAATTACCTTCTTTAGGGGGGGTTTGGTCCATGGATTGGAAGATTCCCAGAAATGAGAGGATTCCCGGAAATGTGAGGATAGGTTTGAAGATTCTCGAGAATATTGCATTATCACGTTTGGTATAATACATTGCATTCCCGGAAATCCTTTATAATTATATTTTTTTATTCTAATTTTTTTGATTATTTTATTGTTTGTTATGAAAATCTCATGAGAATCCTCAAATCTCATGATTTTAGGGGGAGATTTTTTCTATTTTTTTCGTTATTTTATTGTTTGTTATGGAAATCCTCATGGGAATCCTCAAATCTCATGATTTTTTAGGAGAATTGAATGCCTTCCCAACTAAGCATTTTGATTCTCATGGGAATGCACCATTCCTTCCAAAACTATACTTGCCGCATACCAAACAAGATAATCTAAGGGAGAATCTGAGATTTTCTTGCACATTCTCACGTACCAAACGTCCTCTTAAGAGTTTTGATAGGTTTAATTAAAGATGACGATATTTTTTGTAACTAAACTATTAACAGTATCGGTTGATAGGTTTAATTAAAGATGATATTTATTTTTCTTCTATAATAACCTAGAGCATTTCTTAATAAGAGTATATAAACCTGAAACAACTTATGTTATGGAAATGAGGTGTAATATTTTTCATTAGACTATTATCCTTAAGCGACTATTCATTTTTCACCTAAGCAAATTGTAGACATTTGTAGAACTTTGTTACGAATATCTCATTTAATAGCTTTAAATGCGAAGAATATCAAAAAATTTCATAATAACGTAGAGAGTTTTCTTTAGAAGATGAAGAAACATTGAATGACATAAAACAAGAAAAAAAAAATAGACATACAATGTAGAACAGAAAGTACCAAAAGGTACAATCTTTTGTTACTAATTTCCATTTTTAGCATATCTTTTCGTTCGGGTAGACACACTAACAGAGTAGGAGGAATGACCAAATTGCCATGGACGGTTCTAGACCGAAACCCCCCAAATCTTACCTAAAACTAGGCCACTTTTTAAAACTATTTACAATTTTGGACCAGTTCCCAAACTATTAGCACTTGTGGTTTAGTCACTGCCATGTCAGGAGTGACTGCTAATACTATTAGCGGTCTCTTCCTTTAGGAGATCATCAATGGAAATTACGGACTTCGTTTAATTTTTTTTTGAAATTTTCGTTTGTTGTCGATATCCTCATTAGCTACCACAGTATATGTGAAGTCGCTGATCAGAACAGCGACCTTATTTGAACTATATAGAAATACTTAGCGAATTTTAAAGAGCTAGTTCTCTGGAAAAAAAACAAAAACAAAAAATTGAAACTCAGGTCGCTAGTCCGAATAGTGACCTCAGTAGAAAATTAAATCTCCTTGCTTTCTGTAAGATTTAAGAAATAATAACCCAACTAAGTTCGCTTACTTAGGTCGCTATTCGCAATAATAGCGACCTCAGTAGGAGACTAAATCTCTGTGTTCTCTTTAAGATTTGCAAACTAGTCATAGATGCGTTTAATTTTTATATAATTTTTATTACTCTTTTCTGCATTAATATTGCAAGTTCTCGTTGATTTCTTAAAAAATTATCTTATTTCTTCTTATTTTTATTTATTTATTTGATTTTGTAGGAATGAGATGGACAAGTACAAAATGAGAACGTCTTTGGTAATATCAAGGAAGAGTGCAAGGATAAAGATTTCAAAAATTCAAATTGATTCCATGTGAAGATTTCTGAAAGATTCAAGCACTCAATTGAACGTGTTTACAAATTGGCCATTTGAAGTATCAATCGAAAATATTATGGTTAACTAGGGGGTGGAATGAAATTTTGTAATAAAAAATCAAAAGAAGAAAAGAAGGATCCCGAATTTAAAGTAGACTAGTGATTTACATGTGCGATGCACATCTTCATATATATATATATATATATATATATATATATATATATACACACACACACACATTATAGCGCCCCGAATTTCTAATATAAAATCTTAGAAAATACGTGGCAGCGCCCCGAATTTCTAATATAAAATCTTAGAAAATACATGGCACAATCCCAGCATCAACTTCAATGTAATTGTAAACATAGCAACCAAATACAGTGAAAATTAAAACTTTTATTTACTTTAATTGTTTACAAAGCACAGCGGAATACAAAACACCTTGAATTACAACTTTCTTTTTACAACACTTCTAAAAATTTTACACAAAGCTCTATTACATCAGTTTATCTCCAAAACTATAATGCCATGATTTTTCAATTAATGAAAATTATTTATTTTTGCACGTAGTGTGCACGTGCAATATTTTTGGTAAATATCTTAATCATGATGAGTATAGATATGTAAATATGTGCTTTTAATTATTTTGTATAAAGCCTTCTTTCAATTAGACATAAAGGCCTTTCTCTTAAAGCCCAAAATTTAATTCATTTATTTTATTTTAAAATTACTATTTTGGCCCATAAACTAAAGCCCATGAGTTAATTTATTTTTAATTACAACTTATCATGTAGGATACAATTTAAAGTTTATTTTTATATAAAATATAATGTACAAATTTTTGGAGGCAAATGCTTGCACGTACACATGCAAAGTGCACCTTCCTATGCATGGCCGGTTGTAATCTTGGAGGGAAATGAAATTTTGAATGGGATCATGGTGGAGATGGTTACTCATCATGGGTAGTTAGTGTAACTCCTCCTTAAATCTAAGCCATTTGTTCCTAACTCCTACTTCAATCTTAGCCATCCATTTCTCTAGATTTTTAGTATAAATACCCCCCTCCCATGGCTAGTTATTCTTGTGCAAATTATTTTCTCCAAGTCTATAGTCTAAAATACTATATCTAGTAGTTTATTTAGTGAGTTAAAAGATTGAGTTGTGTGTGGGAGTTGTGCTTGCAACAAGAAGAGGAGGCCGGCATCAAGGAGGGAGTGCTCTCGGTTTGGCATTGGGTGTGCTCGGGTTGGCTTGTGCGCGCGTGTTCAAAGAGGAGGATCGTTCGTTTGTAAGGACATTCGTCTAGGAGGTTGCTAGTTGTATTTTCTCTCCATTTAAGGTGGGTAAATTTTCTATATTTCTAAATAGGAATGCATGCTAGATTGAATGGAAAAAATGATGCATGAAAAAGATTAATAAGAGTACACATTTAATTGGAAAATTGACCTATAAATTGATTGGAATGTGGATGTGCAATTGTATGTGATCTTATTAGTAAAAGTCTAAATTTTGTGTGAATGGACTATAGTTATGGATTGTTGAAGAAAATTTTATTATCTACACCATGAATTATAGACACAAAAGTTAGTAGATTAACAATACTACTTTATGTGTTTAAATGAATCTTTGTGTTGTATTGAAATGAATGAATTAAGATATAAATTTGTATGCTTAGTAAATGATTAAAAACAGGAAATTAATATGAAGATTGCTAATGAAGAGGTTTGAGATATTAATTGTTAAGAAATGTTGAAAAAGAAGAAATGTGGTAGTGATAGTTTACAATTCAAATTAATTGTACGAAAAATATGTTTTAATTGTTGAAAAAAATTATTTTTTCATACTGGAGTATAATTTATGATGATATTAGTCAATCTGGACATTTACAGTAATTTTTATAAAAGCAAAGTGAAATGGGGACTAGTTGAACATCGAAATGTTTTGATAACAGAGAGTTTTGATTTAAATAAATTTCGAGTTGTACTTTGACAACCTGAGCACGTAGCTCAAGTGGTCAGGACGGCCTTAATCGCTACAGTGGGCTCTCGGGGTCTGAGGTCGCTGGTTCGAATCCCCGGGCTGCCATACTTTTATTTTTCATTTCAAAAAATATGTAGAGCAGCGGCCGAGAGCACTTAATGCTCTCGCCCTCTATTCTAAGCGCGAGTAGCACTCGGCCTAGTGGCTTGTGCCTTCGGTTGGTTTCCCTGTGGTCGCTGGTTCGATCTGTGGCCTCGGCTATTGTTTATATTGTGGGGAAAAACATTTTTTTTGGGGGTTTTTAATGATCAAAAAATTACAAAAAAAATATGATTATTATTTTAAAAATATGTGGAGTCTATGAAAAATAGTTTGAGAATTATTTGCATGAAGTGGTGTATGTTTACAGAATAAAAGTATAATTTAGAACTATAAGCTCTACACTTGCATTTGTATAAAGTGGTATTTTTTACAAAAGATTTAGAATGGAAATTTAGAAAAGAAATACGAATAAAAAGGAATTGTGTGAAGTGATGTGAATTATTCTCAATGGAGAATAGTTCGACAAATTATGAAGTGTAAATGTCCATCTTTGATTGAATAACTAGCGATGTGGTTTTTAATGTGAAAATAATATTTCATGAGTTACATGATGAATAGTTGAATTTAATGTATAATTATGGACTATTGAACAATTTAGAAATCATGATTGAAAAAGAGAAATACTTTTGAGTATGACAACTCAACATGTGAACTTATGAGTTGGAAACGCTCAACTTTAGAAATTGTGAATTGGAATTGAAACAAAAGAGTAGCTAAGTCTCCCCCGGCATTTGGAAAGAAATGAAATGAAATTTGAAATGAAAGACCAAGGTTGGTCATGTTTGAATAAATGAATAAGTCCAGTTTAGTGGAGAGGCTAACTCTAGAGCTTTGATTTTGTTCATGATTCTGATAAAAACTAAGGATTAGTACATAGTGGAGACGTGATGAAAGTAGGAGAAAAACATGAGTATGAGGGCCATTGGATTGGCGGCGTGAGAGTATTCACAGGCTGTCTTCACGATGCGTCGTGACATGACGTGGATACTGCTCCAGAGTACCGTCCCGGTGGTGACGCTTGTAGGATGTTTAGTGACTGTAAGAGGATCGTGTGCCATGAAGGAGACTGAATTGCCACAGGCTGTCTTCACGATGCGTCGTGACATGACGTGGGATTCCCCTCCAGGTTTTCTGTACACGTGCTTGTACTCATAGATCATCTAGGATACCTACCGTAATTAAAGTAGTAGATTAAGTCATGGCGAGGGATTGAACCCTACAAAGATGAAGAACGATTAAGGGCTTGCCCTCGGACCTATGTAGTATGGGATGCATAGAATCCGAACAAGTGCGCATTAATGTCATGTAACATAAATAACTGCATTAAGGACTAAGTGCACAATCACAACACGACATCAATAGGGTAGTCCCTTTAGTTTGATATATGACAAGTGTGTGTTTGCTAAATATGGAAAATAAGTTATACTATTCCCGGCATAAAGAGGATGGCTGTGTATAATGTTCGTCGGTTGAATAAACTGACGTACCCACAGTCTTATATGCAGGTAAGTGACATGATAAAGATTAAAGAAGAATAGATGCTTAAAGATTATTCAATATTGTTGTACATTCATTTAAATGTTGTAATTTTACTTCCGCTGTGCAGTGTAAATTGTAATGAATAAACTCTGATGTAAAGTGAAAGTTCAAATTTCCTCGTAAAATTGTACTAAATGAAGTGGAAAGATCCTGTAGAACTCTCGAATTCAGTTGTATTTGGGATTCGGGGCGTTACAAAAACTATCTCAAGCATCCCAACCTCCAAACTCTAAGCAACAACCTGTAACACATGAGGCTAGAGATGATCCCTAACCCCCCAAACTAAAGGGATCAGCCATAAAGGTGTGAGTGACATAAACAAGCAGCATAAGTAAAGCATAGATTTATCAACAACAGAACATAACAAGAGTAGATGAAATTAGAGAAATCACGAAATGCGAAAAACCATACAAGTGGAACTAGACTAAGTGTTAAGTGTAGAAAACAGAAAAGCACATGCATAAAACCAAGTCAAGAAACACAATTCTATATGCTGATTCTCTAATGCGTACTTGTTGGAGTCTATGCATCACATTCTACATAGGTCCGGTGTAAGCCCTTAACGTCTCCATATAATAGGGTTCAATCCCCGCTATGCAACTAATCCTAACCCGATGACTACTACGAGATAAAGGTAAACTACCACATGTGCGTCGCCTCGCTCCCGGAGATCAATCACTTTCAATACCGCAGATCGGATACCCGGCTATCAATCACTATCTGTGACTCTCAATACTGCAGAATATACCCAACCCCGGAGATCAATGACTCTCAGCACCGCGGAACATACCGAGGTCCATAACCCATGTTCCCATTCATCATATCACCACTAGTGTCTGTCCTTATCATTAGGGTTTATTAATTACTCAACGAATCTCCTAGAGTTGGTGTACCCTACCGGACTTAACTCAACCACCGAACAACTAAAATGCCTCAACGGGACCCAAACTTAATTAACTCAACCGCCAGTATACTAGGGTCACACACACCCTCTAGAGACTCAAACTCAAATGTCTAAACCAAACTTCCATCATAAATTCTCAACTTAACATCTTGAAAACATAAGTTCAATAGAAGAAAAGGTACAAGTAGTTATAGATCAAAATATTCAACACCGCAGATCGGATACCCGGCTATCAATCATTATCAGTGACTCTCAACACCACAGAATATACCCGATCCCGGAGATCAATCACTTTCAACACCGCAGATCAGATACCCGGCTATCAATCACTCTCAACACCGCAGATCAGATACCCGGCTATCAATCACTATCAGTGACTCTCAATACCGTAGAATATACCCGACCCCCGAGATCAATGACTCTCAATACCGCAGAATATACCCGACCCCGGAGATCAATGACTTGAAAGAACATCCATAGATATAAGGATACATCCGTACCAGTCGACTAATACGGAAGTAAGTCGACTGTCCAGAGGGAAAATTCCATGATTTTAAGAAAATAAGCTAAGTGTTATAAGTTGACTTATAAAAGTCATAAGTCGACTTACCAGAGAATATAAGTTGACTTATAGAAGTCATAAGTCGACTTACCAGAGAGATATTTCAGAAATCTTTAAGAAAATATTCTAAGGGTTATAAGTCGACTTGCAAAAGTCATAAGTCGACTTACCAGAGAGGAATCTACGTTAACTTTGAAAAATAAATTCTAAGTATGTCAGTCGACTGAAAAGGGGTCTAAGTCGACTATCCAGAATGGATTCTGAAGAAAACTAAAGAACACAGCAGTCGGGTCGTATCAGTCGACTGAAAGGTCTGCCAGTCGACTGTCAGCCTACAGACTGCATAGTTTGGTTGTACATGATAATCAAAATTAGGGTTTTCCAAAAGCAATCATTGTTTACTAAAATAATTTGTATTCAGCTAAAAACGACAATCTCAAATAATCCCCCGATTGGATACATTACTCAAATCATCCAATATCTCAAAACTTAATTCTCATGTTCTTAACTCCTAATTCTTCCATTAGGATTTCTTAATACTGAATTTCTTTCACAACTCATAACCAAAAATCTGATTTGTAATCACAAGATCCAGATGTTCAACCATCCAATTCCTTATTTTCATAATCATACTCAAATCTTAAACATGCTTTCAAGCAATAAGAAATTTATCAACCGAGATCTACTAAACGTTCATAGATTTCACCTACATAATACAACAACAACCATTGCATCGTTCTCATACAAAATACACTAAATAAACAAATATGTCAAACAAACTACAAAACAATCGTTCACATAAATCAAACCACAAAACAAAGTTCATATCACTCACCTTAGAAATGAAGAAATCCGACAAGGAAGTCTCTCCTTTTTGCGAGATCCAAAACCTCCTCTTGATCCTCCCAAAAATCACAAAATATAATGTTGTGCAGCGAATGACGGCTGCACATCCACTTTTATATAGGCCAGAAATAAGGATTTAGGGTTTTAGAAATGCATTTGCAAAATAGTCCTTCCAAAATATAACTTTACATATATAGTTCTATTCTTGAAAACTCAATAAAAATTATTTAAATTAGGATTTAAAAGTAAAACATACTCATTAATCTCAACCAGTACTGTTCAAAACGTACAGAAAATAGATTTTGCATTTTAACCCCTAAAAACGACAAATTTGCAAAAAGGTCATTCTTTTCTCAAAATTTGCAAATAGATCCAATTAATTTCAGAAAAATCTGGAAAAATAATATATAAATTCCAAATATTAAATAATGATTTTTCATGAAGAAAACTTGACTTTGAACTTCTCAAGAAACTATTTGCACGTGTAAAAAAATGCATTTTTCTGAAAATATTTATTAAATCTCCAAAAAAATTATTTTAATTCATTTTCAAATATTTAAAATAATATTTGAAAATACGGGGTTCTACACACATGCATGCCACATAATCAATTGCTCATTTACTAAATGAGCATACTAAATGAGCAAGTTGCTCATATCCCTTTTACCCATATATATATATATATATATATATATATATATATATGCTTTTCTAATCACACGGATGCCACATCATCAATTGCTCATTTACTAAATGAGCAAGTTGCTCATATCCCTTTTTCCCATGTATATATCTCATATATATATATATAGGATAAAAGGGATATGAGCAATTGATTATGTGGCTTGCATGTGATACATTGGACAACTAAAATCCTTTTAAGGCTTTTCTAATCACATGTATGCCACATCATCAATTGCTCATTTACTAAATGAGCAAGTTGCTCATATCCCTTTTCCCCATATATATATATATATATATATATATATATATATATATATATATATATATATATATATATATATATATATATATATTGGAATATCTTCCATTGTGCACCACCCCTCCGTGTGACTCGTGTGCACTCGGCCTTTCCGTCTTCATATCAACGATCTGAATCATTCACATTGATCTACACATCTAAATTAGCCTAAATGTGTAAAATCAGATCATTTGAAATTCATTTGCCCATCCATCATGTGACTATAAAAAACAATGATTTTTAGTCATACAATTTTGTAACACTTTAATGGATCGACAAATAAATTTCAAATGATTTGATTTTACATATTTAGACTAATTTAGATGTGTAGATCAATGTGAACGGTTCGGATCGTCGATACGAAGGAGGAAAGGCCGAGTGCACACGTCGTGTGCACCATAGGAAGTGCACAACTTAAGACTTCCCTATATATATTTGAAAAAAATCTCAATGTTGTCTGACATCGAACCTAAGACAACCTTTGTAATACCCCGTATTTCCGCGAACAGTCAACTGGTATACCTAGCAGTCGACTGCTACTGTATAACGTGTACACTATGTACACGGGATTTGAGGAGATTTGTGAAAGGATTTGAAAAATATAGTCCCACATGGGAAGTATACAAAAATAATTTGAGTATAAATATAATTAGCCAATGATTAAGAGTCACCTAATTGGTTAACCACCTTTTGAGAGGCAGCATGTGGTGGGCAGTTGTACTACATAGTATCTAATTTGTCTTCTAAAAAATATTAAAAATTGTCTGAGTATTGGGGCGGGGCGTTACAAATGGTATCAGAGCCGACTTTCGACACCGGGTATAGAAGTGGGCCTCAGTATGATCCGCGGTGCTGAGAGTCATTGATCTCCGAGGTCGGGTATATTCTGCGGTATTGAGAGTCACTGATAGTGATTGATAGCCGGGTATCCGATCTGCGGTGAGTGATTGATAGCCGGGTATCCGATCTGCGGTGTTGAGAGTGATTGATCTCTGGAGTCGAGGACGACGCTACATCGGCTAGAAAGGCGGATCCTACACTAAATGTGTGTCCCGTACTCAGCGAGGACGCTGATTTCTAAGGTGGGGTGTATGTAATACCCCGTATTTCTGCGAACAGTCGACTGGTATACCTAGCAGTCGACTGCTACTGTATAACGTGTACACTATGTACACGGGATTTGAGGAGATTTGTGAAAGGATTTGAAATATATAGTCCCACATGGGAAGTATACAAAAATAATTTGAGTATAAATATAATTAGCCAATGATCAAGAGTCACCTAATTAGTAAAACACCTTTTGAGAGGCAGCCTGTGGTGGGCAGTTGTACTACATAGTATCTAATTTGTCTTCTAAAAAATATTAAAAATCGTCTGAGTATTGGGGCGGGGCGTTACATCCTTTATATTAGTTATGCAGGTGCATTGCACGTGTTTGTTGGGTTATAATGCACATGTTTGTTTGGTTACAAATATAGTTTGTTTGGTGACAACTCTCCCATCAAAATAGTAGAGATTTAAAATAGGGTTAGTTAATTAATTAGTTTAAAATTTAATATATTAATTTTAATCTTTAGATTTTAACTAATTACTTAATTACCTAATCTAATCTCTAATATTATAATGAGAGAGTTGGGGTTTCATTTTGTATACAAGTGCATTCAACCTTAATTAAATCTACACCACACAATCTTATCTCACCATAACCTAATTAAATCAAAACCACACATTGTAATCTCACCCTAACCTTATTAAAGCCAAATTAATTATTAAACAAAAAAAAAAAAAAACCATGGATCTCTCCCTCTCGACACTCTCACCTCACCCCCGGTCTCTCTCTCTCTCGCCATCTTCTCTCCCTTCTCGCCCTCGCGATATAACAGAATGCCACCGGCCCATCGCATACCTCGCGACAGCATGGAGGTGGTGTCTCTCTTCGGAACCCCAGCGCCACTGCGCCATCCAAACCCTCCTCTTTCCCCGCACACGATAATGGGGACCAACACATAGTCATAGACTGGTAACTTCTCCTTCTTCTTGTCTTTCAATTTTATAAGTGTCTGATGCATATTAGGTGTTTGTTATTATGTTCGTTAACAAGGATATCTCTGTTTTGTGTATTTGTTTGTTAAGAAGGAGATCTATAATCAAAACATGAAGAAAGCATCACCCTTACTATTTTCATCTAAGCAAAACATATATTAAGATTAGATCCCAAGTACAGACATAGTATTTCGGTAAAGAAATATAAGGAGGGCTGTTGATATGTTCCGAGCCCATATACAACACATTATAGTACAATCAAAATAGCAACAGAATACTTTTTCAGTATGGAGTTAAAAGGGTATGGTCAGTAGGCCAGTAGCACAGTAGCAGAGACTATTAACAGTTTTGAGTCTGCAGATTATGCGCAAGTGCTGCAGAAACTCAAGTAAAAAACTTTGGAAGATTAAGTGCAATTGCCTATCCTTGCCAATTGGTCAGCCATCATATAATGTTTTCCTCACGGTAATAGTGAGAGACTTCAGTCAATGCAAGACAAGAAAGAAGTGAATGGATCATATCAGGGAAACCCAGACAAGCCAATTTGCAGAAAATTTACCATTCATTCAAATACTTGATGGTAACCTGAGTCTCCTTCAAGGCAAGTCTTATTAGATGCACATTTTGTGAGACTGTAGTTCCCCTTGCATTTTACTTTGTGCCTCAATTTTGTTGAATATGTATAGTGACAAGATAGCTCCCCAATAAGTCGGATACAGAAAGTTCTTGAAAGATATCACAAAAGGTCACTAAAAAAGCGAGCACTGCATGAATGCTACAGATTGTAGTAGACAAAATCTATCATTACTAGCATACTGGTCCAAATTTCTTCACAGTTCCATTCCTTAATTATATCCCACCAAAACCTTGGAAGTGGCCACTCCTTGCTGTTGCAGTGGAGCATCACTGGACACAGAGTTCAGTAGAGAAGATACTGCAGCTAATCCTCAAGGCCGATGGCTAGAATGTAAACGTAATCATTCAGATTGTGATGCAGACCAACTTTTGAGGGTATACTGTTTTATTCTTTACAGTGGCTTATCTTGATATATTTCCTCAGCTTCGTCATGTATGTTATAGAATAACACTGCATTTTTGAACAAGCTTTCAGAATTCCATAATCAGATGCTTGATGCCAATAAAGGGTTTTCCATGTCCAAAAAAAGTGGTTTATATATATTAATTCCTGCTTTTTCCCATTGCCAAACATGATTTGCAAGTGATTCTCCACAACTTGGGAAAAATGTATCATTATACTGAGTCCTTAGTAGTCATAATTCTGGCAGGAATTTTTTTTCGGGGGAGGGGGTTATTCCTCACCAAAATTATTTTTAAAAACATAATAATAATTAACAATTGATGTCCTTGGTAGTCATATTTACTTGGTATCTCCTCAGTAGTCATGTTTTACATTGTTTAAGTTTAATTTATATACTCACTTTAAGCATTTTGAAGAGTTTCTATGTATATCATGTAACAGGTCATGTTAACTCTGTATATCATATAACAATATCATATAACAGGTCATGTTATGCATAAAGTGAGTTTCTTACATTCATTTTGACCTATGGATTATATAGTGTGACTATCACATATTATTTTCTGTTTTGCTTTGAAGTTTGATGAGTTATTTTTTTTATCTATTTATTATTGTGGGTGGTAACGAGAAAGTCTCCCATTTATTATTGTGCATGTATTATTTTGTAGGTAGAAAGTTGGTAAACAAGGGACATGAGAGGATTTACAATCAATTCAAACTGTTCATGTAATTAAAGTCCTATTGAGAAATATTGATCCAAAAGTATGTCTTTATGATGGACGAAATTAATTTGTAAGAACTTCACTCCAAACTTAATCGATGCAGAATTAGTGACTGATCACTGTTATGGTACAAGAGCATTTATTCATCGGATTCTTCTTAAGCCTTCGGAAAATGTAAGGATGTCATTTACACTCGTAAGGAAGCAATTCCTAGTGTGACATAGTTTTGCATTGACAATCAACAAGTCGCAAGGACAAACAATTCTATGTATTGGTGTGTATTTTTCGGATCATGTATTCAGTCATGAACAATTATATGTTGTTTTTTCTAGGGGAGTTTCAAGATCTACTACAAAACTTTTAATCAAGAATGGACAATTAGCAAGTCGGCAAGGCATATGTAAAAAAAATATTGTCTACAAAGATGTATTGATGAAATGTCATGGAACTTCAAATTAAATGGTAAGTTGGTATTTATGCTCACATAGTTTTTTCAGTTTTACACCTTAAAATATATATACATACTGTTGTGCATAACCGTGAGAAGAAACTGAATTAGATTATCAACATACATTATATATTATATCTCTTTGTTAACTACACTTTATATGATGTGATATATTTACTTATGCTAATAATTATTCTATGTAGGAAAGCTTATTTGTAACGAGAATGTCAAGAAATCGCAATGGTTTTATAATTCGTTGGTTGCTTTTACTTCCACATTAGCGTTGGATTGGATTAATGTAAGTATGCTTCTATCTTTTTTGTTATCTTTGTTACAAACGGATTTTCTTATAGAAAGATTTTATGTGTTCTTAAAAATTGATCTTTCTTAATAATTTATTATATCTTTTATTATATGCAATTCATTTAATTTAATGATTATACTTTTTATGCCTGCATTGCACGTGCATTATACTAGTTCTAATTAACTAACCTAAACCTTACCCCTACCCTTATATAAGAAAGAGGCAACACAGAAATAAGGGGGAGGAGAGATAAAGGTGGCTCTATTTTGGGTGTTTGGTAGGTGGCGGCTGGAACTAAGAAAAGAAAAAAAAAGAAAAAAAAAAGAAGAGAAGCAGGAGAGAGAAAGGAGGGCACGAATTTCGAGGTCAGAGAAAAAGAAAAAAGAAAGTGGCAACTTCAAAATTTTGGGTTCCAACTTCGGCTTCCAACAACAATTAATTTTTTCTTCTCTCTTCTAATTTTTTTTTATTACTATGCAATCCAAAAACATGTCTGTTAGTTGTAAAATTATCATGAACTAAATTTATTTTCTAGGGCTTCGATGTAGCCTAGTTTTGATAACACAATTTGAACTTCATGTTAATTTATTTTTTCTAATTTTCCATAGTTGTGTTTAACATTTGTTCTTAATGCTTATAATTTTTTGGTAAACTGTTGTTTGATTTAGTGAATCAAGAAGAGACCGAGAGTTAATTTGTGATTTAGACTTATAGAATTAAACACCATTGATTGAGCGTAATTAGAGATGATTTACCGTGATTAATGTGACTATAAAGAAATCCATAGAACTTAATGAGTCTTTAATTAATTAAATTTGTATAGAAATATGACGAATAGTTGTTTGGCCAACTATTGTTTGATTTAGTGAATCAAGAAGAGACCGAAAGTTAATTTGTGATTTAGACTTATAGAATTAAAAATCATTGATTGAGCGCAATTAGAGATGATTTACCGTGATTAATGTGACTATAAAGAAATCCATAGAACTTAATGAGTCTTTAATTAATTAAATTTGCATAGAGATATGATCAATAGTTAGTTGGGGATATTTTTTGCATTGTTCGAGAGAAAACATTGAATAATTATGTGATTTTGGTCTACAACTTTGAAAAGTAGAATTTCTAGCTACATAGAATTATGAATTGTGTGGGATTAACTGGGTGAAATCAAAAGCCCTAGAACTAGTTTTGCTATTAACAAACAACAAAATTTCATATTTAGTTCTTTTTAATTAGCTTAGTTCTTTCTTTTAGTTTAATTTAGCTTAGTTGTTATTTTTATCATATTTTTTATTTTCCAAATAGTAGTTAATCTAGTGAATTTTGGTATTCAATAGAATAATTAGTCCATGTGGGTTCGACACTCTTTTCTTTTAAAACTATACTACTTGTTGCGATTTTGTACACATGCAAATTATCCCATCAAGTTTTCGGCGCCCTACCGGGGACTAATCATTCTTTTATTGATATTGATAATTGCTAGATTGTTACTAATTTGGATTTTTCTTTTTTTTTTCTTTTTTTTTTAGTTTTAAGTTTTTAGTTTTTTTGTTATTTAGTAGTTATATTTCAAGACATTGAAGTGTATCACCAAGGCGAACGAGGGTAATAGAGAGGAGACTAAGGTTTTGAGGGACTACGTTATTCCCTCGGTTAATGGAACAAAATCAAGCATAAAGAGGCCGACTATACAAGCTAACAATTTTGAGATTAAACCGGCGGTCATTCAAATGATTCAACAGATAGTTCAATTTGGGAGACTATCACATGATGATCCTAATGATTGTTGGTGTATGCCCTAGAGGTCAGTTGTGTATTGACATTACTAGTTTACATTGTATCATGATATTTATTTCATATATGAGGCATTTCATTTATTGTGTTGTTCATTGTGATTAAATGAACATAATAAAGTTCTTAGAATAGTAGGTTCAGTACCATAGGATATCAAGTGCATAACTTGATTGTGAGATCCTATTAGTTGTAATCAGAATACTATTCTTAAATGTCCATAGTCAAGTATTATTGTGAATTAGGACAACAATAATGCATAGAAACTGTCACGCCCCACTTTCCAAAAGGAATACGGAATACGAGTACATGACAAAGTCCAACGAATGATTTTTATCATTCATAAGCTGTAGGATCGACTCAACAGCATAACAGCAAATATAACAGAATATACTCAACCACACATGCATGAACAAATTATTAACGAACAGAATTTATTTGCAACAAATATAAATTTTCCAAATAAGTACAAAATCTGGATCAAAGTAAAACTTCGGGACTACAAGCCCGTTACAAGTTTCAAGAACAAGAATTAAATAAATTCAAGCACAAATAACTAAACAAGATCTCCTAGACGAAGCCTAAAATGTTTGCTCACCAACTCCCGCAGGTAGTTGATCACCAAAACCTGTTCATTTAGCAATTGAAAGAAAATAGGAATAATAGGAAAACAGTACGTCCATTAGTGCAAATTATGGGCCGTAAGTAGTACAAGCAAGGGAGAGTGGGAACGTAAATATGAAACAAGAAACAGGAAACAAAAGCATGGAGGAAATAAACAGTAGATGGATAGAGTATAATAACTAGTAGGTAAATAATAGGAAATAGTAGCAGGTAAACAGTAACGAGAAACAATAGCGGTAAGAGTAAAGGATAACAGTATCAAGTGATGGTAACAAGTAGCAGTAATAGGTAACAATATCAGAAAACAGGGGTGTGTTAGTGAAACATGTTATTCTTGAGTCTATTGTTCAATCCTATCTAGGTAGCACTTCATGCGTCCAAATTATTTACCACATGGTTGCTATATACAGTCAAGTTTCGTTTAAATTTCGTAGTGAATCCTATAGGGCCGTGTATTTAGACATCAAATAAACAGTAAACAGTGTCCTGAATTTGCACAATCCGAGTACACCTTCCTATCGGGAAGTATGTAGTCAAGTAAACAGTAAACAGTTAGCGAATACGAACCCCCTTTCGAGTACACCTTCCTATAAGGAAGTATGTAGTCAGGTAAAATAGTAAACAGTTGGTGAAACACAGTAAAATAGTAAACAGTTGGAAAACACGGGCCCCCTTCTGAGTACACTTTTCTATATTGTCCACTACTAGATCTTTTCCTTAAACCCTGACTTAATTATTTATTATTAATATCAAAACAGGCATGAGAGTGCACAAACAGGATAAGTATCATGACAAAGGACCGGGAACAAGTTCAGTTCGGGTAGGAAACACAATCAAATGCCAAAACAAAATATAATTATCAAGAACAACAAGAATTTCAGTTCTGGACAGTAGGACGTTGCTGCACAAAAACTAAGATTCCCATTGGTACAGGAATGCAAATCTGGATCCGTCAGAAAATTTAGAAATTAGACACTGCCGAATCCAGCGCATGTACACAAGTCATATAACAACTACAGCAACAGGATTCAAAACAATATTTTACATAGAATTCATATTCAGCCAGAATTTGTAAAGTTTTGTTTATAAGCATGAAAGATGTCCATAAACACAATAACTAAATCTAGGAAAATTTTGGAAGGTTCCCTAATATGTCTAGTCACAACATATAATTTTCATGTCATTCCATTACAGATAGCATAGTCAGTTTAAATTGAAAAACAGAGTGATGCAGCAAATTTATGAATCTGAAATTTCAGACACATCAGCACTAAAACAGTGTTAATTCACAAAATACAATTTGGAATTCAATTATGTCAAAAGGGTTGTAAAATAGACACACTAGGCTACATTTCATATTCACAATGTTTTTATCAAAAATGACTGGAATCAGGCTAAAAACAGAGTTCTTTACTGAACAACATGCAGTTTAACAATTACGTGACTAGTTTTACAAGCATGAAATAAGTTATAACAGTCATTAAACAATTCTACAAAAATTTGGGGTTGCTCCTAGTCATGCCTAGTCATACCCAGAATAATACTAGGTTCAAACTTTACTTTTAACATCAGTTTTAAAATAATAAATCATGCAGCAATCTTATAATTCAAAATCTGAAAATTACGACACAGCTGCAGTAAAACAGCGATAACTCACACATCATAAATCGGAATTGAGATCCGTCGAAAGTTCTGAAAACTAGACACCGCAAATTTATTTATTTACTGACATTAATAGGGTCTAAACTTCTGTACCAAATCAGGGCAGCAGCAAAAAGAAACTTCTTTCATGCATTTTATTAAACAACTCATCTACGATAGATCCAAATTAGTGTATGATGCAAGACACATTCAAATCAACATGGCATGTGTACTAACAATTCTCCAACGATATAACACATCTAGCACATCAATCATGTAGCAAAATCCACAACATACAATAGATCACGAACAAATATATATATATCAAGATATCTATCTAGATCCAATTTATTTTCGTATAGTGTGTGTGTGTGTGTGTGTGTGACAACTTATTATGGATAATCATGATCATGAAATGATGGAAACGGATCAAGCGAACAAGATTATGATTTTCAAGGAATTATCATGAGTGTGAAAGCAAGGATGAATGCAAGTCTACTTACGGTATTTGAACTTGTACGAGGAACAAAACAACATATAAGATACTTGCCTCAATGAAGACGACGAATTCGACGAGGAAGGAATAACGGGAACGGATCCCGGCACACGAACACGAATACAACGATCACGAACACAAAGTGGCTTGCGGGATGAAGACTTGTGGGATTGAGAGCTTGCGGGATAGGAGATGGACGGCGGGGGGACGGTGGTGCAACGGCAGCAGGAGGGTGGACGTCGACGGCGAACAGGCGGGAGGTCAATGGCGCAAGGATGAGGGGGTTGCGGGATGAGGGGTTCGGGAAGAGGAGGATGGGGGCTTGCGGGGTCGACGTGGGCGTCGAGGGGGTCATGGGCGGTGACGCGGTGAGCGCGCGACGGCGGTCGGGGAGCGTCGGTCGGAGGACGGCGACGGGATTGGTCGATGGCGACGGGAAGTGCACAGGGAGAAAGAGAGAGTTGTAAAGAGAGAGAGAGAGAGAGAGTAGTTTTAGGAGATAATTACTGCAGGGAGAAAGAGAGAACAAAATTGGTTAGATTTAATGAGATTTTTGGTAAGTTAGGATATTAGGAATCAAGAGAGAGATCATGGGAGAGTGATCTACTTGTTAGGCATATATAGGGAACGTGAGGGAGAGATTTGAGGAAGATTGGGTAAAAGAGGGTATTGGGTAGCGGTTTAAGATCCAATAAGAAGAGGGTAAAGGATTGATTGGGTTAGAAATTGGATCCATTAGGGCGGATTATACGGTTTAAATAGGGTAGAAATCCAATATAAACAATTAGGCCATGAAATAGATTGATTCAGAATTAAGCAGTCATCTGGAGATTAAATAATTGGCGGAAGGATTTAAATCGAAAACTCGGAAATCACATAATTGAAACGACAGCAATAAATATAGAACGAAGAAATAATTACACGATTCAGAATGGACAAAAGAGTACAATTAGGAATAAAATACCCATGACAATAAATAAATACATACAAAATACAAGAAAAGAAATACAGGGGTTACAGAAACTAGTATGTGCGTAGACTGATGATTATATCTCACGGGTCATGGATATGAGATATCAAGTCTTCACATGGGTGCATATTAAAGTAATAATGTACTGAACTGACCCACCATAAGAACGCTGCATAGATCGTTACGTGAGTGTCATAAGCGGTTCTCACAGTGACCATGGTGTATGTAGTCCTTTGACTTGAAGTCACTACAGTTCCCAACATGAGAAGTTATATAATTTAATGTCGTCAAACGTTGCCTGTAATAAGGTGATTATAAAGTCGACTATTGGATATACTGTAGATCATGCAGATGGATGTGAGTGACTTAGATATGATTTGTCCCTCTTACATAACAGCAGCGATATCTATAGGCCCCTTGATTGAGAGATACTGCAAAATGCATGTCCATGCTAAAATGAGTTAATATGAGAGAATGAGCTCATTTGTTTTAGTAAGTCTACTCGGACATCAAGAAACCAAAGATTGAACTATACAAGTGACACGCTTAATGCCTTGTGGTCAATTAGGATATCTGGACAAAGGGACTAGACTATATGGTAACTTTGGTCATGGATAGGTTATGTCTAATCACTAACATTCCCGTTACTTGAGTAGCAATGATGTATTGCTAGATACCGCTTACTGTTTGTAATACTAGAATATAATCTTAGTATTACTGTCATGTAACGGGAACCTACAGGGTCACATACTTAAAATGGATCGAAATTGGGATTTAAACTCATAAGATGAATTTAATTGGGAATCCAAGTAAGACTTGGACTCCTGACATTGGTTGGACATTTAATTAGATTAAATGGGCTGACTAAAGTTCAAAGGCCCACACACGAATCTGAACCAGTCAGATTGTGAGTCCAACAGCCTCATTACTCTCTTAGGGTTGATTTTCTACAGCTATATATATGATACGTATGAGTGGAAAAGTGTTACATGAGAAAACCCTAGCCATCACAGAAATTGTATGAGAGAGAGATCGTGAGGAACATCCTCTTCCCATAGCTAGCACCGCGGCGTAAGGGAAAGCTTGATTTGATCTGTTCATGTGGATACCGTAGAGGCACAACAATATTGCAATGTTGTAATGGACATTAATTGGAGACAGCAGATCTATCTTCAAGGTATAACTCCTAAACACGATTTATGGTTTTTGCATAGATCCATGGCTAGGTTTCGATATTTCTTTGTAATTTTTTCGCTGTGTATTTGATATGAGACTACCATCGAAACCTAACAATGATCACATTGCAAACTTTCTAGAAGTTTGCGACACTTTCAAGAATAATGGAGTATCAGATGATGCAATCCGATTGAGGCTCTTTCCTTTTTCACTAAGAGATCAGGCTTGGCTTGGCTAAATTATCTACCACCAGGTATTATTATTACATGAGAGGAACTTGCACAAAAATTTCTGAGTAAGTATTTTCCACCAGCAAAAACAACAAAGTTAAGGAATAACATTACCACATTCACACAATTTAGACTGAGTCTTTGTATGATGCTAAGGAGAGGTATAAAAATTTATTAAGAAAGTGTCTTCATCATGAACTACCGAAATGGCTGTAAATCCAAATATTCTATAATGGTTTTGGAGTTACAAATCGATCTATGGTAGATGCAACAGCTGGAGGATCTCTTATGAGCAAAATTCATGAAGCGGCCTATAAGCTTTTAGAGCAGATGACATTCAACAATTACCAATGGTCTTCAGAGAGAACAATGCCTAAAAAAGCAGTTGGAGTTTTTGAACTTGATCTTATTACCACAATGTCAGCACAAATTGCTACCTTATCAAAACAATTAGGTATATGAATGTTAATCTTATTCATACTAATATTATTTATGTTCATTGTGCAGAAAATTACTCAAGTATTGATTATCAAGTGGAAAATCTATTTGCTCAACCACATTCCTATCAAGCAAGTTATATGTCCAACTTCCCACATCAAAACAATCTTTATTCGAATATGTATAATCTAGTATGCAGAAATCACCACAATTTTTCTTAGAACAATAATCAATGAGCAATTAGACCACCTCAAAATTTTTCACAGCAAGAAAAGAAGTCGACACTTGAAGAGATGTTCATGGAATACATGCAGAAGACAGATTTTGCAATACAAAATAATATGACTTCAATTCGCAACCTTGAGACTTAGAATGGTCAGCTTTCAAATATTCTTACAGAGAGAACAGCTGGAACCTTATCTAGTAACACCGTGAAAAATTCTAAGGAGCATGTCAAAGCAATATCACTGAGAAGTGGGAGAACAATTGTGCAGCCACAAACACAAATTGCCGAACAAAATGTGCTGGAAAAGTAGGACGAGTTCGAGCCAATTTTGGAGGAACAAACGTGTAACTCCTGTTTCCTGTATTTGTATTTTATATCGTATTTTTCTCATCTGTACTCTTTTGTCTATTTGAGATTCCGTATTTTATTTCAGTTCGAATAAAATCATTATTTTGTCTCGACTCAAATTTTTGGGGTCATTTTATCAGATTCATTTGTCTGCCTTTTGTGTCGTTCTTTATGAAGAATTGACCAATTCTTCTCATTTATCCCTTTAATCTCTATTTTGATACATGTTGACCAATTCTCCTGTTGGGCCCTATTCGAAGCGGATATCCTAAAACCCTCAAACCCGCTAACCTAGTATTTAAACCCTAACCCCAACCCCTAACCCTAATCTCTACTGTGTTAACCTAATTAACCCCGCCGCTAATCCCCTTCTCCTTCGTCCCCATCATTCGTTCGCCAAACCATCTTCAACCCATTACCCATCTCCGATCGCCTCGTCATCCTCCACTCCGTCACCATCGCCCTCTCACCACCGTAGATCACCCCTCGCCATCGTCCTCGCCATCGAACCCAACTCCGAACCCACCCATTTCTCGCCATTACTCCCACTTCACCACCTCCGTCAAGATCCCCGCCTCTTCACCATCTCTAGCACACCCCCCTCGACCGCCTCACCATCTCCGCTGCTTCGCCAGGCGCCGACGAACCCCACACCGCTTCTCCCCTGTTCTCGACCACGAACAGAGCGTCTCCATCGCCGTCGTCGTCCGCCTCATCGCCGTCGCTGCGTCGCTTCCCGACGTAGCTCCGCCGTCGAAGAACTCCCGCCGTCGCCGCTGCACCCTCCCTCTCTCCCTGTTCGATCGAACGTCGAACGTCGAAGAAGCAGCGAGCGAAGAAGAACGAAGAAGAAGGAGAAAGAACGGGAGCGAATCACAGCCGTCAGATCGCATCAAGATCCGCGCTGGTGATTGCTGTCCGCTGTTCGTCCACACCAGATCCAGACTCGC
Source organism: Hemerocallis citrina (assembly GCA_017893485.1). Lineage (NCBI taxonomy): Eukaryota > Viridiplantae > Streptophyta > Magnoliopsida > Asparagales > Asphodelaceae > Hemerocallis > Hemerocallis citrina. The sequence goes on from CM030359.1 coordinate 130,165,821, forward strand.
TGTTCCCTGTTCTGGGATCAGATCCGCTGCATTAGAGCGATCTGATTCGCTGCGTTCGGTGTTTCCTGTTCTACCCGCAGCGAATCCGAAGCCGCTGTTCGCTGTTCTGAGCCGATCTTGTGCGCAAGGAAAGCTCGATCTTCGATCAAATTTTGCACGCGCATTTCGAGGATATTTCCATGGATTTTTCTACTCTTTTTGCTTCTACAAGCGGAGATTTTAATCGTCATTTAAGGCAAGTAACCTTGTACATCTTATTGTCCTAGTACAAGTCTCCTTGAAATACCACATGTAGTTAGTTTGTGACTCTCCTTTGAAATATCATAGTAAAACAATTTGAACCTTCAAACTCACCAATCTAAGAGTCACAAAACTTCCTCGTATTAAATAATAATTCAATTGGACTCTTTTATCTCCTTGAACTTGCGAATCACATGGACATATGAATTAAGGACCCCTAGAAATTGTAGACGCATATAAATTTAGTGTTTTGGCAATTTGTGATTATTATGACTTGGAAAATATTATTATTCGCTGTTTGATTCCCATTACCATGTATTTGTGCCACATAATGATTTTAGACACCAAATTACATAATTCTATGAAATCTACATTAGTGAATTATTTCCCTATGTTGCTGTCTGGATTTTCATTTGCGGATTCGACCCTCTTATCTTTGGAATTTGGGCCCGAGGCCTGAATATGAAACGTAGATCAGGATGTGTAGATGTCGATAGACTCCAGAATGATTGAATTTGGAGTTACGGTCTAGGAGATATGGCTGTTATACTGCAGCTGTGTCAGTAGGCGCAGTTCTGTAAAAACTGCTGTATATATTGACTTTGCGAATTATTTTAGCTGTACAAACAGCGAGTGTTTGACCCCAAATTTTATATGTAGTTGCTGGACACCCTATAGGACATCCCCAATTTTTCTTAGAATTAAATTAGATTATTTCAACCCTGTTTCACATGTATAAATACAAGAACACAAAATCTGCCTGAACAAATGTGACAAGCCGGGATTATGGGAAAGACTATAGAGTGGACAACATAGGTAAGTGTACTCGGAAGGGGGCCCGTGTTTCCCAAGTTGTATGTTAAATGGAACTAAGTGCCACGTAGAACTAAGTGCCACGTCATGGGTGACGGGGGCCACCTCTAGAGCCTACGGGGGCCACCTCTAGAGCCCATTATATGATTACATGATGTATGTTTGAGATCACATGGAACTAAGTGCCACGTAGAACTAAGTGCCACGTCATGGGTGACGGGGGCCACCTCTAGAGCCTACGGGGGCCACCTCTAGAGCCCATTATATGATTACATGATGTATGTTTGAGATCACATGGAACTAAGTGCCACGTAGAACTAAGTGCCACGTCATGGGTGACGGGGGCCACCTCTAGAGCCTACGGGGGCCACCTCTAGAGCCCATGGTTGATCACCTGCTAGTTTGATGCCTGAGTACACCGCCCTATAGACTCCATTACTAGGTCTAAGCGCAATTGATTTGACTGTAGCAACCATGTAGTATAATGGATGCATGTCGTGCTACCTAGATAGTAATAATTCCAAGACTTGAACTTGACACCTGTCACTTGATACCTGATGATATGATACATGAAACATGACACCTGAGACTTAAAGCCTGGAACTTGATACTTGGACTTGACATTTGAAACCTGACATTCAAAATAACATATGACACTAGACTTGAGGTTGTCGCTTGATATTAATTACCTTTATAGGTGTACCTGACATGTGATTCACCACTAGCAGTTGTTATCCAATCTAGTCATTATGATGTTCCCTCTTGCTAGCTAGTCTTTGAATTTACCACTACTTCTTATAACCTTGCTTATTCTTGATTCCAATTCTTGTTTTCCCCTTTCTTGTACTTGCTTTTACTATTTGTGGCCCTAACTTGCACTAAGGGCATTTTCTCTTGTTTCCCTTCTTGTTCCTGTTTATCTTTTATTAAACAGACTTTGGAGACGAGCTTCCCGCAGGAATTGCTGAGCAAAGGTTCTAGTTTCCAAGTGGAGAAGGACCTGACTAGAACATTTAATTCTTGCATTTATTTGTCTATTTTGGATTATTATTATTTCTTGAGTTTTGAGAACTTGTAACGGGCTGATGTTCCCGAGTTACTTTGATTCAGACTTGAAACTACTTGGATGTTTATTCATATTTCAGTTGTTTCTGTTGCTAATAAAGTATTCATGCATGCTTGGTTTTATATCTCTCTTGTTATATATACTTGTTGTGATGCTGAGTCGATCCTACAGCTTATGGATGATGTAAAAATCATTCGCTGGGCTTCGTCACGTACTCGTATTTCCGTATTTTGGGAAGCGGGACGTGACAAAACGCAACAGGTGTCCAGCCACCATTTTAAGAAGAAAAAGGAGCTTCAAACCCCACGGTTTCCAGGGTGTTTAATTTTGAAAGTTATCCCAATTTACCTTATGATCCACCTATTCATTTTCCGCAAAAACTTAAAAAGAATAATCTGGATAATCAATTCTAAAAAAATTTTCAGTATTTTTAAGAAATTGCATATTAATATTCCTTTTATTAAAGCTTTAGAATAAATTCCTAAATATACTAAGTTTTTAAGGATTTTAATCAAACAAGCAGAAGTTAGAGGAACATGAGACAGTTATGCTAACTGAAGAGAGTAGTGCAATTTTATAAAAAAAGTTTCCTCCTAAACTGAAAGATTCAGGGAGTTTCACAATTCCTTTCATTATTGGAAATTCTTATTTTGATAAAACTTTATGTGATTTAGGAGCAATTATTAATCTTTTGTTTTTTTCGGTTTTCAGGAAATTTGGTATTGGAGAAGTAAAGTCTACTACAATTTCTTTACAATTGGTGGACAGATCTATTAAGTACCCAAGAGGAATAATTGAATATGTTTTGGTAAAGGTAGACAAGTTCATATTCCCACCTGATTTCATGGTCTTCGACATTGAGGAAGATGAACAAATTCCGTTGATTTTGAGAGACCTTTTCTAGCTACGGGAAGAGCTTTGATTGATGTCCAAGAAGGAAAACTTATTTTAAGGGTTGAGGATGAGCAAGTAACATTTGATTTCTTTAAATCCATGGTGTTTCCTATCGAAGTTCACTCGTGTTTTCAAGTTAGTGAAATTGATTTGATTTTTGGGCATGACACATAGGGCTAAAGTTGAAGATTTATTTGTAAAAGTGTGTATAACAAATTCAGCAACTCTTGAATCTGAAAAAGAAAATATTTTGGAATATGATCTGTATTTGGAAGCGTTTGCACCATCTATTCATCTTTCTTCTCGGCTGAAATTCAAAGAGGCGGGGATATCAAAGACGTCATCTTCAAGAAAGAAATGACTCAAACTCGAGCTTAAACCACTGCCATCTAGTTTGTGGGATGTACAAAGAAAATCTATTCCACACAGGAAAAGAATTATTAGAAAAGATGTTCTTATGTTGTTGGATCTTGGCATCACATAACCATCTTAGCTACCACGTCCGGCTGAAGACTTAAAACTTAGCGCTTTTTGGGAGACAACTCATGTTTTCTTTTTACTGCCATTAGAATTGCCTTTTCTTTTAGTTTACTTTAATTTTTATTTTTTAATTTTATTTTATAGGATTGCATAAGTTTGGGGATTTCCGGCGAAGTTGTTTTCTACATCTACTTTGATGGCTGTATTTTGGCAGGATGGAGTCTGAATCTGGAAAAGTGTTTCAAAGATAGATCGAAGAAAATTGTCTTAGCTTTCCAGTGCAAAAAGATTCAGGGGATTTGGACATCTAAAACTCCAGATAACACCAAAACAATGAACGCCACTCAACCAGAATTTTAACATGAATCATGGGAGCAATTATGAAATTTTCTTATTATTTTTGTTTTTTTCTTTTCCCATTGAGGACAATGTGATATTAAAGGGGAAGGGGTACAAATTTTTTTAATATATATTTGAAAAGAAAAAAAAAAGGTTTGGACTTAAATTAGGATTACCATTACACTTTTGAGTTCTTTATTATCTTTTGAGTTCTTTATTGTGTTAATGCATTCCAATATTTTTTTAGGATAGAAAATATCTTATAAAGCAAGATTAAGAATACTTATATTTTTTAGAATTATTGAAGTTCAAAATTTCTTAAAAATTTGTGAGAATCATGTGATTATACATAAAAGAAAAATGTGATCTTTTTTTCTTGTGATTATCCCCTTTGATCTAGTCCTAAATATGGTTTAAGTAAATAGAGTAATAATGACAAAATAATTGCATGAATAAAGTTATATCTAATCCAATGTTTTGAGTTGCTTAGTAACTAGAGTATTTATCACCAATGTTTACTTTTACGTCAAACGACAACTTGAAATATGAGTATGCAAAAACACTCTAAGTTTGTGACTTGTTGAGTAACCGGGTGAATTCACTTCAAATGTTTGCATTCGCGTCAAAAAGGAAAGTGAAAACTTAGATAGAGAAAGAGCTCCAAAAAAAGAAAAAAACCCTCTAGTTTGTTACTCAGTTTGTCGTAGTGAGAAGGGGGTGATCACAGATGGAGTTGTTACATGATATAATTGCATTAATTGCATGACAAATTTGATTGGGTTGGGAATTATGTATGAATAATTATCACGTCCCGCTTCCCAAAATACGAAAATACGGGTGCGCAACTAAGGCCCGACGAATGATATAACACATCATTCATAAGTTGTAACAATTAAACTCAACAACATGAAGTATAATCACAACCACGCAGGCAGAATATAATCACATAAACAATGAATAAACTCTAAAAATAAAGATCTATAAAATAAATCCGTAAAATAATATCCAACATCTGGGAGAAAAATAAACTTCGGGTCACAAAAGCCCGGAAAATAAAATACGACAAAAGTAACAATGTGGAAAAGGAAATACCATTAACGAACTAATTATAGCATCCTAATAACTCAGCTTCATTCTCTAGAAGATGTGCTCACCAAGTCTTTCAGTCAAATATCCTCCTGTACCTGCAAACTCAGCAACTAGGGGGGGTTAGAGCATGTTACGAACAACAAGTGACAACAAGCAATGAAACAATAAAATATGATACATCAATATATGATGAACTGAAACAATATCAATGGTTAATGAACGATAGTCGATAGCAAATTGGTAGTCAATGATTGATGGTGCAATGGTCGATAACAATGGTCAATAGTCAATGATTCAATAAACAATGGTCGATAAACGGTAATCATTAATCAATAATGCATGTGTCAATGCTCAGTGTTAATCTTATGTCTATCTTTTTTTATTATCCTATCTAATGCACGCAATCATGCGTCCCATACCACAGGTTCAGGTACATACAATCATGTGTACGTTTAGACTATAGTAGTGAACTCTATAGGGTCATGTACTCGGCAACAATATCAATAATCAATAATTAATAACAATAATCGGTGCACGATACAATACACGATACAATCGAGATACTATAGCAGTAGTCCGCAATCAATCGATAAAATACCGATAACAACAATCAATATAGGGAAACACGGGCCCCTCCTCTGAGTACAGTCTCATGTATTGTCCACTACTAAGTCGAACCCTTATTACCCCTGGCTTGTTATCATTTTATGACGATCATTTATGGACATGCAATCAATACGGTAAATGGGAACAGTGGTATCAAATATTATGCTATGGTTACAATCGATGAGAATGGTAGTATTAATATAATATCAAGAAGATATCAAGGCTATGAAATACATGCAATACACATAGTTTAATTAATTAAATATGGAAAATAACAGTTTATATGCAAAAAACATAACAATGCAAATTCTGGACAGCAGCACCTATTAGTATTCAAATTCACTTTTCCGCTGCTACGGAAATGCAAATCCAATTTCGTCAGGGGTTCAAAAAACCAGACACCCTGCTGGTTCCAACACATATTCACAAGATATATTATAACCACAGTATCTAGGTGTATAATTTCATTCTTTACTGGTTCATGTTCAGGCCGCACGTTAGGGTCAACTTTTTATCTCTACTACTATAATGGGAGAAGGCCTTAGTGTAATTTGTCCACATCCCAACACGTGCAACGCACGTGCTGGTAGAATTTTTTTTGCCCTTTTCATCCCCACCCCCCCAACCCAATTTTCCCCACGTGCACAGCACGTGTATAATACTAGTTTATTTATAAAAGTTAATTGTAAATTCATTTAAAAACTCATAAAAATTATAATTTAGCTCCTAACAGTGTTCAGTAACAACACAATTAGTCTCAGGTCTAAATTCTTAATTTAATCTACTGTTTCAATTAGTTAAAAATGGTAATGTATTTTCATGTTGTATTCTGAAATTCAGACGATACACCACGAGAATTTTAATAGCTTACAATCCATAAGTCGGATTGCAAAACCGTCAGATAGTCTGGATTTTAGACACAAGGGCTACAAGTCTTATTTAATAAGTTTTAAATTATATTATCTACAGCTAGGTCAAAAGTCTGGTTCTTTACTGAACTAGTGTTCTAGCAGCAACCTAGGGTCAAGTTTTGTATGCATAACGAGGCTAGAAATTCATTGATTAATCTTTAAAACATTATTAAATGATTCCTAAGCATGTCCAGAAACACCTTGGTTAATTATCAAGTTTTATTATGCTTTTCACATTTTATTCTACATAGTAAATCCTGTAGGTGTGCCTCTAATCAGCAATCTGGAATTAAGAACCTAGCAGTACAAAAAATGTGATAATTTGCAGTCTAAAAATCATAATTTATATCTGTAAGAAGTTATGGAAAATAGATTCATATGGCTACAAAATTTGTTTACAAAGTTCTACCTAACTATAACAGCAACTAGGTCAAAATCTTAGCACAATATGGAATAAACAACAGGTCAGCAAGTTGATTATTATTAATTAGCAACAAACAAGATACACAAGCATATAACTTTATGGCAAAATTAATAGGAAATTATACTCAGTCATTAGGATGGAATTCTATTGTTAACATGACAAAATTATTATTAACATAACATGAACATCATATCCAATCGAAAAGCATTCAAATCATCATTTTTCTATATAACATGTTTCTAGTCAATGTATTCATGTAGTGTATGCATATGATGATGTACAACAAGGCTTGGGTTTGAGTCAAGGGGATGACACGAAAAGAAAAAAAAACTACTACTTGGTTTCACCGATAAATCCGTAATAGTTTTTTTGAGAGGTATCAAGCAAATAAAATTCGATAATTGAAATGAGACCTTGTCATGCCCCGCTTCTCAAAAGGAATATGGAATACGAGTACGTGACAAAGCCCAGCGAATGATTTTCATTATTCATAAGCTGTAGGATCGACTCAGCATCATAACAAGAAATATAGCAAAAATATAATCAACCACGCATGAATGAATAATTTATTAATCAACAGAAAACATTTGAAACAAATATGAATATCCCAAATAAATTCACGATCTGGATCAAAAGTAAAACTTCAGGACTACAAGCCCGTTACAAGTTTTAAGTAGCAACATAATTAAATAAACTCAAATGCAAAATAATTAAAGCAATTTTTTTCCCAAGCGAAGCCTAGACCGTTTGCTCACCAATTCCAGCAGGCAACTCGTCTCCAAAGTCTGTATATATAAATATAAAAGGAAAATAGAGAAAACAAAGACAAACGCACTTAGTGCAAGTTAGGATCGCAAGTAGTACAAGCAAGGGTATGAAAATAAGTGCAAGAAAGTATGAAACACGATACGAAATCAAGAATATGCAATATGATTTGACAAGGATGCAACAAGTAGTGAAGTTCAAGTGACTAGCTAACAAGTAAGGTAACTCAAGTAACAGGATTGGGTAACAAATACTAGTAGTGGAAAATGTGACAAGTTAGCATGTAATTGTATCAAGCATCAAGTAACAAGTATCGAGTAACAAGTATCAAGCAAGATAGTTGTCAAGTACGAACAAGTAACAAGTTATTCTTAAGTCTAATGTTTAATTCTATCTAGGTAGCACTTCATGCGTCCCAACTATTTACCGCATGGTTGCTACTTATAAATAAGTTACATTTAGGCCTAGTGGTGGATTTTATAGGGCGGTGTACTCAGGCATCAAGTATCAAGCAAGCAATGTTCATGAATACAAAAATAATGTAACAAGTTCATGAACCAGTCGTGAATGCACTAACAAGTTCAAGAACCAACCGTGGGTTCATGAATGCTCTAAAGATACAACAAGTTCATGAGCCAAGTAATGGGTACATGAATACACTCAAGATACAACAAGTGCATGAACCAAGTACTGAAAAACACGGGCCCCCTTCCGAGTACACTTACCTATATTGTCCACTACTATGGTCTTTCCTTTAACCCCGGCTTATATTTATTATTATGATCAAACCAGCAAGAAAGTGTGCGAAACAGGTCAAGTATACATGATCAAAAATAGAGAAGAAGTCTAGGCTAGGTAGGATACATGTTCGAGGGTCAAAACAAATCAAAATATCAAGAATGACGAGAATTCTAAATCTGGACAGCATGACGTTGTTGCACCAAAACTGAGATTTCCGTCACTACGAGAATGCAAATCTGGATCCGTCAGAAGGTCTAGAAACTAGACTTTCTACTGAATCCAGCGTATATAAACAAGACATATAAAAGTTGTAGCATTAGGTGTCAAAATAACAAACTACACAGGATTTGTGTTCATCCAGAATTTGTAAAACTGTGTTTTTAGGGAATGAAACAGGTCTGAAACTGTGAAATAGGTCTGAAACTTCATTAATTAATTCCAGAAAAATTAGGGAATGTTCTCTAGTATGTCTAGTAACAGCATGCAAAATCTCAAGTCATTATCTTACCGGTAGTATGGTTAAATTAATTGTAAAATAAAGTGTCGCAGCAAAATTATGAATCTGAAATTCTACGACACAGCAGCAGTATATCTACGATAGATCACAAACCATAACTCGGAATTCAATTCCGTCAAAAAGGTAGTAAACTAGACATCTGGGACTACATTTCATGTTTAGGACTCAAGTCTACATTCTGATGTTATCGGGGTCAAAACAGCAAGTAAAGACAGGAATAACAGCATATGTGAATTTCTTTTATATAAAAGTGGCATGATTAAGTCTAATTTAGTGTGTGATACAAATGGGATGTAATGGGTATCAAATCAGCAAGTCACATTTATTCCTCAACTCAAGAAGGTAAGATCAACACATACATCATACAACACACATCTACAAGTCTAGATGGTTCTTAGTTTCATGTGTTCGAATAATTAGGAGATAAAATGGGTCCAACTAGTTTGAAACAAATACATATCGACGAAGGGTTGTGACTCTTAAGATCATGGAATTGGTAAGGAATAAAATAAGATCAACAAACGATGAGCCAAAGGGGAATCACATTTATGATCTACTTGCAATATTTTTAATTAAATGCTTGTACTAGAACAATAAATTGTACAAGAAGATACTTGCCTTGATTGGATGAGGCCATTGATCGACGATCAATATAGAATGGATCAGATCGGCACGGATCTTGATGGCAATCAAGATAAAGACAATCGGACGGCTCAGATCAGATCTGATCAAGATGGAGGCTCCAGGAGTAATCTGATGGTGATGGAGATACGAATCACGAAGAGATCAGATGGCTGAGATTTGAACAGCCAAACTTTTCTTCCCTCTCCTTCTTCTCCACAGCGACAGGGAGAGAGAACGGCGGGAGGCTCGACGTGGCGACTGCGGCGACTGCGGAGACGATGACGAGGGTGCTGATGGCGGCTCTGCGGTCGAGAAGCAACGCAGCGATGGGTGGTAGCGACAGAGCAGTGCTTTATTCTTGGGGGGAAAACAAAGCAATGGCGGGGGAGACGCTTCAGGGATTCGACAATGGCGAGGCGACGAGGGGCGAGTAGAGGTAGGGGATGACGGCGAGGATGGGCACAGGTGAGGGTAATGAGTTCGGAGGTCGGCGAAGGTGGGTGGGTTCGCGAGCGGAGGATGAGGAAGACGATGAGGGCGATCGGAGGGTGGCTCGACTGGTCGATGAGGAGGATGAGGATGAAGGGGTTAGGAGACGATGATGAGGCTGATGGGTGGCGACAAGGTGGACGGAGGTGAAAGGTCGGGAGGCGAAGGAGTGGAGAAGACGAACAGTGCAAGGGGGTAAAGGGGGCGGCTACTGTTAGGTTTACACAGTATTAGGGTAATAGGGTGAGGGTTAGGTTAGGTTAGGATTTAAATAGTGTAGGGTTTTGGGTTTTTGGGTTATTGGTTAACGGGTTTGAGTGGTATCCAACAGAATATTGAGTCAAAATTCACTATAATTAGGCCATATGGATTTGATGAGCTGAAACAGTCAACTCCTAATGAAGAACAACAAATTAGGGCGGATGGAGATGATGTAAATGAATTAAATTGGCAAAAAATTGAGTTGAAACAACATAAATGACTTTATTAGAATTGGAAACAAAAATACAGAATCTTGGATTGATAAAAGAGTACAAGAATGAAATACAGCAAAAAATACAAATATAGGAAACAGGGGTTACAGAACTACTTGCGGAGATCAAAAGAAATTCTTGAACTAGAACAATGAGTTGATTCAAGAGAAACTTGCCTTATTGAGGATACGATTGTGACGGAACGGAGACAAAGCGAGGCAGCACAAGCAAGAGCAATGTGCAACAACAACAAGGGCGATTGTAACGAGAGATGGGGCTCGAGTCTGCAGGTAGGTGATCATCGGCAATGAGAGATAGAGGGAGAGAGAGCTCAAAGCCGCTGCAATGGTGGGCGGCGATGCACGCCGTGGGAGGAAGATGAACGGCGGCGATCGGCGAGCATTGGGGCAACGGTGGTCGAGGCAGCGACTACGGCAGCGAGTAACACAGCGACAGCAAACAACAACAAGAAGTCTTCGGCTTCGACGTTGCGACGGACAGCAACAACGATCGAGGGTGACTACGGGGGTGACTACGGGGGTGGTGGTGCTCGATGTTGGCTGTAGTGGAGGGTTGCAGAAAGGGGTTGTTATCATTCGGGGCAACCACACAGCAATGGTGGCTTTGGAGTTCGGTGGTGGAGTGCTGCGGTGGAGAAGGTGGTGCTGCGACTTATGGTGGTGGTGCAGTCAGGGAGCAGTGGGGCTAGGGGTGTAAACTGAACAGGACAGTCCGTCATCCGTCCGAGTCCAGCTCGAGAAATAGTTCGACCGTGGACCGTCCGAACTGTTATACGAACCGAACATGAACAAGTTTTTATGTCCGAAACTTTACCGAGCTCGAGCTCGGTCACTAACCAGTCCGGCTCGATTTGTCCGTGAACCCAAGCCTATAGACTACAGAAATACTCTAGTCTCTAGTAGTGTTGCAGCGTGTAGTACAACAGTGAATTAATTCATTCATTCACTGACTCTTGACTCTTGAGCCTTCTCTCTGTCTAGGTGTACCTGACAAGGAACTCAAGAGTCAAGAGTCTAGGCTGTCTAGCTTCTCACTTCTCAGTTCTCTCTGTCTCTTTGGCTTCCCCCCCCCCCCCCCCCAGCTTTCCAAATTCCGATTATTCCCCAATTTCTAAAATCAATTACTCTACCAATTTGATTTCCAAAACCAGTTAGACCCTTGAGTTCAATCTCTCATTAAATTAGGCCCTAAATCATGGAAATATTGATTGGTTTTTCCATCCATATCAATATCAACATCTATATAAATACCCACCACAAGAAAACCTAATTCATACTACCATTTTGATCCATCACCATCAGTCCACCTGTAGACAGTCTCTTCGGCACCTAAGTTTTTTCCTCTCTGTTCATTCCTCCAGGCTCCAACTGCAGTATGGATCCAGTAGATTCGAGTAAGTGAATGAATTAAATTTTTTTCCATTATTTTTGCAGATGAATTTTCACCCAATTGAGAATATATCATGTACAACAGTATGCTTATAATCTGCTCATACCTTTGACTGTATCATATTCACACTATGCTTATAATTTGCTCATACCTTTCCAGTGTTTATTTGTTTTGGTAAAATAGTTTATGAATTATATATTCTGAGTTTTGGTAAATTAGTACATTATCGAAGTATTATGAGTAGATTTCATTCAATTTCTTATAAAAAGATGAAAGATGAGTTTAATAGTTCTTTTTTTTTCTCATCATGTACATAATGAGAATTTTTAGACAAAATGAAGTAGTCAAGCATGAAACACCAGTTAACTTTAAAATTAATGTTCTGGCTTCTGAATATGACTCCGGATCATTAATTCATCCTGACTAGATCAAATGGATGATGATGACCTATGCTAATTTCAAAAAAAACACCAGCAACTAACAGAAGTAATATAAATTTAGAAAATAATGTATCAACAATTCCATAGTGAGTGTTGATCAATGATAAGAGTGCTCACGATTTCCCTTAAGAGAGAGCGATCATTATCAGTAACAAATGTAACAACACATCCTTCTCTACCGGCTCTGGCAGTGCGACCAACACGATGAACATAACTGCATAGATGGATGACTTGTGAATAAATGTATACAAAATATATTTTTTAAACAGCACTTAACTGGTTGTGTAATTTCTAAGAAATATTTAATATTAAATTGGTAAATAGAGAATAACTGAACTTGCACAATAAGAAAATTAGAAGAAGTTTAAATACAGGAAAGATATAACAATAAATATTGAATTTTAGCCTTTTTAGGTGTGTATCCAATGCTTAGACAATAAACATGTTTCCATGTTTCCAAAAGACATATCGAACAACCATCTCATCACAAAAGTCATGATACAATTAATTTCCATGTTTCATGTTTTATCTCAAGACAAATGGTTAGTACCTATAATCTATACAAACAAGATCTCTGATTAAAGGTAGTATTAGTAACCGCTTAGTTTCACAACTCTTCCTTCATAGAATCTGACTTATGGACAAACAAACAATCAGGCAACCTTTCCAGTTTTTTGGGTTTTGTTTGGTTGCAATTTTTCAAATCATATCCAACAAAAAAATACTACATTTGTTGCTACAAAAAAGAGAGAAGAGGCTGATTTTTACAAGTGTTACAGTTATTCATTCAGATCATTTTGCTTAATTAGTTAGGTGTGGGATTTTATTTTCCAACAATTGAGTGTGCAACATTTGAACTACCTCCTAATACTGCAACTTCAAAAGGAGTTCCGCTATGACTGAATATACATGGAACGTACATTCCTGACTGATACTGACTGACACCCACTGGTATATAACGATACTACAACGTCTGTGTTAATAATGATGAAGTTGGTTGAATGCCAAAACTATACTGAACTATTATAAGTTATCTTCATCCTTCACTCCTCCTCGCATTGTAATGTCCATCAGTTCAGTAGATAAGGACTATGGAAAATCAAATTAAAACATATTGAATAACTAAGTTTTCATTCCCATTTGCTGTATTTTGAAGCATTTGCAAAATGTTTTTGGTTCTTCTGTCGTGTTTGGAATAAATAATCAAAGCCTGATGAAAGTATCCAACTCAAAATCTGTTATATTTACTGTTTTCCCTCTCTCAAGTGACAAGTTGCAAAATATGGAGCGCATGAAGAAGGTAGAACAGTAGAAGCAGAATTATATTTATATCTTATTTTTAGTGTTATCATGTGATCTAACTATTTGTTTTACCCAAATACTAAGAAGCTTTGCTTCTAAAATCTTGATGAGTATCCCACCTGTGAGCCAAAAGGGAGAATTGGTGGATCATCCATAAGAATGACCTCCTAAAGTATTTCTCTCTGTCTCTTTGCCTTTGCTTCCTAAAGAATGACCTCCTAAATTTTCCTAGCTACTTTTTCTACTTTTTGACCTCCAATGAAATAATTATAGAGGTTAATATAACCTTTCTTATTGTATTTTATTAATACAATTAGTGTTTAAAAAATTTGCATAATGTTCTTTGTATTTTTGTAGATCTGTAGCAGATTGAGAATGGTCAACAGCATCAGGAGAATCGCATTAGTGATGACGACATTGAAACAGTGGATGGCATCAGCGACCATGAGGATATGGAAAAGGCTACTGAAACTGGGGGGAAAAAGAGGAAAAGGACATCATCGGTCTGGCTCGAGTTCGAAAAGGGTGAAGAAACAGGTGAGGATGATACTGTTAAATTGTTTGCTAAGTGTGTTCATTGCTTAATGAAGATAGCTAGAACCATAGATGGCTGCACTACTACATTTAAGAGACACTTAACTAAATGAAAAGTTCGTCAAGCTAAACAAAATAAGCAAAAGTTGTTGGGAAAAGATTTTTTAAAGGTACACCTTCTGATGGTTTGATTGGGAAACTAGCTATTCACAAATTTGACAAGGAGAAAGTTAGAGAATTACTGGCTACCATGATCATTGTGCATGAATATCCATTTAGGATGGTGGAGCATGAATTCTTTGTGTTGTTTTGCCAACTTTGAATCCTGAATTTGAAAAGGTATCACGTGTTACTATGAAAAATGATTGCATGAACTTGTATGCATTAGAGAAGAAGAAGTTAAAGGATATGTTAGCAAGTGTGAGTAGAGTTAGTTTGACATCTGACTTATGGACATCAAATCAGACCATAGGATATATGTGTCTCACTTGTCACTTTCTCGATTCACAGTGGACTCTACAAAAACGTGTTTTGAACTTTAGTAGCTTGCCTCCACCACATACTGGAGTTGCTATATCTGATGCCATTTTTGCTTGTCTTTTGGATTGGGGAATTGAGAATAAAATTTCTTCAATAACACTTGATAATGCTTCCTCAAATGATGTTGCAGTGAGAAATTTGAAGGATAATTTTTCAATGAAGGGTAAATTTTTCTTCAAGGGTAAGGTTTTCCATGTTAGGTGTTGTGCACATGTGTTGAACTTAATGGTGCAAGATGGATTGCATGAGATTAAAGAAGTTATTCAAAATATCCGTGAAAGTGTGAAGTATTTAAAAATGTCACCTCAAAGGCTTCACAAGTTCGCGGATATAGTGAAGCAATTGCAACTTCCAGTGTCTAAACGTTTAATTCTTGATGTCCCAACTCGTTGGAATTCTACTTATGCAATGCTAGAGTGTGCTTTGGGATTTAGACCAGTTTTTCCGATGTATCATGAGAGAGATAAATCATAAGAGTGGCTACCATCCGTGATGGATTGGGAGAAGGCTGAAACTGTGTGCAAGATTTTAGAAGTTTTTAATGAAGTCTCTAATGTGTTATCTGGAACATCTTATCCAACTTCAAATTTGTTTCTTCCCGAGCTTTGGAAAATTAAGCAAATCTTGAATGAAAAATTAGTGGAATTTGAAGGAACTCCTTTTTTGAAGGAAATGGTGCAGAAAATGAAAGATAAATTTGATAAGTATTGGGGGGATCGCAATTTGTTAATGTCTATTGGTGCAGTTTTGGATCCAAGATACAAAATGAAGTTGATTGAGTACTGCTTCCCAAAAGTTTAATCTTATCTTGAGTCTGAAAAGAACATCCAGCTTGTCATTTCGTCTTTGCATGAATTGTTTGGTGAATATGTTGCTTGTAGTGTTGCAAAGAGTAAAAATGCTAAGGTAGTAAATATTGTTGGGGCTTCTACTAGCGGTAACTTAAAAGGGAAGTCAAAAAATGTGTGTGAGTTTGAGATGTGGGCTCAAACTCAAGATGCAGTGGAGCCACCCAAATCTGAAATGGAAACATATCTACAAGAAAGTCTTTATATGCATGAATCAGAAGAGTATTTTAATGTGTTGGAATGGTGGAAAACAGCTACACTAAAGTTCAAAATACTACCAAGCATGGCTAGAGATATACTATCTATTCCTATTAGTAGTGTTGCTTCCGAATCTGCATTTAGCGCTGGAGGTAGAGTTCTTGACCAATTTCGAAGCTCTTTAAAGCCAGAGACAGTAGAAGCTTTGATTTGTATCGGGGATTGGATACATTCCAATTACAATATGAATAATTTAAAGGTAAAAAATACATCTTATTTCTCATTTCGCGAGTATTGATTGTCAATTAATATAATTATTTTATAATCATTGTTTGAATATTCTTTTGATAGGCTCAACCTGAAGAGGAGGCTATGCAGATGATGGATTATGATTAATCTCATTTCATTGAAAATTTAGAAATAAGGTAATTCCGTAATTATAATTTTGAATGTTACTTATTAACTTATACTTTATGAGGGAAATTCTCAATTTATACTCATTTTATGTTCCTTTCAATATGGCTGCATTTTGTAGATTTGGTAAAATCCAAGTGGAACATTCAAGTGGAGGTGGAGCATCATCAACCAAAGTTCAAACCATCAAGTTGAATTTAATGATTGTTTTGGCATAACTTTTGTTATAGTTATTTCTAGGATGAAACTTTAAAACTTTGTTGGTGCAAAATTGTTGTTTTGAGTTGTGTTTCCTTTTGATAATTTTTGTTTTGGATATTTTTATTGAAGGGATTTTTGTTATGATTGTGTGTTTAAATTTTGATGCATGTTGAATGGAAGTCTACTAATGTAAGAAATGAACATCTTAGATCCTTGACTGTCTAATGAATCAAACAACTCAACGATCTTTGGAGAACTTCTTTAAAGATTTACTAATTGCAATGACTATCAAACTTTTTGTTGTGCACTATAAATTTCTTCTTGAAATAAGTTATTATAGATAGTATCATTTGCAAAACAATGGCCAGTCCAGTCTGAGTCCGATTCGTATGAATAAGCATAATGGGCCGGACGCGGGCTTTTTGCTTTTATAACGAACCGAGCCCGGACTATAAAAATTTTGACCGATCTGGACCGAGCCGGACATAAGCCCGTCCGAAAAAAAGTTCGGTCCAAGCTTGAACATATGGTTGTCCGATCCCGTCCGGTCCGATTTACAGCCCTAAGTGAGGCTGAGGGGTGAAGATGACAAAGAGGATGGTCAGGGACTGGGGTGCGTTGACGAGGAGGTGATCGGGATGGGTTTTGGGAACGAAGAAGAGGAAGCGGTTAGCGACTGATAGGAGATTAGATTAGAAGGTGATTTAATTAGGGTTTGGGCTTAATTAGTATATATAGGGAATTAGGATGTGGGTTTGGGTTAGGGTTAACAGGTTAGGGTATGGGTCAAGAAAATGTGCTAACGGGTTTAAGTTTGGATTCTAAAAATAATAAATCAATTAATGGGTTTTAGGCTTCAAATAGAATAAATCAATAGTAATATAGTTGTACCCATTAACTAAATACTCAATACTAATAAATACAACATAATGTATTAGAATTCCGGTGTTCACAAAATAGACGGTTAATCAAATAAGAAAAGGAACAAGATTATAGAATTGAATAGGATTATTATGCATTAATCAAAATACCAATTAGTAATAAGATAAAATGAAGTATAATTTGGGTTTGAGTTTACATAATTAATCAATAAATAATTAAATAGTAATAAATAGTACTATGGATTGAAATTTCTGGATTTAAACAAATTAATCGGATATACAAATGAAAGCAATGAGGTTCAAGAAAATTAAAGAATTTATAGAAAAATTGAAATACACGAATACAGAGAAAAGAAAATGAGAAATCCGAAAAATCAAAAACTGAGGTTACAATAATTGCACTGGAGAAAGTGAGTATGCTTACTTTTCCTTTATATGCTATTGTTTATGTATTAAGTTGAAGATTTGATGCTTGCATGATAAGTCCTTTTGGTGTGATGAGTTAAGCCTAATTATGCTTATTATCCTTTAATTTTTTGTTTTACTTTTTGCTTGAAGACATGCAAAATCTTAAGTTTGGGGGTATTAGATGCGTTTAAGTTTTATATAAAAAAATTTTACTCTTTTTTGCATTAAAATTGTGAGTTCTCGTTAATTTCTTTAAAATTTATCTTATTTCTATTTTTTATTTATTTGTTCGATTTTGTAAGAATGAGATGGATAAGTACAAAATGATAGCGTTTTGGTAAAATCAAGGAAAAGTGCAATGATAAAGATTTCAAAAATTCAAATTGATTCTATGTGAATATTTCTGAAATATTCAAGCATGCAATTGCACTTGTTTACAAATTGGCCCTTTGAAGTATCAGTTGAAAATATTATTGTCGACGAGGGGGTGGAATAAAATTTGGTATTAAAAATTCAAAAGAATAAAAGAAGCAGCCTGAATTTAGAGTAGACTAGTAATTTTACACGTGCGAAGCACGTCTTTATAAATAAATATATATATATATATTAAAAAATCCCTACGATGTCTGGCATCGAACCAAAGACATTCTTTATATTAGTTATGCATGTGATGTAACCTCTATTGCTCATATTTGTATTTTTAATTATAATTAATAAAAATTCTTGGGTATTTATTTTTATTTCTGGTTGCATTTAATTCCTTTTCATTGTATGGTGTGTTATTCTTCTCTCTTTTGTGATTCATTCCCTGTTTGATTTAGCTTTTTGTTCTCATTTATTTGGCCCACAATTTGTTCTTGATCTTGTCCATTGTTTAAAATTATTTCATGGCCTAACTGTCTCTTATTGGATTCTTTTGACCCTATTGGATACTACCCAGTTCACCCAAACCCATATTGTCCCTATTTAAACCCCCTAATTGAACCCTAACCCTGATTATCAAGCCCTAATAATCCTATTCTCTCTCTCATCCTTCAGCCGTCTCTCTCTCTACCCCCGACCTTCCCCCTCTCACCTTTTCGCTGCCGTCGTTGACTTCCGACACCGGCGACCTCACCCCACCGACCTCTAGACCCCCCCATCTCCCTCCTCTCCTCTTCTCCCCTTCGCTGTAGTTGTAACCCAACCTCAGGCCGAGCTCCCGCTGCACCCCTGTCCCCGTTCGAGCAGCAACACAACACAATGCCCAGCGCTGCCACGTCGCCTGTCGCCGCCCCCTAGCATCGCCGCCGCTCTTGCTGGTGTTGCTGTTGCCGGATCTTACTGTTGTTGGCTGCTGTCTCCTTGTGTGTGTGCACGTACGTTGTGTGCACGCGCTTCAGGTGTTGGATCTCATTCTCGTCTCTTTTGTTCGTGTGTTCGTTGTTCGGGATCCGTTCCCATTATTCTATTCTTCGTTTTCGTCGTCTTCATAATCAGGCAAGTAGCTTGTATGTGTTTCTTTTTGTCATACATGTTAATACCGTAAGTAATCTAGTATGAAAATATTTGTACTCTCATGATGATCCGTAATTGTTAGTTTAACCGTTGACACCAGTTGCATGAAAACAATTAGATTAGTGGACAACTTGATTGTATGTTGTTGTGACAGACCATATGTTGTAGAAATTGCTACATGAATGCTTGTTGATTGTGCCATCTCATTATAGACCGTTTATTCACATGCCATGTTGAATTGAGTAACCCACATACACCATGCTTCGTATGATATCTAGATTGGACCGTTTGTGGTTAAATTGTTTGATAAAATGCATAAAAGAACTTGTGTTTTGCTGCTGCCCTATTTTGTACAGTAATTTCGACCATGTTAACATCAGTAAAATAAATAAGTTTGTGAACATGATTTGTAGCCTTCGTTTCCTAGTTTTCAGAACTTTCAACAGATCTAAATTTCGAGTTTTTATGCATGAGTTATTGTTGTTTTACTATAGACACATCGTAATTTTCAGATTCTGAACTATATGTATTCTGTATGAAATTTTATTTTAAAACTGATATTAAAAGTAGAATTTGAACTCTATATTTTGTTGAGTATGTTTAAATATGACTGGGAGCAATCCCTAATTTTTGTGGTACTAATTAATGACTTTTGTATCTCATCTTATGCTTTCCAAACCTATCGAAATATTTTCAAACTGCATGTTGTTCAGTAAAGAATTATGTTCTCAACCTGATTCTATTCGTTTTTTATGAAAACTTTGTGAATATAAACTGTAGCCTTCTTTTTCTATTTTATTACCCTTTTGACGGATCTGGATTTCGAATTATATTTTATGAATTATCTCTGTTTTGGTACTGCTGTGTTTGAACTTCCGGAATCGATATTTTGTTGCATTACTCTGTTTTTCCAATTTTGTTGACTATACTATCTATAATATAATTTCATGATATTTTATATTTTGAAACTAGAAATGTTAAACTATGATGATTTTAAACTCTTTTCCTACTTATAAACAAGGTTTTGCATTTTCTGGTTGAACACGATTTCTGTATTGAATACTGTTTTCGACCCTATTTTTGTGGCTGATATGTGACTTATATATATGTGCTGGAATCGAAAGAGAGTCTAGTTTCTAGATTTTCTGACGGATCTGGATTTACTATTTTGGCAATGGGAATCTCAGATTTGGTACAGTAGTGTCTTGCTGTCCAGAAGTGAAAAATGTCGTTGTTTTGACTATTATGAATTGTTTTTATCAACCGTTGCAATCACTATTTCATCTTAGACTATTTCCTGTTCTCGCCATGTATTTAGTCTTTTGTACTCGTTCACACCTGTTGATAATAATAAAAGAAATCAAGCTGGGGTTTTTAAGGGAAAAGATCGAGTAATGGACAATATAGAAATACATACTCAGAAGGGACTCGTTTTTCCCACTGTTTACTGTAGTACCTACTGTTTATCACTGTATTCATGAGGGCATGATCCATAACACCGTTACTGTTTGTTATTACTGTTACTGTTACTGTTTGTCTAAATATATTGCCCTATAGAAGTTCCACTACAAAATCTTAAAACGAAACTGTTTGATGTAGCAACCATGTGGTAAAATCTAGGACGCATGAAGTGCTACCTTGTTAGTAATGAACATTAGATATAAGAATAACTGTTTACACTGTCATATCCTGTTACGGTTACTGTGGACTTTACTGTTACTATTGATTACTGTTCCTGTTGACACTATTACTGTTGATCCTTACTGTTACGGTTATACTTTTACTGTTATTCCGCTGCTTACTGTCATCTGTAGACTGTTATATTTACTGCTTTCTCCATGTTAGTATTACCTGTTTAGTTAGTTTTTCCCTTATTTTTCTACTTGTATTGCTTGCGGCCCGGACTTGCATTTAACGGGCGATATGTTTTTCTATTTTCCCTATTTTCCTTGTAATTGCCATATGAGCAGGTTTGGCTGATCAATTGCCTACTGGAGTTGGTGAGAAAAAATTTTGGGCTGCACAATCGGAATAATTTGCTTAAATGTTTTGATGAACTATTTATATTTGTGACTGTATTGAAACTTGTATTTGGGCTTATTGTCCCAGGATTATTATTTTATTTCGGGTCTAGTATTTGTTGGAACATTTACTATTGATGCAATAAATACTGTTGAGTTTTGAATGTTTTTTGTTGGAGTATACTGTTATATTTACTGTTATGATGAGTCAAGTAGGTCCGTACAGCTTATGGATGGTGAAAACTATTCGTTGGGCTTAGTCGTGTACCATATTCTTTTGGGAAGCTGGACGTGTTTAGTGGTATCAGAGCCAGGTTTGGCTAATGTGTTAGTTTGACTAATACATTAGGCAGGCTTGACTCGATCAGATTTACTTGACTCCCGACAGGCCATGCATTGCACAAATAACTATTAAACAACTGCATCTTAATGCTAATTGTTTTGGATTTTGTGCAGACTATGACTCGTGGGAATGGTTCGTCTTCTCAAGAAGGCCATCCTGAGTTGGCAGCTGTAACTCAGGTGCTCCAGCAGATTGTTCAGATGCAACAGGAGCACAGCGAACTGGTTAAGGCCGCTCTGGAAGCTGCTAACCGGAATGCTGTTCTGACTCCCGTTGTACCTGCCCCTGTAGTTGTGCCCCCTCGTCTGGATACTGTTGCGGATTTCATGAGGTTGCACCCTAATAAGTTCGCTGGTACTGAGACACCACTTGAGGTTGAGCAGTGGCTGATACGGATGGAGAGTTTGCTACAGGCAGCTAGGGTCGCCGATGCCGATCGTTTGGATGTGGTATGCGTCCAGTTGGTAGATTTCGCCCACATCTAGTGGATGGCAGAATCCGAGAGGCTAGAGCGGCCTATTACTTGGGCCACTTTCGCTCAAAGCTTCTTGGAGAAATTCTTTCCGCGCATCACCCGGGTAAAGATGGAGCATCAATTTCTTGCCTTGAAGCAGGTTGGTTGGTTGGTTGTTTGGTTGATTTATAAGTGCCATGTTTTGAGATTTTGTTACATACTGTATATACAGTGTTGTAACACCAAGTATTTCTTGGAACAGGGCTCTAGATTTGTGGACGAGTACGCCACGGAGTTCACCAGGCTTAGCCGCTACGCTACCACCTTGGTGGCGAATAAGGAGGATCATGCTCGGAGGTTCCTTTTAGGTTTGTATCTCAGTGGGTTGTGCAGTACCCCGCTGTTGTTGCTGCCAGGCTTATTAGAGGTCCGATCAGGAGGCCATCTCCGATCCTTGCCGTCAGGACAGCTCCCTACCATCCTGCTCCTCCATGAAGGTATGTTGTTTGCGACTTTTTCCAGGCCCCTGGGCATTTGCGCAAGGATTGCTGGAAGGCCAACCATCGTTGTCTCGGCCGTGGTGTTGTTGACCACTTGGTTCGAGATTATCCTCAGAGGAGGCACGACCAAGCCGCAGTTGTGTCAGTCCGTAGTCAGGTCAGACCGCCTCTTCCCCCTTCAGCGTCAGATTATCGGTCAGAGGACCGCTGCTTCAGGGAGAGATCAGGCTTTCAACTTGACCGCAGAGGAAGCTCAGACTGCAGAGGAAGTCATTGCAGGTATTCTTTTGTGTTTCCTTTTGTTGTTCTGTTCCTTGTCCCTTTTTTTCTTTTATTTCTCTTGCATTTTTCTTTCATGTTGTCATTGCTGCATCATTTTTCATATTCCTTGTTTATTTTTCATCTGTTCATCTTTTTCCTTGTTTGGCTCTATCTTAGATGTTATTCTTGTTCATTCTGTTCCTGCTCGTGTTCTTTTATTCCGGGGCAACCCAATCCTTCGTCTCCTCCCGCTTTGTGGATCAGCATCAGTTGGTGTGTAGTGAGTTGCCGGTTGCTTGGCATATCACTACAGGTGGCGGTATTGTCGTTTGATCCTGGGAGTGCAAGCAGAGTCCCATGGTGATTGGGAGTAGGGGTGGACAGCTATTATCCGAACCGACCAATCCAACCCGAACCGACCGGTTTTAAACCGAACCAATTGGGGGTTTGGATTGGATCGGTTCTTGATCTTCAATAACCAATTGGATCGGTTCGGTTGTTGGATGAGGCTTTCAAATAACCGATGAAACCGAACCGACCATATCTCTATGCATAAGTTCATAAAAAATATAGTTCTCCTTTAATTTCATGAATGTACAAATAGTCATTTCTCATTTTTCTTGAGATACAAACAGTCTTTTTAAATTTATTTAATACAAACCGAACAGTTGTTCTACCTATGTTTTGGTCTCCATAATCCTATGTGTTATGTTGTTGAGAAATGCTTGATTTACAGTGTGACCCAACTTAATAGAATCATAAAGTTGATATAATATTTAGTAGTTACTTTAATCAAGTCAAGCAGAAATTATTTTCTAAATTTTTTTTATTGCACCTGAAATTCAATTAGCTATGGTTATTGATGTTTCTTTTATGATAATAAATTAAGATTACAGAAGTTTGCAAGTGAAAAAATAGTTTATCTCACTAATTTAAACGTCATCATCTCAATCAATTAGTGCAAAATTCATTAACAACTTGTGGTTTTATGAATCTTCATTTTAAATCCATTTCTGAATAACAAATAGCAGATTGTTTCTTAAGTTTGATTGAAGTTGATCTTTTAAATTTCAACAAAATTATGAATGATGTTGAAGGTGAAAAGTAGCACGCTAAACTGACCATCCAATCTAATCCAAACCGAGCTTAATCGGCTTGGATGGAAACCAATCCAATTAAGGTTCGGATTGGTTGCGGATGATAAAGTTGAAAAACTGATCTTCTTTGGATCGGTAGTGGATGGTCCATATTAGGTCGGATA
This sequence comes from Hemerocallis citrina, assembly GCA_017893485.1. Taxonomy (NCBI): domain Eukaryota; kingdom Viridiplantae; phylum Streptophyta; class Magnoliopsida; order Asparagales; family Asphodelaceae; genus Hemerocallis; species Hemerocallis citrina. The sequence continues at coordinate 130,189,805 of CM030359.1, forward strand.
CCGATCGATGCCCACCCCTAATTGGGAGTGTTGATTTAATAACAGATTTGATTGTGATTGGCAGTTAAGGGTTTGATGTGATTTTCGGCATGGATTGGCTGGGTGAGACCCACGCGATCATTGATTATCGAGCGAAGAAGGTTGTTTTCAGGATGCCAGGCCGTGAGGAGGTTGAGTTCTATGCTGGGGAGTTACCCCTTGGGCATGGTCAGGAAGTTTTTGTCGATGCTGGTTGTGTGATGGAGTTGCATTCAGGCTGTGAGGCTGCGCCTCTTATTGTGTGATATTTTCTGGATGTGTTTCCTGAGGAGTTGCCTGGGCTACCCCCTGATAGGGATGTTGAATTTGGTATTGATGTTCAGCCTAGTACTGCTCCGATATCGAAGAGTCCTTACCGGATGGCACCAGTTGAGCTAGCAAAGCTGAAGGTACAGGTTCAGGGTTTGCTGGATTTGGGTTTCATCAGGCCCAGTGTGTCCCCGTGGGGCGCTCCTGTCTTGTTTGTCAGTAAGAAGGACGGGAGTCGTTGTCTGTGCGTGGATTACCATGAGAGTGTTACAGTGAAAAATCGGTATCCGCTACCCAGGATTGATGATTTGTTTGATCAGTTGGGTGGAGCTGTTGTCTTTTTGAAGTTGGACCTTCGCTCTAGTTATCATCAAATAAAGGTGAAGGCAGCTGATGTACAGAAGACTGCGTGTAGGACCAGATACGGGCACTATGAGTTTCTTGTGATGCCTTTCGGAGTCTCGAATGCGCCAGAAGTGTTCATGAGTGTGATGAACATGGTTTTCTCTTCATTTTTGGACAGATTTGTCATGGTCTTCATAGACGACATTCTGGTGTATTCTCGGAATCGGAAGGATCATGCTGATCATCTGAGTGTGGTTCTGCAGACCTTGAACGAGAATCAGATCTATGGGAAACTCAGCAAGTATGAGTTTTGGTTTGATCGAGTTACCTTTTTGGGGCACATTATCTCAGGCGATGGTATTTCTGTTGATCCATACAAGATTTTTGTGGTCAAGAATTGGTATGTTCCTAAGTCAGTTTCGGAAGTGAGAAGTTTCCTTAGTTTGGCCGGGTATTATCGAAAGTTCGTCCAAGACTTTTCGAAGATAGCTGGTTCGTTGACTAAGCTGATTGGGAAAGATCAGAAGTTTGTTTGGGATGAAGCTTGTGGTGAAGCTTTTGCTGAGTTGAAGAGCCGGTTGACGTCAGCGCTTGTGTTGACTACTCCGGATGGTACGGGTGGTTTTGTCGTTCACTGTGATGCTTCTGGCAAGGGCCTAGGTGCAGTGTTGATGCAGAAGAGTCGAGTTGTTGTTTATGCATCCAGACAGTTAAGGCCGCACGAGAAGAATTATCCTACCAATGATTTGGAACTAGCTGTCGTGATTTTTGCTTTAAAGTTATGGAGGCATTATCTACTTGGAGACCGAGTGGAGATCTTTACTGACCACAAAAGTCTCAAGTATGTGTTCACTCAGAAGAAGCTGAACATGAGGCAGAGGCGATGGTTGGAGTTGATGGCTGACTATGATATCAGTTCCAATACCATCTTGGTAGAGTGAACTTGGTGCCAGATGCTTTGAGTAGGAGACCAGTCGCCATGTTCCTAACTCAGCAGAGAGAGCTTGTTGAGCAGATGAAGATGTTAGATTTGGATGTGATCTTGCCAGGTTCTGTTCAGAGTTGCACGATGCTTCAGTTACAGTCGTCTCTTTTTGAGTAGATTAAAGAGGCTCAGGCAGGTAATGAGAAATTGCAAGGGTTCAGAGCCGAAGTTGAAGCGGGTACGAGGACCGATTGGGTTGTTCACTCAGATGGATCTCTTCGTTTTGGGTCCAGGCTGTGTGTTCCAAAAGGTGAGGTTCGTCAGAAGTTGCTTGAGGAAGCCCACCAATCGTCGTACTCTATTCATCCTGGTGGTACGAAAATGTACAGGGACTTGAAACTTCATTTTTGGTGGCATGGTATGAAGAGGGCCATGGTGAGATTTGTGTCGCAGTGCTTGATCTACCAGCAGGTGAAGGCAGAACATCAGAGGACCGCCGAAACTTCTTCAGCCTCTTCCCATTCCGGAGTGGAAGTAGGAGCATACCACCATGGATTTTGTGACCGTTTTGCCGAGGAGTCCTATGGGTCACAATGCCATTTGGGTGATTGTGGACAAGTTGACCAAGAGCGCGCACTTCGTTCCCTTCAGAGTTGGATAGTCTACCGAGAGCTTAGCTGAGAAGTACATACAAGAGATTGTCAGACTTCGTGGGATTCCAGTCAGTATTGTATCCGACAGGGATATGAGGTTCAGGTCGCAATTTTGGGAGAATCTTCAGAGTAGTCTGGGAAGTAAGTTGATGTACAGTACAACTTTTCACTCTCAGACAGATGGACAATCAGAGAGGACCATCCAGACTCTAGAGGACATGTTGAGGTCCTGTGTACTGCAATTTGAAGGTTCTTGGGAGGACCACTTGCATCTCTTAGAGTTCTCGTATAACAACAGCTTTCAGGTTAGTCTTAAAGCTGCTCCTTTCGAGGCACTCTATGGTCGCAAGTGTCGATCGCTAGTGTGCTGGGATGACATTGGCGAGAGGAAATTGTTGGGCCCGAAGTTGATCACCAACACGGTGGATGCTGTGAGTCAGATCAGGAAGCATCTTCAAGCCGCGCAAGACAGACAGAAGCAATGGGCTAATGTTAATCATAGAGCCTTGGAGTTTAAGGTGGGAGTCCATGTTTTTCTTAAGGTATTTCCGTGGCGAGGTGTCATTTGTTTCGGTGGCGGAGGCAAGTTGAGCCCCAGGTTCATCGGACCATTTGACATCGTGGAACGAGTAAGCAAGGTGACCTATTGTCTTGCATTGCCCCCGGCTTTATCTGGAGTGCACGACGTCTTCCATGTCTCGCAACTGAGAAAGTATATCCGTGATGAGAGCCACGTGATTGACTACTCGGAGTTATCTGTGAGGCCAAATTTGTCTTGTGAAATTCCGCCAGTTGCTATTGTGGATCGGCGGGAGAAGGTTTTGAAGAACAAGGAGATCAAGCTTGTTCGTGTTTCCTGGAATCCTCACTTACCGGTGAGTCGACTTGGGAGCTGGAGGAGGATATAAAGCGGAGGTTTCCTCATTTGTTTGTATAGCCCTTGTTTTGCTGTTTTTTCTTTTGATATTGTATTTTTTCCTTTTTCTTTTGGGGTTACCCTATGTACTTCTTGTTGAATTTCGAGAACGAAATTCTTCTTGTTATGTGGGTAGGACTTGTAACCCCTATTGCTCATATTTGTATTTTAATTATAATTAATAAAAATTCTTGAATATTTATTTTTATTTCTGGTTGCATTTAATTTCTTTTCATTGTATGGTGTGTTATTCTTCTCTCTCTTGTGATTCATTCTCTGTTTGATTCAGTTTTTTGTTCTCATTTATTTGGCCTACAATTTGTTCTTGATCTTGTCCATTGTTTAAACCTATTTCATGACCTAATTGTCTCTTATTGGATTCTTTTGACCCTATTAGATACTACCCAGTTCACCCAAACCCATATTGTCCCAATTTAAACCCCTTAATTGAACCCTAACCTAATTATCAAACCCTAATAATCATATTCTCTCTCTCATCCTTCAGCCGTCTCTCTCTCTCTCTCTACCCTCGACCTTCCCCCTTCACCTCTTCGCTGCCATCGTTGACTTCCGACGCTGGCGACCTCACCCCACCAACCTCCAGACCCCCCATCTCCCTCCTCTCCTCTTCTCCCCTTCGTTGTAGTCACGACCCAACCACAGGCCGAGCTCCCGCTGCACCCCTGTCCCCGCTCGAGCTGCAGCACAACGCGATGCCCAATGCCGCCGTCGCTCTTGCTAGTGTTGCTGCTGCCAGATATTGCTGTTGTTGGCTGCTGTCTCCTTGTGTGTGTGCACGTACGTCGTGTGCACGTGCTTCAGGTGTTGGATCTTGTTCTCGTCTCTTTTGTTCGTGTGTTCGTTGTTCGGGATCCGTTCCCATTGTTCTATTCTTCTTATGCATCTCTTTTGTTGAGTATGTTTAGATATGACTGAGAGCAATCCCTAATTTTTGTGGAATTAATTAATGACTTTTGTATCTCATCTTATGCATTCCAAACCTATCGAAATATTTCCAAACTGCATGTTGTTCAATAAAGATTATGTTCTCAACCTGATTCTGTTCGTTTTTTATGAAAACTTTGTGAATATAAATTGTAGACTTATTTGTCTATTTTACTACCGTTTTGACGGATTTGGATTTCGAATTATATTTTATGAGTTATCTCTGTTTTGGTACTGCTGTGTCTGAACTTTCAGAATCGAGATTTTGTTGCATTACTCTGTTTTTCCAATTTTGTTGACTACACTATCTGTAATATAATTTCATTATATTTTATATTTTGGAACTAGATATGTTAGGGAATCTTTCAAATTCTTCTCAGATTTAATTATGATGATTTTAAACTCTTTTCATGCTTATAAACAAGGTTCTGCATTTTCCGGCTGAACACGATTTCTGTATTAAATGTTGTTTTCGACCATATTTCTGTGGCTAGTATGTGACTTATATATATGTGATGAAATCGATAGAGAATCTAGTTTCTAGATTTTCTGACGGATTTGGATTTTCTATTCTGTAGCAATGGAAATTTCAGATTTAGTACAGTAGTGTCTTGTTATCCAGAACTAAAAAATGTCGTTGTTTTGACTATTATGAGTTGTTTTTATCAACCGTTGCAATCACTATTTTATCTTAGACTTATTTATTGTTCTCTCCATGTCTTTAGCCTGTTGTATTCATTCACACTTGTTGATAATTATAAAAGAAATCAAACCGGGGTTTTTAAGGAAAAAGATCGAGTAGTGGACAATATAGAAAAACATATTCAGAAGGGACTCGTTTACCCACTGTTTACTGTGGTACCTACTGTTTATCTCTGTATGCAAGAGAGCATGATCCATGATACCGTTACTGTTTGTTATTACTGTTACTATTACCGTTTGTTTGAATATATTACCCTATAGAAATTCCAATACAAAATCTTAAAACGAAATTGTTTGATGTAGCAACCATGTGGTAAAATCTGGGACGCATGAAGTACTACCTAGTTAGTAATGAACATTAGACATAAGAATAACTATTTACATTGTCATATCCCATTACGGTTACTGTGGACTTTACCGTTATTGTTGATCACTGTTACTGTTAACACACTGTTACTGTTGATCCTTACTGTTACGGTTATACTTTTACTGTTATTCCGCTGCTTACTGTCATCTGTAGACTGTTATATTTACTGGTTTCTCCATGTTAGTATTACCTGTTTAGTTAGTTTTTTCCCCATTTTCCTACTTGTATTGCTTGTGGCCCGGACTTACATCTAACGGGCGATATGTTTTCCTGTTTTCACTATTTTCCTTGTAATTGCCATATGAGCAGGTTTTGTTGATCAATTTCCTAATGGAGTTGGTGAGCAAAAGTTTTGAGCTGCATAATTGGAATAATTTGCTTAAATATTTTGAGGAACTATTTATATTTATGACTGTATTGAGACTTGTATTTGGGCTTATTGTCCTAGGATTATTGTTTTATTTCGGATTTAGTATTTGTTGGAACATTTATTATTGATGCAATAAATACTGTTGAGTTATGACTGTTTTTGCATGCCTGGTTGGAGTATACTGCATTTACTGTTATGATGAGTCAAGTAGGTCCGTACAACTTATGGATGGTGAAAACTATCCGCTGTGCTTAGTCGCGTACCGTATTTCGTATTATTTGATGAAGCGAGGCGTGACTTGTGCATTGCACGTGTTTGTTGCGTTACAATGCACGTATTTATTTGATTACAAATGTAGTTTGTTTGGTGACAAACTTTTCCATTAAAATAGTTGGATTTAACATATGATTAGTTAATTAATTAGTTTAAAATTTAATAAATTAATTTTAATTTATAATGGAGGCTCTGTTTTGGGAGTTTGGTAGGTGGCGACTGAATCCAAGAAGAAAAAACGAAAAAGAAAAATGGAGAGAAACAGGAGAGAGAAAGAAGGGCACAGATTTCGAGGTTAGGAAAGAAGAAAAAGAGTGACAACTTCAAAACTTCGGCTTCCATCAACAATTAGTTTTTTCTTCTCTCTTCTAATTTTTATTTTTTATTATGCAATCCAAAAATATTTTTGTTAGTTGCAAAATTATCATGAACTAAATTTATTTTTCTAGGGCTTCGATGTAGCCTAGTTTTGAGAACACAATTTGAACTTCATGTTATTTTATTTTTTCTAATTTTCCATGGTTGTGTGTTTAACTTTTGTTTTTTATGCTTACAATTATTTGACCAACTATTGTTTGATTTATTGAATCATGAAGAAACCGAGAGGTAATATATGATTTAGACTTGTAGAATTAAAGTACATTGATTGAGCAAAATTAGAGATGATATGCCGCAATTAATGTGATTATAAAGAAATCCCTAAAACTTAATGAGTCTTCAATTAATTAAATTTGCATAGAGATCTGCCGAATTGTTAATTGAGGATATTTTTGGTGTTGTTCGAGAGAAAACATTGAATAATTAGGAGATTTTGGTCTACAATTTGGAAAAGTAAAATTTCTAGCTACATGGAATTATGAATTGTGTATGATTAATTAGGTTAAATCAAAAGCCCTAAAACTAGTTTTGTTATTAACAAACAACAAAATTTCAGTTTTAGTTCTTTTTAATTAGTTTAGTTCTTTCATATAGTTTAATTTAGTTTAGTTGCTATTTTTATCATATTTTCGATTTTCCAAATAGTAGTTAATATAGTGAATTTTGGTACTCAATAAAATAATTAGTCTGTTTGGGTTCGACACTTTTTTCTTTTAAAACTATACTGTACTACTTGTTTCAATTTTGTACATTTGCAAATTATCCCATCAGTTACACAACTAAGAGCTCTATTCGTAATTGTGACCTCAGTAGGGAACTAAACTTCTTACTCTATGTAAGATTTGCAAAATAATTAGCCAACTAAGGTCTCTATTCCGAATAACGACGTTAGTTTGATTTTTTTTTTTCTTCTTTAGAGAGAACTAGCTCTCTGGAATTCGCTAAGTATCTCAATACAGTTCAAATAAAGTTGCAATTCCGGTCGGCAACCTCACATATACTATAGTGGCTAATGGAATAACCACAATAAACAAAAATTTCAAAATAAGTTAAACCAGCGAACGCTACTTCCACCAGCGATCTCTTTAAGGAAGATGCCGCTAAGAGAAATAGCGGCCGCTCCGCTGCTGACGTGATAGCGGCAATGCTACTAGTTTTGGAACTGACTCAAAATGACAAATAGTTTCAAAAAGTAGCCTAGTGCGGAAGAAAAACTCAAATCTTACATTCTCTCCAAATTAGAGTTTCCGCTTTTTCAGAAATCCCCATTCTCAATCAAAAATCCTAGCCTGCAAATCTCTAGTAGTAATAACCTGAGTCTCCTCTTCAATAATTGGAATACCAAGGATCCGTTCTCATCATAAAGGTGCAACCTTTGCTGGAGTGCAAATGAACTTGGGTCTTCTGAACTCTGCAGCACGAATTTTGAGGTAAAGATTAGGGCTAAGGGTGTGGTTCGTTTCTTGCAAGTTGGTTCTAGGGTTTCTGGTTGTTTACTTGTTTTTTATTGATAATTTTGATAGCAGTCAGTTGACTTTTGATGGATAAAGAAATTTGATTGATTTTTCTGGAAAAAAAGAAACAAAATTTGTGGAGATAGTATAGTAACTTTAGTAGATCAGAAATGGTAGTAGGGATCCTTGTCAAAAAGTTTGTGTGCCGTAACTAGTTGTAGATTTTGTCGATTAACATCTATACAAATGAAAGTTTTAGAAGAGTTGTATATGTACATCCAATGGAAGCTTTTGTGTCCAATATCACTGCAGTTTCGATAGGAATTAATGTGTTTTCTGATCAGCTTAGTTGCTACTTAATTTTATGGAATTTATGTTTGTGATCACTCATATACAGTTCTCTTTGTTATGTTAGATTAGGGAATGTTATAACGAATGTTACTGGAAATTCAGTAAGATTAGGTCTTTATTTTAAGTGGAGGTAGAGGTTAATAACTTCTTCCTGTACTCGAAAAGTTAACTAAATTCCACTTTTGGGGGTGTTTGGGAAGCCAAGTAAAGGTAACTTAACTCCATTACTTTAAAGTGAAAGAGAGCAAAGTTTGTTCAAGTTTAGATAAATTAGGTTTGCGTTGAGGTTTAACTACAGCTTTGGCCTTAGAGAAGTTGAGGTAATTATAGTTATCTCAACTCCAAAAGGCCCCCCAAATAGTGCAATCTTAAGAAGACAAGGTTTGAGAGATAAGTCTACAAAACTCCCGTTGTCCTAACTTACATAAGCTTAAGGATTTTGCTACTGTGGTAGTTAGAGCCTAGTAGTGCATTTCATCCCTCAATATCTGGTGAGATGAGAACCTTGGTCATAAGAGAATGCCCAGTTTTATTGGTAGTGAATTGAGACCTGTATTATTTGTAAAAAATGCTCAACATGCAAAATATGCTTAGTAGGCCAATTTGAAATGTCATGTTTTAATTAATCATGGGCAATACAACAGGAGGAGCCTGTATGTATATCAAAGCTAACTTCCCAACATTAACGTACTCAGAATAGTTGCAACTGATTTAGATTACAAATCATGGTTTATTTTAAATCAAGATATTTCTGTATTCTCAATTACTTGTAATTGCATAGAATTTTTGAAATTTTACACAATCATTTTTCTTTTTGGTTGATGCCAGACTCTGCTTGTATGTTGAACTGATAATTCTTCTTCTGATACTTGATCGAATGGGAAGAAGATTATTTACTTATATCGTAATCAGTGAATAGATTTATAGTTCAGACTTATAGTTCAGACTTCAGGGAGGTGGTGTGAGCCTATGGGTGCTTCCCTCTCCAATCTAACGGAGGTGGGAACCACCGAATCTTCTGGTCCCGGTCTTGGTGACATTCCAGAGAACTGTGTTGCTTGTGTTTTCATGTACCTAACACCTCCTGAGATCTGCAATCTTGCTCGACTCAACCGTGCCTTTCGTGGTGCCGCCTCCTCCGACTCTGTATGGGACACAAAACTTCCACCCAATTACCACTACCTTCTCTCCCTACTCTCCCCAGAAAGTTATAACAGCCTTTCTAAGAAGAAAGATATCTTTGCCTTCCTCGCTCGCACTCTTCCCTTCGACGATGGCACCAAGGAAGTCTGGCTCGACCGAGTAACTGGTGGAGTTTGCATATCAATCTCAGCTAAAGCTATGTCCATTACAGGGATTGAAGATCGTAGGTACTGGAGTTGGATTCCTACTGAAGAGTCAAGGTTCCATGTTGTCGCTTATTTACAGCAAATATGGTGGTTTGAGGTTGATGGGTTGATTAAGTTCTCCTTCCCTAAGGGGGTGTACAGCCTGTTGTTTAGGTTACAACTTGGAAGATCTTTCAAGAGATTGGGACGGAGGCTTTGCAGTTATGAACACACACATGGATGGAGTATAAAGCCTGTACGCTTTGAGATTTCGACTTCGGATGGTCAGCAAGTTACTCGTGAATTATGTCTGGATGAGTCTGAGAATGATGATGCAAATGGAAGCAACAAACGTGGCAGTTGGATAGAGTATCATATTGGTGACTTTTTTGTGACTAACTTGGACGTGGTGGAGGTGAGGTTCTCAATGAAGCAAATTGACTGTACGCATTCTAAAGGGGGGCTATGTGTCGATTCTATGTCGATTATACCCAGTGAACTAAGAAGAAGAAGAGGGAACTTTGGAGACTAACTACTTTAAGTGGCATATGAAAGAAGAAATCGTCCATTTGAAAGCTGGTATTTGCTCTCCTTATTCAAGTGGTCTCATATTTTCCTTTGTCATTTTCTGTGCATATACGTACTTTCTATGTAATCCTAGGTTTAGTGACTTAAGCTGTATGTTTTGTTTCTGCTTATTTTACCAGTACATCACATAGTTTTATGAGTGGAAATGTATTACCTGTCAAAATCCTGGCCAGGAACTTTACGGTTTTATGTAAACTCTCACAGATGCTCATTAATTTGAATTTTCATATGGTCAACCTACTATTTTAGACTTGGTTTTGTATGAAGTTATGAATTATGATGACTCAGCATGTGATAATATTAAAGCATTTTTTCATATATGCATGAATATATCATTACAATGTGTTTGTGGTTACCAAATCTTTATTCCATAGCCTTTGGTTGTTCTCGTCTTATTCATCTTTGTGTATTTTGAAGTTGGCAGACAGATATTGGTGTTAGAATTCCCCTTGATCCTTCCCTAAATATGAATTGTATATTGAAGCTTTTGATTATGAATAATTTGAAGGAAATATACTGAGTTTTTTTTGCTACCTTTTTTTTGGATTGCAACTTGTTAGTTGTTGCATGCCATGTTTTCCTTGTTTCATAAATAGGAGAACACCAAGCGGAGTGGGTAGGTTCTGACCCGCAACACCAAAAGTTAAACCAGGGAAATTCTAATATCCTTTGTCTAGGCTGCAAAATTCCTCAACTTCTCTATTCTCCATTCTGGCAGCTTCTGCCTGTTGCTGACACAGTGTAATATGCTATGTGATATGGCTAAAAATAGGGTTAAATCGGGATCGTCCAAATCGGGCACGAATCTCAAAGCTTAGGGGTAAAATGGTAATTTCACCTACTAACGGGTCTGAAATTGGTACTGGATCTCCTTCCCAAAGATCCAATAACCCACGAACGGATCCACCTCAACCGGGTACGGGTTTTTACCCGCTGCAAACTCGGTCCAGCAGGGTAGAATTAGGGTTTCTGATTAAGATTAATCAACGGCCCTGATTCACATCTATCCTTTCACTGGGGATTAGGGATTACATTCCTTATCTGAACACAGGGATCACATTCCTAATCTAATCCCAACGGCGACTATAAATACCCTCCATCCATCACCATTAAGAGGTAATCAATCTTTTGCCAATTTACGCTTTTTTCATAATCTTCCTGATTACTGACTTGAGCGTCAGAGGGTGCGTCGCCGGGATCAACCCCGGTGTTTCGCACTTCTTGCAGGTGAACGGCGGGAGTCAGCAGTCAAACTCCAGCGGAACAGGTTCAGGTTTGCTATTCAAGTTTTCCAAGAATTCATAAATACTATCTGTTTGCCCCCACCACCAGATTTAGCGGTAACAGATTGGCGCCGTCTGTGGTAAACAAACGAATAGCAGCCTCTCCTCTTCCCGTTGGTCAGATCTTCTCCAGCTATGCCTCCTAGGAAAGTAAGATCCAGAGGGTCCAATCGTGGACCCAACCCCGTCGATCAGCAACAGGAAGTCCCCATCCAACCCGCCCAGCAGCAGGAGCAACTTCCTCCTCAAGCAGAGGACCCTCTCCAACAGGACCAGCCTCCTCTTCAGAATCAGCAACCTCCTAAGGGTTCCCCCGGTCCTCAAAATGCCGGTGCAGGGGTCTCGCGTCTCGACCCACAGAAGCAACCTCTCCATCAGGACCACGTCTCAATACACAATGCATCTACGGATTCTATGGCCTCCCACAATCTCCGAGCTTCCGACCTTCGCAATACCATCCTCAATCGGCAGAAGGATGAGGATCTTTGCCGCCGTCTGGATGAGAAGCGGGCCCGAGAGGGAGCTTCCCGCCAACAACATCCAGATGAGCGATCTCCTCACCGCCGAGACTACAGAAGGTCTCCCACCCGAAGAGGGCGGAGAGAGTCCCCCGAGCATCACAGGAGAAGTCCCCATTCCCCAGCCGGTCGACAGCATCCGAGGAACGATGAGGCACCCATCACTCGTGCCGAGTTCCAGCAATTCCAAGCAACCATCCTACAAGCTCTCAATTTCCGACCCAACAACACCAATGCTCCAAGGATTCCCACTCCTCCTCCGGTCCGAAGTTCTCGCCGCTCCAGGAGCTACCGTCGTCGTAGCCCCCGCTCTCCCTCGTATGAAGATAAGTCTAGAGGCTCGGTTGATTACCGTCGAAGAGATGACGCTGTCTACCACCGTCTCCACGAAATGGAGAGGCGCTTGGGTCAGTTAGACAGAGAAGAAGAGCTTAGAGGAAGGACCCTTCGCCCGAGTCGACCTCCTTTTTCCCGAACCATAATGGAGGCACCCGTACCAATTGGCTTTAAACCTCCTCAATTCGAGACTTATTCCGGGGAGTCTGACCCCGTCGATCACATCGAAAGCTTTAAGATCCTCATGCTCATCCATCAAGCTTCTGATGCTCTGCTGTGCAAGACCTTCCCCGCTACTCTCAAGGATTCGGCTTGAGAATGGTACTCTCGCCTTGCCCCATCCTCAATATTCTCCTTCGAGCAATTTGAGACCCTCTTCGTCACCCACTTCGTGAGTAGCCGCCGAACTGAGAAGACCAGCATTTTGCTACTCTATCTCAACCAGAAGAAAGGTGAGAAGCTGAGAGACTTGTGAAAAGGTTCACAGCGGAAACCAGGTCCATAGCATCCCTCGACCAGTCGGTTACTGCAGCAACATTCCAATTCAATGTCCTCAACTCCAGCCTCCGCTCCTCCCTCGCCAAGAAGCTCCTGCAGAACTCTCTGACCTCCTCCGGAGCGAAAAGTATATTCGGGCCGAGGAAGCTGAGCACCGCCCCAACTTGGAGGGGCCTTCCTCCGGGTCCAAGAGAAAGGGAACAGAAGAGGAAGGGGCCAAGAAGCTCCAGAAGGATAATGGCGGGCAGCGCCGACCTCCCCACAGATTTGAAAAGTTTACTCCTCTTAATGCCAACATCTCCACAATTCTCATGGAAGTTGAAAGGAAGGGGTGATACCTCCTGCGCCAAAAATGAACACCCCCGGCAAGAAGAGGGATAAAGAGAAGTGGTGCCACTATCACCGGGACCATGGCCACGATACCAATGATTGTCAGGGCCCTGAAAAATGAGATAGAAGCCCTCATCTAGAGGGGTCAGCTAACCAAGTTCGTGAGAAAGGACCGATCCGATCTTTCTCCCCCGCCTCGGGGGGCTAACAAGCGTCCTGAACGCGATGAAACGCCCGAATTCGAAGAGGAGCGTGTCCTGCACCTCATTCATGGGGGCCCAATGGGGGGCTCCTCCAACTCCTCTCGAAAGGCGTTTATTAAGGAAGTTAATTCGGTCCGCGCCACACCTCCTCCTAAAGGCCTTGGAGTGCCCGTCACATTCTCAGATGAAGACCTTGAGGGTGTCCGAACCCCCCATTGTGACGCACTCGTCATCAACCTCCATATGGCGAACTTTAAAGTGGAAAGGATCCTAGTGGACAATGGCAGCTCCGTTAACATCCTCTTCCTCGCCGCTTTCAAAGGCCTCAAACTATCGCAGGACAGACTTAAGCCCGCCGGCTACACACTCCATGGGTTCACGGGAGTGCCAGTGACTATTGAAGGGGTTATCACCCTCGACGTAACCGCTGGTAAAACTTCTATTACCCGAACGGAGTCGATGGACTTCATGGTCGTGGATGTCCCTGCAGCTTACAATGTCATTTTGGGTCGGCCCGGCTTAGCCGCTCTCGAAGCCATCCCCTCCGCTTATCACCTCAAGATGAAATTCCCCACCCGGGCAGGAGTAGGGGAAGTAAAAGGCAATCAGGAAACGGCCCGCAGATGCTACATGACCTCTACTATGGGTCCAATCCTCTCCCTCGAAACACTCAAAATCCCCCAAGATGTCCGACCAACGTCCGAGCCGGTGGATGAGTTGGAGGAAGTGCTCTTCTCTGAGCAGGATCCGAGCCGAAAGTTCTTTGTTAGCAAGACCCTCCCATCTGCCCTATGCTCCGACATAGTCCAGTGCATCCGTAGGAACCGCGACCTCTTTGCTTGGTCGGCCGCAGACATGCCCGGAATTTTCGAAGAGCTTTTAGTCCACCACCTCAGCGTCGCTCCGGGGTCCAAACCGGTCCAAAAGAAGAGGCGCAAGTTCGCTCCCGAACGCCAGCAAGCTATAAAAGAGGTGGACAAACTCTTGAAGGCTCGGTTCATACAAGAGGTCAATTATCCCGAATGGCTCTCGAATGTAGTGATGGTGAAGAAGTCCAATGGGACCTGGAGGATTTGTATCGACTTTACCGACCTCAACAAGGCATGCCCCAAAGATCCGTTCCCACTTCCAAGTATCGATAATTTGATTGACGCCACTTCGGGCCATGAACTCCTCAGCTTCATGGACGCCTTCTCAGGCTACAATCAGATTCGTATGTTTTCCCCGGATATCCCGAAGACCTCCTTTGTAACCGATCAGGGCCTTTACTGCTACAGGGTAATGCCCTTCGGTTTGAAGAATGCAGGTGCCACTTATCAACGCCTCGTCAACAAGATTTTTCAAGCACAAATCGGCCAAAATATGGAGGTGTATGTTGATGATATGCTTGTGAAGAGCATCCACGGGGCCGATCATGTGGCCGATCTGCAGGAGGCGTTCGATGTACTCAGAAAGCACGATATGAGGCTCAATCCGAACAAGTGTGCGTTCGGAGTCGCGTCGGGGAAATTCCTAGGCTTCATGGTCAGCCAAAGAGGAATCGAGGCCAATCCCGAGAAGATCAAAGCCATATTGGACATGGCTCCCCCGAAGAATGTTAAAGAGGTTCAGAAGCTAACGGGTCGCCTGGCAGCCATAGAGCGCTTCCTTTCCAAGTCAGGGGAGAAGTGTCTTCCCTTCTTCAAGGCTCTCAGGGGGGCTAAAGGCTTCGAGTGGGGTCAGCAGCAACAAGACTCATTCGATCAGCTGAAGGCTTACCTAGTCAACCCTCCTCTCCTCAGCAAACCTGTTTCCGGGGAAACCCTCTACCTCTACTTAGCAGCCTCCGAGCAGACCCTCAGCGCCGTCCTCGTGAGGGAAGAAGATAGGACTCAAAAGCCCATTTATTACGTGAGCAAGGTACTTCGGGATGCCGAGCTCCGCTACACGAGGATAGAGAAGATGGCATACGCCTTAGTCATGGCCGCAAGAAAGCTTCGCCCATATTTCCAATCCCATTCGGTGGTGGTTCTTACCGACCAACCGCCGAAGCAAGTTCTCCACAAACCAAAGACCTCCGGTCGCCTCATGAAGTGGTCTATCGAGCTGAGCCAGCATGATATAACGTATCAGCCTCGGACCTCGATCAAGACTCAGGCCTTAGCTGAATTCATAGTTGAAAGTACCATCCCCGAGGTCAGCAAAGCAATGAAGGGACCGCTTGTCTGGTCGGTTTATGTAGATGGATCCTCTTGTAACGAGGAAAGCGGAGTCGGGGTCATTCTGGCCGGCCCTAGATGATTTCATCCTCCAATACTCCCTCCGGATCAACTTCAAGGCCTCTAACAACGAAGCAGAATATGAAGCACTCATAGCCGGCCTCAGAATGGCTCGCAATGCAGGGGCGCAGCGCCTCCGGATCTTTAGCGACTCTCGGCTGGTCGTAAATCAGGTCCTAGGTGAGTACGAGGCACGAGATGACCGAATGGCTAAGTACCTAGCCAAGGTCAGGAATCTCATGGCCCTATTTGAAGAAGCTCTCATCCAGCGAATCCCCCAAGAAGAGAATTCCCAAGCCGATGCCCTCTCCAAGCTAGCCTCCTCCTCCTTCCAAGGTCTAGAGCAGACCGTCTTGATCGAGGTGCTCCTGAAGCCAAGTATAGAGGATGAAACTTCCGACTCGATGGAGTCGCTACCTGTCCTGCTTCAAGATAACTGGATGAATCCCCTGGTAGAATTCCTAAGGGATGGGCTCCTCCCCGAAGACCCTAAAGAAGCTCGCCGAGTGAGAACCCGAGCAGAGCGATACACACTTATCGAGGGCATCCTATACAAGTGCTCCTTCACACAAGTAGACGGCAGGCCTTATTTGAGATGCCTCTCCCCGGAACAAGCCGATTACGTCCTGCAAGAGCTCCACGAAGGCATCGGCGGGGCACATTCAGGGTCCAGATCCCTAGCCCGGAAAGTGTTGAATTATGGATATTTCTGGCCCACTCTCCTTCAAGACGCCGAACTACACGTTCGGCAATGCAACTCTTGTCAGAAATACTCCAACGTCCGTCGCCTCCCACAAGCTCCACTCACCTCCCTATCAAGTCCTATCCCTTTCGCACTGTGGGGGATGGATTTACTAGGGCCATTCCCACCAGCTCCGGGCCAGCTCAAATTCTTAGTCGTGGCAATCGACTACTTCTCGAAGTGGATAGAGGCCGAGCCCTTGGCCACAATCACCGAGAACAAAGTACTTCAGTTCTTCTGGAAGAACGTTATCTGCCGATTCAGTGTCCTTCGAGTTCTCATAACAGACAACGGAACCCAGTTTACCGGGGCTGCCTTCCGAGCTCTATGTGAAGACCTCGCTATCCAACAACGTTTCTCCTCCGTCTCCCATCCACAGTCGAATGGTCAAGTGGAGAATGCTAACCGATAGATCCTCTCCGGTATTAAGAAGAGGCTGAATAAGTGCTCTAAAGGCTTATGGGTCGATTAGCTCCCTAACGTGCTGTGAAACTACCGCACCACGAAATGGACCCCTACGGGAGAGTCGCCATTCAACCTCACGTATGGGTCCGAGGCTGTGATCCCATTGGAAGTTAGCATACCTTCTCCCCGCCTTCTTGCCTACGAAGAAGAACAGAATGTCAGAGAACTTCGGGCAAACTTAGACTTGGTCGACGAGCTACGGGAAAGAGTGTCAATTTGCCAACAGAGTTATCGGAGGAGGATCGAGTTGGCGTACAATAAGATTGTCCGTCCTACCGACCTCAAAGAAGGGGACTTGGTCCTCAGAAAGTTAGCAATTTCTTTTCCTGGTCAGAAGAGTAAACTAGCTCCAAATTGGAAGGGACCCTACAAGATCACCAAAGTAGTTCGGCCCGGAACATATCGTCTAGAAGACCTCGAAGGCAGAGAGATCCCCAGGACTTGGAATGCCGACCATCTTTTGAAATACCAAGAGAGAGCATTAACGCATCTCTAAGTATTCTGGGATGTCGAACCGTTCCTCTCTTTTTACTTGCATTTTTTTCTTCATTTCTCTTATGTAATAACGGCTCGCAACTTAGAAGTAGCCAATTATTAGTTATCAATAAAGAAAGTTTTTTCATATTTTACTTGTAAAATTGCTTGTATGTCTCTGCTTTTACTCTTCACCCTAACGACGAGTTCGGAGTCCAACACTTGGCTCGACTCCTCTTCGCAAGCTCGCTCTTAAGCGGGCTAGAAGGGGTTCGCCATTCGGAATTGCTCCCACAACCGTTGAACAAACTCTAACGACGAGTTCGGAGTCCAACACTTGGCTCGACTCTGCTTCGCAAGCTCGCTCTTAAGCGGGCTAGAAGGGGTTCGCCATTCGGAATTGCTCCCACAACCGTTGAACAAACTCTAACGACGAGTTCGGAGTCCAACACTTGGCTCGACTCCTCTTCGCAAGCTCGTTCTTAAGCGTGCTAGAAGTGGTTCGCCATTCGGAATTGCTCCTACAACCGTTGAACAAACTCTAACGACGAGTTTGGAGTCCAACACTTGGCTCGACTCTGCTTCGCAAGCTCGCTCTTAAGCGGGCTAGAAGGGGTTCGCCATTCGGAATTGCTCCCACAACCGTTGAACAAACTCTAGCGACGAGTTCGGAGTCCAACACTTGGCTCGACTCTGCTTCGCAAGCTCACTCTTAAGCGAGCTAGAAGTGGTTCGCCATTTGGAATTGCTCCCACAACCGTTGAACAAACTCTAACGACGAGTTCGGAGTCCAACACTTGGCTCGACTCCGCTTCGTTGAGCACACCGAGCTACCGAGCTGCTATGGGCAGAGGCGGAACTACCAAGTCGTCGAACCAAGCGGACGAGGTACTGATCTCCACGTATGGAGAAAAAAGCCGCCGAGCCAGCTTCACCGTCTGATTGTCTCAAAATTTGTGCTAGAACGTGATGAATGGCTCAGATCGCGCCACGTCCCCACAAAACGACAAGATAACGTTTTCTCGAAATTTGAGCCTCTTGTCTCGTGATTTGCGCCGTGATCATGATCCACCGCCAGATTAAGCCACGTAGCTCGGCCATAAATCCGAGCTACCTAACTATCGAAAAGCAAAGAGACCTCGGCACACCCCGAGCAAAAACGAAAATTCTACAGCTAGAACGAATACAAGGAGCTAACTATTGGTTCTTATGGTTCGTTTCAAAAGTAAGTAACTACGGCACAACAACGAGCAGACGAACTCCAATTTTATTAAAACAACTTAATGATTTTACAAGGTAAGGTTACTACAAAAAGGCGTTACAAAAACTCGAGAGCCCAGTACAACTGTATCAACGCTTCTTCGGAACGAGGACATTCCAATTCAGAGACACTCGGGGTCGGCGTCGCTTAACCTCCGAGCTCGTCTCTAGGCCGACGAACCGAGACGCCTCTTCGCCACTAACTCTAACGGTGGCTCCGACTGAGGCTCCGCTCGAGGAAACTGCTACGCCACTTTGGGCATCGGCCGCGGTCCGACCTGTGACGGGAGGACGAGTCGCGAGCTCGTAGAAGGAGATCCCTCGCTCGCACTCCTCGCGGGTACACGAGGTGCTGCGAACGTTAATCCTCACGGGCTGAGGCTTTAGACGAGCCACCTCCTCCTCAAACTCGATGATCCTATCTTTCAAGGTGTCGTCCTTCATCGATATCTTGAGCCGAGGAAGTTTTGCCGAGCCCGGGTACTCAGCACTATCAGATATGATACGACGCAAATTGGTCACCTCGATGCTCTTGTCGACTGTAACCCTCTGCAACTGCTCGACCTTCGTTGCGAGCTTGTCTCGCTTGGCCAGCGTCGAGGCCAACTCTTCCTCTTTAGCCGAGAGTTCTTCCTCGACTATCCGCAAGTGATGTACCTCGGCTAGTAATTCGCTGTTCTTCTTCTCCACGTTGAACAGCACTCTTCGGATCAGGTCGATCTCGCCCTCGAGACGAGCTTCGCGAGACCGCTTGAACAGTTCCGCACGACGCCGAGCTGCTACGGTGTCCGAATCAAGCTCGACAATCTGAAAGACGAAGGCATCACATTGAAAGACTATAGCCGAGCCAGACACTTGGACAAATTCAAAACAAAATTTTCGAGAAGAAGCCTTTTTCATTCACATCAAAAGAGCGGTGGTCAGTCCGCTATAAGGCTTACACAAAAAGAAAAAATTACAAAAACAAAAGAATCAGGGGTCCACCTGGGGCGGCAGCTCAGATACCGGCGCCTCACCAGATGGCCCTTCGCCCCTCGACACCTCGGTTCGAGGATCGGCCGACGCGGTCTTGGGGTTGGCTGGCGCCTTCCCATCCCGAGGTTCATCCTCCTCTTCCCAATCGTCGTCTTCTTCGACCTTTTTGCCTTCATCCTCGGCGACAGGCCACAGCCGATACCCAACTCTCTGAAAGCCGGGAACCCGAGCCTGGACATGGACGAGCGCCCTGGCATAGGACTTCTCCATATTCCCAGCCATATGCTTCTTCGCCTCGGCTTCGACCTCCGCCCTTATCACTGCCGCCACGGCGTCCTTCTTCGCCTTCGCCGCCTCCAGGGCCTTCGCCGACTCTGCCAACTCCTCCGCAGCCTTAGCAACTTTGGCGACCTCCGCGGCGAGCTGCTGCTTCGTTCGCTCCAAGTTCGCCTCGAGGTCGGCGACTCGAACCACCAAGCCATCCGAGCGACGTTGCTCCGCCTCGAGCTGCCTAACCGCCCTCACTTTCTCCGCCCTGTCCTTGTCACAGGCGGCCTTCAGTTCCCTCTCCTGCTCGGCAAACTCTTGAATCAGATGGCCGAAGTGACAGGTGGCCTGTGGCAAGGAGTTAGAGCCGAGCTGCGAACTTAGGCAAAATTCTTAAAAAGAGAAAAGTCAAGACTTACCGACATAAGCGACCGGGCAACCTCGTAGGTGTCGTCGCCGGTCGTCCCCACCTTCAGGGCAGCTCGGTCCTTGGGGGTCGCGAGATGCTTGACGGCCTGCATACACATCTGCGAGTCGCCGAGGAAGCCGTTATGGTTCTTCACCAGCCAGTCGGGGACGAATAGCTTCTTGTGCTGCTCGGTCAGAATCTCCTCGGCCTTAGTCGTCAGGGGAGGGGCCTCGAGCGACAGCGCCGCCAAAACGGAAAAGGTCTCACCGGCCACGGCAACGAAGCAGGGGCCGAGGGGTCGGCGGGAACAGCCACCACCAACGATGGAGCTTGAGTAGCAGGGGCGGGGTCGGCGACTACCGAGGGAGCCTTGGTAGGGCGGCCGGACGAAGGACCCGTGCCCGGCCTTTTCCTCTTCCTACCGTCGGCCACCTTGCCTCGCTCATTCATCATTCCCAGGAAATCCATCTTTGGCGCTTCTGTTCCGAACAACCAAACAAACAACAAGTTAGAAAAACGAACGAGAAACTTAAAGGAAAAAAAAAATTTGGCCACAAGATGTCAGGGGCATACTTGGGTCAATCGGACTAAGGCCCGACCCGTGTAGCACCTCCTCGGTTATTTCTCTCCAAGTCAACATTGGGAGGGCAGTGAGCTTCGCTGCCACATCCGCCTTGGCCGCAGTCAGCACTGGGTCGACCCTTGCGAACTTCGGCACCTCTACCTTCCACCGCTTCGGAAAGTCCAGCGTCGAGGGCCCCTTCAACAGAAAAAACTTCTTCCAACCTTTTATCGAATTTGGATTCTCTATGAGCCTAACGCCTTTCCGAGGTGACAGGTAGTAGCGAGGCTCGGCCTTATTCATCCGGTGGATTCGATACAGGCTACGGAGGACCACCAAGTCAGGCTCGACCTCGGCGATGCGGCACTGCAACAAGAAGGCAAACACGTGGCGCCAGGAGTTCAGCATAAACTGGGTCGGCGCCAAGCAATACCACTGAAGTACCTCTAACACGAAGGGATGCAGGGGGAAGCGCAAGCCAGCGCTCAAAGAGTCGAAGTCAAACGCACACGTATCCGGCGACAGTTCGGAGTTCGCCCGCATCCCAGGGCCGGGGAGGATCAGCTTGTACTCTGGAGGGATGGCGAACCCCTTTCTAATCCGAAGCAGGTCCTTCTCAGATAATACCGAGGCAATTTCGTCCACCTCGGTAGTCTCTCTCAGGTTGTTTTCCTTGTAAACTGCCGACCTACTAACGATCGCTTTCTTCAGAAGATCACCCTCATACCGCCTAATTCCGGCGTGGCCGGACAGCACACTAGGGTACCGGCCTGACTCAGGGGCTCACCTCTCAGTCTCCACGATCTCCTCGACTACAAGAGACCGGGCCACTACCTTCTTCCTCTTCTCCTCGGCCACGGAAGGTCCTACCACCTCCTTTCCCTTTCTCCGGCTCGCCACTTGCCTCCTCGCCTCGGCACCACTATCGTCCGAGGACGAGGCCTCACTTCCCGAGTTTACCCTTGACATCTCTAAAAAAGTACAAGGCAAATACACTGACCTTGAGGTGACGTATTCTTGAAGTGACGTTCACGGCCGGAATTAGATCACCGGAAATTGCCTGGCCCGCGCGACAGCTAGCGCAACCACCTTAGAGCACAAATCACCACTAGCAGAGCAAACTGAGAGTAAAAGTAAAAACTAGGAAGTAAAAGTGGGAATGAGCCAAGGGGTGAAGGGGGGTGAGAATTTATAACCTCAAAGCGACGTTTGGGCTTCCTTGGGCATTTAAAGGCCCACTAAGAGTAGGCAAAACGCCAAAACGGAGAGTTGCGACATTTCAAAACAAAGACTCTTCAAATCGCTTAAGTCCATGACTCGGCCATTGGAGTGCCTAGCCGAGCTAACGAACAGCCTGACTATGCAACCGAGCTACTGGGTGGAAGAACGATCCGCCGAACCCATGGTAGGCCTCGCTTAGCTATCGGGCCGAGGTGCCGAGGTACCGACCTCCACATATGGAGAAATATTCTGCCGAACCAAATTCACCGTCGGATCGTTCCAAAATTCGTGTCGAAACTTGATGGACGGTTCAGATAGCGACATGCTCACAAAACGAAAAGATAGAGTTTTCTCGTGATCTGAACCCCGTTCTCGTGATTCACACCGTGATAATTGCTCCAGATCTAGCCACACGTTCCTTCCGAGCTGCCGGCCACCGGTGTGCATGACCGAGCTACTGAACAGCTTGGCTAA
The DNA here is from genome assembly GCA_017893485.1 of Hemerocallis citrina. Lineage (NCBI taxonomy): Eukaryota > Viridiplantae > Streptophyta > Magnoliopsida > Asparagales > Asphodelaceae > Hemerocallis > Hemerocallis citrina. Next base: position 130,211,963 of record CM030359.1, read on the forward strand.
GCAACCGAGCTACTGGGTCGGAGGGTGGCGACGGTTCAAGACAGGGACTCTTCAAAACACTTAACTCCACCCCTCGGCAATCAACGCCTCGACGTGCCACCGAACAGCCGAGCCGAGGTGCCGAGGAACCGACCTCCACATATGGAGAAAAATTCTGCCGAGCCAGAACCACCGTCGGATCGTTCCAAAATTCGTGTCGAAACTTGACGGACGGATCAGATCGCGCCACGCCCACAAAGCGACAAGATAACGTTTTCTCGTGATCTGAACCCCGTCCTCGTGATTTGCGCCGCGATGGACGCTCAGGATCATGCCATGTAGTTCGGCAGATACCAACGCTCCAGGCCGAGCTGCAGAAGTAGCCGAGCCGAGGTGTCGAGGAACCGACCTCCACATATGGAGAAAAAATCTGCCGAGCCAAATTCACCGTCGGATCGTTCCAAAATTCGTGTCAAAATTTGATGGACGGCTCAGATTGCGCCACGCCCACAAAACGACAAAATAACATTTTCTCGTGATCTGAATCCCGTTCTTGTGATTCGCACCGTGATGGACGCTCAGGATCGTGCCACGTAGCTCGGCAGATCCTGAGGCTCCGAGCCGAGCTGCCGAAGAGCTGAGCCGAGGTGCCGAGGCACCGACCCTCTCATACGAAGAAACTACTTGCCGAGCAACTTGGATCGTCCGATCCCCCAGAAAATCGCGCTCGAAGCTGATGGAGGGCCCAGATCGCGCCACGCCATAAATCGGTATTAAAAACTAGTTTTTATTTATTTTAATCGTTTTATTTATCTAAAAATTGCGAAAAAATTGTTAAAAATTCGGAAAAATTAACTAAAAATTCTAGGAAATAATTATAAATTCGGGGGTGTATTTTCGAGCCCCTGAATGAACAATTGTTACCTAGAACGGTTCATTAAGGCCCCCGAACGACGGATTAACACTTCGCAAAAATAAATAAATAATCCGAAAAAGTAGATAAAAATCACCGAATGTCCAGAACACCTCAGAGCGCACATCCAACTCGAAAAATTACCATACTGCCTCATACAAAGATTTGAATCCTTCCGTTGGACTCCGATACAACCCCGTAAGCCATGGAAACAGTAAAACTACTCCTCAAAGGCTGATCAAACCCAGTCTTCGAGAGTGGGGGCTCGTGATATGGCTAAAAATAGGGTTAAATTGGGATCGTCCAAATCGGGCACGAATCTCAAAGCTTAGGGGTAAAATGGTAATTCACCTACTAACGGGTCTGAAATGGGTACTGGATCTCCTCCCCAAAGATCCAATAACCCACGAACGGATCCACCTCAACCGGGTACAGGTTTTTACCCGCTGCAAACCCGGTCCAGCAGGGTAGAATTAGGGTTTCTGATTAAGATTAATCAACGATCCTGATTCATATCTATCCTTTCACTGGGGATTAGGGATTACATTCCTTATCTGAACACAGGGATCACATTCCTAATCTGCTCCCAACGGCGACTATAAATACCCCCCATCCATCACCATTAAGGGGTAATCAATCTTTTGCCAATTTACGCTCTTTCATAATCTTCCTGATTACTGACTTGAGCGTCGGAGGGTGCGTCGCCGGGATCAACCCCGGTGTCTCGCACTTCTTGCAGGTGAATGGCGGGAGTCAGCAATCAAACTCCAGCGGAACAGGTTCAGGTTTGCTATTCAAGGTTTCCAAGAATCCACAAATACTATCTGTTTGCCCCCACACCAGATTTAGCGGTAACACTATGTATGAGTGTAATTCATATGTATATACTTGGTGTAAGTTAGCAAAACGACAAATAATGAAACCAGCCCATACGATTCACAGTTTCCTTTTTTCGGAAAGGACTCAGGGTGAGTTGGGAAGACGATCAACAAAAATAGACTGTTTTGCACACTTCTTTTCCCTCATCTGAACTGACCTCTTCTTTGGTTTATATTATTACTCAAGTTTTAGCTTCAAGAGTAAATGAATTTGAAAATGTTTACCAACTACGTCATTTAGTTATCGTTGCTTTCAAGAAATGAAAGAAAAATGTCAATTTTTTTGTTTAGAATGCATCTAGCGTGCGGAGCATACCTATGTGCATGTTTTTTTTCTTCTTTTGGTGTGTGTTTGTGTAGTATTCAGCATCTGCTGACGAATTTTTTTCTTGCCTTCATGATATGCAATTCTTACCGCATTTGACGTATGCTACAATTGAGGATTTTATATTTACTACGTAAGAGTAGTGGCTTCAGTAACTTATTGAAAGTCTTGTTAGGGTTTTGATGTTAGGTTGACACTAGCACAGTAAAGTGAGAGCCATTTCCATTTGTCTTGTATTTCTTTTCTGGCCCCATATTTTTGGTCAAGACATTGAGGATGAGGGTTAATACAGGTGACAATTCTTTTATGAGCAATGCCCTCTCTAACTAGGACTAATTATTTATTGAATAGCGAAGAGGTGTTAACTAGAAAAGGTTATGAGTTCCTTTTCTGTAATATCCACCAAAAATAGTACGCTTGGATCTGTATGACATTATAAACAAACTTAGATTAGGCATGCATAATGCATGTAAAGAGTTGGTTGTGGATTATTCCACTGTGATTGGAAGGAGTGCGTCGTTACATACACGTTCTTTGCATTTATGTCTGATTGTTTTGATGCCATACAGCAACTGTTGAGCAACTGTCTTACTGTCACCTATTCTTGTCGAAGTATTATATTTTAAATTTGCATTTTCACATGGTACAAGCTTCTCTTATAAAATGCTTTTCTTTTTCAACCAACCAAGGCTTTCTCTTACCATTGGTCTAAAGTAGCCACCACAATCCCTGAAATTAACAACTGCATTTCTCATCCTTACCGATATAGAAACTACCTATTGCAACTTTTTGTAATTGTTGACAATGAACCATCACTGAGGGGGCATCCTCAATGCTAGCCAGAATTGCACATCGTGCTTTTTTGTTTCATTCTTAAGAAGACATGAGTTCTTTTATTGGCATCTGACTCTTAGCTTAAGGCCTTCGTATACACATATATTGCTATGACATCTATGAATCAAGGACACTTCTATTCTAGAAATCATGTCAGAAAGTTTTGTTTTGACACACATCCAATATGAGACTGTATGTTTCAATTAAACATATTAGAATTTTCAATGTGCTGATATGCAGATTAAATTGTGCCCTCTTAAGTTTGGTACTGTTTTGGGAGAGTGCAACAGCATCTTCTCAACTTTAAAAGCACTCGTAGGCATAAAATAGGTGTTTGGTAAATTTGAAGACGAAAGTGTTTGCCACAAAGCACTTTTAAAGAAACTGAGTTTTTTCTCATCTTTTCCATGACACCTGAAGTGCTGCTTAAGTCGCTTCGACAAGTGCTTTTCCCTTCATAGGAAAACTTAATCAACACCTTTTATTTATAGCATTCCCAAACAAAGCCTTTAGTTCACCATTTATTTATAAAAGTTGAAAACAACTGGAGTATCTTGAAATACTGAAAGGAATATCTTACCGTGCTTAATCATCTTCTCCCTCCAAGGGTTGATAATTCATGTTTCTTTGTGTCAATTTTGACCTGAGTCTTCATCAATGAAGACTGAAGAATAGTGAGTACTGTACAAAAGTTAGGACATTGTCAAAATGTCAAAATAGGCACCATCTAATTTTTTTTTAATTTGATAGCACTTTTTGATGGAACCCTAACCCACCCTTCCTTACATGTCTCATCATTTACTCATTTATCATTAAATTTGAGTGGCGATAATGCATGTAGTGGAGATGACTATTGCCCATTGAGCATTCTTTAGGCTCAATATAGTGACCGTGAAACTCAAACTGCATCCTTTATCCTAGCCTTTGCCATAAGAATTCAAACCAGCGTTACCATATTCGCATTACGTTTCGGTTCGTCGTATGGGCACGAGATCGCAGTATGCTACCTTTACCTGTACGTGTTACGGAGGGGGTAGGATGATGGTTGGGGAACTCATTTGAGTAATTTATATATGTTTGTGGCTAGAGTTAGAGAAAGACCTAGAAAATTACTTACTTACATTGCTAAATATTGTAGATTAATTAAACTAAACTCCATGACAGACTGAGGAGAGTTTGACAAGAAAATGTTGGATGAATGCAAGTATAAAGATGTTCATTTTAAAGATTTGGCAAACACCGTATGCCGTGAGCACTAGTTTAAGAGATCTAAATCGAGATGCCTCCATAAATCGTATCGCAAAATCCAGATCGTGGTTCGGTGGGGGTGGGAGAACCCGGTAACACTGATTCAAACTTGAAGCCCTGGTTGAATATTATGCAATTGTAGGACGCTGTAATTGAAGTATATCTATTTTCTTATACGACATCTTTACAGTGACGGATATGTAATTATAATACATTTTTACGGTGAGCCCTGCCTTTTCAGTCATGAATGTTAAGAAATTATGAACCATGTCCCTGCTGGGATGAGAATGTTAAGATGAATAAGTGGCACTCACAAACATAAGATAAGAAATGAGTTCCTCTAAGAAAGTTTAGAGCTGAGAAAATTGAATGATAAATTGAGGCAAAATTGGGAAAGGGCATGATTCGTAATAGGAAAAATGATGCCAACCAACTCAAAATTTGGGATAGAGGCTTTGTTGTTAAGTCGGAAGATGTGAAAAACTTGTGCAAAATGTGTTTTCGTCTTCCTCTTAGACGAACAAGAAGATGAACAACCTTGGGTTCGACTAATAAGCAGAGGCCAGTGTTTTTGTTTGGCCTTGCACTATGATCCTTCATTACAACACTTGGCTTAATACAAATTTTAACAATTCCCTCGCAGTATTTGTGTAATATTTCTCGAATATGTGTGTTTTGTTTTTTATAAATTGTTTAGAGATGGGTCTCTTGTGTTGGTGCGATCGCATCAGTAAGTTTTGAAATCTTATGCGATATGGCTGTTTATGCATTATTTTTCTGCAAGAATTTGTTCTTAGTCTTATGTTTCTATCTAAGCCCTCAAAACACTTTGTAGAAACTACCAAAAGGTTTTTCAACTGTATGTGTACTGAAATTGAAGCTAAAGTAAACTACTAATCTACTTATTGCAAATAATTTGATATTTTGTCGTTCTTTCCAGCAGGTTACATGATTAGTATGAAGTCTGTGACTTGTTACCTTGTAGATAGAGAAACTTTTATTTCATCTCTTTTTTCAGTTAGCCCTACATTATCTTGTCAATTTCATTTCGGGTGTTTTTACTTGATAAAATGAAAATGAGCTTTGAGTTTGATACCAATGAGATGCATTTCTTCATTGTTTTCACCTTCATCTCAGGTTTGTTCAGGTTTAAAATTTACATGTGATCAGTGTTTGCGATGAATGTTCTTGTAGATAGTTTATCCATAGGTCTCCAATTGGTTGCAAATTATGTACAAGTGCAAATAAATGCAAAATTTATCTATTTCATTTTATTTCTTTAATATTTTTTATAGACCAGGCAATGTAAGTTGAATTGAAGCTATAAAAGAACAGATCCCAGAAGGTGGATTGCGAGTTACAGATTTGTAATTTTTCGCACCAGCGCAAAATATAAGTGTACATGCCTGAATGAATCTATATTTTTATTTGTGAGGCAGCAACTCAGTTTTCTGGTAGTTCTTACATTGTTTCTGAGTTTTCATCTGCTTTTTAAGTCTTGTTCGGCTCGTCACAGGAGGAACATGTTCCCAGTAAAAAAATGTCGGAATATTTCTCTGAGTTGAAAAGATTTTTATTACTTCAAACTTTTCCTACAATATCCACTAAAAACTTGTAGAATACATCCCTTTAAGAGAAATTTGTCATTATATTGAATATGACAAATTCATTGTGATCGGTTAAGTCTTAACACCAGTCCCAATCAAAACACAAATTGTAGCAGGTGCGAAGAAAAAAAGTGCATTCAGTATAGCAAGGTGTCATTAAGATCAACTGTTTGATCAGATTATGCCATTCTCAAAGCACGACCAGGAGGCTCGTTCACGACCTTTCATATTTAGCATGAACTTGTATAACTATGTGCAATATTGTACTTAATTTTCAAAAATGAGAAAATAACAAAGTTTCTTTTTTTTTCGGTTGAAAAATTCATATAATAACATGTATACAATATTGCAATTTTTTTGGTTTGATTAACATACATAATTCTAGTTTAAATTTGTAAAGATAAAGAGCAAGTGGGAGGTTTACCTCTAGTACTACCGAACACGGACCTGCTTCTCTACTGATCCAAATATTATACCCAGACCCGACACATGAGAACTGGGTCCGGGTCCTGTTAAAAAAATAATACCCATCAGGTCTAGGTAGCGGCAAGCAAGTGGTGTCGGGTAGGAGAGTGAGGTTGGGCTTTTTGTTTTTTTTGTTTTTTGTATATTTTTCAGGTTCAGGTCCATTTTGAGCTGAACCGGACCTGGCCTGAAAATATGAAGGGGTCCGATTTGAGGACCCGGACCCTACCCACAATAGACCAAGTCCGGGTACAGGTTGAATCCATTTTAAAAGGACCCAGACCCGATCCAAAAATATGTACGGGTCCTATTTTATTACCCAAACCCTACTAGCAATAGACCAGGTTGATTCTGATCCAATGTCGTGTCCTGGTCGGTTCCGGATTTCAGATTTTTGTGACAATGCTAGTTACCTTCTACATTTGCGTTTTTTTAAGAAAAAAGGAGGAAAAATTATTTGGATCAAAAGTGGTCTTAGCATAATATACTGTATAGATACTATAACTCTGTACAATCTTGCACATTAATTTTTTTTTTTTTGATGTAAACGGATAGAGTCCGAAGACTCCAACCAGATCAAAAAATATATTAATAATCGAAGTATGTACAACACGAAACACCAAAACAGGTAAGAGTTTTCCAAGTCGTAAAATCGACACCGTAATGCGCACTACAACGCGAAAAAGAGCAACAAACAACAATGAGCACGGGATAGTAAACGGGCGAAGTAAGCCGGCATTGCGTTGCCGCTGTCAAGACGGGCGGGAATCGAAACTCGACGAGTCAAGGACGACAACCGGTATCCCCGGGAAGCCTCCAATGAGGGTACATCTTACGTCCTTGGACAAAGCGCCGCCAGCACCAAACAGTAGGCCAGGTGGACCAGGGGTAGCCCCTGGACAAGACGACAAGCCGCCCACAAGAACCACCATAATGAACCTTGGAAAACAGCGGACGAAGGGCCCGCAACATAGCCCGCTCGCGTCTCGCCAAACGGGGAGAGAGGGGAACTGAAGACAGTCAAGCAGCGCACAACTCGGCTCGACACAGAAGGATAAACGCCGATCGTAATAACAGAACCTGGCAAACAAACATACTAGAAGCCGGGCGAACAAACAGAGGCAGCAAAAATTACACACAGCCAGACCCCAAAGAGGAGCCTGAAAAAGAAGGGAAACATCCCCACTAAACTAGGCTAGCTCAGGCAGATCGCTCAATAATCAATATAACAAATTCAGAGCAATGGTACACGCACACACTAGCAACAAAGCACGAGACAATAGAAGGAAGAAAATAATACTATTGCACATTACTTTTAAAATGAGAAAATAATAAAACTATTTTGTAAAAAAAAATATCTAGTAACATCTATACATTATTGCACGATTTTTAGGTTTGATTAATGGATAGGATTCCAATTCAAAATTTGGATGGAGCAAGAGTGGAGAGTGGTCTTTTACATTTGCTCTTCACTTTAAAAAGAAAAAAAAAGACAAAAATTCTAGATAAAAGTGGTTTAGCATAATATATTATATAGAAGAACTAGGTTTGCCCGTGGACACGTGCCTACGGCACGTTTTTTGTGAACAATACAACATATAAAAAGCCTTGTAAAAAGTTAAATATATGCACGTTTTCGTGAAGAATGATTTATATAGATGTGTATTTAGTAGTAGACATTGAGTTGTTTATTGGTTTATATTTGTGAAGAATTAAGTTGTTTATTGGTTTATATCTTGCAGGATAATTTATCAAGAGATCGGGATCGAAATCAGTTACTATGTATGACTTAAACATAAAAGCTAATGCAGTTAATTCTTTGTTGTCATATTTTCATGTAGTTAACCATGTGTGATTTTAAAAGAGGTTAAGAGAGAGAGAGAGAGAGAGAGAGAGAGAGAGCTTGTTGTGATGTACCTGTGAAGACCTTTTGTTAAATGTGATCAAGTACAATTACATCTCCATATTAGACTTAGTATCCATATACTGGAGAGCCTACTGCAAATTTGATATAAAACATGCTTGTTAGCCTCAATTTTTGATATATTTTAGTGTATGAGATATTGTACATGTATCTTTATTTTTTAATCTATAACTTACATCATCTCTCACACAAAACACATCAGCCCAACTATTAGGCATTTCAATCATTAAGAGAAAATGGCGATTGCAGATGGATTGACGACTAAACCCGCCAAAAATCACTATCAAAGATGAAAAATCATGTATCTAATATTTTCATACCTCATCACAAAACTTGTATTGCTAAACAGAACACAATCGTCTTTATACCATTTTCATGTGATGTACACTACATAGTCCAATGCCTCTCGACATTTTTGTTCAAATATTATACTTTACTAAAAGTACTGGAGTAGATACATGTTTCCCTTTGGTTCACATATTTATAGTATAAAGCCTTAAGTTTGAATTGATCCTATTATCTCATGTAGTGACGTCCAAATTATAATTTTGTACTTAACACTCATCGGTGCTACCATTCTTGTATGCCAGAGCTTTTTGTTGATGGCCTAATGGAAAATTCTATTCTTTTCAACCTTGGGTTTTTTTTCTATAATACTTACTATTCAATATTTTTATCCCTGAATGGAAATCTTCAGTCTTGGTTAACAACTAACAGAAAAACCATGATAAGCCTAAAAATGAGTGCATGTGGGAGAGATTGATGTTAACTCCAAATACAGGATTAGTTGAAGGAGAAATGATTTGTAGTGGTTTTGACATGTGCAGCTAAGATGATAACAACTGAGTCAAGAGAAGTGATAAAGTTGATAGTAGGACAGAAAATGTTAGTGCGAGGCTTAAGAAAATATAAGCAGAGGTATTAGAGAAAAGCTATCATAGAATTTGGTTTTGTCAAAGGAGAAAATTCTCGATAAAGAGGAAGATGGATAAAGATCCACATGAAAGGTTCTAAAGTAATCATAACATAGGAATAGATCTATTTTTGCTTTTATCTTCCGTGTTTTTTGTAAATCTATAACTTACATCATCTATATAAATCATTTCTATTCTAGAATACTAATAGAAATTTTAGTAAAAATTTCGACAGTCTCCCCTAAAATATTAGCCCTTTTACAGCAATTCCTTACGGAATTCTGCTAACAATTAAAAATATAACATCACAGGCAGTCAATATCAATTCTCCCCAGGCCAATCCAAGCAACATCATACAAGCTGACAAGCATCATATATACAAGGCTCTGGGGACAAAAATCTTCATATGATGCAAGATACAAAAAAAAACAAATTTTGTTTGAAAACGTAATGGATTTTTAGAAAAACTTTTGAAAAACTACACACAGAACCCAATACTCCACAACTTTGCAGGTACGGGTTTTAACATCACTATATTATATCATCATCCTATATAGATACTTACATCATCTCCCAAAATACTAAATATTACACAGATTTACATAATCCCTTATTCGACATAAGTTAAGGGAACAAAATATACAACTAATACATCATCCACCAACCCAACAAAAAAATAATAATAATGACAGGGTTGTAGGAAAACACTATGCTTCGAGTCTTCAATATGAGACGAAAAAGTGTGCCTAAACAAACAGTAAGAGTTTTTCAAGAAATAATCAAAACCAATGATAATCAAAGAAATAAGTAGTAAGAGTTTGTAGGAAAATGATAGCTTTCAAATCAATACCTTTCAAACTGGATGATGTACAAAAAAGTAGGGCAAGTTTAGTTATGCGTAGGGTGGATGTGGGGATTTGTGTTCACTCTAATTCATCATCCTCTTAACTACCAGTTAGACCTAACTGACTCGAGTTGTGACTCAAACCAAATCAAAAATATACTGAGAGAGAGAGAGAGAGACAAAACTGAATATGTCTCTCTCTAGCTTTGCAAAACAAAAATATACCGAGAGAGAGAGAGAGACAAAAATCAAGTATACTGTTCTATCTCTCTCTCTGTGTTCTGTCTCTCTCTAGCTTCAAGTAATATGAGTTGTCATATGAGCATTAACAACTCAGTAGAGCGATCTCTATGTTCCACTTCATTTATGTAGTTGTTCTATTCTCTTCTCAGCAGACACCCACTCACACATGCACAGACAAACATGCACATTTGAGTATTTTGACTTGATAAAACTTAAATTAGTTTTAAGAGCATCTGTAGTCGTTTGCCAAATATACATAATATGCATATTTGGCGCAAAACGGAGCTGCAGTTGTTTGCCAATTATGCATATTTGGTTACAATAGATTGCCAAAAATGAGAGAAGATTTGAGAAATATCCATATATGAGAGATGGCACTTCAACTGCCGTCCCAACAAAAAAATTTATTTTTTTTTTGTCAGACGGTCAGACGGCACTTCAAGTGCCGTCGCTCGAAAAAAAAATAATTTTTTCAATTAAAAACAACCCAAAAATCCATGAAAACCCTTGGACGGCACTTCGAGTGCTGTCCCTTGCCCCCATTTTGTCGGACGACACTTCATGTGCCGTCCGGCGTTTTTTGCAATTTTGTACTTGTTTTTGCAATTTCTAAAATATTTTTGTAATTTTTTTGTAAATTCTAAAATGTTTTTGTAAATTTTTGTAATTTTTTCATAATTTCTGAAATATTTTTGTAATTTTTTATATTTTTTTTGTAATTTTTTATTTGCACTTTGAGGACGAATTTTTTCCATCTATGTCGGACGGCACTTCAAGTGCCGTCCCTCTCTTCCGCTTTAATTTTTTTTTGTTTTCTATTCCTCCGACGACACTTCGAGTGCCGTCGCTCCAATTAAATTTTTTTTTCGCTCCGACGGCACATGAAGTGCCGTCGCTTATTATTTTAGTATAAAAAACTAAAAAATAGCTTTTGACGACTGCAGCAAAACTTCGATTGCTATTTCTATTTATGCATATATGCATATTTTTCCCTCAAACGACTACAGATGCTCTAAGTGGGTTTATCTATTGAAGATTGAATCAAGGTCTGGAATATTTATCTATTGAAGAGTAGTATTTTGACTTGTTCCGGTTAAGATGCATGATTGAGAACAACAGGCAAAATAAGATTGGGGATGTCATCTTATGATAATTTTACACTATTGCATATTAATCGGAATAAAGCTAACCTATGCTTCATTGGAAGAGTTGTTAACACTGGCAACTCATATTACTTGATTGATCTCAAACATTCGTCTCAAAATTGAAGCTAGAGAGAGAGACAAAACAGAGAGATCGATTTAAAAAATCGGCGAAGATCGATAGTGTGTATTTGAGTAACTGAATTAAAAATCTTTGCATTTAATACTCTGTTTAATAGATGGTCACTATTTAATAGATGGATGTTGAGATAGTGCTAGCTACTCTGTTTAAAGTAGAAGAGAAAGAGAGATTAGGAACTACAGTCAACAAAAATGTGTAGGAAATAATTAAGAGAAGAAACTAACCTGAGCTTCTCTATTGGATCACAACGAAGATCAATGTTACAAATTGGACAACAATCAACCTCCTCATCAACCTCCAACAATCAACTTCCTGCAAACTGCATATGAAAAGCTCGTTATTACCAATTTATGGACAAAACGGTACTACCAAAATCCCAAATAACTGCAAAAAAAAATAAAAAATACAAATGATACAGAATTTCCTTGACTATCAACGAACAATTGCCTACGGCACGTCTTTAGTACGATGTAGCATATGAAAAAATCCTATAAAAAGTAAAATATATGTCTTCGTCAAGTGTTCGTGAATGATGATTTATTTGCTAGTAGACCTTGATGTAATTTGAAGTCGGATTGTAGTGTGACGTGCATAATTCATTGTTTATTTTAGGTTTATATTGCGGGATCATTTGTCAGCAGCTTGGAATTAAAAAAACACTATTGTGAATCTACAACAGTATTGTGTGACTTCATCATTAGTAATTTCATATTTGATTTGGAGTAAGTAACAATCCATTTCCTAACGCAGTTAATGCCTCAAACTGTATGATTTAGTTCCTCCTTGTCAGATTTTTATGTAGTTAACAATGTATGAATTAAAAAGAGGAGAAAATGAGAGAGATAGAAAGAGAGAGAAAGTTTATTGTGATGTATATGTTGTGATGTATATGTGAAATGAATACTCTTCCAAGGTTTTTTTTTTGTTAATAATAGCTTTGTTTGGAAATTTCTTTGTTGATAATGTGGCCTTGATTGCATTGCAAGACCTTTTGTTAAATGTGATGAAGCAGAATTTGAAAGACCTTTTGTTAAATGAGATATTTTACATTTTTATCATCAGTATTTTCATCACCATTGTTTACATTTGTACTAAACACAAATTTATTGTAGTTTTACTAAAATTGTAATTGTAAAATGAGACTCATTGGCAATATTTGGGTGAATAACTTTTATTTTGCATCTAAAAAGTATCTATATAATAAAGTTACAAAATGGAGGTCCACTTGCAATATTCAACATGCACTCATTTTCTTTACCCAAAAATTCATCATTTACAGTACTTTTTCCTACCTTCCCATAACAGTGTAAGTGTAACTACAGTACTTTTTCCTACCTTCTCGGATCATGTATAGTGTACCTAACTTTGATACAAATGGTCAAATAAATTCTTAGCTGTTTAACTGTATATATAGCAAGACTTTATGTAAAGACAGTTTGAATAACCAGATAGTTTTTATTTTCAGAAATTTGCTCCTAATTCTTAACTGTCTTGTGATGCCATGAACATGTACGCTATTTCTCCAGCAGCCTCCTCATTTATGTGCAATAAAAATGAATGATAACTCAGAAAAATTAAATAAAACTTGAAGAAGAACATACTGGATATATTAAGTTTGCAAAGCTTGCTTCATTAGTTTGAACGATAGTTTCAGCTGCCAGTAAGCCTTTCTCAGAGAGCCTCTGCACGGCACCTGGACTCCTAACGGAAGATTATTGAATGAACCAACAATATTACATCACTGTCACCCAAACATGAAAAGATGACACAAGCTTTACATAATTATCATTAACAGTAATTATGAAATAATTTCTGATAATTAACTTGCCATGTGTAACTCCATCCATTGTCCGACTTGATAGAAGGGAAGAAATCAATACTGCAAATTTTCTCTCCTAAAAAAACAGATAAAGGCTTAATTAGTTGATTAATCCTTCTTTAAAATGAAACTTGAAAAATGCAATAAAAGGAAAAGGTGGATGCATTCTGATGATTTAGAATGAGCACAGTATCAGTATTGACATTATAGATGCCTCGAAAATTATGCAGTCCACTCAATATGTATAAAAGTATATATTGCTTGCTCTAAATATAAACTTGCACATATAGATATGTGTATAAGGTTCCAGAGTATTGATCTTGAGAAAAATATTGCCTTAGGTGGCAAAAAACTACCCGCTTTTTCGCATCCCATGGAGTCAACTGGAGCATCATCAGAAACCCTCATTTTCCTGATTCCTTCAAGAACTTCTTCCCAATTTGCAGGTGGTCCGGCTGCTGACAAAGAGGTTTAGTTCAGAGACAATTACGTAAAAAAGGGAATTGTAGTTTATAAACTACAACTATAGCTTGTTAATTAGGTTAAGATGAACATTTTGTTTAATGCTTATGTGCCTCCTATGCATTTTCTCAAATACCTTTTGGGGTTGTCGGAAGTGAAGAATCTTTCTTTGAATCCTTGGAACAAGCTGATGAAAGTTTTGCCCTAACTGGAGGACCATTTCCTTAAGGAAACAAAAAAAAGTTAAGAGTAAAATTAGCATAAATATCAATAAGATGCATCCTAGACAATAACTGGGAACAAATCTCATAAAGACATGGAATTAAATAAGTGGATTTAGATAATCCTAGTAGTACATCAATGCAAGGGGTTGGACATTTGTTCATCCTCCAGAATTTACTGTGCCAACTAAAGATACTTTTACTAAATCAATAACACCAAAGACTAATTGCTTCTGTCTTTAAATTTTTCAATTTATTATTTCAGTGGATAAACTTCTTACACTGTTGACCTCTGCCATAAGATCAAACGATATCACTTCTAAGTGTAATCTTTAATCAATCACTCGCTTGCAAAGTATAATTTGGGGGCCCATGGTCACAATAGAAGTAGTCAGAAAGTTAACATTCAAAATGAGTAACAAACTCCAGTTGTATCCTCAAAATCTAGAATGCATCACTATCATTTTTTTTCAACAACACCATATATATCTAGGTCTGGATTAAACCACATATTTTTCTAATGATTTTATCGGGATAGTGGCAAGTCCTGAAATCGATTATACTCGCAACAAAGGTATCTGATATCAAAACCCAAAAACTACCTAAGATTGTAAACTAATAAGAGGAAGGAATAGTAATTAGCAGACTGAAGATTTTGCAATCAATGGTCATATTTAAGATTGAAAATTTCAAGATTATATGTTTCTTTTCTTTTTTTTATACCATATTCAAGACTATATATCCACAGCGCAAATTTTACACTTGCAAAATGTTACATATATTTTTAAAAATTGATACTACGACACATTTTTTCAAAGTAGATTTTCTGTAAACTAAAAACATCAATCATCTGACATACTTCCCAAATTCCTTGAAAATAGTCTTCCTAGCTTTTCTTAACCACCTTCCATATTGGTGTACATGAAGTTGATCTACATTCTTTTAATCCTAACTGATGCAGGACACAAATTCAAATTCAATAAATAGCACACTTGAAGATTAAAAGTTCAAAGCACATACCCACATGGAATAAAACCCAAACATAACAAGATGAAACATAAGTAACTTTGATAAGTAGAACACTAACAAACTTTGAGGCTGCACTGTGGGAGACAACACGTTCTAAACCTCAGATGCCAGCATGGCGTCACCCATTGAAATTTCATCTCAGGTGGCAATGTTGGGGGCATGTATAGGGGGACAGATGGATGATATAGGGTTGTTGATTCAAATGAATATATATGCTCTAACTGTAATCTAGGAACTCTTATATTCAACGATTGACATTATTATCATCTAGCACAAACAACCACCTTATATTTCAAATGTACATCAACAAAAATAACCTAAACATAGAAAACTAATTCGACATCTATTATCATCACAATTTTGCATTAAAAAGACAACAGTGATACATAGCATAAGATTGTCTTAACCAAAAAAAAAGGAACATAACATAAGATTTAACAAAATCTGAGGGAATCATTTCCAAATCAACTACTAAACATATCCCCACTTAATATTATAAGTTAAACATATAAGTCACAGAGTCAGAGAGAGCATTTCGAATTCAACAACTAACAAATCATCAAATTTATCCACAAACATAACAACATGAAATCTTATTGCAAATTTTTTTACCTTGCCTACAACAATTCCCTATCGAATCAAGAATTTCAATCCCAAGTAACCCAATTTACAAAACAACATGAAATTGCACAAAAATAACTTTTTCTACAACAATTCCCTATCAAATCAAGAATTTCAATCCCAAGTTACCCGAATTTCAATCCCAAATTAAGAGAACAACATGAAACTACAATAAAGAACCCAACTTTATACCTTGAAACGCAGTCAAGGAGGGCAGCGCCAGCAGGTGGGACGTCAGGACTGGCTCAGGAGGCGGGCCGTCGAGGTGGTGGCTGCAGGAGGCGGGGCGTCGGGGCTGGCTTCAGGAGGCGGGGCGTCTCTCGAGAGAGGGGGGCGGGGCTTCAGGGCGTCGAGGCTGGCTTCAGCCAGCAGGGCGTCGAGAGAGGGGGGGGGGGAAGTGAGGAAAGAGAGACAGAGAGAGAGAGAGGGTTGGGGAAAGGAGCTGAGAGAGATAGAGATGGGAGCCGGATCGATGAGAGAGAGCGAACGGAAGAGAGAGAGACAGCATGAGGGGAGAGAAACAGAGAGGGGGGGGGGGGGGGGGGGGGTATTTGAAATTGGGGGGTTGAATTTTTTTTTTGATGGGGGGATGTGTTTTGTAAGATTAGATATGGTTGATTGATTTTGGGGATATTGAATGAGAGCCACTTGATAGCTTTCTGTGTTTTATTATATAGATTCATCATTTATAAGTTATGCTTACTTGGAATTATATATGCATCTAGATGCTGCTTAATTTATCACATTATCTTAACTTTTCTTCATTTACAACCGTTTTTTAATTGGGCCCTAGAAACGAAAAATTCAAAGGAAAATTTTAGAATACAAACTAGTAACTAACATAACTTCTTACAAATTTTATAACCGTCCTATAGTTACTCTAAGCCGTAGGATCTAAAGTTGTTTAGTTATCAAAAGGAAAATTTTAGAATACAAACTAGTAACTAACATAACTTCTTACAAATTTTATAACCGTCCTATAGTTACTCTAAGCCGTAGGATCTAAAGTTGTTTAGTTATCAAATCGATCGGTTCACCTTGTAAATGAAGTGTAATTTAGAGTCCTATTATGTCTGAAACTAACATTTTGGTAATTTAACATCATTCTTCCTAAAACAAGCCCACTATTTTTCTTCTTTTATTAAAAAGTCACTTCGTCGTCTCTCTCCTCCTACAGTCTCCCCTAGATTCAAAAAAGTCACTGAACGCCCTCTCCCCATGCCCCTCCGCGCCCGCACGCCCCTTTCTTCCCCTCGGCCCCCTCCGTGCTCTGCGCCACCACGCCCCCTCCGCCCCCTTCGCGCCCCCATCCCGTCCGCGTCCCCGCTCCCTCTCTCTCCAGCTCACTTCTCTGTCTTCCCCTCACTCCTTTCCCACTCCCTTGCGGCTGCCCCCCTCCCACTCCGTCGCCCCCGTTCCCCCACCGTCGAAGCTCAGATCTCGATCGGTTCCAAGGTGGGCAGATCTTGATCTTCTGTTGAGTTGTTTGGTTTTGAAATTAGGGGTTTGATTGTAGATCTGATTTAATTTTGGTTCTAAATTTGGAATTGAAATTGATTGGAATCTAGGGTTTGTATAGTTTATTTGAATGTGATTGCCCATAATTTAAAGGTTATTATAACCAGTGTAATAGTTACTAATTTCAGCAAGGTTACATTTTTGTATGCTTCCTCACAACATCAATCTAAATACTTTAGATAACATTGTTCAGTAATATTTATTCTTCTTATGATATTTTGGATGTACACTGATTACAATAGTTGCTTAACATAATTTAAATAATTAAGTTCACCATGTCTATAGTAGACTGCCACTCACAAACTCGACTGGTAGTAGCTAGAAATTAGAAAATGGAAGCTTTGAAAGTAAAGAAAGGCATGTTAGGGTGACACAGGATTGCAATGTGTCATAAGAGGGTGAAGATTACTGGTCACTTACGAAAGCAAAGGCAATGGACACATTGTAAATTTTGGGGTTTTTAATTACTATATCTATACACATAACTAACTACAAGTAATGTAAAAGTAATCACCATTATTTATATACAGAAAATTCGATGTCTTCATTAATTTGCACTCATGTTTGCTTCTTCATCTGTCTCTACTGTACGCAAATTAAGTTCCTCACTTGCCATCTCTCTCTTATCCCAGTCTGCTAAGATTTAGGTTTGGACTTCCTCTCTTAACGAAGCTGAACTTTGAATTTAGGATTTGGGTTTAGCTCTACGCTTGTTGTTTCACTTCATATATCGTATTTGCAACTATTTTTTTTTCCCTGTTTCCTTAGAGGAATGTTGATTGTTGCAGCTTAGTGATCTAGCGGAAATACGGGGAAAACAAAGAGAACTAGGACGAGAATCCCATATTTTTTCATTGGCTGTTGATTTTTCATTTATTGATTTGTTGAGTTCTATATAAGAAATTAACTGAATATCACAAGGAAATAGAAAAGTCCACTTAGCTATTGATTTCACTTGTTTACCATGCTTTTTACCCAAAACAGGATGTGTTTTGTTGAATTTTTTCCCAAACTGTCCCACTTTTTGGAATTTTTTCCCAAACTGTCCTACTTTTTTTAAAAATTCCCTAAACACCCTATTTGCTTTCCGAAAAAACGAGTTTGGGTAAAACCCCATCACTTTTTCAGAAAGCGAGTGTGAGGCTTTGGTTTTCGCAAGCCTAGACTCGCTTTCTGAAAAAGCGATGGGGTTTAACCCAAACTCGCTTTTTCGGAAAGCGAGTGTCGATTGGGACTTTTTAAGTTTCAGATATGATTCACGACCCCCATTTTCTTTCAACTCTCTATCTTCTCTACCTCTTCTACATACAAAACCCTAATATCTATCATCTCTTTTTGGTCGATTTACCCAACAATTTTGTCGATTATCCCAAAAAAACCTTCGCATCTCTCATCTCGTTTCGATTTTCCACCTCTTTCAGCTACAAATCTTATCATTATTTAACTCCAAAAATCCTAAACCTCAATATCCAAGATTGTGTTGATTTTCGAATTTGGGGATAAAGATTGCGGTTGAAGGAGCTTCTTGGACGTCCTATTCACTATCTACCTATTCAATCACCTACTTTAACGGTATATTTTTCAAACTCTTGCTTTTTTAATGTTGTGTTAATTTTGAAGCATTAACATAGTTTGTTTGTTAATTTTCGTGTTAATTTTAAAGCATTAACATTGTATCTTTATTAATTTGACCCAAAATCACCCAAATTTGTTGATTTTTCAAGTAAACATTGGATCTTCAAAAAAACAAGTAGCAAAAATTTGTAGCATTAAGTTGAGTTTTTATTTATGTAGGTATATAGTATATTTCAATTTTAGTATATGCAGGTATATAGTGTAAAAATTGAATATATATGTAGATATATGTAGGTTATATATTTTGTTATAGTTAATAATAATTGTTTTAAGTTGTAGTGTACTCTCTTTTATTATAAATGACACGCACAATGGGAAATGTGAAGGAAGAATCGAGTAGTATACCTCCTTGCGGTGATGGACCACATACTTCTTTTGGCCCACCTCCTCGCAGTGGATGTGGTCGTCGTGGTGGTAGTACCAAGCGTACTAATTTAAGTGAATAATTGTTTATATTCGATTAGTTTGATTATCATACAATAAAATATAATATCGGTCTATTAATTTAAATGTTATTGTTGTATAGGTCTCAACTAATCCAAATGAGGCGGGCCCTTCTTCTTCAGCCCCTTCTTTATCATCTTATATTCCTTCCGGAGGGCCAGGTCCTCTCGATCCTACACTCCTTACTCTCCAATTGCATTACCGTTCGAATGATGTGTGGGAAGGTGAATCTAAGGAGTGTATCTTTAGGGAGGGCCATCCATTTTCTATGCACCTACGGATGCACGAGATTCTACGAGACTGTGGGTTATATGGTATTGGACTGATGAGCTCCATCAAATGTGATCGGCTTCTTCTTACCGCACTGTTTGAGAGATGGCGGCCTGAAACACATACCTTTCACCTGCCAGTTGGGGAGATGACCGTAACACTACAGGATGTCTCCGTACTCACCGGTTTTCCAGTTGATGGGCAGGCAGTAATCGGTACAATGGACTTCGAGCCGGTATATCTAGTGGAACAATACCTTGGTGTCGAAGTGAAAACCGGTGCAGTAAATGGAAAATTTATTCGCTTGAAGTGGTTGAAGGACACTTTCAAGAATTGATTGAAAGAGGATTCCACTGAGGCGGAGGTGGAGTGTTACTGGGCTTACATCCTTACACTATTTGGCGGCATGATATTTCCAAATTCGACTCGTCATTCGGTCTCCTTGATGTACTTGTCATTGATTGCCGATCTGCAAAGAGTCGGACAGTACAGTTGGGGTAGTGCCGCGTTGTCGTCCTTGTACCGGAGTTTGTGTAACTGTAGTTTTGGTTCGGTGCAGATGAATGGACCAAAGATCTTACTACAAGTATGGAGTTGGGAGCATATCCATGTGGGTCGGCCCGTAGTGCGGAGGCAATCACCCAATTGGATCCATCTTTTCGAGGACCAGCACATGATTCCTCCACTCGGTGTTTACTAGTTCGACAATCTCACATAGACGGCCAACCCCAACAGATGCCTGACGTACTTCTGTGATGAATTGGATAGGTTGACAGATGATTGTGTCGTGTGGCTGCCCTACACGGAGGTGCGTGTTGCTCGACTACCGCCTATTAGCTTGTACAGACGCAATTTATGGTTGACAAAGGTACCACTAATCAACTTTGGCACAGTTGAATTCTACTACGCTAATAGAGTGTTACGTCAGTTTGGTCTCCTTCAAATGATTCCTGTTGCCGAACCGTTTAATGCCGATGTGCATTCTATTACTGGAATGGGTCGACAACCCGAACACAATTGGGCCGCATGCTTTGCTACATATGTTAAAAGATGGAATCAACACCGGTTCGACGAATTCATTGGTAACATTCCTTCATTTGACGGATCGGTGCATGCGACTTACATGGCCTGGTACGAGAGGATGACTAGACGCTATATCTCTCCGACAGTTCAGACTCCTATTGGTGTGGTAGTTCCGATTCGTTGCCAGTAGCTGAAGCAGCAGATGAACCTTCGATGAATTTGCCTATGTTCCAACCGAAGGCATTAGCTCTTTGTAAATTATAAGTTAAGTTTTGTTGTATTTTTTAAAGTTTTTCTAAAATTTTGGTTTATATATACATGCACTGTATTTAATATTTCAACTTCTCATGTTTTATAGATGTGCCAGACTTGGACTATGGCTAAAAAATGTGCTGCTGTGTTGAGGAGCAACATCGCGGAACCAGTGAAAGACTTTGCACGTGAGATGATGACGTCGTGTCGTGCACAAGCTGATGTTGTGGGCGAGGGAGCAACCTTAGATGCTATACTAAATACTCTTGCGCATCGAACCAGTGCTTGTGGTGTTCGTAGAAAGAAAGTTGTCCATAGACCCCCACCTCGTCCTAGAAATGATTCCGAAGAAGTTGAAGAGGCTGAGATACAAGAGAACATTGAGGGGACACAACAACAATTTGTAGCGAAATGACGCATACAATAATGATGATATGCATTAGGTTCGTTCCAAACTCTTTGCAATTCTATAGCAGATAAAATACCAGCATGACGATCAGAGATAACACACAACTCAGTACAATCGATGAAAAAATACCGAATGCAACTCATGAACCGTGTCAATGTATTTATACTCTCTCCATCAACTGATGCAAATGTAAAGGGAAATAAGCCATCATTCGCATCCGGGGAAACAATAATTAACTAACAATCCTTGTATTTACCGTACATGTGAGTTTCATCAACACTAGTAACAAGTCTTCAAGACTTGAAACCTTCAATCGAATGACCAAGTGTCCAAAATACTCCCTTGAATGTCTCCTCGCTAGGACTAGACTGATATTTATCCCAGTGGACAATGGTTTCTGGATTTGCTGCTTGTATTGCTGATAGAAGAAAATGCAACTTTCGTGTATGCTTCTTTGAAGTTACTGAACAACCTTTCAATTTCCTTTTGTTTTGCAATCCAAGCTTTCTTATATGAAATCTAATAATTATATTGTAGTTTCACTATCTCAATAATGACCCGTGGTGTTAAACCTATTTCAGACTTCAC
Organism: Hemerocallis citrina; assembly: GCA_017893485.1. Classification (NCBI taxonomy): domain Eukaryota; kingdom Viridiplantae; phylum Streptophyta; class Magnoliopsida; order Asparagales; family Asphodelaceae; genus Hemerocallis; species Hemerocallis citrina. Next base: position 130,233,712 of record CM030359.1, read on the forward strand.
CATACTCACAATCAAATTGCAAACAAGGTTAGAATCAACTTTACAGTGGTCCTGATTCAACGTGGGATTCGTACAAGTATGAGGCTCAACTATATTATTCACCACAAAATTTGTCCCGCCTTTTGGAACAATTGTGCGTAATCTCCAAGGACAGCCACTATTACTTACTACTGGGGGACTTTGCACAATCTCCTCAATTGTATATTTTTTAGGTGCCTATTTACATTTAACAGTGTACAGTATCAGTGAAGATTTCAATGTGACGAATTTACGATGTTTCTTGATAGAATACAGCTTCACAGCCTGCTGAATCGACTCTTTACTTACAAACTCCTGTCTAATATACAATTCATCTATATTGGATAAACCGGACGACTCTTGTGGAACTTGATGTACTCTAGCACCTTGTGTCATCTCTTCGGTAATATGAGCGTTAACATTGACATAGCTATCAGTAGCTCTCACTTCATTAGAATTGCTGTTCGTAGGATTTACATTTGCATATTCATCATCTTCGTCCCCATCATCATTTTCTACACTCTCATCAACTTCATCGTCTGTTTCTTTCTCTTCTTCATCATCGTCTAATAGGTCGTTGTTAATGGTAGCATTTTGAAATAATTCAAATAAAGTGTTATTTGGAATATAATCATGAACCGGACTGGGTTGACGTGGCAACTCAACATCTGTAGAATCCGGGTTTGTTGTATTTGTGAAGGTGTCTTCTTGTGGGGACAGTGAGATTTCTTGTGAAGTTTGAACGGGATTAGACCTCATCTGCTGTGTCGGTACTTCTCGTACGAAGCTTGAACTAGGATTATCATGTGGTTGAGGATTCATAATTTGAATTTGCTGAATATATAACTCCAATGTAGACCAAGTACAATTGTCCTAACAATCACTGACTTCATAGTATTATCAGTAGATACGAGCACTGTCATAAAATACTATCTCTTTTACCTGCTGCGTACTGAACTAAAATTTTCACATTCCATTGATCCCTATCTCAATTAGTAACTTCATAAATTTTTTCAACTATTTCTGCCAATATAATGGTACGATGTGCCCAAACTATTTCACGATCAACAGTACTATAACAACAACCTATCTTTGGATCACGAATTATTTCACCACCAAAGTATAACCAAATAGGAATATGTAATCCATACCTACATTTATTTATACGAATATGCGAGTAATTATCTTCCCACAAACAAAACCTATAATAATGTACAAAATAATAGGTGATATAAATCATACCTTCACAAGCTTATTCAGAAGGATATAGCCGTAGATATTTGCGTTGAAGAGTTGAAGTTTCTATCCTCTTCGAGTTTATCAAAATTTCAAAATATGGATCTTTCGGAATATGGGTTTAGGGTTTTGAGAGTGGAAGGTGATAGGGTTGGGAAAGATTAAGTGAATATATTTAGATTTAGAGGAGATTTTGTGGGTAGGAGGTCAATTTTGGGAAGCTAGGGTTTTGAGTTTCGGAGTTAAGGAGAAAGTAATAAGGGAGATAAGCAAGAGTAAGAACAGAGAGAAAGTGAGATCCAAATTGAGATCTGGGGGCTTAAAAAGCCCCAATCGACACTCGTTTTCCGAAAAAGCGAGTTTGGGTAAAACCCCATCGCTTTTTCAGAAAGCGAGTCTAGGCTAGCGAAAACCAACGCTTCACACTCGCTTTCTAAAAAAGCGATGGGGTTTTACCAAAACTCGCTTTTTCAGAAAGCGAGTAGGGCGTTTTGGAAATTTTTTTAAAAAAAGTACTGCAGTTTGGGAAAAACTTTCAAAAAGTGGGACAGTTTGGGAAAAAATCTGTTTTGTTTGCTATTGTGTTCACTTGTCTAGTAAATGCACTGAAGAACTAAAATCAACTCCCTGTGTCTTGTACAAATTGCAAGCTTTTTGTCCCTGAAGAAATTCAAAATTTCCTAATCACTTACATTTTATCCTATATGGATGAAAAACTCAAAAAAACATCATTAGAAAATCAAATTCTATTATCAACGAAAATTACCTCTTAATACTCTTAGTACAGAAAATGGAACAATTAATGTAATCATATTATTGTATTAGGAACAAGATCCCGGATATCTCACTGTTTTAAGGCATAATCCAAGTACAAGAGGGTAAATGTAAGGGTTGTCTTAAGGTTGATTTCTGAAAAGGAAGGGGTGAGAGTTTTACTGACACCCAAGTTCATTTTGTGTCTTTCTACATGTATCACTCCTGTATTTGCCAAGGTGAGAGTTTTACAAGTATGTATCTGCATCATTCTTAAATATGTATCTTAGTTAACTTCATTGATACTTCACTGATATTAAACTGTGTCAAACTCTTAAATATGTATGTGCATCATTCTTACAATTGGAGCATTTCAGTCAAAAAGGAAATAAAATAAATTTAATTTATATTTACAGTCCTTTTTCTTTATAATAAGGATGTGAAGTGATTTTTGCTAATTATATCCGTGTCATTGTTTATATCATCTTAGTTAGAATTCCTTGGCAACTGCTTCTGTAAAATTGTTTCCTGGAGTATGTTCACTTTTGTAACTGATTATGCATCCACTAAGAGTTTGGATTTTGTTTTCTTCTCCCTGTTATTCTAGTTTATGATGTAACAAGGAGAGATACCTTTGCAAATTTATGTGATGTATGGGCCAAGGAAGTAGAACTTTACTCAACAAATCAGGACTGCATCAAAATTCTTGTTCGAAATAAAGCTGACAAGGTACATTCATGTATTATTTATGTTACTTATCATAACTGACAATTGTTACCTTCGTTCGATTTGGTTTTGTATTTCAACAGCTTTGCCATAAGTATTCTCTTTGACTGAAATTGGTAGTTTATTAAAATTCATTTTTCTGTAATTCGTAAGATTCAAAAAAGTGGGTACTGTGACCAGTATTCTCGATCAGATGCAAGATTGTTTTTCAAGATTAAGCTATGCTTTTCTACATTTGATGATAGAATAGGTTTTCTCTACTCAATTAATGAATGGCCTATGCTCTGAGGATCTCGCTGCAAGATCCAAAACAAAGTCTTAGGGAGCTACTGTTGTCCATATAATTTTCCTCAATTCTTCGTTCTTTGTTCAGATCCTTTGACATTCTTAGTTTACAATCAGTCTTAAATTTAAAAGTTATTTGAGTTATGAGTGGTTTCTAAATACTAAATAGTGAGATATATGATCCATCACCCTCAGAGTTTAGATGTTTCTGCAATTAACATGGAACTAATGCAGAAGTTGTCGTTAGCTTGATTTAGTTATGCAAACTTCTTTGAAATGCTCAAGTAACTGTATTTTCCATCACCTATTCATTAAGTTGTTTATCCGAATAATTAACTGTAAACAGTACTAATAATTTTGTATCCTAAGTATACAGGTTGTTGGAGTTAATAGTGAGATATGCGATTCAATACCCTCAAAGCTAAGCAATTTCTATAATTAACATGGAACTAAAGCCGTAGTTATTATTGATTTGATTTAGTTGTGCAAACTTCACTGAAAAGATCATGCAACTGTATTTCCCATCACCTATTCGTTGCTTTTGTCTCCTAAATTCATAAGTAACTACGGTGCTAATTGTTTTGTAAAGACTGCACGCACTTTTAGGTAATGGCAAGGCTTGCACACTCTTAACCGGAGGTTCAGTTCTCACCATTCTTAGTGGCAATTCCAGCATAGATACTAGTTATATAGATATTTCACTTTTATTGCAGTTCTTTTTCTCTTTCATTTGGATAAAAAGGAGTTCAATAACGTTTATGTGTCACTCATTTATTTTCTTTTGTACATGTATTATGCATGATGCTCAAGTTATCAGCTGGTCTGATGACTCTGATTACCTCCGTCCATTTCCTTCTATCCCAGGAAGCTGAAAGGTTAGTAACAAGAGAAGAGGGAATTGCCTTGGCACAAGAGTATGGATGCTTGTTTCTTGAAAGCAGTGCAATAACACAAGCAAATGTTGAGAAATGTTTCGAAGAACTTGCATTAATGGTACATTAACAATGAGTCAGAACACATATCTATCTTCTTGTAATTTAGAAGCTCGATGCATATTGGTTAGCTAGAGATTTGTTACAATTCATTCACCAGTTTGAATCTTTGAAAACTTTTTGATGAAGAATGTAATGGTGAAATTTTGTAATGTCTTGGTTTTATATATTGGCTGCACAATTATATTGCACAATCATATGCAGATTTGTGAACCATCATATGCATGTGTAACATTGAACTTATTTGTAACAATCATATGCACAATCATATATACATTTGTAACATTGAACTTATTTGTGAACCATCTTATGCAGATTGATTGCACAATCCACTGTGTTAGTCGATTCAATTCTTAGACAATGCAACAAAATGGCTACCTCAAGTTGAGGCTTCAATGGGTGTCTAAAAGCCATAAGTTCCGAGAGTTAAAAAGTGTATATACAAACAGGTATTCGGGTAATTAAGGAGAAAACCAATATAGACAATGTGATGCCAGTATAGACAATGATGATGAAGATTATTCAGAAAAGTATGAGCTCGCTTTGATGATTTTGGTCATAGCAAAATGTTTTAAAAGTAAAGAAACTGAATATAAGAAGTTTTGATGATTTTGGTCATAGCTTCTCTCTACTCAGAGAATAACACCACTGACATTCTCTACTATGTTAATAATCTCCCGAAATGTGAACTTTCAAGTTAAATCACAAAATTTGATGATGGGTGCACTCAAGCCAACTCTATAAAATCAAACTAGCATCAAATAGCTAATTGGTGAAATCATATTAAAAAACAATTCAAGAGAATATATTCTTAGTAATTACAATTCAAGAGAAATTGAATATAAGGGAGATCGGTAGGATGGCAAGGAGAAGGCGACTGGGTCGTCGAGGACAGGGAGGAGCAGTGAGGGCTCGACGGGGATCAGCAGTGGAGGCAGGGGAGGTTCGACGGCGACTGGGTTCGGCTGCAGCAATGGATGGGATTGATGATAAAGACGACAATGGTGGAGGCAGGGCCTGGCGATGAGGGGTATGGGTTTCGGTGGCGAGATGAAGATGGGTTCGACGAGGGGCAAAGGTGATGGCTGGCTGGTTGGCGATGAGGTGGTGAAGGGACGAGAGGATAGGCTGGAGCTGTGATGGTGGTGGTGGGTTTCAGATAGGCCCACTTAAAGTTGTCTGAAAATTTTGATGCTAGTTTGATTTTATAGAGTTGGCTTGAGTGCACCCATCATAAAATTTTGTGATTTAACTTGAAAGTTTACATTTCGGGAGATTATTAACAAAGTGGAAAATATCAATGGTGTTATTCTCCGAGTAGATAGAAGTTGTGACCAAAATCATTAAAACCTGAACACTTATATTCAATTTCTTTACTTTTAAAACATTTTTCTATGACCAAAATCATCAAAGCGAGCTCATACTTTTCTGAATCAACTTCATCATCATTGTATATATTGGTTTTCTCCTTAATTACCCCAATGCCTGTTTGTATATACACTTTTTAACTCTCGGAACTTATGGCTTTTAGACACCCATTGAAGCCTCAACTTGAGGTAGCCATTTTGTTGCATTGTCTAAGAATTGAATCGACTAACACAGTGGATGTGCAATCAATCTGCATATGATGGTTCACAAATAAGTTCAATGTTACAAATGTATATATGATTGTACATATGATTGTTACAAATAAGTTCAATGTTACACATGCATATGATGGTTCACAAATCTGCATATGATTGTTCAACCAATATATATAAAACTAAGACATTACAAAATTTCACCATTACATTGTTCATCAAAAAGTTTTCGAAGATTCAAACTGGTGAATGAATTGTAACAAATCTCTAGCTAACCAATATGCATCGAGCTTCTAAATTACAAGATAGGTATGTGTTCTGACTCAATGTTAATGTACCATTAATGCAAGTTCTTCGAAACATTTCTCAACATTTGCTCGTGTTTTTGCACTGCTTTCAAGAAACAAGCATCCATACTCTTGTGCCAAGGCAATTCCCTCTTCTCTTGTTACTAACCTTTCAGCTTCCTGGGATAGAAGGAAATGGACGGAGGTAATCAGAGTCATCAGACCAGCTGATAACTTGAGCATCATGCATAATACATGTACAAAAGAAAATAAATGAGTGGCACATAAACGTTATTGAACTCCTTTTTTATCTAAATGAAAGAGAAAAAGAACTGCAATAAAAGTGAAATATCGATATAACTAGTATCTATGCTAGAATTGCCACTAAGAATGGTGAGAACTGAACCTCCGGTTAAGAGTGTGCAAGCCTTGCCATTACCTAAAAGTGCGTGCAGTCTTTACAAAACTATTAGCACCGTAGTTACTTATGAATTTAGGAGACAAAAGCAATGAATAGGTGATGGAAAATACAGTTGCATGATCTTTTCATTGAAGTTTGCACAACTAAATCAAATCAATAATAACTACGGCTTTAGTTCCATGTTAATTATAGAAATTGCTTAGCTTTTAGGGTATTGAATCACATATCTCACTATTGAGAAATCATCATAACTCCAACAACCTGTATATTTAGGATACAAAATTATTAGTACTGTTCATTACTACAGTTAATTATTTGGATAAACGACTTAATGAATAGGTGATGGAAAATACAGTTACTTGAGCTTTTCAAAGAAGTTTGCATAACTAAATCAAGCTAACGACAACTTCTGCCTTAGTTCCATGTTAATTGCAAAAACATCGAAGCTCTGAGGGTGATGGATCATATATCTCACTATTTAGAAACCACTCATAACTCCAATAACTTTCATATTTAAGACTGATTGTAAACTAAGAATGTCAAAGGAATAAAGAACGAAGAATTGGGGAAAATTATATGGACAGCAGTAGCTCCCTAAGACTTTGTTTTGGATCTTGTAGCGAGATCCTCAGAGCATAGGCCATCCACCATTGAGTAGAGAAAACCTATTCTATTATCAAATGCAGAAAAGCACAGCTTAATCTTGAAAAACAATCTTGCATCCGATCGAGAATACTGGTCACAGTAACCACTTTTTCGAATCTTACGAATTACAGAAAAATGAATTGTAATACTACCAATTTCAGTCAAAGAGAATACTTATGGCAAAGCTATTGAAATACAAAACCAAATCGAACGAAGGTAACAATTGTCAATTATGATAACATAAATAATACATCAATGTACCTTGTCAGCTTTATTTCCAACAAGAATTTTGATGCAGTCCTGATTTGTTGAGTAATGTTCTACTTCCTTGTCCTATACATTGGATAAATTTGCAAAGGTTTCTCTCCTTGTTACATCATAAACTAGAATAACAGGGAGAAGAAAACAAAATCCAAACTCTTAGTGGATGCATAATCAGTTACTAAAGTGAACATACTTCAGGAAACAATTTTACAGAAGCAGTCGCCAAGGAATTCTAACTAAGAGGATATAAACAATGACAAGGATATAATGAGCATAAATCACTTCACATCCTTATTATAAAGAAAAAGGACTGTAAATATAAATTAAATTTATTTTATTTCCTTTTTGACTGAAATGCTCCACTTGTAAGAATGATGCAGATACATATTAAGAGTTTGACACCGTTTAGTATTAGTGAAGTATCAACGAAGTTAACTAAGTTACATATTTAAGAATGATGCAGATACATACTTGTAAAACTGTCATGCCCCGCTTCCCGAAAGAATACGAAATACAGTACGTGACTAAGCCCAGCAAATAGTTTTCACCATCCATAAGTTGTACGGATCTGCTTGACTCATCACAATAATAAATATAGCAACATACTCAACCAAACATGCAAAAACAATTATAACTCAACGGTATTTATTGCAACAATAATAAATATCCCAACAAATACTAGATCTGAAACAAAACAATAATCCTGGGACTACAAGCCCAAATACAGGTCTCAATACAGTTCATCAATATAAAATAGTTCATCAAAATATTTAGCAAATAATTCCAGTTGCGCAGCTCAAAACTTTTGTTCACCAACTCCAGTAGACAATTGATCAGCAAAACGTGTGTAACATCCTGAATTTCTCAAATAATAAATATGAAGTTTTCTTTTATTTATTTTCATGTGTCTTGCACGTGCTATTTAATATGTGTATTTTAACTTTAAAAAGTATTCTCATTTCGTGAAGAAACATTTCTTCTCATTTAAATTAAAGCCTATTTTAATCTATAGGCCTAATAGTCATATTCTAGCCCACTTAATTAAATTAATTTAACTAGAGAGCCCATGGTCTTTAGCCCACCTAATTAGCCCATTAGTTATTTTTAATAATAATTAATACAACTTGTAGTGTAGACTTGATCAAGAAATAAATAAATTAACAATTTAATGTACAAACTAATTTGTAGTATGCATAGTGTGACACGTGCATTGCATAAGCACGTGGAAGTGATGAGAACGGGGGTGGCCAGATTTGGTCTTAGATGTGGGAGTGATGGCGTGAGTGGAAGAGTGGTTATTTGATCATGGGTAGTTCTTCTGACTCCCAAATGCATCTTAGCCTCTCATCTAAACTCATCTCAACCCTCCATTTGAGCTTAAGTTGTGTATAAATACCCCCCTTGTCTTCTTCATTACTTGCATTAGAAAATTTCAAAGAGAAAAGATACTAAACAAATTGTGAGGAAAAGAAAGAGTTGTGTGAGAAAAAGATTGAGAGATTGTGTGTTGGTGTGCTCTTGCAACATTAGAGGCCGGCCATACATCAAGAGGAGGAAGTCTCGGGTTTCACACTAGCAAGGAGGAGAAGGCTCAAATTCGTGGAACAAACTAGGAGGAGAAGGGAGCCATTCGTGCGTTCAAGGAGTTTCTTAGGAGTTTCTATTTGTTTCTTCAATAAGGTGGGCAATTTCTCAAAAATCTAACATAGATACTATGCTAGAATTTTAAATTGTGAACATGTTAGAAACAAGTAGGAAAAATTTGCTTTGTACTTGTTTGAAGAAACTAGTAAGAAAAGAAACTCTAGCTTATTTACATGAAAAAGTTAGTAAAATAAATTGAAATGTGTTAATATATTTGCATTTACGTGCTTTGTACTTGTTTGATTTGTTATGACGCTTGGTTAATATATTTGCATGATAGATTGATGAAACATGATTATATGAAAAATTGTGTTTGTGAATGAGTTGTAGAATGCAATATGTGAAAAATTGCTCTTATGAATGAATTGTAGAATGCATAATAATGTCTATGAATTGGGGATAAATTGATTGGTTGCAATAAGTGTGTTTTAATTGCATTTTAGGAGTAATATTATATTCACTAGATTATCATCTATTTTGTCTCTTTGAAACAAAAGAAAAAGATTAGTTTTGGTAAACATAAGACTAATTTAAGAGCTTGATTTTGTTAAAGAAGGAAAAAAAAATTGTATGAACACATTGTGAATGAAAAGAGAATATGTTGATAAAAGATTCATCCAAAAAGAAATTCTTTCTATGTCGAAAAAGTATTCATGAACCACTTTTTCAAAGAACTAAAGAGAAATAGTCTATTATGTGTTTAAAAATGAGATTTTGACAATCTAAGAAAATATAAGTTATTGTTTTCAAGAAAATAATATTCTGGAGAAGATATAGATTTTTATAAGAACAAATTGATTGAGAAAAATCGAGTTTATTAAAGGAAGAACTAGATACAGTACAGTCTAATACAAAAATATTTTAATCCGACTCTATATCGGTTAGTCACTTAGATTTACTGGTCTTCGGGTGCGTATTGGGTGCGTTACTGTAGCTGAGCGGTGCTTTTGGGTCTGGATTCGAGTCTTGTAAGAGACTCTGTTATTCTGAAAATTCAATTTTTAATCAAATCCGAGAGCCAGACCTTAAATATAATTTATGTTCTCTATATAACAGTTAGTCACTTAAGACCTTCTGGTCTTCAGGTGCGATTTAGAGCGGTTACTGTTCATGAGCGGGGGGTTTCGGCCTGGGTTTGAATTCGGCCTTTGGCCACTGTTTTTAATTTTTGATTTTTTTATTATTTTGGATTCTTTTTGAGTACTTTTAAGCGTATAAAAAATTGAGAAAAAATACTAGAATTCTTCTAAAAATACCTAGACTTCATGAAAATTATTTCTACAATATTTGACTTATTAAAATGGGAATTAGAAGCAGCTTTTGAGAAGAATGAATTAATAAAGTTTCTTAGAGTATGATTTTACTAATTAAATACAACAAACATTGTTTTGAATGTAAAGAATTTTGGTGCAAAGATTTAAAATGAGATTTTTGACATGTAAAAATTGAGTAAGATTAAATATGAGATTGTTGTTTAAAATTATGCAAATTGTGCATGGAAAATGAAGTAAAAGAAACATGTTGAAATATGGAATTTGTGAATATAAACTCTCATTTTGATGAACATGAAACGAATTTGACACTAGAGTTTAGCTAAGTCCTTACATCGGCATGAATGAAATTCTGAAAGAAAAATGTGATGATAAGAGACCAAGATTGGGTCATGGTTAATAATTGATGTTTAAGACCAATGTAGAGGTAACGCTAATTCTAGAGTATTAATTTTATTCATGATTCAATTATCTAAGGATTAGACACAGTGGAGATGTGATGAAAGTAAGAGAAAAACATAAGTATGAGGGCTTCAGATCTACGGTGTGAGAGTATTCATAGGCTGCCTTGCTTGATGCGTCATGTCATGGCGTGGATACATCTCCGAAATTATCAGGACCGTGGCGACGCTTGTGGGGTGTTTGGTGACTACGTAGTGCCATCGTTCCATGACGGAGGCGAATTGTCCATAGGCTCTGCATGATGCGTCATGTTATGACGTGGGATTCCTCTCTAGGCTGTCTGGGCAAGGGCTCGTAACTCATAGGACATCTAGAATACTTACCGTAGTTACTGTAGTAGTTTAAATCATGGCGAGGGAATCATCCCTACAAGATGAAGAACGATTAAGGACTTGCCCTCGGACCTATGTAGTATGGGATGCATATAATCCGAACAAGTGTGTGTTAGAACCTGAATATAAAATAATAAGAAATTCCAACAAGGTTGTGAAGAAATCAAATACAGAAAGAAAAACAGTAAGCAATGAACTTGTACAGAGTCGAGATTTTTAAGAATCTCTGTCCTTAAAGCAGAGTTCGCCCCGTAGTGTGACAGGTTACCGGCGAATTGCTTTCCCAGGATACAACTGTACCTTCTCTGAAGAATGCAGCACCCTTGCTTCAGAGACAACGAACTGCTGTCTGTGTGTACTCTCAGTTGACAGACACTGACTCAGAGCAGAGGAAGAAGAAGAGGAAGACCCAAGTGCAAAAATCTCTGTATCTGTATAGGAGTTGATGTCTGGATTTATAGAGTTGGATTGGAGACTGTTCAGTAGCCATTACTCTGTAACAGCAGAGTAATGGGGACTCTTCAGTTTAGTAACTGGTGAGCCATTACTCTGCTGTTACAGAGTAATGGGCACCAGTTACTGAATCTGAAAAGCCTTTTCAGTTCAGTAGGGGAAGAGTTTGTCTGGGCAAAAATAAAATAAAAAATTTAAGCCAGACCAAACCGAACCGAACCGAACCGAACCGAGCCGAGCCGGGGCCGGGGCCGGAGCCAGGTCGGGCGCGCGCGCGCGCGTGTGTGTGTCTGTCATTTTGGCTAAGTCCTCTCTCCACTACACGTTAGTGGTAACCCCCGGGCCACGCCCTCTAGTCCAGTTTTCTAGTATATATACTAGTAAAAATCTTTCCCAATTTCCGATATGGGACTATCCATTTGTTAAGTTGGTACCTTTCAAGTACCCTACTTTGGATCAACATTTCTCATTCATACGGAATTCGTTTTTGGCAAGTGAGTATACTACGGAATAGTACTCGACGAGAGGATCGCAATCCACTCATTTTCCGGCGCCGCCGGTGGCCGGAGCCTGCCGGAATCCGGCTCGGAAAACTGCAAAAATTAATTCCAACAATCCCCCACATGAATGGAAATTACCAGACCATGTAATCCAGACACGACAGAAAGACAAAAAAAAACATGACAGAAAGACTCTGAGAGTACAATCGGAAAATCACTGCATCAGGAATGGTAGTAATTTTTCAACTTTGAACCACCCTTAGTAATTAGCTATCGGATTCACTTGACCAGGTAGTGATCATGATGTCTTGAACTACCCGGGCGTTCATGTGAACCGAGACAATAACTATCACACAGTTTCATCTCCTTACAGAACTAAGTTCTCTTGTTGTGTTCATTTTGGCCTTGAACATCCCTAGTTAATCATGAGTGAACTTGGAGAATGTAGCCTCTCTTCATTCTCCTAGAAACGGCCCCATTTCACACTCACAAGGTGATTTCCCATAAAGAGTATCCTGCTATACCCCACTTTTATTTCAAAGCAATGGGAAACATTAAAAGCCAAGCTTATCCTAACTATTTGCAGGCAGCACTTGTTTTATCATCCTAAGAATGGGTATGAGATAATCTCTCAGTGCTTTCGTCGATTCAACAAGATTTAGTTGTCCCTTTGAACATAGATCTTGGAATCTCCAATTCCTAGGTAGGGTTTCTATCAAGTATCCTCTTTCGTCATAGGATTTAAACCCATTCCTCTTGATGATCTCACAACCTGCTCTCGCGACAGACCTTTAGTAAATGAATCCGCTAGGTTGTCGGCCGATTTTATATATTCTATAGAGATTACTCCATTTGAGAGCAGGTGTCTAATGGTTTTGTGTCGCCTTCTGATATGACGAGACTTACCATTATACATGCAACTCAGTGCCCGTGCTATAGCCGATTGGCTGTCACAGTGTACACATAAGGCAGGCACTGATTTTTCCCACATAGGAATATCCTCTAAAAAGTTGCGAAGCCATTCTGCTTCTTCTGCCGCTTTGTCTAAAGCAATGAACTCAGATTCCATGGTGGATCTGGCCAATAGCGTTTGTTTAGAGGATTTCCATGACACAGCTGCACCACCAAGTGTAAAGACATATCCACTTGTTGATTTTGAGTTCTTTGAGTCTGATATCCAGTTGGCATCACTGTAGCCTTCAAGTACTGCTGGATATATGGTGTAATGCAGCGCATAACTCTGAGTATGTCGCAAGTAGTTCAATACTCTAGTTATTCCAGTGACTTCGTCCTGGATTACTCGTGTATCGGCTCAGTACGTTTACCGAATGTGCTAGGTCCGGTCTTGTACAATTTGTTAGGTACATCAGACTACCAATTACACGTGCATATTCCAGTTGTGATATGCTTTCGCCTGTATTTTTGAACAGGTGAAGACTGGGATCGACGGAACTTTTTGCTGTCCCATTGGAATAATTCTTGAATCTTTCAAGTACTTTCTCAGCATAATGAGCTTGAGACAAAGTAATCCCCTCAGATGTCCTGGAAACTTTGATTCCTAGTATGACATCTGCAACTCCCAAGTCTTTCATGTCAAACTTGCCACTAAGCATGCTCTTAGTTTGTTTGATAATGTCGTTATTGCTTCCAATAATGAGCATGTCGTCTACGTATAGACAGACCAGAATGTATCCATTTGGAGTATCTTTGATGTAGATAAATTTATCACATTCATTTATTTTGAAACCACTTGACATCATAACATTGTCAAATTTTGCATGCCACTGCTTTGGAGCTTGTTTCAGGCCGTACAGTGATTTTACAAGCCTGCACACCTTATTTTCCTGTCCAGGAACTACGTAACCCTCAGGTTGTTTCATGTATATTTCTTCTTCTAAGTTCCCATTTAGAAATGCAGTTTTAACATCCATTTGATGTATTTCCAGGTTACGTAGAGCTGCAATAGCTATCAACATTCTTATGGATGTTATTCTTGTAACTGGGGAATATGTATCGAAGAAATCTAGGCCTTCTTTTTGCCTAAATCCTTGTACCACAAGTCTAGCCTTATGCTTCTCTATTGAACCATCTGGTTTCAATTTTTGTTTGAAAATCCATTTGCATCCTAGAGCTTTACATCCAGAAGGCAAATCGACTAACTCCCATGTATGATTTTGCATAATGGAGTCTATTTCACTTTTGATTGCTTCCTTCCACATAGGAGCATCAGGCATAGACATAGCTTCCTTGAAAGTTCTGGGCTCATTCTCTAACAGAAAGGCCGTCACAAAGTCAGGACCAAATGATTTTGATGTTCTAGCCCGTTTACTTCGTCTAGGCTCATCGGTATCCTGTTCTGGTTCATCAACTGAAGTGCTTGCATTCCCTTGTTCACGTGTACGTTTAGGGTACGTAGTATCCTTGCACGGAAACACGTGTTCAAAGAATGAAGCATTTCTTGATTCCATTATTGTATTTACATGGATATCCGGTATATCCGATTTGTATACCAAGAACCGATATGCACTACTGTTGTGTGCATAGCCTATGAATATGCAATCAATCGTCTTAGGTCCGATGGTGACCTGTTTCGGGTTAGGTACTGCCACTTTTGCTAGACACCCCCACACTTTGAGGTATTTATACGAAGGTAAGTTACCTTTCCACAATTCATATGGTGTCTTGCCGGTTTTCTTGTGAGGTGTTTTGTTGAGAATGTAGTTGGCAGTCAACAACGCTTCCCCCCACATGTTTTGGGGTAGGCCAGAATTCAACAACAAGGCATTCATCATCTCCTTTAGAGTTCGGTTTTTGCGCTCGGCAGTACCGTTTGATTCGGGTGAGTAGGGAGCAGTTGTCTGATGAACTATTCCATGTTCCGAGCAGAACATGTTAAATGGTGCATCATATTCTCCTCCTTTATCACTTCTAACAATTTTAATCGTTTTGCCAAGTTGATTCTCAACCTCAAGTTTATATTCTTTGAATTTATCCAAAGCCTCATTTTTGCTATGTAACAAATATACATAACAGAATTTTGTGTAATCGTCTATGAATGTCACAAAGTACTTTTTGCCACCTCTGGTCTGCACATGTTTTAAGTCACACAGATCCGTGTGAATTAGACCTAGAGTTTCTGTGTTTCTTTCTACAGAATGCGATGGAGTTTTAGTGAGTTTGGCCTCCGTGCAAACTTCACATTTTTCTGAGTTATCTACCTTAAACTTTGGTAGCAAATTCATGTTAACTAATCTACGCATAGAATTTACATTAACATGGCCTAGTCTTTCATGTCAAACAGAAGAAGACTCAGCAACATAGGCAATAGGAGTTATTTCATTAACTTTGGGAACAGCAGGAACAATAGTTTTAGGGATGACTGTCATTACATTAAACTTGAACAGTCCATCC
Organism: Hemerocallis citrina; assembly: GCA_017893485.1. Taxonomy (NCBI): domain Eukaryota; kingdom Viridiplantae; phylum Streptophyta; class Magnoliopsida; order Asparagales; family Asphodelaceae; genus Hemerocallis; species Hemerocallis citrina. The sequence continues at coordinate 130,248,992 of CM030359.1, forward strand.
TTTACATATCCTTTACCCAAATATACCCCATTCTTGGACAGTACAAAATTATCAGAAACAAGTACAACTTTGAACCCATTCTTACTTAGCAAAGAACCTGATATCAAGTTCTTTCTAATGTCTGGGACATGCAGCACATTTGTGAGTGTTAGCTCTTTGCTTGAAGTCATTTTCAGCACTATCTTCCCTGTTCCTTCAATTTTGGAGGTGGAAGAGTTTCCCATGAACAGTTGTTCATCTTTGTTGCACTTCTGGTAGGAGGTGAACATTTTCTTGTCCGAGCAGATATGCTTGGTGGCCCCAGTATCGTACCACCATTCACGAGGATTGCTCCCCACAAGATTTACCTCTGAAACAACAGCACAGAGGTCCAGGTCAGAAAGACCAGTGGACAAGTTCTCAGCTATGTGTACATGGGATTTTTCATTCCCTTTTACATGTCCTGTTTTTGAATAATTACTGTGCTTACTGCGGCACTCAGAAATTTTGTGCCCCAGCTTACCACACTTGTGGCATTTTCCAGCAAACCTCTTTGCAAGAGGTTTTTTGTTTGAGGCATGTGGCAGAAACTTCCTCTTCTTGCCCTTCTGTTCATGCTCCACCACATTGGCCTTTTCTATGGACTGATTTCCATAGGACCTCTCAGCCTTGCGATTCTCTTCTTCGATCCGCAACCTGATAATTAGGTCTTCAAGAGACATCTCCTTTCGTTTGTGTTTGAGATAGTTCTTGAAGTCTTTCCACCCAGGTGGAAGTTTTTCAATGAACGCTGCAACCTGGAATGGTTCGCACAGCGTCATATTCTCTGCAGCAATGTCGTGCATTATAACCTGCAGTTCTTGGACTTGACTCACCACAGTTTTGGAGTCAATCATCTTGTAGTCCAGAAATTTGCCGACAACAAATTTCTTAGACCCGACGTCTTCAGTTTTGTACTTCTTTTCCAGGGATCCCCCACAGGAGTTTGGATGTCTTGAAGACACAGTAGACGTTGTACAGAGAGTCTACCAATCCATTCAGGATGTAGTTCCTGCAGAGGTAGTCGCCCTGTGTCCCCGCGTCAACTGCTGCAACGGAGTGTGCTTCCATTGGCGCCAGCATCGGGGCAGATTCATTGAGGAACCTGTCCAGCTTCAATGTGGTCAGGTAGAACTGCAACTTCCCCTGCCACTTTTTGAACCCAGTTCCATTGAACTTCTCCGGTTTTTCTCCCACGCTTATGTGCGTGGGCAGAACGACCGAATGTGCCGCAACCGATTATGCAGTCACATTCTGGGTCACCGGAGTTTGGGTACTGAGAAGCCCAGTAGCAACTTCAGTTTGTGTGTTCTCCATGTTTTGATTTTGTTCTCTGAAATTGGTTGAAACAGAAACTATTAGTTATTTTTTCCGAACAGAACCTGTAAACAAACTTCACAAAAACTATTAGAATCTGTGAGGAAAAATTCTGCTTTAAGATTGTTAGAACCTGAATATAAAATAATAAGAAATTCCAACAAGGTTGTGAAGAAATCAAATACAGAAAGAAAAACAGTAAGCAATGAACTTGTACAGAGTCGAGATTTTTAAGAATCTCTGTCCTTAAAGCAGAATTCGCCCCGTAGTGTGACGGTTACCGGCGAATTGCTTCCCAGGATACAACTGTACCTTCTCTGAAGAATGCAGCACCCTTGCTTCAGAGACAACGAACTGCTGTCTGTGTGTACTCTCAGTTGACAGACACTGACTCAGAGCAGAGGAAGAAGAAGAGGAAGACCCAAGTGCAAAAATCTCTGTATCTGTATAGGAGTTGATGTCTGGATTTATAGAGTTGGACTGGAGACTGTTTAGCAGCCATTACTCTGTAACAGCAGAGTAATGGGGACTCTTCAGTTTAGTAACTGGTGAGCCATTACTCTGCTGTTACAGAGTAATGGGCACCAGTTACTGAATCTGAAAAGCCTTTTCAGTTCAGTATGGGAAGAGTTTGTCTGGGCAAAAATAAGATAAAAAAATTTAAGCCAGACCAAACCGAGCCGACGGCCGGGCCGGGCCGGGGCGGGGCCGGGGCCGGGGCCGGGCGCGCGCTTGTGCGCGTGTGTGTTTGTCATTTTGGCTAAGTCCTCTCTCCACTACACTTTAGTGGTAACCCCCGGGCCACGCCCTCTAGTCCAGTTTTCTAGTATATATATACTAGTAAAAATCTTTCCCAATTTCCAATATGGGACTATCCATTTGTTAAGTTGGTACCTTTCAAGTACCCTACTTTGGATCAACATTTCTCATTCATACGGAATTCGTTTTTGGCAAGTGAGTATACTACGGAATAGTACTCGACGAGAGGATCGCAATCCACTCATTTTCCGGCGCCGCCGGTGGCCGGAGCCTGCCGGAATCCGGCCTGGAAAACTGCAAAAATTAATTCCAACAGTGTGCATTAGTGTCATTAAATATAAATAACTGCATTAAGAACTAAGTGCACTTTCACACACGACATTAATAAGATAGTCCCCCTTAACTTTGTTTGTGACAAGTGTGTACTTTCTAAGTAAGAGAAATTGATGTATTATATCCTAACGTTAGTTGTATGCAACTGACGTGCCCACAGTTTCTATACAGGATAAAGTGATTGACAAGACTAAAGAATAAATGCCACTTAAAGAAATGGTCAAGTTGTTGTTTAATTCATGTATCATGTTGTAATTTATATTTCCGATGCGTTGATGTAATCATTGTTGTATAAAAGTTTTTAATTCCTTGTAAAATTGTACGAAGTAAAGTATAAAGATCCTGTGGAACTTCGAATTTAGTCTTATTTGGAATTCGAGGTGTTACAACCTGCTCATATGATAATTACAAGGAAAATAGGAAGACGGAAAAACATAATGCCCGTTAGATGCAAGTTCCGGGCCGCAAGCAGTACAAGTAGGAAAATGAAGGGAAAAACTACACTAAACATGAAATACTAACATGGAAAAGGCAGCAAGGATAACAATCTAAAGATGGTAGTAAACAACGGAATAATAGTAAGAGTATAACAGTGATAGTGAAGTCAGCAGTAACAGTAAGTCAACAGTAACAGTAACTCAACAGTAATAGTAACAGGGTGTGACAGTAAAACAGTTTTTCTTATATCTAATGTTTATTACTATCTAGGTAGCACTTCATGCGTCCCAGATTTTACCACATGGTTGCTACATCAAACAGTTTTGTTTTAAGATTTTATAGTGGAACTTCTATAGGGCAGTATATTTAGACAAACAGTAACACTAACATCAACATCAAACATTGTCATGGATCATGCCCTCATGCATCCAAAAATAAACTGTAAGATACAACAGTAAACAGTGGGAAAAACGAATTCCCTTCCGAATATGCATTTCTATATTGTCCACTATTCGATCTTTTCCTTAAAAACCTCGGCTTGATTAGCTTTCATTATTAATACACAGGTGTGAACGAATACAAACAGGCTAAAGACATGGAAAGAACAAAGGATAAGTTTAAGATGAATTAGGAAACACAAACGGGTGACAAAACAACTCATAAAAGTCAAAAAAACGAAACTTCCAGTTCTGGATAGCAAGACACTACTGTACTAAATCTGAGATTCCCGTTGCTACAGAATAGAAAATCTAGATCCGTCAGAAAATCTAGAAACTAGACTCTCTGCCGATTCCAGCACATATATATAAGTCGTACATCACCCACAGAAACAGGGTTGAAAACAACGTTTAATATAGAAGTTATGTTCAACCAGAAAATGCAAAATCTTGTTTATAAGCATGAAAAGAGTTTAAAATTATCATAATTAAATCTGAGAAAAACCTGGAAGATTTCCTAACATATCTAGTCTCAAAATATAAAATATCATTATATTACAGATAGTATAGTCAATAAAATTGGAAAAACAGAGTAATGCAACAAAATCTCAATTCTGAAAGTTCAGATACAGCAGTACCAAAACATAGATAATTAATAAAGTATAATTTGAAATACAGATCTGTCAAAAAGATGATAAAATAGACAAATTAGGCTACAGTTCATATTCACAAAGTTTTCATAAAAAACAAATACAATCAGGTTTAAAATATAGTTTTTTAATGAACAACATGCAGTTTGGAAATATATCGACTAGTTTCATAAGTATGAAATGAGATATATATATCAATAATCAATTCTACAAAAATTAGGGACTGATCCCAATCATGTCTAAACATACTTAGCAAAAAATATATGGTTCAAATTCTACTTTTAGTATCATGTTTAAAATAAAATATTATACAGAATACATATAGTTCAGAATCAGGAATATACAATATGGCTGTAGTAAAACGGCAGTAACTCATGCATCAAAACTCGAAATTCAGATCCGCCAAAAGTTCTGGAAAACTAGAAAACAAAGGCTATAAATCACGTTTACAAAGTTATTTATTTTACTGATGTTAACAGGGTCGAAATTACTGTACAAAAATAGGACAACAGCAAACAAAAGTTCTTTTAGGCATTCTATTAAACAAGTTAACTGCAAACGGTCCAATCTAAGATGTCATACAAAGCATGGTATATGTGGGTTACTCAAATCAGCATGGCATGTGTACAAATAGTCTATAATGAGATAATACATCCAACAAACATCTATGCAACAGTCATCTACAACATACGGTGTGTCACAAACAACATACAATCAAGATGTCATCTAATCTAAATAATTTTATGCAACGGGTGTCAACTATTGTAACTACTCATGATCAAGAGATGATTTCAATGGTTAAACTAACAAGATAGGATCATCATGAGAGTACAAATATTTTCATACTAGACTACTTACGGTATTTAACTTGTATGACAAAAAGAACACATATAAGCTACTTGCCTGTTATGAAAATGACGAAAACGAAGATGAAGATTAGAATAACGGGAACGGATCCCGAACAACGAACACAACGAACAAAGAGACGAGAACTCACACCACCCGAAACAGTGCACAAGACGCACGTGCACACCACCACAAAAGACAGCAGCAACAAACAGCAAGAGCGGCGGCAACACCAACAGAAGACGACGGCGGCCTGGTCGTTACTGACCACCGTGGAAGACGACAGCAATGGCGGCCTGGGTGACAGCGAGGGACGGCAACAGCGGTGCTAGGGGTGTCGCGCTGCATTGCTCGAACGAGAACAGGGAGCTGCAGCTGGGGTTAGCACAGTGGAGAGGAAAGGAAAGGAGGGGGGTGATCGAGGGGTCTCCGGTGTCGGAAGTAGACAACAACGGCGAGGAGAGAGAAGGTCGAGAGCTCAGGGGTAGTAGGTGACGGCTGAGGTGAGGGAGAGAGAGAGAATATGACTAGGGTTTGGTAATTAGGGTTAGGGTACAATTAGGGTGATTATATAGAGATAATATGGGTTTGGGTGAACTGGATAGTATCCAATAGGAAGAAAAGAATCCAATAAGAGACAAATAGGTCATGAAATATGTTTAAACAATATACGAGATCAAAGACAAATTGTAGGTCAAATAAATGAGAATAAAAAGCTAAATTAATGCAAAATGAATCATAAGAGAGAGAAGAACAACACACGATACAAAAGAAACGAAAATCAATAAAATCAGCAATAAGTAAAATAACCATGAATTTTATTAAAAATAATTAAAAATAAAAAAATGAGCACTAGGGGTTACAAAAACTCTCACCTTGGCAAACACAGGAGCAATACATGTAGAAAGACACAAAATGAACTTGGGTGTCAGTAAAACTCTCACCTCTTCCATTTCAGAAATCAACCTGAAGATAACCCTTACATTTACCCTCTTGTACTTGGATTATGCCTTAAAACAGTGAGATATCCGGGATCTTGTTCCTAATGCAATAATATGATTACAATAATTGTTCCATTTTCTATACTAAGAGTATTAAGAGGTAATTTTCGTTGATAATAGAATTTGATTTTCTAATGATGTTTTTTTGAGTTTTTCATCCATATAGGATAAATTGTAAGTGATTAGGAAGTTTTGAATTTCTTCTGGGACAAAAAGCTTGCAATTTGTACAAGACACAGGGAGTTGATTTTAGTTCTTCAGTGCATTTACTAGACAAGTGAACTCAATAGCAAACAAAACATCATCCTGTTTTGGGTAAAAAGCACGGTAAACAAGTGAAATCAATAGCTAAGTGGACTTTTCTGTTTCCTTGTGATATTCAGTAAATTTCTTATATAGAACTCAACAAATCCATCATCCACATGACAATATGTATTTATATTGATTGTGCATGATCATGCATCTTCTACATAACACATGAGCAAAGGAAGAAAGGCAAAACCTTCGTTGATTAGATTAGAGGTATATTAGCCTTGAAAGAGTCCCGAACATGACATTTCCCATCTTTACCAGAAAAAAGATCCTAATTCACGCATATACATATACTTTTAGATTGAAGAAGACTGCTGCAGCTTCTTTTTTTGCGTCCCATAGGATTAAAACAATGGATATTTAGAAAAACCAATTTGTGACTTACACTACTCTTTTAAGTCCAGAAAACTTGAAGATGTAAAAATAAAACAATACAATTGGAATTGTGCAACTCCTAAACAAAATAAAAGAAACAAAATATTCATCCATGACATGATTTCATGCTCATATATCAGAACTCCATCCATGTTGATTGAACCATAGCCATAGATGTGCACAGAGAAACAAGTCAACAACCATGTTTCCATTTTGTGAATCCTGATGCAAATGTATCATTAACAGGCTGATGAAGTGATGATACAAAGTCAAATATTTTTTCAGGCAACACATCTTATACGGACAACACCCCATATTCTCAAATTAAGATGCAATAACCTAGAGAAAAAACGTGTTTTTCACATATGTGCACTGTTCACTTTGTTCTCACAAAATCACAGATATCCTGAATGAGAAATGATTTCACTATGTAATATCGATTAGTTAAACAACATAATTATTGATTGCATGTTAGTATCAATTCAACAAATAAGGTTAAATAAGTAGTGTTCACTGCTCGGAAAATATAAGTACATATGAATTCCGGATTTGGAGATTGATAGAAAATGATATGTACAGTTCCAAAACATCACCAAATAAAAGTCTTTCACTAAATCCTTGTTCGCTACAAAAAAGTCGCTACACCAAATAAGACATAACTTATTAAAAAGTATTAGATGCCTCTTTGGGGGAATATGAACCCATGTAGATGTCGTGTGAGGCATGGTTTGCACCATCATTTGGTCCTTCTCATCATCATTTCATCTTTTCTTCAAAAATAAAATTAAAAATTAAAAATTAAAAATTAAAAAATAAAATCAACAAATCAATAAATAAAAAATCAACCGCCAATGAAAAAATATGGGATTCTCGTCCTAGTTCTCTTTGTTTTCACCGTATTTCCACTAGATCACTAAGCTGCATCAATCAACATTCCTCTAAGGAAACAGGGAAAAAAAATTAGTTGCAAATACGATATATGAAGTGAAACAGCAAGCGTAGAGCTAAACCCAAATCCTAAATTCAAAGTTCAGCTTCGTTAAGAGAGGAAGTCCAAACCTAAATCTTAGCAGACTGGGATAAGAGAGAGATGGCAAGTGAGGAACCTAATTTGCGTACAGTAGAGACAGATGAAGAAGCAAACATGAGTGCAAATTAATGAAGACATCGAATTTTCTGTATATAAATAATGGTGATTACTTTTACATTACTTGTAGTTAGTTATGTGTATAGATATAGTTATTAAAAACCCCAAAATTTACAATGTGTCCATTGCCTTTGCTTTCGTAAGTGACCAGTAATCTTCACCCTCTTATGACACATTGCAATCCTGTGTCACCCTAACATGCCTTTCTTTACTTTCAAAGCTTCCATTTTCTAATTTCTAGCTACTACCAGTCGAGTTTGTGAGTGGCAGTCTACTATAGACATGGTGAACTTAATTATTTAAATTATGTTAAGCAACTATTGTAATCAGTGTACATCCAAAATATCATAAGAAGAATAAATATTACTGAACAATGTTATCTAAAGTATTTAGATTGATGTTGTGAGGAAGCATACAAAAATGTAACCTTGCTGAAATTAGTAACTATTACACTGGTTATAATAACCTTTAAATTATGGGCAATCACATTCAAATAAACTATACAAACCCTAGATTCCAATCAATTTCAATTCCAAATTTAGAACCAAAATTAAATCAGATCTACAATCAAACCCCTAATTTCAAAACCAAACAACTCAACAGAAGATCAAGATCTGCTCACCTTGGAACCGATCGAGATCTGAGCTTCGACGGTGGGGGAACGGGGGGCGACGGAGTGGGAGGGGGGAAAGGAGTGAGGAGAAGACAGAGAAGTGAGCTGGAGAGAGAGGGAGCGGGGACGCGGACGGGATGGGGGCGCGGAGGGGGCGGAGGGGGCGGAGGGGGCGTGGTGGCGCGGAGCACGGAGTGGGCGGAGGGGAAGAAAGGGGCGTGCGGGCGCGGAGGGGCGTGGGGAGAGGGCGTGGTGGCGTGGAGCACGGAGTGGGCGGAGGGGAAGAAAGGGGCGTGCGGGCGCGGAGGGGCGTGGGGAGAGGGCGTTCAGCGGCATTTTTGAATCTAGGGGAGACTGTAGGAGGAGAGAGACGATGAAGTTACTTTTTTAATAAAAGAAAAAAAAAATAGTGAGCTTGTTTTCAAGAAAAGTGATGTAAAATTACCTAAATGTTATTTTCAGACATTATGGGTGTGTTTGGTTGAAGGGAAATGGAGGGGAGGGTTTTTTTAAATATTTCTTGTTTGGTTCAGATTTTTAGGAGGGGAGAGGAGGAAAATGGAGGGGTGCAGAATTCCTCCTGAGCCACTTTTGGTTCCCCTCCAATATTGGGGGATTTGAAGGGAAGAGAAAGTATGCCTAATTTTTTTAAGTGAACGGACAAAATTGCCCTTATTATATCTAATAAAAAAACAGATCTCTAAATAAAACTTAGATTTCTCTAACGACTTTCTCTCTCCCACCCGCGATCTCTAAATAAAAATCTTGTTGTTCTCCACTTCCCTCTTCAGTAATTCAACTTTCAGCTGCTCATTTTCCTCGCAAATTCTCTGCAGCTCATTTTCCTTGTCTAATATGCTCTGAAGTCCAGGTGTCCTTTTTAAAGCACTTCCCATCAATTCAGCAAGCTCAGGTTCTCCAGATGCAACCTTCACTTGCTCTGCTTCCTCATACTTGATCCTAGTTGCTTCAAGTGCAGACATCTGTTCAACTTCAGATTTCAATGAACCAGCTTTTGAGGAGTTCCTGATATGAACTATATCATCCTTCAATTTCTTCACAATTTCTTCTAGTAAACTAACTCGAGTTTTAGATTGCTCTAACTCAGATTCAGAACAACTATGTGTAAGCTCAAGATGTCCATTACTCATGTGGGTTAAATGTCCTTGCATCACAAACTCAGCCCTTTGGAGAATTGTCCGTATGCACGTCCCTATTGGTAAAATGTCTGCATCATAAACTAAAACATTTATTACTTAATTATAGTAATATAACAAACAGTTACTGAATGATGTATCTTAATCTTAAGTTTCTACCATCTTAAATCAAAAGAGAACATCAAACATACATAACTTGAATGTATTGTACCTGATTCTTGCTACGTTCAGGTTCTCCATTGCTCCTGCGGGTTAAAATGGTCCTGCATCATAAACTCAAAACTTTAGAATCACATTATTAGATAACATCACAAGTTTTCAGTTTCAAAAATTTTATTATTACCATCCTGATCCAAAAGAGAACATCAACCAAATATTAGAGACACTTGATATTTTTTTTGTTTGAGTTTTATTATAAAATGTAAAGGGTATAAAAGTAATTTTATTATAAAATCCCTTCCATCCCCTTGTGAACCAAACAACAAGATAATTACTTTCCCTCCCTTTCTCTCCTTTGAACCAAACAGAGTCTTGATTAAAATTCCTCCCCTCCCCTTCCCTCCCTTCCCTTCCCCTCCATTAAAATCCCTCCCCTCCCCTCCCCTCGTTTGAACCAAACAGACCCTATAAGATCCTAAATTTCACTTTATTTACAAGGTGGATCGATCAGTTTGATAACTAAATAACTGCAGATCCTATGGCTTAGAGTAACTATAGGACTGTTATAAAATTAGTAAGAAGTTCTGTTAGTTACTAGTTTGTATTTAAAAATTTTCCATATTAGAATATAGGTAGTTGAACTAGAAATCCTGAAAACTGCAACAGCTGGCCAGCTAGCTCAACTTGACTTGCACAAATCTAGTAGATGGAAGTCATGTTCACACATTTTCCCTTCACAAATAACTACCTGTTCAACATGCTGTGCTTGTCCTCCTTTCTCCGAAACTAATAAACTTTTTTCTCCTTTCTCTTGTCATCAAATCAACAAGGTAGTTTTTTTTTTCCTTTTCTTTTTACTAGTTTCTTTTGGATAATGATGGGCTTGCTGTTATTAATATAGGTTCCTTTCTGTTTGTTTAGAAGTTTTGGTCTTTGTTGTATTTGTAAGGAAGCAAAGATTAGTAGGTTGTTTGTGTTTTGTTCAATTCATTTCTTATTGATTTTTATTAAAAGGGTATGTAGTTTAAGATGATATCGAGAAGTATGAATTTGTTTGCACACTACTAAATTTGTGGGAGAGAGCAGAGCTTATAGTTTCACATTTGTGTTTGGAAATTGATTTTGTATGTCAGGATTGGGATGTGGTCTTCTATTAGGCACATATCTATATATCTCTTTATTTTTGTTATTTGAGTGTGGCAAAATTTTGTGTGTGTGGGTGGGGGGGGGGGGGGGGGGGGGGGGGCGGGGGCTGATCAAGATGAGAATGAGAAATGGGGATGCACGATTCCATGAATTTCTTTCTTTAAATATGAAAATCATCTGTGGAATTTCACATTACAACAGGAAATATGGTGAAGGAACCAATCGATGTTAATTTACAGATACAACTTAGACGAGTCTAATCGACGTTTTCTTCATATTGTTGTTGATGTTGTACCTGAAAAAGTTAAATCTTTTATGAAATGTTAACAGATACATTTTAATCGATTAAGTAATCTGTTTAGCTTGATCTTTCGCTTCTGAACAAATATGTTCTTCCTGAATTTTTTCTGCATCTAAAGTATATATATTACCCAGAAGATTTTAAGTCATGTTATTGTTGGATATATAGGTATATTCTCACTATATGAATAATATTATGTGTAATATTATTCTATGGGTAACATGTGTGTTACACGTACTAATTGTATGGATATCAGAACGCAAGTTGAGTGGGTTGAGAACCCAGTACCCAAACCAGAATTTATCTTATAAATACTGGCTTGTGATAGTAGTCTAGGTATTCCAATTTTGATACCTAGGGTAAATATCTCAAGCACCTTAGTCTAGGATATTAACCCTAATTTCTATTATAATCTCTCATAATCTCTAACAATCTTGAGATATTTAGCATTAATTTTGAGATTAAGAGAAATTGAGTCGGAGTTTACTGTTCGTCAGAAACTCACCTCACCGTCGGTACACGCCTCCGCCTCGGCCACCACAAAATCGATTAGCAAAAGGGAAACCCTAAATCCCTAAAATCGGGATTCTGCTCAGTTTCTTCTTCCTTATCTGAAGATTCAGTAGATCGTGCGATCGAGATCTAGCGACATGATTCCCCTCATCGGAATCTTCAACAAGAGATCGTCGGATCTCACCGGAGGTGCCGGAGCCGCCGCCGTAGACCCATTGCAGTCACCGACGCCGTAGCCGTCGCCACCTGCGCTGTCATCGTCGCTAGGGACTGAGCGACTACCCACCTGCTTATCGAGGTCGCCGTCGCTTGGAGTTGACGCCGCCTCTGACCCGATCCTGCCATGACCGTTAGAGATCGAGGTCACTGTCGCTGGGAGTTGACGCTGCCCCTGACGCTAGGTCATGCGAGCCGCTGCTGTCGTCGGAGGTCACCGAAATCAACCTCTGGTAGATACTGCCTCATCCTCCACCCTCTTCTCCATTGTTCTTCTTGTGAGATAGAAGGAGAAGAAGGAGACAACTCAGATCCAATTTTTGGTTGGACAGTTTTGGTGTTTGGTGTTTGGGTGGTTGGAGCAGATCCAGATTCAGATCCAGTTCAACAGTTGTTCTATTAGTTGGAGACTGCTGTTTGGTGTTTGGACTGTTGGAGTAGATCCAGATTCAGATCAAGTCCAACAGCTGTTCTATTAGTTGGAGACTGTTGTTTGGTGTTTGGATTGTTGGAGTAGATCCAGATTCAGATCCAGTCCAACAGCTACTCTATTGGTTGGAGATTTGTTGTTTGGTGTTTTGACTGTTGGATCAGATCCAGATTCAGCCAAAAGAATTCAGATCTGTATCTAACCAGTGGAGACAATCCATTGGGTATTGCTTTATATTCCGTGTTTAGGGAGAAGACTTGATCTACTGTAGTGTACTCCAAATTCAGATCTGAATTAAAGATAAGTTCTTCACCAAATTTAAATTGTTATTTAATTATTTGTTTGAATTTTATTGCTAAGTGCTAAAGTTCAAAACCGTATTATGCATTGTTTAATTAAATACAAATTTGAATAACTGCTTTGGCTATGTGCTATGGATCAAATATTCATTTTGATAAATTATAGGTTTTGACTATAAAATTGAATCTCCAATTAAATTGTTGTGAATTAGATAGTGCTAATAATTTGTTTAATTGACTAATCTTTAACAATTTGATGAATGTAGGAATTTCAAAGTTACTTACAAATTGTGTGTATTGGAGACGATGGTTTTGCATCACGGTATGATAAGTCTGCACTACGCAGGCTTCTCCATCAAATTTGGAAAACACTTCTAACTTGAAGTGTCGGTCAGATCTATTCTAATCTTTCTTAGTATTTTCATGTGATAAATATGTTAACGTTTTGTGTGTTTGATCATATGATTGAGAGTTTTAGATCATAGTTACTTTCGCTTTGGAAACTAGCATATTTAGGGTTGTTAAGTGTTTTATCATACTATGTGTATAGATATTTTGACAAATTCATTATTTGCAGTTTGTGTGAGATCATATATTTGCTTCTCTAATAAAATAAAATAATTTTTTTTGATGTATAAGATGTATAAAAAATATCTGTAACTTAGGAGAGAGCATCTCTTAATGTAGGATATGACTCTATTAGTTACGTTTTGTTCTTTCTCGTTCATTGTACTGTATGTCCAAAGTTGAATTATAATATGTTAGTCACTATCTCATTTAGCGTTATGAAGATGATGAAGAACGAATAAAGGAAAGAACTCTTCGCTCAATGGGTTTAAGCAAGTGGACATTGTTAGAATCACTAGAGAAAACAAATAGTTTTGTGAAATGTGGTAGATAATTTTGTATTAACTCTTATAATGTGCATATATTATCAATTGCATGTATAAGTTGAGTTTAACAAATGAGACAATTAATAATAATAGTTCTAATTGTGTATAGTTACTGAACATAGCATAATTGGCCAGGATTTGAGAACTATATATTAAATTGTTTGTTCTTTTTAAAACTCATAACTCTGCTAATGACACTCAATTAAATATGAAAAATATGAAAGTTGTGCTCATATTATGATCACTAGAAAATCATTTAGTATGGTCTCTAGGAGCACACAACTTCTTGAGTCAATATATTCTGATATTTGTGATCTCAGTAGGTTTGTGACTAGACGAGATAATTGTTGGTAAGAAATATCTAATCACTTTTGTAGATGATTAGTATAAGTTTGTCATATATATGAAGAATGAAGCACTTGTTATTCTTAATGAATATATATATATATATATATATATATATATATATATATATATATATAGTTAAATGCTAAAAATAAAGGGTTCAGATTTGATAGGAGGTAGTGAATATGTTTCAAAGATTTTAGAGAAGTTTGCATATAGCATAATCTCTACTGCAATCTACTTACAACAGTCAAACGATATTGATAAAAGTTAGAATCAAACACTTAGTGAAATGTTGAATTTTATATTATTGACTGTTGTTTGTCTTGTGTGATTATGAGTGGTGTTGTATTGTTAATCATATCTCTAATGTGTTACTACACTCTAATTGAATACACCTTATAGATCATGGTATGAAAACACAAATAATTTTGTTAAAGTGAAAATTTGTGTTGTGATACATTTGTTAGAGTACATCACCCTGGAAGGCCTAAAGTAGGACCTACAACAAATATTTGTGTGTACTTAGAAAGTGCAGAATATAATTTTGTGGACAGATGTTGGATCTATCTAATTTGTATAAGAAGAATCTAGACTTGCATAGTTCCTTGAGAATGTGTTCATCAAAGATAAGTGTATGAAATTATCTAGTCCTACTGACATAGTCAATGATTCACTGTTGGAATCAAGAACCAGTAATACAGACACTTAAACTTTAATGGCAAATGAGCCAAGAAGAGTCTTTAGTAGACAATGAGATGATTTTGTGTCATACAATATTACTTTAAATTAGTTGATCTGTCAAAATGGACTAAAACTATAGTAAGCAAGTAGGGTTTTTGTAGGAAAAACTTAATTTTGATTGTTCAGTAGTAATCTTAATGCATTTAGTAGCTAACAGATTGACTGAGAAAAATGGGGTAGATTTATTTGATATCTACTCACATGTTTGTCATATTGCTATAATTAGTATTCTTCTTACCCTTACATCTAATGAAAATATCGTTATTCATAAAAGGATATTTAAACAGTTTTGTACTAAAAGTTTTGTACTTGATGTTTTGTACTGAACAGTTTTATACTGGAAAGTTTTAAACTAATATGTTTAGTGAACAAGATTTACAATTTAGTAAAATTATTGTATATTCTTAAAACATATATAGCCGAGGAATAAATAATTTGACAAATTTCTGAAAGAGCCTAGTATATAAATCAAGTAATTCAGATCAGTGCCTTCAACTTTGTGGTGTGTCAAATATAGTGGCTATTATTTACTTATTCTGTTGACATTAATATTCTTGGAAGTGACATCTCTATTACAAATAAAGTTAAAATTGTGATATCCAAAGAATTCAATATGGAAAACCTAGGTATTGTGGACACCATAGGTATAAGGGTGAGTTTCGGTTGGCAAGAGATAACTCCTAGTCAAACTCATTAAATCAAAATGTGTTTCAAAAGTAGGGATATAGTAATTGAAAGTGTGTTTTGAAACACCTTATGATTATGATAAAAGGTTGATACCTAATGATGGTGCAACTATGAGACAGGTAGATCATTCTAAGCGATGTCTCATGTATACAATGATTTACACTATAATAAACATAGCCTTTGAGGTAGGTATGATTTACAGATTCACTAATAATCTTATACACATTTGAGTGCCCTTAAGAGGCTAATGAGTTACCTGAGTGGTACTCAAGAGTTTTTTGTGCTACTCTAGTCATTCTTCGAATGAATGACTGATCTGATGCATTATAATGCTCAGAATTTAGTGAAAGTCGATAACTAGTGGATATGTGTTTACACTAGGAGGAACAGAAATGTTATGGAAATTAAAAGGCAAACATGCACTGTGCTATCATCCATGAAATCAGACCTTTATGTTTTATCCTTTGCAGGGAAAAATGTTGAGTGGATTGAAGAAATTATTGCTAGTTATCCCTTAAGAAGTTTAAGTAACTCTCTAATTCTGTTATGCGACAATCAAGCTATGTATAATGCACTGTAGCTCATAACTCACTCTGTAATAGTAAAAGGAGTATATTAAGGCTAGTTGAACTTTCTCATAAATAAAGTACAATTAAAATAAAATATGACTAATACTCTTGCTAAGAGACTTGAAAGTGATCTAATTATCAAAACCGTGAGGGAAATGGAGTTAAAAGCTATTGAGTCAAAGTTTTAACATCCTAATTGTTTTGAAATTTAGAATCCAATTGGAGCCATAGAGAAGTTCAAACTTAAACATCAATTTTAGGCAGTTGACATGTTTTAGATAATTTTGATGATTTCACATAAATTCCACAAATATATATTTTCATTCTAATTTTTATGGTATTATATATCTAGGGAATTTACTTAGAATAATCATATTATTCTAATACGAAACATGAAAACTTGTCGATGTGTTTACGATATTTGGAATGTCGTTATGTAACGCCCCGAATCCCATTTTTACTGAATTCGAGATGTTCTTCAGGATCTTTTCGCTTTCTTCACATACAATTTTACAAGGAATTTAAAATCTTTACTTTTACATCAGAGTTACAGCATGTTACATTTAATTTTACACAGCGGAAGCAAAATGTACAATATTTACATAAATGAACAACAATATAATGAACTCTTTGTGCATCCATTCCTTTTACATGTGATTATCCTGCATAAAACACTGTGGGTACGTCAGTTTATTCAACCGACGATAATTATACATGGCCATCCTCTCTATGCCAGGAACAGTATAATGAATCTCATTTCTTACAAATCACAAGCCAGTTCAACATAAGCATGCAAATAAGGGAACTTTTAATGATGTCGTGTCGTGATTGTGCACTTAAATCCTTAATGCAATTTACTTAGTTAATTATGACACTAATGCATACTTGTTCGAATTCTATGCATCCCATACTACATAGGTTCGAGTGCAAGCCTCTTAAACGATCTTCATTTTAGTAGGGTTCAATCCCCCGCCATGACTTATTCTACTACTGTAATTCCAATGAGTATCCTAGATGAATCTATGAGTACAAGCATGTATCCTGGCCCCTGGAGTAGAATTTCGCGCCATGTCTTGACTCATCAAGCATGCATTCTGCGACAATTCAGCCTCCTCCCTGAACACACTCCTCTTGCAGTCACCAACACATCCCATAAGCGTGACTAGAGTCCGATCATTACTGAGTTGTGCCCGCGCCATGTCTTGACTCATCAAGCATGCATTCTGCGGCTCACACACCCGCACCGTACCCTAGCTCTCATACTCATGTTTTTCTCTCACCTTCATCACCTCCACGCTATGTATTTAAGTTATATTAGAATCATGAATAAAAATCAAGCTCTAGAGTTAGCCTCTCCATCATCCGGACTCATCATTTCATTTCACTTGACCAACCTGGTCTATTTCTCAATATCATTTCATTTCACTGCCGGGGAGACTTAGCTACTCTTTTGTTCAATTTCAAATTCACAATATCCAATGGAGCATCATCAGCTCATCATTCATTTTAGAGTCTCACAGACTTTCTCATCATGATTTCACATTTCATAAATTCATTTGATTCTCAATTCCCATCTATGATTCAATTACACAATTCATGTATCCATAAACAGAGTCCATTGACTTAAATCATAAAGTTCACAATTACCAACAGCAAATAACATGAATTCAAGTATACCAGAGTTCACTCTGTACAGTCGACTTGGAAGAATACCAGTCGACTTATACAGTCATACAGGGTTATCAAAAGGGCTCGGGATAGTCGACTGTGTACACTACCAGTCGCCTGTCCCGCAACTTTCAAGTTCACAATATTAGTCACACGACAGTCGACTGTTCACACCTCAGTCGTCTGTCTCAGCAATTTCAACAGCATAATTCTATGTCCAGATCAGTCGACTTGCTACACGCAATCGGTCGACTGGACAGATCCATTTTCAGTAGATTATTTACAGTTCTTACGTGCATGATGTCAACTAACAGTATACATAAGTTCATGTTCCACATACAAGGTTTCGTATCATTCAGTAACACTACAACATGGATCTTCACATTACTAACATGCTCTTTCCTTGAGGGAAAAATAATTAAGACATGCATTCACAATGCTCATGTTTTCTTACAACAATAAAGATGTAAATCCCAAGTCATCAAACTGGGTCCACAGGATGAAAATATCTCAATTTATGAAACTACCAAATAATCAGTCAGATTGAAGTATCAGTCGACTTAGCACAACATCAGTCGGCTGCTTCGACAACTCTAATTTATTAATCACCATTAGTTCTTTTCATTCATTCACTTTCCCTCCATCATATGTGTCATAGGGAAATTATGTAATAGTAATCACACCATCATGTTCATTTATACCCATGTTTATCATCACAATCATGCAAAATAATGTCTCGTACCAGTCGACTTGCTCACCTGGCAGTCGACTGCATCGACAGACTAGTTTTTCATAATAACAGCATGTCGAGCAATTTCTATTGCGTTTAATTCAATTTTGTAACATAATATCAATCATAGCCATTATAGTAACATTCCTACAATAGAAGTCCTGAGAAACACCCACCTTGTATGAAGAAAATAACGAAATCCCGCAAAGTCCTTCAACGTAGAGAACACCTTCTTGCTCCTTTGCTCCACGCCGAGCTCCTCAACAATGCTGTTTGCCTCCACAGAAGAGCTCCCACACAACTCACAAATACTTTCTATTACAGTAATAATCTTAGTGTAAAAGAGATAGGAGGTGAGAAGGGGTATTTATACTAGAAAATAGATAGAATAGATGGCTAGGATTAATAGGGGAGTTGGTGAATCAAAGGCTGAGATCTAATCGGGAGTTAAGAAACTACCCACACCTCAAAATGTAACCGCCCATGATCACTCCACAAATCCGGCCAAGCTTAAGTGTCTTGTGCACGTGTACATGAAGTGCACGTGTACACACACAAAACTCCAAGGAGTACATCTTATCCGGAAAAATAAAGAGAGGAAAAATGCTACATATACAAGTTATGAAATAAGAGGTTAAGTTTGGGGGTTTAAATACATTTGGGCCAAAATATGTATTTTTATATAAGAAAATAAACAAGTTGCATTTGGGCTTTGAGAAGAATGTTTCATAGGAAATAATACACTTTATTTATCATGGAGAAAAGTAATAATAATAGGCTATCATAAGAAAATAAATCCCCTCCAAATATAATAAAAAAAAAATAAATCGGGGTACTACATCACTCCCTCCTTAGAATAGTTCCGTCCCCGGAACTACAGCCAAGAGCGAGAACAGAAGAAATACAACACACCCAACCAGAACAAAAGGCATAAGATACAAGATACCAGATACAATCAATACAAATACAATCAAGCAAAAAGCTCAGGATAGTCCTTCAACATCTTGTCCTCGGATTCCCAAGTAGCCTCTTCAACCAAGTGGTTTCTCCAGACTACCTTGACCATCGGTATCGTCTTATTCCTCAAGACTTTCTCCCTACGGTCAACGATCTCAACAGGAGTCTCGATGTAATTCAGGTCTAACTGCAAACCTTCCGGTACTTCTGGCAAATGATGACTCGGGTCTGGAATATAACCTCTCAACATAGACACATGGAAAACATTGTGCACCTGAGACAACTCTTCCGGTAATTCAAGCCGGTAAGCAGTTTTCCCGATCCTTTTCAATATCTTATATGGGCCTATAAATCTCGGGGCTAACTTCCCGCCTTTGCCAAAACGAACCACACCTTTGCTGGGTGATACCTTCAGAAAGACAAAGTCACCAACCTCAAACTCAAGGTCCCTCCTCCGGTTGTCTGCATAGCTTTTCTGCCTGCTCTGAGCTTCCACCAACCTTTTCCTGATCAGATCAATCTTCTCAGAAGTCAGCTGTACAAGCTCAGGACCAAACAACTGACGCTCCCCAACCTCATACCAACACACAGGAGTCCTGCACTTCCTGCCATACAAAGCTTCATACGGCGCCATCCCAATGCTAGTTTGAAAACTGTTGTTGTAGGCAAACTCCACCAAAGGTAAATGCCTTTCCCAACTGCCTCCGAAATCTAGTATACAACACCGAAGCATATCCTCAAGAATACGGTTGACTCTCTCGGTCTGCCCATCGGTCTGTGGATGAAAAGCAGTGCTGAAATCTGTCTTGGTACCCAAAGCTGCCTGAAGACTCCTCCAGAAATGCGAAGTAAACCGCGCATCTCGATCAGACACAATAGTCGAAGGAACGCCATGAAGTCGGACAATCTCACCAACATACATCTCAGCCAACCTGTCCATCGAAGCTGTGAGTTTCATCGCCAAAAAGTGAGCGGACTTGGTAAGTCGATCGACTATAACCCAAATAGCATCATTGCCTTTAGAACTCTTAGGCAAACCCGTGATGAAATCCATACTGATGTTATCCCATTTCCATTCCGGAATAGGTAATGGCTGTAATAGACCTCCGGGTCTCTGATTTTCGGCTTTGACTTGCTGACAAACCTCACATCTCGCGACAAATTCGGCCACATCCCGCTTCAAACCTGACCACCAGAAATGCTGCTTGATGTCTTTGTACATCTTAGTACTCCCAGGATGTACAGACAGAAGAGTAGCATGCGCCTCCTGAAGAATACTCTCTTTCAGGTCCACCTGATTTGGAACGCACAGCCTGTCTCCGAACCACAGCACTCCATCCCTGGTCTGAAAACCGGGCAACCTGCTAGCACTAACCTGCTCCTTCATCTCCAGAATATCAGCATCAACTTCCTGACTTGCAATGATCCTTGCATTCAGAGTAGGCTGAAGCTTCAATTGAGATAAAGATGCTCCCAATCCTTGCAAGACAACCTCAATACCTGCTCGGTCCAACTCCTCAATCAAATGCCTCTGGGTCGTAATCAAATAGGCCAAACTGCTCTTGCGACTAAGTGCATCAGCAACAACATTAGCCTTTCCGGGATGATACTTGATCTCAGGTCGCATATCCTCGAGCACTTCCAACCATCTCCGCTGTCTTAGATTGAGATCCCTCTGCTGGTAGATATACTTCAAGCTCTTATGATCCGTGTACATGTTCAGCTTCTCACCATACACGTAGTGCCTCCACTGCTTCAAAGCGAAGATAATCGCAGCCAGTTCTAGATCATGAGTGGGATAATTCTTCTCATGCGGTCGTAGTTGCCTAGACCCATATGCGATCACTTTACCTTCTTGCATTAAGACACAACCAAGCCCCCGATGTGAAGCATCGCTGTAGACATCATACTCAACTCCTGCTCTAGGCAAAGCCAAAATAGGTGCAGTAGTCAGTCTATCTTTCAACTCCTGAAAACTCGCCTCACATTGCTCGGTCCACTTGAAGCTCGCATTCTTCTTGGTCAACTCGGTAAGCGGCACAGCTATCTGAGCATAACCTTGAATGAATCTCCTGTAGTATCCAGTCATCCCAAGGAAACTTCTGACTTCCTTCACTGTAGTAGGCCTAGCCCAGTCTCTCACTGCCTCTATCTTCTGAGGGTCAGTTGCCACTCCCTCCTTAGAAAGGATGTGACCTAGGAATGCCACTTCAGATTTCCAGAAATCGCACTTGGATAACTTGGCATACAACCCCTGCTCTTCCAACTTCTGCAAAACTGCTGCCAGATGCTCAGTGTGCTCCTCCTCAGACTTGGAGTACACGAGAATATCGTCGATAAACACCACGACGAAAGAATCAATAAACGGCCTCAGAACTCTGTTCATCAAGTCCATGAAGATTGCAGGTGCATTCGTCACTCCGAATGGCATAACTAAGAATTCGTAATGCCCATGCCGAGTTCTAAATGCAGTCTTATGCACATCTTCAGCTTTCACTCGAACTTGGTGGTATCCTGATCGAAGATCTATTTTAGAGAAGACAGCTGCCCCTTGTAGACGATCGAACAAGTCATCAATTCGAGGAATCGGATACTTATTCTGAACAGTGACTTTATTCAGCTCCCGGTAATCGATACACATCCTCATCGATCCATCCTTCTTCTTTACCAAAAGCACTGGTGCTCCCCACGGTGACGCACTAGGTTGAATAAAGCCTTTTCCCAATAGTTCCTCAATCTGCCGTTTCACCTCATCCTGTTCCACTGGAGCCATCCTATACGGTGCCTTAGAAATGGGTGCACTTCCCGGTTGAACAGTGATGCTGAACTCTACATCACGATGCGGAGGTAACCCAGGAAAATCTTCCAAGAACACAGTCGGATAGTCCCGAGCCACAGGAATCCCTTGCAATTCCACAGGAGTCTCTTCCTTGCGGATAGTTGCCACCAGCTTAGAACACTTCAACTTCCCTTGGAAAGTGACTTCAGGTCCACCCGGAGCCTTCACTGTCACCGTCTTGGCCTTACACTCGATGCTCGCACTGTACACCGACATCCAATCAATGCCAATGATAACATCGACTCCCAAGATAGTCAGCTCGATCAGATCAATGCCAAAGATTCGATCCCCAATCATTATCTCGCAATCAACATAGTACCGATCAGTGGTCAAAGTTTCCCCTGATGGTGTAGCCACTGCTAAGATCTTGCCTGGAAAAATCTTCGGTTCAACTCCCAACACTTTAGCAAATCTAGGAGACACAAAAGTATGAGAGGATCCAGTATCAAACAACACCACAGCTCCCTTTCCATTAATATAGAGTTCTCCTGTTACATAACATACATCATTACATAACAGTTTTACACTATGATCGGGAAGGAGAAATGAAAGAAATCACACTAGACATCAGCCCTCGTACCAGAGATAACCTGATCTACTTCCTCAGCATCAGCTTCTGTCAAAGCAAATACTCGCCCTGACTGGTACGGCCTCTTCCCAGTCTGCTGTATTGGCACATTGTGATTGCCAATCCGCGGTTTGAGACATCGAGATTGGTAATGTCCCACTTCACCACAGTTTAAAGCAAGTGACTGCAGAAGGTCTCCCTGCATCGTTTCCAGGTCTCCCAGCTACACTGACGGCATTCGCCCCTGTCGGTTTGAATTTCTGTGCAGATGGTTGCCCCTTGAAACTCCCCGATGGCGCGGGCCTCTTCCCAGTCTGCCAGTTGCTCCTCTGATGCTGAGCAACATGGAACTGCTCCATATCCGCCTCCGTTGCTGCCGCCCTCTTCACCAGCTTATCGAATCTCCTGATACCAAGGGGTATCATACGAGATCTCAAGCTCGGCCTCAGACCATGCTCGAACTTGCGAGCCTTCTTCGCCTCATCCATCACCAATTCTGGAGCATACCTGGAGAGTTGAGTGAACTTGGTCTCATAGGCTCTCACTGACATGCTGCCTTGTTGAAGTGACAGAAACTCCATGGCCTTTTTCTCCTGGACGTCGGAGGGGAAATAGTGACTGCGGAATTCTTCCAAAAATTCCTCCCAGCCCAGCAACAAGCCGCCCATAGTCCTCTTCATCGACTGCCACCAAACAGCCGCATCCTTCTCCAACTGCAAAGTCGCCAACTTGACCTTGCTGCCCTCCGGTGTTTCCAACACCTCGAAGATTGTCTCCACTTGCCGAATCCAGTTATCGGCCACATCCGGGTCGGATTTTCCCTCGAACACTGGTGGTTTCATTCTCTTGAATGATTCCACTAGCTTGATTGCCTCGGGTACTGGATTCACCGGCCCCCTTCCTTGGTTTGCAGCCACTGCATTCAGCGTCTGGTAAACCCTTGCAAACTCGGCATCCAGGTCCAAGCCTTCACCATTCCTGGCTCCCCTTCTTGCCATATTCTGATGCAAAAGATCCATTAAATTCGAAGTATAAAACAAGAATTTAAACCAACTTTCATTGAATTTCAAAGTTTATACATTCGAATTAGAAAAACATTTTAACATCAGAATAGAAGAAAAATGGAAACCAAGACAATCTAATCTCTACGGGTCCTCTTCGCTGCTCGAAGTTCATCCCGCAGTTCATCCACCTCATCTTTCAGCACATCAGTTAGGTTCTTTTTCTTCTCAAGTTCCCAAATCCGATGGCTAAGAACAGAATAGTCAGCATTTCGCTTCTCCAGCTGAGCCTCCAAAACTCCAACTCTATACTTCAAGGCATCCACTTGCCTCTGCAGAGAAGCCACAGCGTTACCCAAAGCTGGTCCCTTTTCTTCATCGGAAGAAGAAGAATCATCAGGTGAGTTCGGCGGTGGGGTGATCTCTCGGGATTCAGGGTACTCCTCATCATCAGAATCAGCTTGCCCAGGGTGGTACTCGTCCTCAGAGTCAGCCTGTCCAGGATGGTACTCTTCCTCGATAATGTGCCAGTCGTCGCCTCCAGCAGGGTCGAAGTGATCAGCCATCTTAGAATAGAGAGGAAGAAGCATAAATCATAGAGCAACACAAATGTAAGTTACTTACATTTAAATCTCTAAATCCAAACACACACTCTAATGTCCACATCTAGGGTGTCGTTCCTTATAAATTTGTACGAGTGTGAAAGCATAGAAAGCGTGGCTCTGATACCACTCTGTACCGCCCCGAATCCCATTTTTACTGAATTCGAGATGTTCTTCAGGATCTTTTCGCTTTCTTCACATACAATTTTACAAGGAATTTAAAATCTTTACTTTTACATCAGAGTTACAGCATGTTACATTTAATTTTACACAGCGGAAGCAAAATGTACAATATTTACATAAATGAACAACAATATAATGAACTCTTTGTGCATCCATTCCTTTTACATGTGATTATCCTGCATAAAACACTGTGGGTACGTCAGTTTATTCAACCGACGATAATTATACATGGCCATCCTCTCTATGCCAGGAACAGTATAATGAATCTCATTTCTTACAAATCACAAGCCAGTTCAACATAAGCATGCAAATAAGGGAACTTTTAATGATGTCGTGTCGTGATTGTGCACTTAAATCCTTAATGCAATTTACTTAGTTAATTATGACACTAATGCATACTTGTTCGAATTCTATGCATCCCATACTACATAGGTTCGAGTGCAAGCCTCTTAAACGATCTTCATTTTAGTAGGGTTCAATCCCCCGCCATGACTTATTCTACTACTGTAATTCCAATGAGTATCCTAGATGAATCTATGAGTACAAGCATGTATCCTGGCCCCTGGAGTAGAATTTCGCGCCATGTCTTGACTCATCAAGCATGCATTCTGCGACAATTCAGCCTCCTCCCTGAACACACTCCTCTTGCAGTCACCAACACATCCCATAAGCGTGACTAGAGTCCGATCATTACTGAGTTGTGCCCGCGCCATGTCTTGACTCATCAAGCATGCATTCTGCGGCTCACACACCCGCACCGTACCCTAGCTCTCATACTCATGTTTTTCTCTCACCTTCATCACCTCCACGCTATGTATTTAAGTTATATTAGAATCATGAATAAAAATCAAGCTCTAGAGTTAGCCTCTCCATCATCCGGACTCATCATTTCATTTCACTTGACCAACCTGGTCTATTTCTCAATATCATTTCATTTCACTGCCGGGGAGACTTAGCTACTCTTTTGTTCAATTTCAAATTCACAATATCCAATGGAGCATCATCAGCTCATCATTCATTTTAGAGTCTCACAGACTTTCTCATCATGATTTCACATTTCATAAATTCATTTGATTCTCAATTCCCATCTATGATTCAATTACACAATTCATGTATCCATAAACAGAGTCCATTGACTTAAATCATAAAGTTCACAATTACCAACAGCAAATAACATGAATTCAAGTATACCAGAGTTCACTCTGTACAGTCGACTTGGAAGAATACCAGTCGACTTATACAGTCATACAGGGTTATCAAAAGGGCTCGGGATAGTCGACTGTGTACACTACCAGTCGCCTGTCCCGCAACTTTCAAGTTCACAATATTAGTCACACGACAGTCGACTGTTCACACCTCAGTCGTCTGTCTCAGCAATTTCAACAGCATAATTCTATGTCCAGATCAGTCGACTTGCTACACGTAATCGGTCGACTGGACAGATCCATTTTCAGTAGATTATTTACAGTTCTTACGTGCATGATGTCAACTAACAGTATACATAAGTTCATGTTCCACATACAAGGTTTCGTATCATTCAGTAACACTACAACATGGATCTTCACATTACTAACATGCTCTTTCCTTGAGGGAAAAATAATTAAGACATGCATTCACAATGCTCATGTTTTCTTACAACAATAAAGATGTAAATCCCAAGTCATCAAACTGGGTCCACAGGATGAAAATATCTCAATTTATGAAACTACCAAATAATCAGTCAGATTGAAGTATCAGTCGACTTAGCACAACATCAGTCGGCTGCTTCGACAACTCTAATTTATTAATCACCATTAGTTCTTTTCATTCATTCACTTTCCCTCCATCATATGTGTCATAGGGAAATTATGTAATAGTAATCACACCATCATGTTCATTTATACCCATGTTTATCATCACAATCATGCAAAATAATGTCTCGTACCAGTCGACTTGCTCACCTGGCAGTCGACTGCATCGACAGACTAGTTTTTCATAATAACAGCATGTCGAGCAATTTCTATTGCGTTTAATTCAATTTTGTAACATAATATCAATCATAGCCATTATAGTAACATTCCTACAATAGAAGTCCTGAGAAACACCCACCTTGTATGAAGAAAATAACGAAATCCCGCAAAGTCCTTCAACGTAGAGAACACCTTCTTGCTCCTTTGCTCCACGCCGAGCTCCTCAACAATGCTGTTTGCCTCCACAGAAGAGCTCCCACACAACTCACAAATACTTTCTATTACAGTAATAATCTTAGTGTAAAAGAGATAGGAGGTGAGAAGGGGTATTTATACTAGAAAATAGATAGAATAGATGGCTAGGATTAATAGGGGAGTTGGTGAATCAAAGGCTGAGATCTAATCGGGAGTTAAGAAACTACCCACACCTCAAAATGTAACCGCCCATGATCACTCCACAAATCCGGCCAAGCTTAAGTGTCTTGTGCACGTGTACATGAAGTGCACGTGTACACACACAAAACTCCAAGGAGTACATCTTATCCGGAAAAATAAAGAGAGGAAAAATGCTACATATACAAGTTATGAAATAAGAGGTTAAGTTTGGGGGTTTAAATACATTTGGGCCAAAATATGTATTTTTATATAAGAAAATAAACAAGTTGCATTTGGGCTTTGAGAAGAATGTTTCATAGGAAATAATACACTTTATTTATCATGGAGAAAAGTAATAATAATAGGCTATCATAAGAAAATAAATCCCCTCCAAATATAATAAAAAAAAAAATAAATCGGGGTACTACACGTTATATCATTCCAATTTTGATGATATATCTCTTTTATGGATTCTTGTTTCATTCTAATTTTGATGATTCAGAATTAACCATAATTGATTTGACTGTTCTATCATTCCAATATGAAATATAGTATAGTTCTTGTGTAGAAACTATAATAGTTCTTTTTCTTTATTTAATTAAAGAAACTTGATTGTGATACTTGCGTTACATTTTTTCCAAGCTAATTATGAATTATACTAAGTTCTTTTGTGGAACTAGATATTTTGTGAAATTCGTTGGAATTCTTAGGGATGTGTCTCTTGATATTCTTGTTTTCAATAAACTAGCAAAGATGGAGGAGTTGAATCTGTCAACATAGATTTCAAAATAAAGATTTGCTCAAAATGGAGGAGTAAACATAAAGTAGTGTGCAAGGATAGAGTTTCAGTTTATTTCTCTCGAGAATAAATTAGTCACTTGTTTGGTAAAACTTCTGTTGAGTTTAAGACTCTTGTGTTCGTTGAGCTTAAAACTCTTATTTTGTTCTTGAAGTTTGTTTGCTTTGTTTGTTTTCAAAACTATGATAGATTATTCCAGTTGGTTTAGTCATTGTGAACTATTCTGTTGTGATATGGTTTGAGAACTATTTAATTATTTTGGTTTAGTCTTTTTGAACTATTCGGATTTATAATTGATTTAGTCCTTATGAATTGTACATTCAGTGGTGCATTTCTTCTATTTTTAGACTGCTATCAGCCAGTCAGCTTCATGTTGAACTGATGAGATAATCCAGTACGTTTATATATTGAGAATATAGGAGGAAATTTCAGAATTGTGCATATTTTTTGCGATACAAAAATCATTTACAACTGCTTTATAATCGGTGACAATATTTAGTAAATCAAAAGTAGAATTCCATCGGTGTCTAACATCCTTTGGAAATTTTCTAAATGGAATATTTCTAACCCTACACCAAGCTTTCCATTCTTGTAAAATGCTTGGACTTAATGCAATGAAATGTACACAATTTCTAATTTTATGTATATATGGATCAGCTATTCTTAATGCATCTTTGAACACATAAATTTATAATATGACATGCACATCTAACATGAAAAATATTGTCAGATGGAGGGTTTAATACAGATTTTAAAGTAGTAATTGCTACATTGTTGTTAGATGCATTATCAAAACTAATAGCCATAATTTTATCGCGAATATGAAAAACATCACAAATTTCTATAATTCGGTTTGCTATTTCAGTACCACTATGGGGATACGGCAATGACGCAAGTGATATGATTCTTTTTTGAAGAATCCAATCATTGTCGATCCAATGACAGGTTATTCCCATCGTTGGAATATTGTTGACACCCGTCCAACAATCCGAAATTAAACTAACCCTACAAGTTAAACTCCATAAAATTGCAATCAAAGCGTCCTTCATTTCCATGTACACTTTAAAACAATTCGATTTGCAAGTATTTCTCGGAATTCTTTTAAAATGAGGGTTTAAGGCCGTTTGATTAAAATTTTCCAAGTTCCTACTCTCGGGATAGGAAAATGGCAACTATTCCTTAATGACTAATCGGACCATTTCCCGACGAACAAGTTCGGGATCATAAGGGTGGCTATCTACTTGACCGGTCCTAGGGTTGATTTTTTGTTGGCCTTGTATTTGATCAAGAAGTTCTTTATGATTATGTTGTATGTGCCTACTAATTGTACCGGTGCCGTCACCTCTCTTGAATTTGTATGTTTTACTACATGTTTTACACACTTTCAAACCTATACTAGGAGTATGTTCGTCCGGAATATAATCATAAAACTTATGCTAATCGCTAGTTTCTCCTCTACTTTTCCTACTACTACGGGGTTGTGTAGTTTCGGTTTGTTGTTGTTGTTGTTCTTCTTCTAATTGTATGTCACCTACAACATCGTCGTGTGTACCCCATTGTTCCATAGTAGGATCAATGTAATCTTGGACGGGCTCACTAGTTGGGACAATTGGTGGCCTACGTGAAGATGAGGAGGAATCTTGTCCGCTACGACCGCTACCGCGTGATCTAGACATAATGTAGTAATGTGGTATGTAAAAAAAAAATATACAATGTAGGAGCAGTGAATTATACAAAAAAATCTAAAAAACAAGAGGGTTGAGATAGAGAAGTTCAAAAAAACGAACAATAATTTTAACTACAACACAAAAAAAAATTAACGAGAGAGAGATATATTTTGACACCGTTCACCGTGGAATACGCGTATGTAAAAAAATCGTTAAAATAAGAATAGAATAGAAAAGATGGAGGAGCGCTTTGCCGATTCCGCAATTGAAGAGTTGAGAAGAGATTGAAGTAGATTTGACGAGGGTTGAAGAGAGTTGAAGATGTTGAAAACGTTGAATTTTGATTCCGATACGACCGAAATTCGATCGTGTATATGCCTCCTTGTTCTTTGTTTGATGAATACTACAATTCTTCAAAAATTCTTTACAAATGATGTATAATAGTAGAGAGAGTAAGAGAGTGAGCTGTGATTTTTTATGAGATTTTTGGGGATATTTATAGGGTAAATATGTGGGAAAAAAAAAAAAAAATCAACTAACGGCTCAAAGAGCCGTTCGGCCCGTTCTGGACGAAACTGGCCGTTTTCGACCGTTCGACCCGCGGGTCAACGGTCGACCCGTCACGGGTCGAACGTTGGACCCGCACGGGTCCAACGGGTCGAAACCCGCGCGTCGACCCGCTGGTTGGTGGGTTGAACGGGTTCGTGGGTTGAACGGGTTCGTGGGCTGGGTTTTCGCGGTTTCAATTCACGTTATTTGCGACCCGGGTTGACCCGGTACTGTTCACCGGGTTCGACCCGATCCCGCCAAACTGTTAGACGGGCCGGGTTCGCGGGCTGGTTCACGGGTGGGCCGCCGGTTGACCCGGTCCAGTTGTCATCCCTAAATCAGGCTATGAAGTGTTTCCAATTCTCAAATGGTGAGAGAAAAGAAGGGCCAAGTTCCAGGAAGTCCTCTTCAGGCACTTCAGGCACTTCAGGTACATCCTACAGCACTACATCTACTGATTGCGATACAAGGAGGTCAAATTCCAAGTACAACTCCCAAAATGTTTCCTATAGTAGCACCACCTATATTCGGAAGTCTTTCCCTAGCTTCTCCGAAGGA
The DNA here is from genome assembly GCA_017893485.1 of Hemerocallis citrina. Lineage (NCBI taxonomy): Eukaryota > Viridiplantae > Streptophyta > Magnoliopsida > Asparagales > Asphodelaceae > Hemerocallis > Hemerocallis citrina. The sequence goes on from CM030359.1 coordinate 130,279,142, forward strand.
TCAAGCAGTCTAAGGAAATTCTCTTATTCTGAACTCCAGATTGCAACGAGAAAATTTAGCCGGTCCCCCATGATTGGAGAGGGTGGATTCGGAAGTGTGTACAGGGGAATGATTAAGAGCTCCGAGGATCCTAATACAAAATGTGAAGTTTCCATTAAGCGACTCAACCGAAAAGGGTTGCAGGTAAAATCAGTTGATCCAAATAAAGCTTATTCATAAACGTTTGCTAATATTATTAATCAATTGAAAAAGTCACAAATTTTGGCCACTTTTGGATTGTTATGTTTGATTCTAGTTCTTCTCATCCTATAGGGGCACAAGGAATGGTTGACAGAAGTTAATGTTCTTGGGGTGGTTGAGCATCCCAATCTAGTCAGATTAATAGGCTATATTGTGCTGATGATGATGAGAGGGGAAAACAGAGGCTTTTGATAAATGAGTTCATGCCTAATAGAAGTGTGGATGATCATTTATCGAATAGGATGAATGCACCTCTTTCATGGGATATGAGATTAAAAATAGCTCTTAATTCTGCTCGTGGTTTGACGTATCTGCATGAGGAGATGGACTTTCAGGTACAACAATATCCACTTCCATTTCAATTGTACAGAATAAATTTAGAAAAGGAAATCAAAATGCTTGTTTTCAAGGTAGCAGCATGGGTACTTCTGTCATGGAGCTACACTCATGTTAGAAATGTATCAGACATGGACATTTCATGAACACTCCTTGGACACATGGCCGATATTTTTTGTAGTTGTCTTAAATTTGATAACATTATGAAACTTGTTAGCCATTTATCTGATACTTATTGATCACATTCAACAATTCCTCACACTTTTTCATGTTACTTGTACTGACTACTACTTAAAATTTTGTATGGACCCAATTTAGTACTGCATAGACTATATTGATCACTCTTGTTTTATGTAAGTACTGTAGTAATCTAATAATGAGAAGAGGATTGATATTTTATTAATTATGTGCAGGATGACTTCAATCATAAGAGTAGTATCTTTTATATAGACTACTAATTTCTCGCTTATGAGAAGTCTACACAAGTAATACTAACACTAAATGTAATATGATATCTAGTTCTCCAGTATGTATTCCGAGGCTAACAGATAAAGCAGATAAATTTGGAAACTTTGCAATAACAAATAAGAAAACAGGGGGGGGGGGGGGGGGAGGGGGGGGGGGGGGGGGGTTGACTCTTAGTTTGGTGTGCACAGAACATGCTCACTCATACTAATAAGTTTGAATTTAGAGTATCAGATTTTTAGGATCAAATAACATCAAAAAGAGATCCAAGAGAGATCCACAAATACACAAATAAGGAAAACAATAAAGAATAATGGCAAACACAAACAAAAGAGGAAGATATTCAAAAAGAGTTCTTGATTAATTGGTCCACAAGTAAAAGAGGAAGATATCAAGACCTGAATTTTCCTTTCATTTTCGTAAGATTATAATTGTATAAGATTGAATAAAGAGGGATTAGTTTATGGTAAGAAAACAGGGTGGATTCGGAATAAACAGCGCGATACCGGTCGGCCGCAACCTTGAGTTGTTTGAGGAGTAGTCGACCTTTCACCTCTCTAATTTACGTCAGAGAGCTGAACGGTCGACCACACCAATATGATGGTCGACCGTACTTTGCACTGTGTATAGTATTGTTTCTATTTTTGATCGATACACTTCCCCGTCTATTAATATTGACGAATTCACTGTGTATTTTTTCAACTAATTACTTCTGAGAAAATTTCTGAACTAATCATTCATTTAATCAATCCGAGTGTGAGCATTTATTTGGTTGTATTCTTCAGTCAAGATCATTAACGATCTTGAGTTTTCTTTTCATTTCTTTTCCACTTTGGTGAGATTGACGGAATTTTGATTAGAAGTCCTGTGGGTGTAATAGGTCTCTCGGCCTGAATCCGAGAAACACTGTACAAGAGTTTTGAGTATAGTGGAACGCTTGTGGCGGAGAATTGCTACAAGTAGGTGGTGTGGACGTAGACCTTGAGATCGGGCCATGTTATATCACTGCGTCATTTGTGTTTACTTTTCTTATCACTCTTGCATTTACTTTACTTTATTTTATTATTTTTTTTAATTTTGCACGATCACCCTATTCACCCCCCCAGGGTGATTTACAATGGTATCAGAGTGAGGTGCTTGTAAAAAGCTTAAAAGTTTAAGCAAAAGGTCCAATGGCCGAAATCCAGCCTCCCCAAAACTTGTACATCTCGGAGCCTTTCGTCTCCAATGGGACACGTCTTACACGATCACCATTTTTTGATGGAAAATACTATGACGTCTGAAAAGTTCGTATGTCTCATTTTTTACAGATGCTTGGAGAAGAGGTATGGAATGTATGTATCAACAAAATAGAAATTCCAGTTGGCGATGGAAAGAAGGCATTCACACAGGCGGAGTTATCCCTCAAAACAGCAAATTTCAAAGCCACGATGGCTCTTTATGCAGGGTTAAACAATGAAGAGCTAATGCGATGCGGGCGTAACTACAAAATAGCCTATGAGATATTGAACAACATGCTGAAGCGGCATGAAGGAACCGCTTCCGAGGTAAAAGCTAAAGTGAATTTGTGTTTCTATAAGTTTGGTGTGTTTCGCATATTGCCAGGAGAAAATATGGATCAAATGCTCGCCCACTTCGATATCATTGCCCACGAACTTTAGAGCTTGGGTAAGGGGCTTGATGATGACCGAAAGGTCGGAAAGCTCATAAGCTATATCACGCCAGAGTGGGACGTTAAGGCCACGGCAATGAGAGAGACTCTTGAAGAGAAGGGATTCGACTACTATACATTTCAAGGAAAGTTGAAGACGTACGAGATGAAAATGTTGGAGACGAAAAGATACAAGCTAAATATCGGGATTGAACCAAAGACTAAGGAGAAAACCATTGTACTAAAGGTAGAAAAAGCCCGACCATCAAAAACTGATTCAGATTATGAGGAGTCAGAGGTGGACATTGCTTTATTAACAAGACAATTTCTTAAATATCTCAAACACAAAAAATATGGCAGGTATCAAGAAGAAAGGAAAAAAGAGAAGGAGGATGTGTGCTACAAGTGCAAGAAGTCAGGACACATCCGTGCAAACTGTCCTATTCTACTATCTCTCAAATCCAAGTCAGAAAAAGAAGGCGCTAAAAGCAACTTGGCTAGACTCGGATTCAAGTGAGGGAGAGCAAGGCTACGACGACGTCGACTTCATGGCTCTTGGGCATGGTGAGGTGCAATCACCATCTCAAGAAGAGGTAATCGAAGAACCCACTTCTGATGAACTTGTAGACATGTGTAATGGTTTGAAAGATCATGCTAAGAAACTAAGTCGTGAACTTAGGAAATATAAACAAAATTCTTGTAATGCCTTGCCCCAATACTTAGACAATTTTATTATTTTTAGAAGACAAATTAGATACTATGTAGTACAACTGCCCACCACAGGCTGCCTCTCAAAAAGTGGTTAACCAATTAGGTGACTCTTGATCATAGGCAATTATATTTATACTCAAACTATTTTTGTGCACTTCCTATGTGGGACTATATTTCTTAATATTCTTCTCAAATCCTTCTCAACCAATCCGGCCCAACTATGCAGTAGTAGTCGACTGCTACTATATACCAGTCGACTGTTCGCGGAAATACGAGGTATTACATACACCCCACCTTAGAAATTAGCATCCTCGCTGAGTACAGGGCACACATCTAGTGTAGGATCCGCCTTTCCAGCCGATGTAGTATTGTCCTCGATCCCGGAGATAAGTCACTCTCAACACCACAGATCGGATACCCGGCTATCAATTACTACCTGTGACTCTCAATACCGCAGAATATATCTGACCCCGAAGATCAATGACTCTCAGCACCACAGATCATACTGAGGCCCTCTTCTACACCCGGTGTTGAAAGTCGGCTCTGATAGCATTTTATAACGCCCCGCCCCAATACTCAGACAATTTTATTATTTTTAGAAGACAAATTAGATACTATGTAGTACAACTGCCCACCACAGGCTGCCTCTCAAAAGGTGGTTAACCAATTAGGTGACTCTTGATCATAGGCAATTAGATTTATACTCAAACTATTTTTGTGCACTTCCCATGTGGGACTATATTTCTCAATATTCTTCTCAAATCCTTCTCAACCAATCCGGCCCAACTATGCAGTAGCAGTCGACTGCTACTATATACCAGTCGACTGTTCGCGGAAATACGGGGTATTACAATTCTAATGAAATACATGACGTTTGCATAACAAAAAGTCATATATTGAAAAATAAGAATGCCTTAATTTTGGAAAAACTTGAGTCATGTCGAAAAGATCATGATGTTTTGCTAGAAGAAAATGAGATTTTAAAATAACAAATTTGTGAATCCTAGCAAAACATGATGATCACTTAAGAGAGATTCAGAAGAAATCTATTTATATTGCCAAGCTTACAAATGATTTAGATGAATATAAAAGAAAATTTGATGAAGTAGTGAAGATGTAATGAAGCCCTTAAACAAAATAGAATTCTTGATGCCACACTAGATACTCTTCGTTGGAACACAAAAGACGATGAGATAACTAGAAAAAAAACTGTGTAAAAAGGTAATTGAGTTTGAAAAAATTATTGAAAAGCATGAAGGGCCTAGTTACTTTATTATAAAAGATTCAAGATCCTATCATGATAATCGAGGGCTTGGTTACGAAGAGCCAATATCTCATAAAAAATGTAAATCATCATGTCACACACACTTGCATAAACTCCAACAAAATCATAAACCAATCCAAAGCTATGCAAGTGTGTATGACTCAAGATATGGTCGTATCACATGTCATTACTGCTGCAGATTAGAACATATTTCATACAATTGTTCATTAAAAAGGAACACTGATCTTGTCTGGGTAAGAAAGAATGTTGATGCAGGCTCAAAGCTCATATGGATTCCTACAAACGTACAAGTGGGCAGTACGAAGTTTTCAACGTAGAAAAAAGACAGAAACCTTGATAGAAGACGCACAAAACTCAACAAGCATAGTTGTAACCTGCATCTCTATCAAGGAAATAAGTGAAGAACGGTGTTCTTCAAATAAGCACAGTACCGGGTAAAATCTATACTTGCTTAAATTTACAATAAACATGGATTTATGAATTGTGCTTACAAAAGGTGAGTAACCAGTCGACCGAGCGGTCGACCGTACCTTCTAAAATTTCTTTTATGTCGAGACTAGACCGATCGACTGAACGGTCGACCGTCCGCCCCTTTGTCACTAATCACTAATTTAAAACCTTCTATTTAGTGTTGAGCGGTCGACCGTATCGATGAACCAGTTGACCGATCAAGTCGGCTGATCTGCTTATTTCCTCTCTAATATAAATATATCTTCACCCCTAACCTCTCATCCTCGTAAAGAAACCCTTGCCTCCAAATATAAACCCATCTTATAAACCTTCATCTCTCAACTTTTTCGTCAAAAATCTCTCAAGTGCTCTCTCATCCTTTGTCTCAATGGTTCTCTTCTCACAAATCAAAGGGCAAGAAAGCTGTTGCCTCCAAATCCGTCACCATAGAGGGTATAATCTTTCGTAATCTTCAATGTGCTGATCTTTACTTTTCTGAACTTGCTAATGGCCCCGTTGTTGCAAATTGGATTATAAACTTATCATCCTTGGGAGGGCAATTCTCTGTTATGGTTAGTATCCTTAGAGAAATTGGTTGGGAAAACTATCTTGCCACTTCTAGCACCCACTCCGAATCTTTGACCCGCCAATTCTACGCCAATCTTGATGGTCTTCAAGATGGTGATCTCATCCTCTCCTCTATCATCCTTGGGAGGAGAGTGAAAATCACTCTCGAATATCTTCGAGGGAGATACGAACTTCCCGAAGGAGAATTCAATGCCTATCATCTAGATTTTAAAACCCTTGGAGTATAAACTGGGCCACAACGAACATACTATTAAATCAATGATTGTCCAACAAGAATTTTCTCATCTTCCTCATCCCGCTCCTACCAACTTTACCGATACCGCTCGTGTTCTCAATAAAATTTTTAATGCTGATATCTGGCCCAAGATTAATGATAAATCAGAAATTAGGGTCGATCAATCCTTCATCATCTTTCTTATTCTTGGGGAGTATAAATTTGACATTGCTACATTCATTATTCGTACAATGAATTATGCTACCACCACAAACCGTGGTCTCCCTTTTAGCTCACTTATCTACAATCTTGTCATTGATTTCCGTATTGAGGTTGGGAATTATTTGCTCAGTAAAAGTCCTATGCCCATCCTCCCTCAATAAATGGGCATTGATGTTCCATTCAATCAGCGGTCTCGTCGTCGTCAAGCCCAACAACAAGCAAGGCAAGCGGAACAAACACCACGAGCCCCCTCCTCTTCGCGTCGCAAAAATGCCTCCTCCTCCTCCTCCTCATCATTTGTGATCTATGAGTAGTTTGCTGCTCATCAAATGCAAGTCTATGGCTACTATGTCAACACACTTGAATAGAGGATTGGGAAATTCTTCCTCCTCCTAATGGTGAGGAAGAAGAAGAAGAAGAAGAAGATGATGATGAGTAGATTTAATTGTAATTGCAAATCTTTTATCTTAATATATGCATGAAATTTATCTTAATATTATCTTAATGTGTGTTGACATAAAATTTTATCTAGTTGTGTTTGTTGTATCTATCTTTATCAGTTTTGCGGTCGGCCGTACGGTCGACCAGTTCGCCCTGTGTGGGTTCTGTTGGTTTTGCGGTCTACCGACATGCTCTCTGAATTTTTTTTGAAAAACCGCAGTGTGCGGCCGACCGGTTCTCTCTCTGGCCTATATTGTCAAAATTTTATAAAATTAATGTTTCTCTCTCATTTTGATTTTTTTGTTGCTTTCATGTGTATTGGGGAGAATCTCGAATCTATGATATTATGAAGAACTCTCACTGTATAGCAAAGAGTCTTGCTATCAACGGTATCATGTAAAAAGATTCTCTTCCATTTCTTTTACAAGATTGTATTTATTGTAATATCATAAAATATTTTCTCTTTGGTGTTTTCATTGATGATTTGTTCTACAAACTTTCCAAGGCTTATTTTACTTATGTCTTCTCTATTTATCCCCTCTTGGTGTGTTCCAAAAAGGGAGAGAATCATTTTTAGAATCTTTTCAAAATGTTTTCTCCTTATTTTATAAGTTTTCAAATTATTTCATGAACAACTATGTATATTACTATCACCTCTACCTTATATTTGTTCTTTAAGTTCTGTATTACAGGGAGCATTATATTAAGGGGGAGTACTCACTCCCTTAAAAGCTTTATCTATATGAAAATCTGTATTACAGGATGTGCTAAATTCAGGGGGAGTATTTATACGTTGTGTTTTAAATTTTTAAACATTCATGCATGTTTTGTTCACACCAAAAGGGGGAGATTGTTGACTTTTAGTTTGGTGTGTACAAAACGTGCTCACTCATACTAATAAGTTTGAATTTAGTGTGTTAGATTTTTAGGATCAAATAACATCAAAAAGAGATCCACAAATATACAAATAAGGAAAGCAATAAAGAATAATGGCAAGCACAAGCAAAAGAGGAAGATATTCAAAAGGAGTTCTTGATTAAATTGGTCCACAAGCAAAAGAGGGAGATATCAAGACCTAAATTTTTCCTTCCATTTTCGTGAGGTTATAATTGTATAAGATTGATTGAAGAGGAATTAGTTTATGGTAAGAAAATATGGTGGATTTGGAATAAACAGCGCGATACCGGGCGACCGCACTTCGTGACCGGTCGGCCGCATAGCAGTCGACCGCAACCTTAAGTTGTTTGAGGAGCAGTCAACCTTTCACCTCTCTATTTTACGTCAGAGAGGTGAACGATCGGCCGCACCAATCTGACGGCCGACTGCACTTTGCGCTGTGTATATTCTTGGAAAGTATTGTTTCTATTTTTGATCGATACATTTTTCCGTCTATTAATATTGACGAATCCACTGTGTATTTTTTCAACTAATTACTTCTGAGAAAATTTTTGAACTAATCCTTCATTTAATCAATCCGAGTGTGAGCATTTATTTGGTTGTATTCTTCAGTCAAGATCATTAACGATCTTGAGTTTTCTTTTCATTTCTTTTCCACTTCGGTGAGATTGACAGGACTTGGATTAGAAGTCCTGTGGGTGTAATAGGTCTCTCGGCCTGAATCCGAGAATCACTGTACAAAGGTTTTGAGTATAGTGGAATGCTTGTGGCAGAGAATTGTTACAAGTAGGTGGTGTGGACGTAGACCTAGGATCGAAGCACGTTATATCGCTGCGTCATCTGTGTTTGCTTTTCTTATCACTCTTGCATTTACTTTACTTTATTTTATTGTTTTTCTAATTCCGCACGATCATCCTATTCACCCCCCCTAGGATCACCCTATTCACCCCCCCAGGGTGATTTACAGGGGGGACTATATGACAATGGATAGGGGGAGGGTATGCGATTTACCCTTACCCTACCCTAACGAGTAAACGAGTGAAATAATTAATATAAATTTTTTTACAAAACCAAGTTATAGAACAAAAATTGTAAATAAAATATGATTTTCTTCCTTTTTAATTCAATTTTTATATAACTTAATCACATGGAGAGTTATATAACCTCTCTTCTACACTTTCTACTCATTTTACATGTCGTATGTAAATGAGTCTATAATATATATTTAAAAGGATAAAAGGGTAAATGGGTAGAAATATATGTTAACCTATCCTTACCCTACCCTATTTTTTGAGTGGGTATAAAAAATCTATCCTTACCCTATCCTCGGGTAAAAAATTTTATCAATACCCTTACCCTTAGGGTAATTGAGTAAGGGTAAACGGGTTTAACCGTATCCATTGCCACTCCTAGGGAGGGACCCATAAATAACTACAGTAATCAGATTATCTGAAGAGCTAAAATATCTTATTTTCTTCCTGTACTCTCTTAATCCTATTTTTTTTTTTAATTTTATTTATTTATTTTTTTTCTGTTACTGTTTTTCTTTTTTAAAATTCTAAATGGATGCATTCGTCGGGCCATCATTGTCTACAACATATTCTACCTAACTGAAGGTGACCACAATACTTCTACTCTTCAACACTACACGCAGGGGTGTAGCTGCCCCATGCCCAGGGGGTGCAGCTGCGCCCCCTGAGATTTTAAAAAAAATTCAATTTTTTTTATATATTTAGTAAAAAAAAATTAATAAAGATTTATGTGTAAAATTTCCAACCCATTTAGTCATTTACCGATTTATTTACTCTTTCTTCTTCCACTCTTTTGTTTCCACTCTACTGAACCCAAACCCACTTCATAATGAATTTGTAAGAGGGATTAAAATCTACAAGTGATTAGTTGGGTTTGTAGAGGAGGTCAGAAGAGAGAGAGCGAGGAGTCGATCGATTCCAAACCCTATTGTAAGTAAATATTTTTGTACATTTTGATAATTAAGGTTCATATTCTGAAGTTTCGTGAATTCATATATGATAGGATAATTAGATTGCTAATTTTTGTTTCAGTGTTACTGATTTGTTTGAGAATGGACTGAATTAGTATGATATGAAATCAAATTAGAACCCAAATGGGTACAGATTATAGTGTTAATTTCTGTCCCAATTTTGAGCTAATTTCCGAAATTTTTTATATTTAAGCACATGGAGTTAAGAGTTGAAATTTTTATATGCGTATCTTATATATGTGAAAAACATTTCCACAAATTTTCATGATATTTGGAGAAAACTCAGGTTCAAGGCGCTACATTAAATTTGTACTTCACATTCTTCAATGCCCAATCTGGTTATTTGTACAAATATATACTATTATGATTCGCCTTCATTCTCTTTCTCTTTTCCTCTTTTGAATTCAACTTACAAATCTCATCGTAAATTCAAAGGAGACCTAAGAGGAGTTCGAGAGGAGTAAGAAATAGTTCAAACAACAAACACAAAGTGAATAACTAATTCTAACCATTAGTTTTTACTCTTTCTGTGCATATACTTATGAGATGAACATCTAATGCTTGATGCACTTAATTACTTTGAGGTAGACTGATGATTGAAGTTGGAAATAGAGAATATTTAACTATTAGTTTATTTTAATGGCATTGCTATTACCCGTTGCAACCGCAACAGTAGAGAGAGTATTTTCTGCAATGAAAATCATCAAGACTTCATTACGAAACCGATTGGGAGATGAGATGATGAATGATTGTTTGATTGCATATATTGAAAGAGATGTATTGGATGCCATTGACAATAAAGATATCATTCAATATTTTCAGAATATGAAATCTCGAAGGGTTTTATTGCTAAAGAAAAATGCTATTTAGTGATTGTAAGTTTGTGACATTTGATAGTAATATATGATCTATTTTGAGGCTTGCAAATGTGTTTTTTATAATTTTTTTTAATAGTAATTGTCGCGCCCCCTAGATGGAAATCCTGGCTACGCCACTGACTACACGTAATTAAACATATATAATACTTTAAAATCATTATTCTTTTTCGAACATTTCCATACTGTCAAATATAATATTGTCTACAAGTAAGCAATCTGTTGGGTTGCTTGAGAAATGGACATTCATAATATTACTTCATTCATTTGGAGGTTTGAACACATACCTCATGATTCTTGTGATGCGGTAGATGCAATAATAGATGATAATCTCCTAGAGCTAAAGAAATTATGTTTATCAGTCATTCTCTGAGCTGCATCATGACAATTTCTGTAGTCTATACAAATAGGCGTATACTTACGTGCATGCATGCGTTCAGAAAATTTTTCGAGATTTGAGGACATCTAACATATTGTTGGATGAGAATTGGAATGCAAAATTGTCCGATTTTGGGTTGGCTCTAGAAGGACCAGCTGAAGGACTCAGTCACGTTTCAACAGCGGTATGTACCATCTTGGTTAGCTGCGTCCTATTAGAGCATCCACAGTCGTTCAATGTAAAAAATGGCAAAATGCATATTTTGCCCATCCAATTCGACGAAACGCTGCAGTCGTCGAATGGCAAAAAAATGCATAAGTTTGTTAAAAAAGAAACAGACGAAACATGATGTTTCGTCTGTAATTAAAAAAATAATTTAGACTGAGAAAATATTAATAAAAAAATACGGGACGAAACATGATGTTTCGTCCCAAAAAGGGGAAAAACATGAAGTTTTTTTTTGCAAAAAAAAAAATTGCAAAAACAAAATTTAAAAATAGTTTGTAAATAATATTTGCAAAAACAATTTAAAAATTTGCAAAATAAATTTAAAAATTTGCAAAAAAAATTTAAAATTTTACAAAAATGTTCCAAAAAAATCACTGTAGCCGGACGAAACATGGTGATTCGTCCGGATTTGACGGAAGTTTTTTTTGCAAAAAATAAATTGCAAAAACAATTTTTAAAATAAATTGTAAAATTTTTTTGCAAAACCAATTTAGATAATTGCAAAATAAATTTAAAATAGTGGTATGTACATCCAAAATGCTTATGGATGTGCTATAGACACCATAAAAAACTTAAAACTAAATTTCAAGAGAGAGACTGTGCTTAGCTTTTTCTGTATTTTTAAGTTATGGCTATCCTTCTTTAACAGGATATATATATATATTTTTGTTCTCTCTCTCCGCGAAGGATATACATTTCCGTTATAACGAATTTACTTTTGATTGCATAGGAATTCTTTTAGATGATCGACAATAAATAAAATTTAGAAGTAACATTGGACTAAAACTTATGCATGAAATTCGTGATGTCATGTTGTATCTTTCAGTGCTTGGATTAATAACTATATTCATTGAGTTTTATATTTTTTACGAATGATTTAGCATTAAATCCAAATCCTGTGGGCATAAAATATTTACCTACACAGGTTGTTGGTACTCTTGGCTACGCAGCGCCTGAATACATCTTAAACTGGTCGCCTCACTACCAAAAACGACATATGGAGCTATGGTGTTGTCGTATATGAGCTCATCACGGGCCGCCGGTGTAACACCCCGCAAAATAAAATGATTTATTTTGCATTACTAAATAATATTATATTGGTAAAGTTGACTACTTTGACTAAATTCTTGAAATTGTAAGGCTGCGTTTGGTTTGCTGTTTTCTGTTTTCTGAAAACAGTTTTCTGAAATGTGTTTTCTGAAAACTGTTTTATGAAAATGAGAGTGTAAAAGCTGTTTGGTAATAATTTTTTCTGAAAACTGTTTTCTGAAAATGCATTTGGTAAACCCAAAAAATCGGCAATTTTCTAAAAAATAGTATTGGATAATGAGGTTATAAAAGGCATTTGGGTATAAAATTAAATTAGAAGTACAACAGTTTTTCTGTCAATGAGATTATAAACGGCGTATGTTTCATCAATTTGCATTAATTTTCTTCTGAAGTAATTTTTATCGCTGCAGTTACAGAGCAAAGCTGTACAAGTATACAAGAATCGTGAGAAAGAGCGAACGGAGCACATATTATCAAATTGTGGAGGAGTTGTATTAATGTGAAATACCTTGAGCTGGTTCACATGAAAAGATATGCGACTATAATTTTTCCATTGAAGATTTTGTATTGGTATTATATAAAAAACCTTCCATAAAGAGGATATGCGATGTGCAAAGGACTAATATGAAACATGATATAAATAGTTTATTAGGTAATGAAAATTTGTATATTAGCATCTCTTGTTTTGTAACTCGTTACACTTGTTTTAATCTGAAGTCACATAATATGAACAAAGCTCAAATACATTATATTACATTGCGTCAGTCCTTCTAAATTGTTGTAGTTGAAGTCCAACACTTCTCTCGCTGAAAACATGCTATCAGCAACGTTCTTTACGAGGTCACCACTCGCAGCCGCAGTAGCATTCTGGGATATCTTTGTGGCATCAAATGCATAATTCAGCTCACTTGCCTACAAAGGGGTTAATTTTAAATCCACCTTTAAAAGAAAAAATTACAACACATTCGCATAGTAATAGACATTCTCATATGTAGGAAAATACACAGCAAGAGGAAGCAATTTCAATGATTATTATTAGCATCATGAAAATGAATATAACTCAAGTGTAATACATAATGACAGAATTGAAATTTTTTACTATATTGTTAACTCATACTGGAAAAATATAAACAAGCTTATTATTGACTCATAAGTAATATAAACAATATTTTGGTTCCCGTATTGGAAAAAATCCCAGGACGGCTCCTCGGCGAAATCCCACAGCCCCGACAACTCCACAAAAACCTCCGTCCCAAAAATTAGTCGTAGGCTCAGAACTAGCGAAGCATCGACTGTTGCTGGTGTAGCTCCTAGACGAGGAGCTCAACCAACGACAATCTCCCCATCTCCAACTTCATCCTCATCAGCAATGGCATCACCAAATATATGTTCTGCTGCTGGTTATGCTTCGCCATTAGCATCTTCATTGCCCTCACCATCACTGTTACCATCTGCATCACAAAGGTCATCACGCATGTGGCCAGCTGCTAAAAAAGCAATGCAACAACCAGCAATCAAACCTGACCTCGCCATCATAAGGTGATGCTGGGCTCCCACCTCCAAATGTTTCTTCTACTTCACCATCTAAATCAACAAAAAACCATCTTAGAGAGTCCCATACAGAAAAAAAGCACATACATAGGGAATCATAGAAGAACCATCTTCTTCTGATTCATTGCAGAAAGATACCATCTCATTGGTGAGATCCATTAATACCAGAATCCAAACATGCACCCAAATATGGAAAATTAGTGAGGGAATTCAGAAATCCACATGTGATGCAGTTTTGCATCAAGTCTGATGCTACTTATGTTGAAAAATAATGAAATCTGAATGGAATTGCAATTTTCAAACTTTTGCCCATCCGCTTAACCAAATATAGGATCATTCTATACATATGTTTCCCTTCTCAGAACTAACTTCCCCAAACATATGTTCCCCAACACAACTTCATTTCTTGAAATCTGTTGTCTACAAATATAAATAGAAAATGTACAAAGAATCACTTCATGCAAACAACTCTCTAGTATTAAAAGGATCAACTGTGAAAATCTACTCATATCCTTTCTCACCAGTTAATCACAGTAGGAGAATATGGTCAAGGACAATATTTTCAGTCCTTGTGATAAAGGATCAGATTATATCATCATCATCTCCATTCATTCTTCAGATGCACATCTTCATAGTGAATTTGAAATCCCTATTCGGTCTTTCCAAATTCAATTCACTAGCCAATGTCAAACATCAAAATCATATACTGGGGTAACATGCACAGGGGATGTTCACATACAATAATAACTAAGTACAAAATAAAATAGGTGGTTCCCTAAAGCACTGCATGCATAAAATTTCATATCTAAAACTGAGATGTGGAGGCATGCTTCCACATAAATTTGATAAGGATCATTGTGGTCTAGTGTGCACCAAAAAAAATTATCACTGTGGTTAACAGCTATGTAACAAGCATATTCATTTTCCAAATTACCTTAAAAAATACTTACAGGAACATGAAGCCAGAAACTAAAAAAAAAACAGTATCCATCACCTGGTAGAAGAAGCCAGAAAACTTCAAAAATACTTACAGGCATGCTTCAGAACCCATCACCTGGTAGAAGAAGCTAAAAAAACAGTATCCATGAATGCATCAACAACATTTTTTTTGCCATCTCTAGTGTTAATAGAAACCATCCGAAATCATCATATGATACTACATAATAAAGCATCAGTTATTATAAAGCATCAGAAAAATGTGGAAAATCCCAAATAAGCATCAGAAACTATTGCAATATTCAGAGTTGTTATAAGGGGACTTTACAACAAACAAAGCCAATGAAGTCATTTATAGTATAAGAAAGCAATGTGAATTTTTCAAAGTATTGAATTAGTCGTAGGCTCAGAACTCCTTCGTATGTACCAGTTGTTCCCAAAAATTCATAAAATATAGTCTAGGGCTGCATTTTTTATAATGCCACGCCTACTAGTACTAATGATGTGTATCCCCCCCCCCCCCAGCCACCCATAGTTTAATTCATCATTCATGAAATCAGTATACCGACATTCATGCTGAAGCTAATAGCTTCGTTTCTGTAGATCAGCTTAAAAGGTCTCATCATAACCATGGATCAGGTAAAAAACAAATCATCATTTCCATGGATTGTCACTTGGGGGAGTATTACCAATATACAATACAACCAGTCAGAAGGTGGAGGAGGTGGGGGGCACACTATCAAAATTATGTTTCTGGATTTTCATCATTGCCTAAACTGACATTATCTTCGTGAGTGAAAAAAATATATAATAAACACTTCCAGTTATTGAGAACTCCATTCATTCTTCGATCATCATTAGTACCCAAATCTCAGCCCATGTGCAACCCCTGTACATCATATCAAAATTGGTAAAGACAACATTTCACACAGTAAAAAAAGCAAAGGAACAAATGCTTATGATATTTATAATAGTAATATTACAATGATACATACATATCCAAATGACATCAATGTCTCGCATTCCACATAGCCGTAGCAATTTGATCTCTTTTTCTACCCATACGGTTCAATTGGGAAGCAGACATATCCAACCCCTGAGATGTTGATGGATTATTTTGTGGATGATGAATTAATTCATCATCTACATATTCCGTAAAAAAAGTATCATCTACTGTATGTCTTCCTATGAAGTTGTGAACGACACAACAAGTAATTACCATATCCACCTATTTTGTTGGACTGTAGTTAGACATATACTTGAAAATAGGAAACCTTTTTTTAAGACTCCAAAAGTTCTTTCGATGACATTTCGTAGCCTTGCATGCATTTTGTTAAAAAGTTGCCTATGTTGAGTCGGTGCATGATTGGCCCCTTCGAAGTCTTGTGCATGATAAGGCTCGCCACGGTATGGTGCTAAAAAACCTGGCATATTGGGATAACCACAGTCTACTAAATAATATTTATCATTTGCCAAGATTTGAAGCAATCATTGTCATACTGCTGTTTGAATTACACGGGAGTCGTTCGCACTTCCTTCCCATCCCGCATAAACGAATGTGAACATCATATCAAAATCACAAACGATTAGGACATTTTGCATTATGTTACCCTTTCGTGCCCGACAAGTATTGTGTCGGCTAGCGGGTGTCCAAGCATCCACTAATGTGCCATCAACAGCACCAATAGCTCCCTACATTGTTCAGTTTAAAAACTACGTTATCTTTTCCATTGAAATATAATAAAACACTATGTATGACCGTGGTCATGTGACTACGACGCGTATTTGGAACGATTCAATATATTAAAAATCATTTATTAAACATCAAAACAAAATTTATATCGATGTTTATTCTAAAACATACCTTAAACCATGGATAAAAATCTGGGGAACTCGTAATCCTTTGATGTATACGTGTCGCATCTGGGGGAGTAATATGAACTGTCGCTGCACTGGCCAAACCTTTCAACACATTCGCAAAATGTGTGTTTATTGTGTATGTCAAATGTTGAAACCGATCAGCTGCCACTCTTTGTCTGTGACTATGACCGACAATGAACAAAAAAATGGCGACACTTTCTTCAAAAGACACACGTCTACGTTGGGACTCCGACTCCGTTTCCTCGAGATAGTTCTCATCCTTCAAAAATTGACACAAAGCCATAAAACAGTCTTGATTCATACGAAATATGCGATGGAACCTATACGCGGGACCATCTAACAATTCTGTCAAATAGTCTCGCCCCGTTAGAGCGGGAGTGGAATATGGTTCTCAGTCTAAGGAGGAAATCCACTCGATTGTATCGAAGTCTTCCAAGTCTTCCAAGTCCTCCATGTCATCGTCCAACCTGTCCAACACTATGTTGCGTCGGTGCAAGTAGTATTTCACTGTGAAAAATTAGAATTCATTTCCAAATATTGTGTTGTTCTTGTAAAATAACATTAAAATATGATTTTATCGAACAATCACAAAGCAAATTAAACCAAAAACATAAACATTCGTCAAATAGTTCAGGTTGAACAAACATAAACATAAACGTAAACGTGAACATAAACTAAACATAGTAATGACAACACATAGTAATAAATCATAGGCAGCTCATAAATATTAAAAAACCCTAGTCGTTAAAATTGTCAATGAACAAACACCTATACTCCTTGCACATCCCAATGAAGCCCTCACGTGCCTCTGGGTTGTTTAGAAAAAAGTTGAATGCCATAAAAATTTGTTGGTGACTAAGCCCAGTCATCGAATTCAATATTTTCATGGTTTCTGTCATGGAGTAAGGGTCTTCGGCAATAGGGGGTGGAACTTGTGGCTTGGGTTGAGTTGGTTGGGGTTGGCTTTCTGCTTGGGATAAGTCATCGTAGTAACGTTGTTTGGAACGTTGCGCAGCCGTGAAGGAACACATAGCCTCTTCCTTGCCAGAAGTCTTCGTGCTTTTCGTTGCTCGTCCACTTGAATTGCCAGATCTCCTTTTTCGAGACCCCTGACCTCCCGGTGCTCCATCGCCTTCATCATCCGATACTACATATGGTATATCATGTTGGGCGAACTCTTCATCGGCCCAACGTGCCTCATCGGATGTTAGGGGCCTTCGTGTTGAAGCCCTAGCAAGTGCGCATTGCGCAGTAGAGTTTTTGAAAATTTTGGTTAAGGCATCAAAATTTGCCAATCCTTTCTCATTATAACCTTTGGCCTTCGAGTGTTCCTATGAACAAAGTTTTCATAAAAATGTTAATAAACAAGTAAAATGATCTTACGTTTAAGTATAAGCATATGTTAATCACATAATATTTTCATGATGAAGTTATATATGAACCTTAATATATGCATCCCACACTACTAGCTCGCAAGTAACATTTTGGGTATCTTCATCCCAACCCAACCCACACTGCTTCTTCACATCCCGAAACTCCCTCCATTACTGTCGAAGTTTGTTGTATTTGTCTTTTATTTGCTTCATTGAATAATTTCGATGCGTAATGGTTTGCAGATCAACGCGCAATTTTGTCCAAGTTCTTGCATCAAATGTGGAACTTTTTAAAGGGGAATGGTCTACCGCTTCCTCCATGAGATCAACAAACACCCTTTCATGGGATATCGGCCATAGCCTTAGATCAAGATCAGAATCCACCTCTATCTCTTTACCCCTACTAGTCATCTATGTTATAAACATCAACGGTATCAATATAAATGCAACAATGCGAAACTACAGAACTACCCTGGATGATCGGAAACAAATATCACAGGAACAATTTTAAATAAGATGATTGGTAGTTATGACAATTTTTTACGGTTTGAAGTTTTAACACCAACAAAATCAACCAAACTAGTTTGCACCAGTAATAATTCGACAACGAAGACAACAAATAGGTTTCAAAAACCTTCTCACTTCCCATATCAGATCCATCTCAGATCCCGTTCTCTACCGAAATTTGCTTCATTGAAATTTTTTTTACCAAAAACCCGTTCTCTACCGATCCATCTTAAATCCCAGATCAGGAACAAAAAAAATCATCTCACATCCCAAAATCCTACCAGATCTTACTATAAAAAATGGTTTCCCAAAAAAACATACCTTCCTTTCAGCAATAGAGAAGTTGTCTCCACAGGATTCAACAAGCAAATGACGTTTTATTCGATTCAACCGAGCTCGAGTACACCTTCTCCTGTAAGCTGATCGTGTTTCACACACCATGAAACTGTCGAAGAAGTAGGGAGAACAAACAAATCTGACTATACTTCTACACAAAAACTGTACATTGGTGAGGGTTGTGATCGATGTGGGTTGTGATCGATTTTGGGTTCTGATCTAGGGTTTTAGGAGAGAAAGCTAAAGGAGAGGGAAAGAAGAGGAGCCTTCGGTTTGGACAGAAGAGGAGACGATTGCATTTTTGGAAAATTTCAGAAGTAGATGTGACAATCTTGTTGCCGATTTGGGATTCAGATTTAGGGTTTTAGGAGAGAAGCAAAAGGAGAAGGAAAGAGGAGCGTCGTGAAGGAGAGAAGGAAAAAGAAGGGAAGCAGAGCACGTGAGTGAGAATGCATCTTCAACTTGAAAACAATTTTCAATCGTTTTCAGAAAACGATTTTCAAATAACCCCGTGCCAAACAAGTTTTACCCATTTTTATATTTTCAAAAACAAAAAGCGATTTTTAAAAACCAAACCAAACAAAGCCTAATTTTGCACGTGCAACACAAGTGCAGAGTTAGGAAATTTTGAATTCTTAAAATTTTAAGTTTAATGATTGATTTTCCTCATTTATGTATGATATTTTAATTTTCAGATTTATTTGAATTTATTTGACTATTTTATGAATTTCTCAATTTTATACGTGAAAACACGTGCAAATATTTTTTTGGGGGTGCAAATATGCACTTTTAAATTTTCAGATACATTCTCCTATTTATAATTAAGTATATCCTAAATTTTTGGGATTTTTCTGACTAAAGAAACTATTTTTGTAAATATTTCAAAAGAGAGGGGCTTTTATGTAAAAAGCCGTTTGGATCTCAAACAAATAATGAAAATTTGTTTTTACTGATTTTTGGGCTTTCCATGTTCATCATTGAAAATAAAATCAATTTAAATTTAATTTAGAGTTGATTTGGTAAAGATTTAAACAAATATGGTGTTTTTGCAAATATGAAATTTAAGTGGATCTTGTGCAAATATTTTCTTGGAAAGTAAAAGTTAGAAATTTTTAATTGGAAAATCTAATATTTATTTTTAGATATTATTTCTGAATTTTCTGGATTTTTACGAATATTTTATGACATATTTGCAAATATTACAAAAAGAGCGACTTTTGTGCAAAATTACCACTTTTAGTACAAATCCTAATTTTAATTTCTAGGCTATGCTTGATGGTTGGATAACTCAGTAGTAAAAGAATTTGGTTTTATTTTAATTTATTTAACATATTTAACTACTTTATTAAAGAAAGGTTTATATATGTAAAGTAATAATTGGGACGTTTCCATAAACTTGTAAAATCCTAAAACTCCAGATTTTGGCCTATATTATGGCCACTATAACTGTCCCTCTCCTCTGCAAAAATAAATATATTTTTACTATTGGATTTCTTGGAGTTTTAAAGCGATGATCTTGGATTTTGCAAAAGAAGGGCTTTTTCTCATTCTTTATTAACTCGGTTGATATCTTCAATAAGGTGAGTGACTTGTGTTTATTTTATTATTGTTTTAAGCACATTGTATGTGATGATTGATCTATTAGAAAACATGTTAGATGATTATATGAAGACATGATAAATTCTTATGAGTAGATGAATTAAAAATTGAATCTTTTCATGAAACTATACCATTGATGACCAAAACCCTAATTTGATGACTTATGATTATTAAAGAATCTAATAGAAATCATGAATTGTTTGGTTTTCGGGTCTGATACATTATGACCAAAATTTGGTTTTGTAATTATGAGAAGTCTTCAATTGGATTTGAGTTGTTTTCAATTACTGAAATGGATTATAATTCTATATTGCATATTTACAATGGTTTCTTGATGATTTAGGTATACCACATACACATATATGCCTACACTTCATTTCATTGTTTTTGAAGGAATTGAATTTTTTGTGAGTTTTATAGAGATTTGATTTAATCTTGGTTATTTTAGCACTGAGATAGTTTTGAACAATGTATCCCCTATTTACAATGTTATTTTGATGCATAATTGATTCTCAAGTACCCTAATCTGATATATGCACATATTCATGTCTTATTTTGAAGAAATTCAATAAATTGCTATTTTATTAATTCGAGGTGGTTTTGATTTGTTTTATGAAGTCCTATATACTCTACAAGTCACGTTTGATCATCTTAGGAATGTACTTTTTACAGATTTTGTTTTTATAAAGTAAAACACCGTATCGGTTAAAACATGCACAAACTCAAATTGCAGTCTGCAGGCACGACAGTCGACCGGTTACTTTCGACAGTCGACTGTTGCGATCCTAGCTGCAGTGTTTTCTTGAAGTTTTGGATTTTCATGTGGGACAGTCGACTGACCACTTTATACAGTCGACTGCCACCACTCTGATTAATGTTTTCTTGAAGTTTTGAATTTTCACGCGGGACAGTCGACCGACTACAGTATGCAGTCGATTGCCACTGCTCTGACTAATGTTTTCGCGAGTTTTTCTGATGTTCTTTTAAACAAATGATTCTTTAATATTTTTGGATTAATAACCTACTGTTCTAAATATCATTTTGCTACAGATTATAGTATTTTCTGGACGTTTCCTTAATATAAAAGAAGTATGAGTTGTAATGAAAGTTTTGTATTGATGATTAAGGTGTGAGTCTCTAGAGGGTGTGTGAGACCCTAGCATACCGGCAGTTGAAAGTTTGTGGTTTGGCCTATTAAGGCTTGTTGTTGATCAGTTGAGTTATGTCCAGTACGGTACACCAACTTTAGGAGATTCGTAAATCAATTTAAATAATTTAAAAAGATAAGGACATGCACAAGATGGTGATATGGTGAAATGAGAACATGGGTTATGGATCTCAGTATGGCTTGCGGTGTGAGATAATCTCCGGAATTATCGAGGTGTGAGTGAAATAGTTTTCGGAATTACCTGCAGTGTGGGATTGATCTCCGGAATTATCGGGATCGAGGCGACACTCATGGAGTATTCGTGTGATGAGGCGCCACAGTTTGCGGTGTGCGGTATTCTCGAAGATTTCTAGGTGTGAGTGAAATAGTCTCCGGAATTATCTGTGGATAGAGATTGACCTCCGAAATTATCGGGGCATGGGTTAATACTCACAGTTTATCTATATCTCGTAGTAGTTGTCGTAGTAGGATTAGTTTCATAGCGAGGGATTAAACCCTATCAAGTGGAGAACGTTAAAGGCTTGCACCGGACCTATGTAGAGTGGGATGCATAGTTACTGATAAGTACGCATTAGAGAGTCAGCATATAGTATTGGTATTTTCTTGACTTGGTTTTATGCATGTTGTTTTCCTGTTTTTCTACACTTGACACTTAGTCTAGTTTCACTTGATGTTTTCATGTTTTACTTATTGTTATTTCTTATTTGTTTTGTTGATACATGTTGTTTATGATTCTATGTCTTATGTTTTATTTTTGTTGCATTGATTTTTATGTCACTCGCACCATTATGGTTGACCCCTGTAGTTTTGGGGGTTAGGATTATCTCTAGCCTCATGTTTTACAGGTAGGTACCTTTAGCTTGAGATTTGGATGCATGGGGTAGAATGATATATGGCTTATGTAAATTGTAAAAGAGTGTGTTGTAAAAGAATAAAATTGTAATTCAAGGTGTTTAATTTTCTGCTGTGTTTTGTAAACAATTGATGTAATAAAAAGTTTAAAACTTTCCTGTATTTGGTTGCTATGTTTATGATTACATTGAAGTTGATTCTGGAATTGTGCCACATATTTCTGACATATTATATTGGAAATTCGGGACGGTACAGCCGGCCCATGGATCGAAACTGGCCCAAAAGTGAACAGGAGCTTCTAGGATGGGTCAAGCTAGGGATGGCAAGCGGGCCGGGTCGACCCGCGACACGCTCGCGACCCGCCCGTTTAACCCGGCCCACGAAATTCTGGTTCGGGTTCGGGTCGAACCCGTTAACAGAAACGGATCGACCCGGGTCTTAAAATAGGCTAATTTAACCCGATTAACCCGGCCCGTTAACCTGGATGCATAGTGCTCGAACTGCCCACGAACTCGCTGGTCGACCCACGGGTTGCGAACCGTTTGACCCGTACGGGTCAAACGTTCGACCCGCGGGTCCAACGAGCTAATCCCCTTATCGAGAGCAATAACGACTATTTTAGCTGTTATTTTTTGGTTTGTTTTTGGTTTTTTCCCCCCTATAAATACCCCTAAAAGGCACACTAAAAATTTACACCTTACTTTCTTACTCTCTCTACTATTATTACTCAATTCATTTCATTTTTTGTGAACAGTTGAACAAACAAGGTAGCAAGACATATACACGATTAAACGACAAATTCCAAGCGTATCGAACTCAAAATTCTGATCGTCTTCAAGTCTTCAACTGTACTCCAAGTGATCAAGTCTTCAACTCTCCTCCAAGCTCTCTTCAAGTCTTCAATTCCGGACTTCTACTTCTACTTCTATTCTTATTTTTACGGGTTTTTTTTATATACGAGTATCCACGGTGAACGGTATCAAAATTTCATATCACTCTTCTTCTATTTTTATTTTTTTTGTAGTTATAATTTTTTGTATCATATTTGTTTGTTGGTTTTTTGATCTTCTCTCTCACAACCCTCTTGTTTTCTAATTTTTTTTTGTAACTTATCGCGCCTACATTGTGTTTAATTTTTTTTACATACACTACTACATATCAACTTGTCTAGATCACGCGGTAGCGACCGTAGCCAAAGTGGACAAGATTCCAGCGGCACTTCCCGTAGGCCTCCAATTGTCCCACAAAATGACACCGCCAAAGAATACCCTAATCATCCTCCCCAACAATGGGGTACACATGATCAGTTTGTAGGAGACATAGAATTATAAGAAGAACCACAACAACAAACCACCGAAACAACACTACCGGCTAGTAGTAGAAAACTAGAAAAGAAAGTAGTGATTGGCACAAATTTTATGATTATATTCTGAAAAAAAATGTACCGGGTGTAGGTTTAAAAGTGTGTAAAACATCTTCAAAGCCATACAAATGAAAGAGGGGTGAGGGCATGGGTACAATTAGGCGACACATCCAAAATGTGCATAAAGAACTTTTTGTTGACCTACCCGGCCAACAATAAAACCACCCTATGACCGGTCTAGTTGATAGCCACCCTTATGATCCCGAACATGTTCGTCGGAAAATGGCCCGATTAGTAATCAAGGAAGAGTTACCATTTTTCTATCCTGAGAGTAGGGACTTGGAAAATTTTAATCAAACCGCCTTAAACCCTCATTTTAGAAGAATCCCTAAGAATACTTGCAAATCGGATTATTTTAAAATGAACAATGAAATGAGGAAAGCTTTGATTTCAATTTTATGGAGTTTAACTTATAGAGTTAGTTTAACTTCCGATTGTTGGACGGATTGCAATAATATTTCAATGATGGGAATAACCTGTCATTGGATCGATAGTGATTGGATTCTTCAAAAAAGAATCATATCACTTGCCGCGTTGCCCTATCTCCATAGTGGCAATAAAATTGCAAACCGTATTATAGAAATTTGTGATGTTTTTCATATTCGCGATAAAATTATGTGTATAAGTTTTGATAATGCATCTAACAACAATGCATCAATTAGTATTTTAAAAACCGTATTAAACCCTCCATCTGACAATATTTTTCATGTTAGATGTGCATGTCATATTCTAAATTTATGTGTTCAAAATGCATTAAAAATAGCCGAACCATATATAGTTAGAATTAGAAATTGTGTACATTTTATTGCATTAAGTGGCACCATATTTAAAGAATGGAAAGCTTGATGTAGGCTTAAAAATGTACCTTTTAAAAAATTTTCAAAGAATGTTAAATACCGATGGAACTCTACTTTTGATTTGCTACATGTTGTTACTGAATATAAATAATGCGTAAATGATTTTTGTATTGCAAAAAATATGCACAATTTTGAAATGAGTCTCGTCGATTGGTATTATGCAGAATCTTTGTTGAAATTTTTAGAACCTTTTAAAACCGCAACTTTCAAGTTTTCAAAATCTTATGAATCTACTTCTAATAGCATTTTTATTTCAATAGTTACTATGATGCAAACTTTTGAAGAAATGATCGATGATGCTTTTGTTGGTGATATTGTAAAACCTGCATATACAAAATTTTTGAAGTATTTTAACCCTCCTCCTATATTGTATTGTGTTGCTACTGTGATGGATCCTCGTATCAAATTAGAAGGTATGAAGAGTTTAATTGATTTTTTTAAAAATTTACTTGGGGATGATGATAAAGAAATTGATTGCGCTTCTTTTGTAGTTAAATTTGAATCGACATTAAATAACTTGTATGATTATTATGATAGATGTTTTGCTTCTAGTAGTACAACTTCTTTAGTTAGTTATTCTTCTACTACTTCTAAAGGTAAGGGTAAGTAAATTTGATGATAGAACATTTAATTTACTTGCACAAATTCAATCAAAAAAACATAGGACTAATCAACCAAATGAATTAAATTAGTATAACCAATAAGATTCTGAGTCTTTTAGTTCTTCACTAGATATTTTACAATGGTGGAAAGACCATGAACGCAATTATAGTTTTCTTAAATAAATGGCTAAAGATCTACTAACTCCTCCCGTCTCTACAGTTGCTTCTGAAAGTGTATTTTCTACAAGTGGCAGGGTTCTAACTAATTACAGAAATCGCTTGAAGTCCCAATCGTTAGAGATTCTCTTCTGCACAGAAGACTGGCTGAAGGCTGAAGATAGGACACAAGAAAAAGCATTATCGACGTCCACAAGTGGAAGCAACTTGCCGGAAGAACAACAACAACAACAATAAAACAACAATAGCAACCAAAATGCAGAATTCAAGACCAACAACAACAAGTCAACAACAACAAATTGAAGGCAATCAAATTGAAGACAATTGTAAATATATAAAAAATTGTATTAAATCTTTGCTTGTTATTTAAAATTAGGAAAATTGAAGTAAATTGAAATTGTATATAAGAAATTTGTTATTATATAAAACAAATTTGTAGAAAATCTTTATTTCTTATTACAAATTGTGAAACTTGTATAAATTGAAATCATATGAATAATATATCATTTTTTTTGGCAATTTCATTCTTTCAATATTATTATTATTATTATTAAATTTTTTTAAAGTTTATTATTAAAATTACAATTTTTAAATAAAAAAAAGTTAACTTTATCCGGGCTAACCCACGACCCGACCCGACCTGACCCGGGTTGGACCCGAAAGCATTCACGGGTTGGGCGGATCGCAATTTTACGCCTCCGACCCGACCCAGCCGGGCCCGTTTAACCCCACGACCCGACCCGACCTGAACCCGCCCAAGTTGGTTGCAAACCCGGGAAGGTTCGACCCGACCCAGCCCGCCTGACCTGTTTGCCAACCCTAGGTCAAACCCTACATTTTTGATTCTAAACATTTCTGATCCTAAGAAGTTTCCAATGATCATAGACCCTGTTGGATATATATATATATTCTCACTATATGAATAATATTATGTATAATATTATTCTATGGATAACACGTGTATTACATGTACTAATTATGTGGATATTGGAACACGGGTTGATTGGGTTGAGAACCCAGTACCCAAACCAGTATTTATCCTATAAATACTGGCTTGTGATAGTAGTCTGGGTATTCTAATCTTGATACCTAGGGTAAATGTCTCAAGCACCTTAGTCTAGGATATTAACCCTAATTTCTATTGTTATAATCTCTCATAATCTCTAACAATCTGGAGATATTCACAATTAATTTTGAGATTAAGAGAGAGAGTAGTACCTGACCGATCGTCGTATTGAAATCGCCGAAGGCATGAAATTGCCGAAGGTTTTGGTCATCAAAATTCGCAGTCGCCGCATCAGGGAGCCGCCGTCGCTGCCCCTGACGCTAGCGTCGCCATCGCAAGCCGCCGTTGCTGATACACAAACCCAAGCATCTGGGTTTCGGGCTGTCGATGGGCGCTGCCTCCGCCGCGTCATCGTACATCGCTATTGTCGTCGATGTCGATGCAGGCCACCGCCACCAACATCATCGGCATCGACGTGAGTCGACGGGGTTGCCATCAGCAGCCACCACACCGCGAATCCCTTCCCCTTTCCTCTTCCCGATCATTGTGTGTGATCTGGTTAATGGTTAAATTAGTTATGATTTGTTCATTGGGGGATTTTGGTGTTCCGTGTTTGGGGTTAGACCTAATCTGATTTGTTGGTCTTAGATCTGACTTTTGAGATTGTTGTTTGGTGTTCGTGTGGTTGGAGCAGATCCAGATTCAGATTCAGTCCAACATCTGCTCTATTGGTTGGAGATTGCTGTTTGGTGTTCGGGTGTTTGGAGCAGATCCAGATTCAGATCCAGTCCAACAGCTGCTCTATTAGTTGGAGATTGTTGTTTGGTGTTTGGACTGTTAGAGCAGATTCAGATTCAGATCCAGTCCAACAGCTGCTCTATTGGTTGGAGATTTGCTGTTTGGACTGTTGGATCAGATCTAGATTCAGCTAAAAGAAATCAGATCGTGATCTAACCAATGGAGACAATCCATTGAGTATTGTTTTGTATTCCGTATTTGGGGAGAAGACTGGATCTACTACAGTGTACTTCTAATTCAGATCTAAATTAAAGATAAGTTCTTCACCAAATTTAAATTGTTATTTAATTATTTGTTTAAATTTTGTTGCTAAGTGCTAAAGTTCAAAATCGTATTATGCATTGTCTGAATTTTGTTGAAGCAACGAATCCACGAACTAGCACAACTTTAGCACGTGCAACATACGTGCACAAAACCAAAGCAATAACAGCACAAAAGAGACAGCAGCATCAACAGGGAAGGGGCAAGGAAGCAACTGTGGGCTTGCAGCCTGGCGGTGGCTGACGTCGAGGGTGGCGGCGTGACGGGACAGGAGAGCGGCGTTGACGGTGAATCTAGCGGTCGACAACTGGGGCTGGGCTGCGATGGCCGAGGGAAGAGCAAAAAGGGGGTTGTCGATTGGGAATAGGTAATAGAGGAGGAGCGGTCAGGGTGGGGTTTCAGGTGTTGGGTTCCGACAGGGGGTTAGGTTGTGGCATCGACGGGAAGGGGAAGCAGCGGGGTGGTTCGAGTGGCTAAGGGCGTCGGGGATCGACGACATTGCTGCGTCGACTGGAGCTGCTCAACGGGGAGGGCCTGGTCGGAGAGGGCGCCGGAGATGGGGAAGATGAACATTAGAGGGATGGTCGGGATTTATTTGATGGGTTGAGAGAGAGGAGAGAGAAACTCGAGGAAAGAGAATAGACGGCTCATAGAGTTTCAATAATGTGCAATTTTTAGGGTTTGCAATAGGATTATATTTATAGGGTACAATTAGGGTGTTGGATTAGCGGTTTAGGATCCAATAATAGCGGTTTGGGTCAAGAACAAAGGAAATTGGGTTGTAAGGTTCAATAAGAGATGAGTTTGAAGACAATATGGTTCAAATAAAATAACCGCAATCCAATAAAATAAAATTCACAAGAAATAAAGCCCAACAAAAGAGAAAATAGTTCATGAACGAAAATTTAAATCCAATTAAATGAATAAATAATATAAACGAATAGAATATAAATTGGGCTTGAAAATAAATTGAAATTCGTTAGGAAAAATAAAATCAAATACAAAAATAAAATAATTCGATAAATGAACTTTAATTGAATAATCAAGAAATATCAATTGATAATCATAATTGATGCTGTTTATTTCTGGGAGACGTGTGGATGCACCAGGTGTGAGTTCGGACTCAATTTGTATTGAAGGAGATTACCGCTCGTCTGCCGATCTTCGGTTGACCTTCTGGGGCCTGCGATGGTCTCGGAAAGATGGTGAAGGCTGGGCTCGGATCGGAAGGGTCGGATCCGAGGTCTTGTGTACCTGCAGACGGTCCTGAAACACCGGGGTTTATCCCGGCGGCGGACCCTCCGACGCTCTAGTCAGTCTCTGTGAGAGAGTAGCAATAACTAGGTATATTTAAGTGGCAAAAGATTCATTACCTCAAAAGGTGGGTGTGGGTCTAGTATTTATAGAGAATCCCAACCGGGTTTGGTTCCACTTGGGGGCCGGGTCTGGATCCGAAAGCCCATGGGCCTGACGTGGCAGAAGGCCCAGGGGGTTTAGGGCGGACGTGGCGATACCAGGAGCGGTATAGGGCTGACGTGGCGAAACCCTTGGCGGTATTTGGAGCTGACGTGGCCCATCGTGAGCCTCCTGTGCCTCTGGGGGGAATCGGAGGGCCTAGGCTGCGCCAGGTCATCCTTCTGCCTCGCCAGAGAGGGGGGACGGCCTGTGGGACTGCCCCGGATCGGACCCCGAGGGCTACTGAGGCTCGTCGGTACGAGGAGGCCAGTATCGTGAGGGCAAACACGAGGTTCGGCACCGACCCTGAAGTGGTCCGGAGCCGAACCAGGTTGTTATCTTTACTTTTCTGAGTAGGAATTGTATTGGGCCCTGGTTGGGCCTCAGGCCATTTTTACACTGTCACACAAGCCCCCCACTCCTGCAGGGGGTGCGGGAGCTAGCCGTGGAAGAGTGCTCATGGTTGTAGAAATGGGATGGTGAGTCACTGGGTCTTCGTGAGAAGACTACCCTGGTGCTAGACCTGACCTCGAGTAGGTCGAGGGATTACGGGCCAACAAGGGGGGTGGCGAGCCGTTGGCCTTCCTGAGAAGACCACCCTGGTGCCAGACCTGACCTCGAGCTTGGCGAGGGATTACTGGAAGGCAAGGGTGATGGCGAGCCGTGAAGCCTTCCTGAGAAGACTCCCCTGGTGCCAGACCCGACCTCGAGCCGGTCGAGGAATTATGGGCCAACAAGGGGGGTGGCGAGCCGTTGGCCTTCCTGAGAAGACCACCCTGGTGCCAGACCTGACCTCGAGCTTGGCGAGGGATTACGGGAAGGCAAGGGCGATGGCGGGCCGTGAAGCCTTCCTGAGAAGACTCCCCTGGTGCCGGACCCGACCTCGAGCTGGTCGAGGGATTATGGGCCAACAAGGGGGGTGGCGAGCCGTTGGCCTTCCTGAGAAGACCACCCTGGTGCCAGACCTGACCTCGAGCTTGGCGAGGGATTACTGGAAGGCAAGGGCGATGGCGAGCCGTGAAGCCTTCCTGAGAAGACTCCCCTGGTGCCGGACCCGACCTCGAGCTGATCGAGGGATTATGGGCCAACAAGGGGGTGGCGAGCCGTTGGCCTTCCTGAGAAGACCTCCCTGGTGCCAGACCTGACCTCGAGCTTGGCGAGGGATTACTGGAAGGCAAGGGCGATGGCGAGCCGTGAAGCCTTCCTGAGAAGACTACCCTGGTGCTAGACCTCACCTCGAGCTGGTCGAGGGATTACGGGCCAACAAGGGGGGGTGGCGAGCCGTTGGCCTTCCTGAGAAGACCTCCCTGGTGCCAGACCTGACCTCGAGCTTGGCGAGGGATTACTGGAAGGCAAGGGCGATGGCGAGCCGTGAAGCCTTCCTGAGAAGACTACCCTGGTGCTAGACCTCACCTCGAGCTGGTCGAGGGATTACGGGCCAACAAGGGGGGTGGCGAGCCGTTGGCCTTCCTGAGAAGACCACGCTGGTGCCAGACCTGACCTCGAGCTTGGTGAGGGATTACTGGAAGGTAAGGGTGATGGCGAGCCGTGAAGCCTTCCTGAGAAGACTACCCTGGTGCTAGACCTGACCTCGAGCTGGTCGAGGGATTTCGGGCTAACAAGGGGGATGGCGATCGGTTGGCGCCCCAGAGTGATTGAGCGGGGATATCCCACCATTCCTGTGGAGCATTGAAGGCTCTCCGAGAACGGTGTGATGGTCCAATTTCCTAGGGGCATTTAATGGTGCCGCCTCATAAATGTAGATGGTGCATGGTTTTCCGTTGATTGACCTTCCCTGCGCCCCAACGGTTAGTCCCTGGGGGAGGTTATAAATACCTCTCCCCTCCATTGTAGGTATGATCAAAACAGGAGTGGCCCATTGGCCCTCAGTGGTGTCTGTTTCGGTGGACGCCTGTCTTTTGCTAATATTTTTGACCCCAGCAGCGTCGGAGAGGTGGTTACTCTGCCGCCCGGATCTTCTCTTGGATTTGATGGACCTTGATATGGCAGCCAGATCTATGGGAGATCAGGGCGAGAGGGGTGACGGCCGAGATCCGGGCTGTTGGAAGAGGAGCTTCGGATTGGTGGTGGTTTTGCCGTCTGGATTCCTTTTCGGGTCAGACTACCCTGTCATGGATGTTTGGCCCGGGAGAGATCCAGACGAAAAGATGCACCAACCGTATACCGGTCTTGGGGCTGAAGGGCTTCGGATGGGGGGACCACCTCCCATCGGGGGTCGGTCAGTCCGTCTTGATAGGGCTGCAGGCGATGGCGGTTTCTGTCCCACCCTCGAACTGTTCGGGGTTTCGGCTGCCGAAGCTGTAAGTCCCGGGCTGCTCGAGGGTGAGAGGGGAACTGGTCGAACGCTGGAGCCCGGGGCATCTGTCATATGATGGCGCCTTAAACCTTAAGTAAAAAATGTTTTCTCCATCGCGTATCCCACCCGAACCGACCCCAGAGTTAGGCCGTCAGTCCGGCGTCTGATGACGTCCTCCGCACAGGTTTCGAGGACGCGGCGCGATTTTCCAGGCGGCAGTTGTGCGTCAATCAGTGAACAGTAATCGCGGAAGTCGAGGAGCCGTTCTTCCCTTATATAAGTATTCCCCTCTTTTTCCCTTTCGCCCACTTCAATCTTGCTGCTTTTTTTCTTCAAAAAAAATCTCCCAACCCTTCAGCGATTGTTCTTGCAGTTTGCCGTACTCGGGTCGCCCTCCCGAAGCGGTCCCAGGTTAGTTTGGTAAGTTTGTTTTATCTTTAGGCACAGATGGATAGGGCTCAGTCCGGTTCGTTGGCGTCGTCGTCCAGGGGGGAAGTAAAGCCTGACTCTCCGTCGACGTCGTGGGAAGAGCCCGTGTTCGAGGAGGGGTCGGTGCCCGTTGTGGGCCCTACTGGCTCGGTTTCTTTGGAGGACTCAGTAGGTGAGGGGGAAGCGGTACACAAGACGAGGCCGTCGCGTTCCCGACGTCCCTTTGTGGTGGAGAGTAGCAGGTCGGAGGGAGCCGGCGAGGGTTCGGACGGCATTCGCGTGCTGGAGTTGTCTTCCGATGGGGAGAGAGGCGAGGGTGATATAGCGAGGAGATCCACCGTTCAGGGTCGAGGACCGTCGGAGCGAGTCAAGAAGGAGAAGAGCGTCCCAGGAAAACCGGGGTCGAGGACCGGCGGTTCGAGTAAGGCGGCTGTTTTCCGTAATCTGATGACGGGTTCGCCCGTTCAGCCGAAGCATTTTCGCCAGTACCCCGACGACCTTTCTGACCAGGAGCTCTTCGGAGTGCAACCCTCCTCGCCGAGCCGGAGGAGGGTGATGATGGACGCGATCTCGACCGTTTTGGAGGACGGGGATTTGGAGGTTCTGCAGCTGGCGTATCATATAGGGCCTGGTTACGAACTGCTGATGCCGAGCTCTACTCTGCGCCCCACCGATCTCTTATCAGCTTGGTACTGTGTCTTCCTAGTGGACGCTTTCATCTCTGGCCTGAGGTTGCCAATCCATCCGTTCGTTAGGGACGTGTTGAACTGGGCCTCCTTGGCACCCATGCAGTACGGGCCGAACTCTTGGAAGCAGATTATCTGCTTTGTGCTGATGTGCGAGGAACAGCAAGTACCCCTGCGGCTGAATGTGTTCCGCGCGATGTTGATGGTCAACCCGTCGGCCGAGGGTGTATACTATATCTCTCCCCGGAGCGGGGGGAAGGTCGTTCGCCACCACCCGGATTCCATCAAGGGATGGAAGGAGAAATATTTGGTGATCCGGAGTGAAGAGCCATGGGACATTCCCACTCGATGGAACCACTCCAAGCCGAACCACCAACCGCCGAGGCAGGGGGATCTGTCGGCCGATGAATGGGGGTTTGTCGAGCGCCTCCGCCAGTCTCCTAGCATTGATTGGACGGAGGTGATGGAGACCCATTTGGCGAGCGCTGGACTGAGCCCAGCTGTTATGTGTATGTAGTTGTTTCTTTTCTCTTGGTCCTCTCTTGCTTTCTTGCTCATTGCTCTTAATGGTTTTTCCCGCAGGTATGGACGAGGCGTCGATCAAGGCAAAGAGGCTCGCCATGAGGAAGGAGAAGGCTGAGAAGGAGGCGGCGAAGAGGCCGAGGGGGTCGTCCCTAATCATCTCGGAGGTCCAACTTGAGCCGAGGACCAAGAGGGGCCGCTCGGAGACGAGCAAGGGTGTGGCTGCTTCGAAGGGTCAGGGCCTAGCGAGGGCCCCTGTTCTTGACAAGGGGAAAGGTCCCTGGGTCGAGGCCGAGGAAGAGGATCCGGTGGTGGAGTTGTTGCGGCAGCGGTGGGCTCCGGACTGGTCGGTTCTGATGGGGGACCGCCTGACAGAGGAGGCCCAAGCCGTTGAAGTGGTGGAAAAGCTGGCGACCCCTCGCGATCGCAAGGCGATGGAGGGTGAGCCCGTGGAGGTGGCGTTCGCACGCCTGGCGCAGGCCACTGTGCAGGTAAGTCTGTCGACCCTGTCCCTCCTTGTTGATTTTCGTGCGGAGGCCTGATCTTTGTCTGCCGTTGGCTGTAGGCTTGCAGACAGGGGGCCAACATAAAGAACCTGTACGAGGCGTCCCTGGCCCAAGAGCGAGCTCGAGCGGAAAAGAGCGAACTGGAGATGAAGGAGATGCGGATCGAACTCGAGGGTTCGCATAAGAGGGAGCAGCAGCTGGAGCTCCAGCTCAAGGCCAAGGATGTGGAGTGGGAGAAGAAGATGGCCTCCCTGAAGACGAAGTTCACCAAGGAGGCGAAGGAGGTGCTGACTACGGGCCAGATGATGGTGATCGCGGCCCAAGACAAAAGCTATGCGAAGGCCCTCAGCCACGTGAGGCACTTCTTCCCGGCCCTCGATTTGTCCAAGTTTGAGTACGATATGGAGATCGAGGGGACGTCGAAGACTCCTGGCGAAGAGAGGCCTGCCGTCGACCCATCGGCCGACACACCCGTGGATCCGTCCGTCGACGCGGAGGTGGGTCAATGAGTTGTGTAATTTTTGTCTTTCTTTTTCTCTCCCTCGATTGTGTTTGCCTCCCGCGGACTGGCCACCGCATTTTTTGTAAGAAGCACCTGGATTTATAGTGGCAAAAAAAGTTTTTTGACCGGCCGGTTGTTTTGACCTCGGACATTTCTGAATCTTCTTGAGAATGTGTGTTGAGTTGGTTGGTTATCTTGTAGGTCGCGGCTCTCCTCCCTGAGGGGGACTCCCGTAGTTTCTATGTGGCACGGCTCCGGAGTAAGGTTAAGGTCCTGGAGGTCGCGCTGGCTCGCCATCGAAGGGGGGCTCGGGACACCGATACGGCTTGTAACTTTTATCGGAATAAGTCCGCAGTCTTAAGTGCGGAGGCACGCCGGTTGAGAAGGGCGATGTGGGATCGGGAGCTCGGCGGTGCGGACCTTAGACAGGCCGGGCTTAGTACCTTGGTGCCGAGGCCCTCTCCCGGGGGGTTACCTCGCGATGTCTTTGAGGAGAAGGAGATGGAGATGCCTCGTTACAAGGCGATATTGGGTGCCTCGTTCTCTTCCTCCGCGGGTCGACAGGCGGAGGGGGTTCCCTCTGCGCTGCTGCTGCTGCAGCGGACGCGACCGGATGACGCCCAGAGTTCTGTGGCTGGAGTGTCGATTGTGGCTGAGGCTAAGGAATACCACAACGAGAAGAGGGGCCCCTAGTTGCTTGGTCGGAGTACTCTTCGTCCCTCGTTGGGCCCGAGGGGCCCTGATCTTCCTGATTTAAGATGAGTGGAGCGGTCTTGTAACGATCTTTGTTTTTCTTTCGTTTTATTTTTTCTCTTTGGAACGAAAATAAAGGGGTATTGAACAAAGAATCCTTTTCCTTCCTCGCTCCGGCCAGTAGTGCAGCGCGCAGTGTCGGAGGCAAGGTCTGGCTCCACCGCTCCGCGAGGGATCGAAGTGGGGCCTTAGGAAGGACCCTCGGTCCGTACTCGTCCTGAGACTATCGAGACATTTGGGTTCGGACAAAAGGGGGTATTTCTAGTATAAAGTAGGGAGGGTCGCTAAGGCAGCCCTTTACATACGAGGGTTTACACAAAAACAGATTTACATTTAGCCGGGCCATAATCTATGCTCGTTCGGCGTCGAGGGGGAACACACCTCCACCGACGGTGGTCATGTAGCATGATCGCGCTGCTTCTTGGCTGCCTCGGACGATGCCGACTCCTTGAGGGGTGGGGAACTTGAGCTTCAGATGGTAAGCCGAAGGCACCGCTTGTAGGGAGTATAGTCCAGGCCGGCCAAGTATGGCATTGTAAGCCGCCTTGACGTTGACCACCATGAAGTCCATGGATTCGGTGCTCTTGACAGGAGTCGACCCGGCGGTAACGTCGAGGGTAACAATCCCTTCTATTACGACAGGGACGCCTGAGAACCCGTGCAAGGTGTACCCAGCTGGCTTGAGTTTGCCTCGGGGTAACCTGAGATTTTCGAAGGCTTCGAGGAAAAGAATATTCACCGAGCTACCGTTGTCGACGAGGATCCTGCGGACCTCACAATTAGCCATGTGGAGGTTGATGACGAGGGCATCGCAGTGGGGCAAGCGAACACCTTCAAGGTCTTCCCCTGAGAAGGAGACCGGCCTTGATTGCAGTTTGGGCGAGGGGTTGTCTCTGACAGCGTTAACCTCTCGGAGGAAGGCTTTTTTGGAAGTGTTTGATTCACCTCCCATCGGCCCTCCGTGGACACAGTGCAAGATGAAAGGGATATCCGCGGCTCCCTCGGAATCGGGGGTCCCGACCCTGGGTCTGGTTTGGAGGAGGGTTCGGAGGCGATTGCCTCCGGTTCCTAGCGTCTCGCCGATCCCGTGGGCCTTCTCGGGTAAACTCTCGGAGGTATCCTCTGGAAATGAGTTCTTCAATTTTGTCTTTCAGGGCTCGGCATTGGTCGGTTTCGTGCCCGTGATCTCTGTGGAAGCGACAGTAAAAGCGCTGGTCTCGATTCTTGTTGTTATTAGATCGGGGGGGTAGTCGGACAATGCCCTAGTCTTCGATTTCCAAGAGGATGGCGGAGATGTTATGCGTCAGGGGAGTGTACCTCTCGAAGCGGGGGACTGGCGGGACCTTCTTCATGGCCCCCGGGTCCCTTGGAGCTTTCTTTGGTGGTTCGACTTCCTCGGTCTTCCGCTTTCCTTTCCCGGTGGCATCCCTGGCATCTTCGGGATTAAGGGCCTCTTCTGCCCTAATGTATTTCTCGACCCTATTAAGAAGGTCGGGAAAGTCGACGGGGGGTCTCTTGGCCAGAGAAGCCTTCAGCTGTCCGAGGCGGACGTTGTGTCGGAATACCGCTGAAGCGACGCCTGGGTCGAGGGAGGAGACCGACCTTGCCTCAGCGGTAAATATCCGGACGAACACTCTGAGTGATTCCCCCTCTATCTGCTTGAGCCCAAGTAATGAGGCGCTGGTCCTTTCGGCCTTCCGGCTAGTGACAAAATGGGCAAGAAAATTGCCCTCGAGTTGGTCGAAGGAGTAAATGGAGCCGGGGGCGAGTTTCGAGAACCACTCGCGAGCTGGACCCCGAAGGGTGGCAGGGAAGGCTCGGCAGAGCAGGGGATCCGAGGCGCTGTGAATCATCATGAGGGTTTTGAAACCCTCCATGTGATCAGCAGGATCTCCCTCGCCATCGTAGGTCTCGAATTGAGGGGGTCGGAAATTCCGGGGTATTTCCGCTTAGAGGATGGGGGCGGAGAAGGGTGGACGGACAGGTCTGTACCCCTGAGCCATTCTTTGGCCGCCGTCTCCTATGTGATCGAGGCGGTCCTCCATTTCTTGTAGGCGTCTTAGGAGTACGTCATCGTCTTCCGGCTGGATCGTTGAAGGGCGGGACGCGCTGGCTTCGGCATCCGACCCCGTTTGGGAATGGAGGGTTTCTTCCCTGGGGGCCCGTCGGAGGGCTCCCAGCATTTCTCTTCGGAAGTCTTGGAATTCCTTATGAGTGACGGGGGCTCATTCGGCCCGGTTTGGCCGGTCCGAGGGTTGTCTTCCGACTCGGCTGAGCGCGGGTCTGCACACCTCGGGCGGCGGCCTCGGGCGGTTCGGGACCGGGTTGGAAGCGGCCCTTCCCCTGCTGCGGGTAATCTTGTGGTTGAGGATTATTCCCCGGAGGTCGGGCTGGGCTGGCCGGCCGACGCTCCTTTGGGACTCCCGAGAGGGAGCCTTGTGTTTCGACATGCGTGGCCTGGCTTTATCGGTGGGTGGGGGCGAGTCCCGTTGGTTGACGGAGGAAGCAGCCCCCTTGCCTTTGGAGGCCATGAGGGTTCGGCTGTCGAGGTCTTCTGAGGGTCTGGATCGGCTTCTGGAGCAGCTGGTTCCCACAGACGGCGCCAACCTGATGCTGTTTATTTCTGGGAGACGTGTGGATGCACCAGGTGTGAGTTCGGACTCAATTTGTATTGAAGGAGATTACCGCTCGTCTGCCGATCTTCGGTTGACCTTCTGGGGCCTGCGATGGTCTCGGAAAGATGGTGAAGGCTGGGCTCGGATCGGAAGGGTCGGATCCGAGGTCTTGTGTACCTGCAGACGGTCCTGAAACACCGGGGTTTATCCCGGCGGCGGACCCTCCGACGCTCTAGTCAGTCTCTGTGAGAGAGTAGCAATAACTAGGTATATTTAAGTGGCAAAAGATTCATTACCTCAAAAGGTGGGTGTGGGTCTAGTATTTATAGAGAATCCCAACCGGGTTTGGTTCCACTTGGGGGCCGGGTCTGGATCCGAAAGCCCATGGGCCTGACGTGGCAGAAGGCCCAGGGGGTTTAGGGCGGACGTGGCGATACCAGGAGCGGTATAGGGCTGACGTGGCGAAACCCTTGGCGGTATTTGGAGCTGACGTGGCCCATCGTGAGCCTCCTGTGCCTCTGGGGGGAATCGGAGGGCCTAGGCTGCGCCAGGTCATCCTTCTGCCTCGCCAGAGAGGGGGGACGGCCTGTGGGACTGCCCCGAATCGGACCCCGAGGGCTACTGAGGCTCGTCGGTACGAGGAGGCCAATATCGTGAGGGCAAACACGAGGTTCGGCACCGACCCTGAAGTGGTCCGGAGCCGAACCAGGTTGTTATCTTTACTTTTCTGAGTAGGAATTGTATTGGGCCCTGGTTGGGCCTCAGGCCATTTTTACACTGTCACAATAATCTTAATGAAAATAGTATTCGGTTTTTAACAATTTATTAAAATAATCCAATAATAATAATATATTTTTTTAGGCTCAAAATAAATAGCCCATCAATCAGAAATAGAAAGTAAGATCAAAATACCCCGATATTCGAAATGAATAAAATTTTCGATTAGAAAACACTTTAATAAAAATTAGAAATAAATTTAGCACAAAATAAATTTTAAATAATTAAGATATAGAAATATACAGAAAATACTTATTAGCGGGAATGGGGGTTACATGTACATTGAGTGGTGCATTTCTTCTATTTAAAGACTGCTATTAGTAAGTCAGCTTCATGTTGAACTGATGAGGTAATCCAGTACGTTTATATATTAAGATTATAGGAGGAGATTGTTGGATATATAAGTATATTCACATTATATGAATAATATTATGTGTAATATTATTCTATGGATAACACGTATGTTACACGTACTAATTGTATGGATATCGAAACGCGGATTGAGTGGGTTGAGAACTCAGTATCCAAACTAGTATTGAACCTATAAATACTAGCTTGTGATAGTAGTCTAGATAATCCAATCTAATACATAGGGTAAATATCTGAAGCACCTTACTATAGGATATTAATCATAATTTCTATTGTTATAATCTTTCATAATCTCTTACATACCCTAGACCAGAAAGGCAGTGCTCTGTAAAGTGTGTAATGAAACTCGCTGTTGTGGCCAATAGGTGCCTAGTTCGAACATCCAAATCGAGGCCGAAGATGAGTGAAGTGCTGGAAATGGTACGAAGAACTGTCGAAAATGCAGAAAATGGCTCTCCACAATTTCCTATAAGGATTGACATGTCAGATGAAGCGACAGAAAAGCAAGGGCCTGAAATGAAGTGGACTATAGGAGAAGGGCAAAGACAGTTTGGTGGGGATGATTTTTTCGTGTTGTTTATACAGTCCTTATGCATACATGATTTTTTCAATGTATAGAAATTTAAAAGGTTCAATATTTTGGGCACAATTCTTAACACTTTACATTTTTTAGGGAAGTAATGGTAATTGTATTTCAAACTACTATGCTTAATTATGTAGAGTCGATCCGATACTCTAACCGTATTTCCGATTTTTTCGGATTTCTTTTGTAGTTCTTTTCTTTTCTTAAATTCTTGTATTCTAATTTATTTAATAATAAATCAAACTGTTCGTTAAATTCATTTGTTCCCATTTGATCATCCGAATTTTTTTTTGTCTTGAACCCTGGTTTTTCAGTATACTCAATTTTATTTATTGTGTATTGAGTGTTTAATTCATCTTTTACATTATATTATTATTTGATTTCTTTTATTAAACCCATTAATTAATTTTTTATTTTCTTTTGGATCCCAACCCGTTAACCCAAAACCATTAACCCGAAACCCAATGGCTTAATCCCCTATATATATACTAATTAATCCCTAACCCTAGTATTAATCACCTCCTTATCTCTAATATTATAATGGGAGAAGGCCTTAGTGTCATTTGTCAATCTACCAACACGTGCATCACACGTGCATAACTAATATGAAGGCGGTCTTAGGCTCGAGACCTCACTATGTCAGATTTTTTACTTATTTTTTTTAATATTAAACATGCATCACATGTGTAAATTAATATCCATCTATCCATCTATAATATAATATATTTACTTACTATTTAATGGAAGAGTTTGTCAAAAATAAACAAATTTTAATATATATTTTTTTCACAAAAGAAACACCACTTTTGTCACCAAACAAATATGTGCATCGCACGTGCAACTCCAAATTTATTTTTCAACACGTGCATCACACGGACACATCAAAGTTTTTTCTTCTTAATTTTTAAAAAATACGTGTATCGCCTGTTCAGCTCCATTTTTTTAAAATTAAGGCATTCATCGCACGTGCTAATTACTGTTGACTTACATGTATTACATGTTTAACTCAAACTCTTTATGAAAACGTGTATCGCACGTGAAAAATACTAGTCCCTATTAGCCGCCTAACCCACTACCCCTCTTCTTCTTCCTCCTTACTGCCGAGCTCTACATCCCTGACTTCTCCCTCTTCCTCCATTGTCCCCACGACCCTCGCTCATCCTGCACCTCGTCACCCCCACATCGCTGCTCCACCATCCCCTCAAGCCAACGTCAGCATCTTGAGCATCATTCCTAAGCCATCCCGACTGCCATTGCTGTCGTCACCACAAACCGTAGTCCCCCTCATCGCAGATCACCAAGCACTACCACCATTGCTACATCCCCTGCCGCTCACTACCGCACACCGTCGCACCACTGAAGCCAACCACCAGCTACAAGCACCTTAACACCGACAGCTACCTTGCTGCAGCCCCTCATCGTGACCCGCTCTCCATCGCAATGCCGAAGCCGACCCGGTAGCTGCCACTTCTTGCTGCTGTCCGTTGTCTTGTGTTATCGCCGTTATTCTTCCGTTGTTTCTCGTCACATGTGAAAACGTCATAAAAAGGCAAGTTCCTCTTGAACCAATTTGTTGTTCTATTTTAAGAATTCTTTTGATCTCCGCATGTAGTTCCTATTTCGTTATCGCATTTTATTTTGCTTGATACCCTTCAAAGAGACTATTGCAAATTCATCGACGAAACTAAGTAGTAATTTTCTTTTTGTGCCTTATCTTTGGCTCAATTCTAAGTCATGTTATCCGTCATCATATGCATACCCTACACGAACATAAACTAGAAGCACGCTAAGTAGAATAAATAACGGTTTGAATGCATTTCGATTATATATGATGTTATAGCTAGATTCATGAATTTAATGCTATGTTGATGATAAATTTGTCTTGTTAACAGTAGAATTCCACCCTTAGTATTGAGTATAATTTCATGTTAATTATTGCCATAAAGTTATAAGGTTATGTATCTCGTTTGTTGCTAATTAATCATAATCAAATTGTCGGTCGGCTGTTTATTCCATGTTGTAAATAGATTTTGATCCAGTCACTACAACACAGAACCTATTTGCCGGCATTTTTTTAGACCTTCACCGGCATTTTTTTACGCCGGTGAAACATTCACCGGCGTTTATAAAAACGGCAGTGCAAATGCCACCGAATCGAGCATCGCGGAAAGATAGGCACATTCACCGGCGTTTTAACTGGACGCTGGCATATCTTTAAAATACACCGGCGGCCAGACAAACGCCGGTATATGGTGATTTCTGGGTGCCGTTCTTTCCCCCAATATACATTCACCGGTGGTCACATACCGCCGGTATATATCTTTTCACCGGCGATTGTACAAACGCCGGGGAATGTGTAATATTTACCGGCGGTCATAGAGCGCCGGTGTATGCTTGTTTCTAAGCGCCCTTCTTTCCCTACTTACAAACACTGGCCTGTCATAAAACACCGCCATATAGATATTAACCGGCATTTTATAAAACGCCGGTGTATCTTAGGAGTGCTGCAACTTACAGGTACACCTGCCTGTGTGGAAATGCCTCTCTAACGAAATTTTCAACTAAACAATTAGATACACCGGCGTTCTATGAAACGCCGGTGTATGCTCGTTGGTTTTTCCTGCTCCAATTTTTCATTCGATTTCAATTCACAATTTCATTTAAAAAACCTGTAAACTAATTCACAACTGAATCAACTAATTTCAGGCATATTAATGCGCAAATCACAACCAAACACAAGAATTAATTAAGATAATAAAGTTTCACACATAGTCCATTAATCGTCCAAATTCACCGCTTAATTAACATCATAATTAACAAATACAGTAATTAACATTCCAAATATCTCAACAACTACTTAAAACAACAATACAGAACAAGAACAACAACAAGAACAACATAACAACAACAACTAGAGGCCGCCGACCACAGATCCATACCCCTCGAGTAGCTTCAGTGCTGATCATCAGAATTTCCTTGATCTGGGTGACCGCTCTATGAAAAAAAAACAATAATTTAGTTCAACAGTAAACCAAATATAAGAAAAATAAGTAAAATAAGAAGGAGCTCATATCAAGTGTAGTTTTAAGGAACTGTCATCGTAGAAGGAAACCAAATATAGAAGCCAGAAATGGAAACAGAGAATGGTAGAGAATGAGGATACACCAGGCTTAGATAGCGGCATTTTCCTCATCTCTCTCATCCAATGGTAGAGAATGAGGATACACCAGGCTAACATAGCGGCATTTTCCTCATCTCTCTCTCATCCCTGCTTTCTCTTCAGCAAACGCACATAAAGAGACATCAGCAACAACAGCAAAAGCGACAAAAACAACAATAATAATAAATTATTATAAACGAGATGTCTCTATATGGGTTTCAAGATCTCCACTCGAGCCCTCTCTTTCTAATCACAGCTCAATTAAGAACATAGACGACAACCACTAAACAATCCAATCACAGCCCAATCAAAATTTGCCATCATGGATCTTAAATCTTCAGATGCATGAATTCAGCTTCTTTAACAGTAAAAGATAATGAAAATGACAATCAAAATCATGCTAAGATGACAATCAGATGCATGAATTCAGTTTCTTTGACAGTAAAAGAAAATGAAAATTTCCAGTATCTAAGCATATATGTTTCTCCATTAATTTATCATCCCAACTAAATCATGATGTTTGTGGCTCCAAAAGAAACCTGCACAAGGTTTGTTTAGCCCAATTCTTGTACAGATTTGGAGGATTTTGGTATACATACAGCATACTTAGTTGACAGTGAACCCATTTTGGTAAAAAAAACATGCAAAGAAGGCAATCAGATGCATGAACTCAGATTCTTTAACCGTAAAAGAAAATGAAAATTTCCAGTATCTAAGCATATATGTTTTCCTATTAATTCTTCAACCCAACTAAATCATGATGTTTGTGGCTCCAAAATAAACCTGCACAAGGTTTGTTCAGTCCAATTCTTGTACAGATTTGGAGGATTTTGGTATACAGCCAGCATCCTCTAGTTTACAGTGAAACCATTTTGGTAAAAAAATCATGCTAAGATGACAATCAGATGCATGAATTCAGTTTCTTTGACAGTAAAAGAAAATGAAAATTTTCAGTATCTAAGCATATATGTTTCTCCATTAATTCATCATCCCAAACTAAATCATGATGTTTGTGGCTACAAAAGAAACCTGCACAAGGTTTGTTCTCACCCAATTCTTGTACAGATTTGGAGGATTTTGGTATACAGCCAGCATCCTTAGTTGACAGTTAACACATTTTGGTAAAAAAATCATGCTAAGAAGGCAATCAGATGCATGAATTCAGCTTCTTTCACAGTAAAAGAAAATGAAAATTTCCAGTATCTAAGCATATATGTTCTCCATTAATTCATCATCCCAACTAAATCATGA
Organism: Hemerocallis citrina; assembly: GCA_017893485.1. NCBI lineage: Eukaryota > Viridiplantae > Streptophyta > Magnoliopsida > Asparagales > Asphodelaceae > Hemerocallis > Hemerocallis citrina. The sequence continues at coordinate 130,322,428 of CM030359.1, forward strand.
TGATTGTGGCTCCAAAAGAAACTTGCACAAGGTTTGTTTAGCCCAATTCTTGTACAGATTTGGAGGATTTTGGTATATATACAACATCCTCTAGTTGACAGTTAACACATTTTGGTAAAAAAATCATGCTAAGAAGGCAATCAGATGCATGAATTCAGCTTCTTTCACAGTAAAAGAAAATGAAAATTTCCAGTATATATGCATATATGTTTCTCTATTAATTCTTCATCCCAACTAAATCATGATGTTTGTGGCTACAAAAGAAACCTACACAAGGTTTGTTCTCACCCAATAATTGTACAGATTTGGTGGATTTTGGTATACAGCCAGCATCCTTAGTTGACAGTCAACCCATTTTGGTAAAAAATCATGCTAAGATGACAATCAGATGCATGAATTTAGCATCTTTGATAGTGAAAGAAAATGAAAATTTTCAGTATGTAAGCATATATGTTTCTCTATTAATTCTTCATCCCAACTAAATCATGATGTTTGTGGCTACAAAAGAAACCAGCACAAGGTTTGTTCTCACCCAATTCTTGTACAGATTTGGAGGATTTTGGTATACAGCCAGCATCCTTAGTTGACAGCTAACACATTTTGGTAAAAAAATCATGCTAAGAAGGCAATCAGATGCATGAATTCAGCTTCTTTCACAGTAAAAGAAAATGAAAATTTCCAGTATATAAGCATATATGTTTCTCTATTAATTCTTCATTCCAACTAAATCATGATGTTTGTGGATACAAAAGAAACCTGCACAAGGTTTGTTCTCACCCAATTCTTGTACAGATTTGGAGGATTTTGGTATACAGCCAGCATCCTTAGTTGACAGTTAACGCATTTTGGTAAAAAAATCATGCTAAGAAGGCAATCAGATGCATGAATTCAGCTTCTTTCACAGTAAATGAAAATGAAAATTTCCAGTATATAAGCATATATGTTTCTCTATTAATTCTTCATCCCAACTAAATCATGATGTTTGTGGCTACAAAAGAAACCTGCACAAAGTTTGTTCTCACCCAATTCTTGTACAGATTTGGAGGATTTTGGTATACAGCCAGCATCCTCTAGCTGACAGTTAACCCATTTTGGTAAAAAAAACCTGCTAAGAAGGCAATCAGATGCATGAATTCAGCTTCTTTCACAGTAAAAGAAAATGAAAATTTCCAGTATATAAGCATATATGTTTCTCTATTAATTCTTCATCCCAACTAAATCATGATGTTTGTGGCTGCAAAAGAAACCTGCACAAGGTTTGTTCTCACCTAATTCTTGTACAGATTTGGAGGATTTTGCTATACAGCCAGCATCCTTAGTTGACAGTTAACACATTTTGGTAAAAAAATCATGCTAAGAAGGCAATCGGATGCATGAATTCAGCTTCTTTCACAGTAAAAGAAAATGAAAATTTCCAGTATCTAAGCATATATGTTTCTCCATTAATTCATCATCCCAACTAAATTATAATGTTTGTGGCTTCAAAAGAAACCTGCACAAGGTTTGTTCAGCCCAATTCTTGTACAGATTTGGAGGATTTTGGTTTACAGCCAGCATCCTCTAGTTGACAGTTAACCCATTTTGGTAAAAAAAAACATGCTAAGAAGGCAATCAGATGCATGAATTCAGCTTCTTTCACAGTAAAAGAAAATGAAAATTTCCAGTATATAAGCATATATGTTTCTCTATTAATTCTTCATCCCAACTAAATCATGATTGATATGGCTAAAAATAGGGTTTAATCGAGACCGTCCAAATTGGGCACGAATCCTGAAGCCCAGGGGTAAAACGGTAATTTCACCTACGAACGGGTCTGAAGCGGGTATTGGTTCTCATCCCCAAAGAACCATTAACCCGCGAACGGATCCACTTCAACTGGGTGAGGGTCTCAACCTGCAACAAACCCGGTCCAGTAGGATAGGATTAGGGTTTCTGATTAATATTAATCAACGGCCCTGATTCATATCTATCCTTTCACTGGGAATTAGGGATTACATTCCTTATCTATACACAGGAATTACATGCCTAATCTGTTCCCTAAGACGCCTATAAATACCCCCCATCCATCTCCATTAAGAGGTAATCAATCTCTCTTCAGTTTTTGCGCTTTTTCATAATCTTTCTCTGATTACTGACTTGAGCGTCGGAGGGTGCGTCGCCGGGAACAACCCCGGTGTCTCGCACTTTTTGCAGGTCCACGGCGGGAGCGACGATCAAACCCCGACGGAACAGGTATACAGGTTTACTATTCAGTTTCCCTAAGAATCCACAAATACTATCTGTTTGCCCCCACACCAAATTTAGCGGCAACAGATTGGCGCCGTCTGTGGGAAACGAATGAATAGAGACCTCTCCTCTTCCCGTTGGACAGATCTTCTCCAGCCATGCCTCCTAGGAAAGTCAGATCAAGAGGGTCTAACAGAGGACCCAACCCCGATCAGCAGCAAGAAGTTCCCATCCAGCCCACCCAACAGTAGGGACAGCTTCCTCCTCAAGCGGAGGACCCGCTCCAACAGAACCTTCCTCCTCCAAATCAACCACCTCCAAAGGGCCCTAACCCACAAAAACAGCCTCTTCACCAGGACCACGTCTCCATCCACAACGCCTCTTCGGACTCTATGGCCTCCCATCATCCCCGAGCCTCTGGTCTGCACAATACCGCCCTCAATCGCCAGAAAGATGATGACCTTCGCCGCCATCTGGATGAGAAGCGGGCCCGAGAGGGAACCTCCTGCCAACACCGTCCGGACGAGCGGTCTCCTCGCCGCCGAGAATATAGAAGGTCCCCTAACCGATGGGGTCGCAAAGAGTCCCCCGAGCACTACCGAAGAAGGCCGCACTCCCCTGCAGGTCGGCAACAGCCTAGGAACAATGAGGCACCTATCATACGTGCCGAGTTCCAGCAGTTCCAAGCGACCGTCCTACATGCTCTCAACCTCCGTCCCAACACCAACGCACCTAAGATTCCATCTCCTCCTCCGGTCCAAAGCCCTCGCCGACGATCCCCATCTCCTCGTCCCGCTCCTAGCAACTCCCGGCGTACCCCAAGTCCTCGTCGCTCCCGAAGTTACCGTCGCCGTAGCCCTCGCTCTCCCTCGTACGAAGACGAGTCTGGAGGCTCGGCTGATTACCGTCGGAGGGACGAAACTATGTACCGCCGTCTTCATGAGGTAGAGAGGTGCCTGGGCCAGATAGACCGAGAAGAAGAACTTAGGGGGAGGACCCTATGTCCCAGCAGACCCCCTTTCTCCCGAACTATAATGGATGCACCTATGCCGATCGGTTTCAAACCTCCCCAATTTGAGATTTACACAGGGGAGACCGACCCCGTTGATCACGTCGAAAGCTTTAAGACCCTGATGCTCCTCCATCAAGCTTCCGATGCCCTCCTCTGCAAAACCTTCCCCGCAACTTTCAAGGGCCCAGCTCGAGAATGGTACTCTCGCCTTGCCCCCTCCTCAATATTCTCCTTCGAGCAGTTCGAGACCCTTTTCGTCACCCATTTCGTAAGCAGCCGTAGAGTTCAGAAGACCAGTATCTCACTATTGCACCTCCACCAGAACAAGGGGGAGAAGTTGAGAGACTATGTGAAGAGGTTCACAGCTGAAGCTAGGTCCATAGCATCCCTCGACCAGTCGGTCGCTGCGGCAGCATTTCAATCTAATGTCCTCAATTCTAACCTCCGCTCCTCCCTCGCCAAGAAGCCCCCACAGAACTTTTCCGACCTCCTCCTTCGCAGTGAAAAGTACATCCGCGCCGAAGAGGCCGAGCATCGACCCGGCTGGGAGGGGCCTTCCTCCGGGTTTAAGAGAAAGGGAACAGAAGAGGAAGGAGCCAAGAAGCTCCAAAAGGATAATTCCGGCCAGCACCGACCTCCCCCCAGATTCGAGAAGTTCACTCCCCTCACCACTAACGTCTCAACCATTCTGATGGAAGTCGAAAAGGAAGGGATCTTACCTCCTGCTCCGAGGATGAACACCCCCGCCAAGAAAAGAGATAAAAAAAAATGGTGCCGTTATCACCGGGACCACGGGCATGACACCAACGATTGTCGCGCCTTAAAGAACGAGATAGAAGCCCTTATCCAGAGGGGGCAGCTGACCAGGTTTGTAAGAAAGGACCGAGCCGAACTTCCTCCCCCACCTCGGGAGGCTAACAAGCGTCCGGAACGAGAAGAGACACCTGACTTCGAGGAAGAGCGAGTCTTCCATCTCATTCATGGGGGCCCAATGGGGGGCTCCTCAAACTCCTCTCGGAAGGCATTTATAAGAGAAGTCAACTCGGTCCGAACCACTCCTCCTCCTAAAGGCCTCGGAGTGCCTGTCACATTCTCCGACGAAGATCTTGAAGGAGTTCGCACCCTACATTGTGACGCACTCGTCATTAGCCTCCACATGGCAAATTTCAAAGTGGAGAGGATACTAGTGGATAATGGCAGCTCCGTAAACATCCTCTTCCTCGCCGCTTTCAACGGCCTAAAGCTCTCCCGAGATAGACTCAAGCCCGCCGGTTACATGCTCCATGGGTTCACGGGAGTGCCAGTGACTATTGAAGGGGTGATTACCCTCAACGTAACCGCTGGCAAAACTCCTACTACCCGAACTGAGTCGATGGACTTCATGGTCGTAGATGTCCCTGCCGCCTACAACGTCATATTAGGTCGGCCCGGCCTTGCATCTTTGGAAGCCGTCCCTTTAGCATACCATCTTAAGATGAAATTTTCCATACGGGCCGGAGTAGGGGAAGTAAGGGGCAATCAGGAAACGACCCGAAAGTGCTACATGACCTCTACCCTCGGACCTGTCCTCTCCTTAGAAACTCTGGAAATCCCCCAAGATACTGCTCGGCCGACCTCCGAGCCGGTGGACGAATTGGAGGAAGTGCTCTTCTCTGAGCAGGACCCGACTCGCAAATTCTTTGTTAGAAAGACCCTCCTGTCCGCCCTATGCTCAGACATTGTACAATGCATCCGAAGGAATGAGGACCTCTTCGCTTGGTCAGCTGCAGATATGCCCGGGATCTCCGAAGAGCTCCTGGTCCACCACCTGAGCGTTGTTCCGGGGTCCAAACCAGTTCAGCAGAAGAGGCGCAAGTTCGTCCCTGAGCATCAGCTCGCTATTAAAGAAGAGGTGGACAAGCTCCTGAAGGCCCGGTTCATACAGGAGGTGAACTATCCTGAGTGGTTGTCGAATATAGTGATGGTGAAGAAGTCCAATGGGACTTGGAGGATCTGCATTGATTTTACCGACCTCAACAAGGCTTGCCCCAAGGACCCATTCCCTCTTCCGAGTATTGACACCCTGATCGATGCAACCTCGGGACATGAGCTCCTCAGTTTCATGGAAGTCTTTTCAGGCTACAATCAGATCCGGATGTTCCCTCCAGGTATCCCGAAGACCTCGTTTGTGACCGACCAAAGCCTCTATTGCTACAGAGTAATGCCGTTCGGTCTAAAGAATGCAGGTGCAACATACCAATGCCTCGTCAATAAGGTTTTCCAGGCTCAGATCGGCCGGAACATGGAAGTGTATGTTGACGACATGCTTGTGAAAAGCATCCGGGGCGTTGATCATATAACCGACCTCCAAGATGCGTTTGACGTTTTGAGAAAGCACAATATGAGACTCAACCCGAACAAGTGTGCGTTCGGCATCTCATCAGGGAAGTTCCTCGGCTTCATGGTTAGCCAATGAGGAATTGAAGCAAACCCGGAGAAAATCAAGGCCATATTAGACATGGCCCCTCCCAAAAATGTCAAAGAAGTTCAGAGATTAACAGGCTGCTTAGCCGCCATTGGGCGATTTCTCTCAAAGTCCGGGGAGAAATGCCTCCCTTTCTTCAAGGCCCTCAGAGGGGCTAAAGGTTTCGAATGGGGGCAGCATCAACAGGAGTCCTTCGACCAGCTCAAGGCTTATCTCGTCAATCTCCCTCTCCTCAGCAAACCGGTCCCTGGTGAACCCCTCTACCTCTACCTGGCAGCCTCCGAGCATACCCTCAGTGCAGTCTTAGTGAGGGAAGAAGACCGGGCTCAGAAGCCCATTTACTATGTCAACAAGGTGCTCCGGGATGCTGAGCTCCGATACCCAAAGATAGAAAAGATGGCCTATGCCCTGGTGATGGCCGCGAGAAAGCTTCACCCGTACTTTCAGTCCCATTCGGTGGTCGTTCTAACCGACCAGCCGCTGAAGCAGGTCCTCCACAAGCCCAAGACTTCGGGTCGCCTTATGAAATGGTCTATCGAGCTGAGCCAACACGATATAACTTACCAGCCTCGGACCGCGATCAAGGCTCAGGCGCTAGCCGAATTCATAGTTGAAAGTACTATCCCCGAGTCCAGTCAAGCCGTGAAGGGACCACCAGTCTTGTCGGTTTATGTTGACGGATCCTCCTGCAATGAGGGAAGCGGGGCAGGGGTCATCCTGGCAGGCCAGATGACTTCATCCTCCAATACTCCCTCCGTATAAACTTCAAAGCCTCGAACAACGAAGCCGAATACGAGGCGCTCATAGCCGGCCTTGGGATGGCCCGAAATGCAGGGGCGCAATGCCTCCGGATCTTTAGCGACTCCCAGCTAGTCGTCAATCAGGTCCTCGACGAGTATGAAGCACGCGATGACAGAATGGTTAAATACTTAGCCAAAGTCAAGAGTCTCATGGCACTGTTTGAAGAGGCCCTCATCCAAAGAATTCCCCAAGAAGAAAATGCTTAGGCCGACGCCCTATCCAAGTTAGCCTCCTCTTCCCTTCAAGGTCTCGAGCAGACCGTACTGATAGAAGTCCTTCTGAAGCCGAGCATAGAGGACGAAACTCCCGACTCTATAGAGACATTGCCTGTCCTCCTTGAAGACAATTGGATGAAACCCCTCATCGAGTTTTTAAGGGACGGACTCCTCCCCGAGGATCCCAAGGAAGCACGAAGAGTTAGAACCCGAGCCGAGCGTTACACACTGATCGGAGGCATCCTATATAAATGCTCCTTCACCCAGGTGGACGGTCGGCCGTACCTGAGGTGCCTCTCCCCCGGGCAAGCCGACTACGCCCTGCAAGAACTTCATGAGGGCATCGGCGGGGCCCATTCTGGTTCCAGATCCCTAGCGCGCAAAGTGTTGAACTACGGGTATTTCTGGCCCACTCTCCTACGGGACGCTGAACGACACGTTCGGCAATGCAACTCCTATCAGAAATACTCCGACATCCGACGCCTTCCACAAGCACCACTCACTTCCCTATCAAGTCCGATCCCCTTCGCAATATGGGGGATGGATTTACTAGGGCCGTTTCCGCCAGCCCCCGGACAGCTTAAGTTTCTAGTCGTGGCAGTCGACTATTTCTCGAAATGGATAGAAGCCGAGCCCCTGGCCACGATCACCGAAAACAAGGTCGTTCAATTCTTTTGGAAGAGCGTGATCTGCCGATTTGGCGTCCCCAGGGTCCTGATTACGGACAACGGAACGCAATTCACTGGGGCTGCCTTCCGAGCTTTATGTGAAGCCTCGCCATACAACACCGGTTCTCCTCCATCTCTCATCCTCAGTCAAATGGCCAGGCCGAAAATGCCAACCGACAGATCCTCTCCGGCATTAAGAAGAGGTTAGACAAGTGTTCCGAAGGCTTGTGGGTCGATCAGCTTCCCAACGTGCTCTGGAACTACCGCACCACAAAGCGGACCCCAACGAGTGAGAGCCCATTCAATCTCACCTATGGGTTCGAGGCCATCATCCCCCTAGATGTCGGAATACCCTCTCCTCGTTTGATAGCTTATGAAGAAGAGCAGAACGCTAGAGAGCTCAAGCAAGTCTAGACCTGATAGACGAAATCCGAGAAAGAGCTGCCATACATCAACAAAGCTACCGAAGAAGGATCGAGCTAGCATACAACAAAAGAGTCCACCCAACGGACCTCAAAGAAGGGGACCTGGTCCTCCGAAAGTTGGCCATCTCGTTCCCAGGTCAGAAAAGCAAATTGGCCCCGAATTGGGAGGGACCTTACAAGATCTCCAAAGTAGTCTGCCCCGGCACGTACAGACTAGAAGATCTCGAAGGCAGGGAGATCCCCAGGACTTGGAATGCCGACCATCTCTTAAAATACCAAGAGAGAATAACAACGCCTCTCTAAGTAATTCAAGATGTCGAACCGTTCCTTTCCTGTTACTTGTAGTGATTTTCTTTCATTTTTCCCTGTAATAACGGCTAGCAACTTTAGAAGCAGTCGCATTGGTTATTAATGAATAAAGTCTTTTCATATTTTTGCTACTGTTTACATCTCTCTGCTTTTTACTCTTCAATCTAACGATGGTTCGGAGTCCAACACTCGGCTCAACTTTTACTTCCCTGGCTCGCCCATAGGCGAGCCAGAAGTAGATCGCCGTTCGGAACTGCTTCCACAACCGTTGAACCAATCTAACAATGGTTCGGAGTCCAACACTTGGCTCGATTCTGCTTCGCAAGTTCGCTTCTAAGCGAGCTAGAAGTAGTTCGCCATTCGGAATTGCTCCCACAACCGTTGAACTATGCCGATGGTTCGGAGTCCAACACTCGGCTCGATTTTTACTTCCCCGGCTCGCCCATAGGCGAGCCAGAAGTAGATCGCCGTTCGGAACTGCTCCTACAACCGTTGAACTACACCGATGGTTCGGAGTCCAATACTTGGCTCGACTCTACTTCGCAAGTTTGCTCCAAAGCGAGCTAGAAGTAGCTCACCATTCGGAATTGCTCCCACAGCCGTTGAACTAATCTAACGATGGTTCGGAGTCCAACACTTGGCTCGACTCTACTTCGCAAGTTCGCTCCAAAGCGAGCTAGAAGTAGCTCGCCATTCGGAATTGCTCCCACAGCCGTTGAACTAATCTAACGATGGTTCGGAGTCCAACACTTGGCTCGACTCTACTTCGCAAGTTCGCTTCTAAGCGAGCTAGAAGTAGTTCGCCATTCGGAATTGCTCACACAGCCGTCGAACTAACCTAACAATGGATCAGAGTCCTATGGCTCGACTTTACTCCCCCGGCTCGCCCTCAGGCGAGCCGAAAGTAGTTGGCCGTTCCGAACTGCCCCCACGACCATCGAGCCGAGCGGACGAGGTACCGACCCTCGTATATGGCAAAAAAACCTTCAGAGGCGAAACCACCGTCAGTTTTCTCAAAATGTGTGCTAGAGTGTGATGAACGGATCTGATTATGCCACGTGTCCACAAAACGACAAGATAGCATTTTCTTGGGAACTAGACCCGCCTCGAGATTCGTGCCACCATCCAACGGCTCTGATCACCTCACTCCGCTCGGTACCAAACACCGAGCGACAGGCAATCAGAACAGGCCTACGGCAGCAGTCACTCCGGCCACCGAGCTACATGAGCACAGTCGATCCGCGCCGAGCGAGTGTCCAGCCGAGCCTCGAAAGAGTTTGGGTTAAGGTTTTAGGGAACCCTCTCCTCGGTTCCGAACTTTGGTCATCACCTCATCCACCATGATCTCCTCTGACCCTGACACCCACGTCGGAGCCGTCAGAGTCAGGAGAAGATCATGGTGGAAGAACGACAACCCATCCTCCCGAAGAGCCTTTCCCTCGGGTTCGGACTACGGTCGCCAAATCTTCTGCCCTGTCCTCCCCCGACCCTGACACCCACGTCGTGGCTATCAGGAGCGGGAGAAGAACAAGACAGAAGAGTGACCACCCTTCCGAACCTCTCGAGGTCAAAATTTTTCACAAGGCTAGCATCCGCCCAAGGGCAGACACCATCGATGCCACTAAAGTTCAAGACTGCAGTGACTAAAACAACAAGGGGGGTGTGGTACTTATAGCCTTCCCCCAAGAGACTGTCATTATGACCCTCGGGAGTCCAACAGTCATGCCTAGGGAGCTGAAGCGCCGCGTATTTATTAAAGGGCACCACTCTCAACGCCCTCGGGAAGGTGGAACGCCCCCACGGATCCCGGAGCACCATTAATGCTGTTAGGGAACTGGTCCCATCTTTTCACAACGACGCTCGAACGGCCAAGGGCCAGCACCCCAAATCAGGCCGCGTGGCCGCAACTTCGAAACAGCTATACCTTAGCCACCGCACCAAGCCGCACCGGAAGGTACGGAGCAAGATTCAGAACCCCGGCTAAAGCGTGAGTTTCGAGGCCAAGATGCTCGACGAAGCAAACACTCGCCTCGCGGTTCATTTCAAGCCTACCCTAGTTAGCACAGTTACAACACAACAAGAAGCCAGCCAACTCCAATTTTATTAATATAACTTGGATAAATTTACAAAAAGATTACAACAAAAGATAGTTCGGAAGCCCAAAGACACGACACGACCCGTTTACTGCCTCCGCAGAAGAGGGACGCTCCGGTTCAGCGATACCTTGGGTCGGCGCTTCTTGACCTTCGAGCTCGTATCTAGACCAACGAATCGAGACACCCCCTCACCACTGGCCCTGACGGTCGCTCCAACTGAAGCATCGCTCGAGGACACCGCTACTCCACATTGGGCGTCGGCTGCCGTCCGACCGACGATGGAGGTTCGGCTTGCCATTTGATAGAACGTAATTCCTCGCTCAATCTCTTTGCGAGTGCACGAAGTGCTCCGGACATTAGCCCTCACCGGCTGAGGTTTGAGCTGAGCAACCTCTTCCTCCAGTTCGACGATCCGGTCCTTCAACGTGTCGTCCTTCACAATCACTTTGAATTGAGGAAGTTTCGCCGAGCCAGGATACTCGGCGCTGTCAGATATAACGCGGCGCAAGTGGGTCACCTCGATGCTCTTGTCGACCGTCACCCTTTGCAACTGTTCTACCTTCCTTGCGAAGTCATCTCGTTCGGCCGAAACTCGGACCAACTCTTCCTCCTTCGCAGATAGTTTGGCCTCGACTATCCGCAGATGGTGCAGCTCGACCAGCAGCTCACTATACCTCCTCTCTAAATTATGAAGTATTCTCCTCGTCAGATGGACCTTGCCCTCGAGACGATCCTCCCGGGACTGCTGAAATAACTCTGCGCGGCGTCGAGCCGCCGCGGTGATCCGAGTTTGCTCGGCAATCTGAAAAGAAAGAGGGACAACATTGAAGAGCTACAAGGCCGAACCAAACACTTAGACAGACAAGTCCAAAATCAAAACACTTTTTTCATTCATCAAAGCGGTGGCCAGTCTGCAAAAGGCATTACACTGCTTATAAAAGAAAAACAAAAACCACAAAAATTTACGAGGGGATCAGGGGTCCACCTGCGTCGCCACTTCGACCACGGGCGTGTCGCCAGATGGCCCCTCGTTCCTCCCCTCGACCTGGGGATCCGTCACAGGAGGGTCGGCCTCCACCTCCTCGTCGTCGCCTTCCCCCTCGTCGCCTTCGGCTCCCTCCTCCTCACCACCTGAAGGCGACCCTGGCCACAGTCTGTAGCTGACCCACTCAAAGCCGGGGACACGTTCTTGAACATGGTCGAGTGCCCTCTGATAGGACATCTCCATGTTCTTGGCCATGTGTTTCTTCGCCTCAGCCTCGGCCTCGGCCTCGACCTCGGCCCTAATCTTCATGGCCAGTGCCTCCTTCTCCGCCTTCAGGTCGGCCAGAGACTTTGCCGACGCGGCCAGCTCCTCCACAGCCTTCGTAGCCTTGGCAGACTCCGCTTCAAGTCGCCCCTTGGCTCTCTCCAAGTCGGAGACAAGATCGGCGACCCGGACCTCCACGGCCTCTACTCGCCTCTGCTCGGCCTCGAGTTGCCGAACCGCCTTGACCTTCTCCGCCCTGTCTTTGTCACTGGCGGCCTTCAGCTCCTTCTCCTGTTCGGCGAACGTCTCGAGGAGGTGGCTGAAGTGGCAGGTGGCCTGTGAATACAACGATCAGCGCAATATACAAGTTGAACAGTAAACTTGGAGAAATTCGCAATGAGAAACTTACTGATACGAGCGACCGAGCCACTTCGTAGGTGTCGTCGCCGACCGTCCCCTGCCTTTAGTGCGGCTTTGTCCTTTGGGGTCGCCAGGTGCTTGACGACCTGCACCGACATCTGCGAGTTGCCGAGGAATCCGTCGTGATTCTTCACCCGCCAGTTCGGTACAAACAACTGCTTGTGCTGCTCGGTCAAGAACTCCTCAGCCGCTTCAGTCAGCGGCGGAGCCTCGAGCGACAGCGCCGTGTTAACATCAAAGGCCTCGTCAACAGGGGCCGAGGCCTCAGGCACCGAGGGCTCCTCGGCAACAACCACCTCCAAAGGCGCCTCAGTAGTAGGAGGAGGCGAGGTAATAGTCGAGGCGGCCTTGGGCTGCGGAGTCGACGAGGCAGCTGCGGTCGCCCTCTTCCTCTTCCTGCTCCCGGCCAACTTAGACCTATCGGCCATCATAGCATTGAAATCGATCTTCATCGCTTCTGCATCAGACAACAAAAATCGAGTCAGCAAGACGAGCTGAAGACTTGAAAGAAAAACGAAAATAAATGAGATGTCAGGAGCATACTTGGGTCGATGGGGCTAAGGCCGGACCCGAACAGCACCTCCTCCGTCAACTCCCTCCAACTCAACAAGGGGAGGGCCATGATCTTCCTCGCCACCTCCTCCTCGGCCGAAGACAGTACAGGGTCAGCTCTCGCAAATTTCGGCACCTCCGGTTTCCACCGGGTCGGAATTTGCAGTATTGGCTCCCCCCTTAATATAAAATACTTCTCTTTCCAACCCTTAATTGAGTCCGGGTTTTCTATGATCCTAACACCCTTCCTCGGCCCTAAGTAGTACCGATGCTCTGTCTTGTGCATTCGGTTTATCCGATACAGGCCTCGAAAGACCGTTAGGTCCGGCTCGACTTCAGCTTTGCGGCACTGAAGCAGGAAAGCATTCACGTGACGCCATGTGTTCGGCATAAATTGGGTCGGCGCGAGGCAGAACCAGCCGAGGATCTGGAGAATGAAAGGATGCAACAGGAAACGCAGTCCGGCATTCAAGGAGTCGAAGTCGAACATGCACATGTCCGACGATGCCAGCTTGGAATTCGCTCGCATCCCGGGGCCGGGGATCATCAGTTTGTACTCCGGAGGGATGGCGAATCCCTTTCTGATCCGAAGGAGATCCCTCTCGGATAGTACCGAAGTAATCTCGTCGGCTTCGGTAGGAAGAGCCGGGTTGAGTTCTTCGAGGACTTTCGACTTTCCGTAGATCGCTTTCTCCAAGAGGTCGCCCTCGTACTGCCTGACCCCCGAATGCCCAGATAGAACAGAGGGATATCGTCCCATCTCGGGGGCTTGCTTCGGGTGCTCTATAATCTCCTCAACCACGACAGATTGGGCTGCCACCCTCCTCTTCTTCTTCTTCTCCTTCCTCGCCTCGGTCGTAGACGGCTCGGCGACTTGTTTTCCCTTCCTTCAGATCTTCGCCCTTCTCCTCTCCTCGGCACCATCATTGCCCGAGGACGAGGCCCCACTCCCCGAGTTCACTCTTGACATCTCTAGAAAAAAAAGCTAAGGCTAGTAGACTGACCTTTGAAGTGACGTTCACGGTCGGAATGTTCTCACCGGAAATCGCCTGGCCCACGCGACAGCTAACGTCACCACCTTGGAGCAAAAGTCGCCGCTAGCAGAGAGCTCAGAAAGCAAAAGTGAAATCTTGGAGTGAAAAGTTAGAAATGAGCTTGGGGGTGGGAAAGTGAACACTTATAACCCCAAGTGATAGTGGGCCTCCTTGGGAACCTCAAAGGCCCACTAAGAAGCCAAAGCGCCAAGCGGAAAGTTGCGACGTTTCGAAAAGTAAAAAACTCCTCAAATCACTCAAGTCCACGACTCGGACACCGGTCTGCCAAGCCGAGCTATCGAACAGCCTGGCTAAGCAACCGAGCTACTGAGTCCCTTCAAAACACTAAACTCCATACCTCGGCCAATGCCACTTAGACTCCGAGCCGAGATGTCGAGGAACCGACCCTCGTATATGGAGAAAAATCCTTCCGAGGCAAAATCACCGTTGGATTTCTCCAAAATTTGCGTCAGAATTCGATGGGCGGTTCAGATTGCGCCACGCCCACAAAACGACAAGATAACGTTTTCTCGTGATCTGAACCCCATCCTCGTGATTCGCACCATGATGAACGGACCAGATCCGGCCACGTGTACCTGCCGAACTGCCTGCCATCGGCCTGCTCAACCGAGCTACCGAACAGCTTAGTCGAGCAGCCGAGCTACTAGGCTCGGAAAAGTGGAACCAATAAGAGACGCAACCTTCAAAGTATCCAACTCAGCGCCTCAGCCAACGCCACTTAGACTCCGAGCCGAGATGACGAGGAACCGACCCTCGTATATGGAGAAAAATCCTTCCGAGGCAAAGTCACCGTCCGATCTCTCCAAAATTCGCGTCAGAATTCGATGGGCGGTTCAGATTGCGCCACGCCCACAAAACGACAAGATAACGTTTTCTCGTGATCTGAACCCCATCCTCGTGATTCGCACCATGATGGACGGACCAGATCCAGCCATGTGCACCTTCCGAACTGCCTGCCATCGGCCTGCTCAACCGAGTTACCGAACAGCTTAGTCGTGCAGCCGAGCCACTGGGCTCGGAAAAGTGGAACCAACGAAAGACGCACTTCAAAATATCCAACTCAGCGCCTCGGCCAGCGTCACTGAGCCCCCGAGCCGAGGTGACGAGGAACCGACCCTCGTATATGGCGAAAAAACTCGCCGACCCATATCAGCCGTTGGATCTTGTCGAAAAGCGCGCTCGTCATGATGGACGGATCAGATCTTGCCACGTCCACTAAACGACAAGATAGTGTTTTTTGAGGATCCGCGCTGAGATGGACGCTCAGGATCATGCCGAGCCGAGAGGACGAGGAACCAATCCTCTCATGCCGCGGAACAGTCTGCCGAGCCGAGAGGACGAGGAACCGATCCTCCTATGCCGCGGAAGAGTCTGCCGAGCCGAGGGGGAGAGGAACCGACCCTCCTATGCCGCGGAAGAGTCTGCCGAGCTGAGAGGACGAGGAACCGATCCTCTTATGCCGCGGAACAGTCTGCCGAGCCGAGAGGACGAGGAACCGATCCTCCTATGCCGCGGAACAGTCTGCCGAGCCGAGAGGACGAGGAACCGACCCTCGTATATGGCAAAAAAAACACGCCGACCCATATCAGTCGTTGGATCTTGTAAAAAAGCGCGCTCGTCATGATGGACGGCCCAGCTTGCGTCACATCCACTAAACGACAAGATAGCATTTTATGGGGATCCACGCTGAGATGAACGACCCAGATGATGCCACGTACCTCGGAGGGTCCGAGCCGAGGAGCCAGTCCACCGAGCCGAGGCGCTGATCCTCCGAGCCGAGGAGCCGAGGAGCCGACCCTCGTATACGGCAAAACAGCCTGCCGAGGAACAGGGACCGTCTGATCACTTAGAAATTCGCGCTCCGTACTGATCGAAGGTCCATATTACGCCACGTCATAAATCAGTATTAAAAAATCGATTTTTATTTATTTAAATCGTTTTATTTATTTAAAAATTGCGAAAAATTGCTAAAAATTCGGGAAAAATTAACTAAAAATTCTAGAAAATAATTAAGGATTCGGGGGGATATTTTTGAGTCCCTGAACAAACAATTATTGCCTAGAATGTACTGTTAAGCCCCCCGAACGATTAGTTAACACATCGCAAAATTAAATAAATAGCCCGAAAAAATAGATAAAAGCTGTCAAATACTCGATACGGCTTCAAAACAACATATGGCTTCAAAAAAGAAGAAGTTACCTTACTACCCACTTCAAGATTCCAAACCCTCCATTCGGACTCCGATACAACTCCACTAGCCACGAAAACAGTCAAACTACTCCTCAAAGGCTGATCACACTCAGTCTTTAGGAGTGGGGGGGCTCGTGATATGGCTAAAAATGGGGTTTAATCGGGACCGTCCAAATTGGGCACGAATCCTGAAGCCCAGGGGTAAAACGGTAATTTCACCTACGAACGGGTCTGAAGCGGGTACTGGTTCTCATCCCCAAAGAACCATTAACCCGCGAACGGATCCACTTCAACTGGGTGCGGGTCTCAACCCTGCAACAAACCCGGTCCAGCAGGATAGGATTAGGGTTTCTGATTAATATTAATAAACGGCCCTGATTCATATCTATCCTTTCACTGGGAATTAAGGATTACATTCCTTATCTATACACAGGAATTACATGCCTAATCTGTTCCCTAAGACACCTATAAATACCTCCCATCCATCTCCATTAAGAGGTAATCAATCTCTCTCCAGTTTTTGCGCTCTTTCATAATCTTTCTCTGATTACTGACTTGAGCGTCGGAGGGTGCGTCGCCGGGAACAACCCCGGTGTCTCGCACTTTTTGCAGGTCCACGGCGGGAGCGACGATCAAACCTCGACGGAACAGGTATACAGGTTTACTATCCAGTTTCCCTAAGAATCCACAAATACTATCTGTTTGCCCCCACACCAAATTTAGCGGCAACAATGATGTTTGTGGCTACAAAAGAAAACTGCACAAGGTTTGTTCTCACCCAGTTCTTGTACAGATTTGGAGGATTTTGGTATACAGCCAGCATCCTTAGTTGACAGTCAACCCATTTTGGTAAAAAAATCATGCTAAGATGACAATCAGATGCATGAATTCAGCATCTTTGATAGTGAAAGAAAATGAAAATTTCCAGTATGTAAGCATATATGTTTCTCTATTAATTCTTCATCCCAACTAAATCATGATGTTTGTTGCTACAAAAGAAAACTGCACAAGGTTTGTTCTCACCCAATTCTTGTACAGATTTGGAGGATTTTGGTATACAGCCAGCATCCTTAGTTGACAGTCAACCCATTTTGGTAAAAAAATCATGCTAAGATGACAATCAGATGCATGAATTCAGCATCTTTGATAGTGAAAGAAAATGAAAATTTCCAGTATGTAAGCATATATGTTTCTCTATTAATTCATCATCCCAACTAAATCATGATGTTTGTGGCTCCAAAAGAAACCTGCACAAGGTTTGTTCAGCCCAATTCTTATACAGATTTGGAGGATTTTGGTATACATACAACATCCTCTAGTTGACAGTTAACATATTTTGGTAAAAAAATCATGCTAAGAAGGCAATCAGATGCATGAATTCAGCTTCTTTCACAGTAAAAGAAAATGAAAATTTCCAGTATATAAGCATATATATTTCTCTGTTAATTCTTCATCCCAACTAAATCATGATGTTTGTGGCTACAAAAGAAACCTGCACAAGGTTTGTTCTCACCCAATTCTTGTACAGATTTGGAGGATTTTGGTATACAACCAGCATCCTCTAGTTGACAGTTAACCCATTTTGGTAAGAAAAACATGTTAAGAAGGCAATCAGATGCATGAACTCAGATTCTTTAACAGTAAAAGAAAATGAAAATTTCCAGTATATAAGCATATATGTTTCTCTATTAATTCTTCATCCCAACTAAATTATGATGTTTGTGGCTACAAAAGAAACCTACTCAAGGTTTGTTCTCACCCAATTCTTGTACAGATTTGGAGGATTTTGGTATACAGCCAACATCCTTAGTTGACAGTTAACACATTTTGGTAAAAAAATCATGCTAAGAAGGCAATCAGATGCATGAATTCAGCTTCTTTCACAGTAAAAGAAAATGAAAATTTCCAGTTTATAAGCATATATGTTTCTCTATTAATTCTTCATCCCAACTAAATCATGATGTTTGTGGCTACAAAAGAAACCTGCACAAGGTTTGTTCTCACCCAATTCTTGTACAGATTTGGAGGATTTTGGTATACAGCTAGCATCCTCTCGTTGACAGTGAAACCATTTTGGTAAAAAACTCATGCTAAGATGACAATTAGATGCATGAATTCAGTTTCTTTGACTGTAAAAGAAAATGAAAATTTCCAGTATCTAAGCATATATGTTTCTCCATTAATTCATCACCCCAAACTAAATCATGATGTTTGTGGCTACAAAAGAAACCTGCACAAGGTTTGTTCTCACCTAATTCTTGTACAGATTTGGAGGATTTTGGTATACAGCCAGCATCCTTAGTTGACAGTTAACACATTTTGGTAAAAAAATCATGCTAAGAAGGCAATCAGATGCATGAATTCAGCTTCTTTCACAGTAAAAGAAAATGAAAATTTCCAGTATATAAGCATATATGTTTCTCTATTAATTCTTCATCCCAACTAAATCATGATGTTTGTGGCTACAAAAGAAACCTGCACAAGGTTTGTTCTCACCCAATTCTTGTACAGATTTGGAGGATTTTGGTATACAGCCAGCATCCTCTAGTTGACAGTTAACCCATTTTGGTAAAAAAACCATGCTAAGAAGGCAATCAGATGCATGAACTCAGATTCTTTAACAGTAAAAGAAAATGAAAATTTCCCGTATATAAGCATATATGTTTCTCTATTAATTCTTCATCCGAACTAAACCATTGATGTTTGTGGCTACAAAAGAAACCTGCACAAGGTTTGTTCTCACCCAATTCTTGTACAGATTTGGAGGATTTTGGTATACATACAGCATCCATCTTTGACAGCCAACACATTTTGGTAAAAAAATCATGCTAAGATGACGATCAGATGCATGAATTCAGTTTCTTTAACAGTAAAAGGAAATGAAAATTTCCAGTATCTAAGCATATATGTTTCTCTATTAATTCTTCATCTTAACTAAATCATGATGTTTGTGGCTCCAAAATAAACCTGCACAAGGTTTGTTCCACCCAATTCTTGTACATATTTGGAGGATTTTGGTATACATACAACATACTTAGTTGACAGTAAACCCATTTTGGTAAAAAAATCATGCTAAAATGCCAATCAGATGCATGAATTCAGCATCTTTGACAGTGAAAAGGAGAGAAATCAACAGTAATTACCGAAGAGAGAGAGGGGGCAGAGAGAGCGGGGCGACGAGCGGTGGCATAGGAGATAGAGAGAGAGCGGGGCGACGAGCGGTGGTTTTCGATCGCAAATTCACCTCGAAATAGAGAGAGGGAGGAGGGAAAACGAAGCGACGAAAATTAGGTTTGGGAATTAGCGAGCGAAATGTTAGGGTTTGCAGGAATTTATCTCAGTTAATTCACCTGGCGTTTGAAGTTACGAACGCCGGTGAATGTATCTATATATTCCCCGACGTTTGTTATTAAAACGCCGGTGAATAATACCATTCACCGGTGTTTACAAATAAAACACTGGTGAATATCATGATTCCCCGACATTTTATAGAGGTCGCCGGTGTATAACCATCCAATCTGACGCCCCATTCCCGGTCGCTCCCTACCCCGACGCGAATGGTAAAACGCCGGGGAATATACGCCGGTAAATCGCACATGTTTTGTAGTGAGTTGCTGTTATAATAAGTAGAACTTTGTAAATAAAATTTGTGGCCCTCTGTGTCTGGAGCTTACCTTCGGTCGCTGCCCCTTGCGCACTGCCGCTCTACGCAAGAACTGACGACGACCAGCCTCACCGTTGACATTGCTGACGTGGCTACCGCTCCTTCCATTGTCTTGCTGTTGCTGCTCGTGCAGTTGCTGTTGCTTTTGTTGCTGTTGGATTATTGCACATAGATCGCACATGCTTTCATGAGTTTGTGTGTTCGTTGCTCTGGGATTCTCATCCCGTTATTCTTTGGTAGTCGAATTAATCTTCTATAAGGCAAGTCACTTTCCTATTGAATTGAATCTTGTATTAAATTCAAGTTTTTATTGAAATTCTTGCAGGGAGATCCAATCGTTCATCGTATCGCATATTGTTCTTCTTCTTTCGTTGAGTATATTGATGGTTTACACGAGCTAAACAAAATATCATCGACTTTGTGCCTTTATTGACTCTAAAGATCGAGTCTTTCATGCATTCAAGTAGTACTGGTGTAGCGCCCCGACTTCCAATGCTGGGAAAACCGAGACACAAGCCAAGACCTTTTTCTTCAATTAGTCACAATACACAGAAAAAACAGGAGAATTAAAAATTTTTATTCAACGCCCAATGTATTACAAGTCTGAATATTATACAATTGCAATACATTACAATAGAGTTACAATAATGCCTTTACAATTCCAAGTATTACAACCTTCAACAATTTACATCAGAGTACAAGGAATGAAGAACAACACTTGGTAACTCTCACTTGAGTACTTCTCAACTAATAGATAATCAATACACATATTGCAGCGGAACTAAACATAACACTGGCTCCTTGCTTTCCTGGACTTGAGTCCTCCTGAATCTCGCACCTGTACTTCTGCTATCCAGTACCTATTGAAGTGGGGACGTCAGTATTCACTGACGCTTAAAGGCTGATATCAAAGCAGCGAATCTCCCAAACAACATACAAAACATGGCAATGGTGTTGGTGTAGTTTAAGTGTTCGTGAGTGCTATGACTAGACTCTAATGCAATATTTAAATAGAACTAGGATGCTTCCTATTCTAATGTCAGCAAGTCTCTGAAGCAACATGCAGCCCATACTACATGCGACCCCATCTCAAGCCATTTCTCCATATATAGGGATTTGGACCCGCGTTACGAATTCTAATTGTACACAACCTGTTCCTGACAATACTCCATGACTCTGTAAGATTGCAGAAGGGATCAAGTCCCCCTATGCAGTCTGCTTATGGTGTCTCCGTTTTCCACTACTACCTGGCATGCCAGACCTCACTGACGATCCCAGTGTATCGGGTCTCGTTCCAAAATCAAACCATAGGGTCTCGCCAGCGCAGGGTAGCGCGAAGCCTACCCTGTGGCACCCTCTGGGGTCTCGCAAGCGCAGGACTGCACAATGCATCCTGTGGCACCCCAGCCACGGTATTTCAAGAATTAACAGTGCGAGATACGCAACCCGTGCTCCCAACTTGTGAGACGGCACCGTACGTATCCCTTTGATAGGAAGGTACAACCCAATAACACCACCTAGTCTGCCTCCAGAGACGAGTGAGTCGTAAGGTGCCCCCTACAACCAACTCCTCTCTCCCGGCAAAAGGGTTTAAGTAAAATGATCTTTATAAGTCACTACCCTAATGATGTCCCTGACTCGAACAATCCTAGGGACGACAATATTATGAACACAACATGCTAGGTCTTAAATTAGACTTCGCAAGACAACTCTACTAGGCTGCTCAACCTAGACTTACGAGAACCCTTCGGGGTCCGGTTCCTGGCCCATTGATCCAAGACCTCGGCCGTGCGAATATACATGCATGCCGTTACCCTAAACTTGGATTCTGTCTATACTCCGGTCCTCGATCAACCTACCCTGGTTAAGATTCGACGGTACACAAGGAGTGACTCCTCCACAGTTCCTTAGGGTAAGAAAATATATGTCTTGATGGTCGATAGCCCTTAGGGCGGTAATATCACCCTAGACGAGCACAACGAACAGTGTACTAGCTAACAAGCTATACACAAGTAACAACCACATACGAGCTAATAAGCTACGTATGAAACAATAGCTACCTACGAGCCAGGCGAGCCTCGTAGGAGATAACAACGTACATACCAGCCAAATAAGCCGCATATGAGACCAACAGATACGCACGGGCCGGTCGAGCCGCGTACGAGACAACAACCTACATACGAGCCAAATAAACTACGTATGAGACCCACAGCTACATACGGGCCAATCGAGCCACGTACGAGCACAACCATATGCAAACAATTATACAGGTAATCAATCCTAGAAGCAACCAAACGTGCTTACTAGCAAACTTGATCTTCTATTATTAGAAGCAACAGAAGAATCTACTAATAGTCTATGATCGGTATTCTACTAACGAAAAACCGAAGGCGACATAACAATCTTTATCAAACTAACTATTACTAGTGGTCTCCCAAATCCTTATTACTTCAACCTATAGTACTTTAAGCATGGCATACAATTGCAAGCATCTACGTACGACAATCTAATTATGGTGCATAACATAACCACCAACCATAACACTCCTACAATGTTCTAAACATGGTAGGTTAATTAAACATCAATCCTACAACATTATAAGCATGTATAATGATTCCTACTACAATCTAAGTATAGATAAATGAATCTAGCATGGTATACAACTTTCCTACTAGCATGTAAGCATTGATAAATTAATCTAGCATTATATACCACTTATCTAAACATAGATAAATTAATTTAGCATGGTATACTACTTTCCTACAATCATCTAAGCATAGATAAATTAATCTAGCATGGTATATGCTTTCCTACAATCATCTAAGCATAAATAAATTAATCTAGCATGGTTTATGCTTTCCTACAATCATCTAAGCATAGATAAATTAATCTAGCATGGTATATGCTTTCCTACAATCATCTAAGCATAAATAAATTAATCTAGCATGGTATATGCTTTCCTACAATTATCTAAGCATAGATAAATTAATCTAGCATGGTATATGCTTTCCTACAATTATCTAAGCATAGATAAATTAATCTAGCATGGTATATGCTTTCCTACAATCATCTAAGCATAGATAAATTAATCTAGCATGGTATATGCTTTCCTACAATTATCTAAGCATAGATAAATTAATCTAGCATGGTATATGCTTTCCTACAATTATCTAAGCATAGATAAATTAATCTAGCATGGTATATGCTTTCCTACAATCATCTAAGCATAGACAAATTAATCTATCCTGGTATACTACTTTCCTACTATCATCTAAGCATAGGCAAATTAATCTATCATGGTATAATACTTTCCTACTATCATCTAAGCATAGACAAATTAATCTATCATGGTATACTACTTTCCTACTATCATCTAAGCATGAATCTTATTAAGCATGAATGACTACTAAGCATGAATGTCTTACTAAGCATGGATAACTACTAGTATGAACATACAACATTCCTAAGTATATATATATACTTCTAAACATGGTAAGTAATTTTAGCATTTATCCTACAACATTCTAAGCATGAATATCATCCCTAAACATGATAGGAAATTTTAGAATAAATCCTACAACATTCTAATCATGAATATCATCCCAAAACATGATAGGAAATTTTAGAATGAATCCTACAACATTCTAAGCATGAATAAATTAATCTAACCCAATCTTAGCATGATATTTACTTTAACATAAGCACAACATCCATTTAATATCCATAATCATCTACTAAAATTTCACATAACGTAAATATCTACAACTACTTTATTTTAATCCCTACTACTACTACTTTATTTGAACATACATATCACTACTACTATGAGCCTCTACTATTAAATATCTACAACTAAATTACTTTATTTAACCATACTACTACTACTTTATTTATACTACTACTACTTTATTTTAACATACTACTACTAATTTATTTTAACATACTACTACTTAAATATCTACTAATCTTTATTAGCATCGATTTCTTATTATTACTAGTGATCATAAAAAGAGATCTTTTTAACCATTCTACAACTAGTGATTTTAGATAGTTTCTGTTCCATTAATAGAATTAACATCTAATTTAGGTTCTTTTTACTTAAGATTATTAAAGAAAATAGCAATAATAAAATAAGGTAAGAACCTTCATTTGGTTCAACCAACCATATGCTTATCTTTTTAGTCCAAGTTCAATACAAGTCCTTCAACCAAAAATGGTTGTATAAAAAGTTCATATGCTTTGTTCATGAGTTCACATCAAGTCCTACAACCCCAAACGGTTGTATGTACAAGTTCATATGCCTTATGTCATTTTAGTCCAATTAACAAACACAAAACAACACTACAACTATAAAGATTTAATCTTTATGTTTATTTAGCACTACTACTTGTTTCCATTCATTTCTTGTGGTTATTATCTTTAACATTTACAACATACAAAATAAGAATCACATACAACAATACTTATCACAACAACCCATTCCAAAAGAACCAAAGAAAACAAAACAAGGAAGGTAAGGAGAAGAAGAAACATCAAACAACAATTCAAACAAACAAACAAACAAAGAGAAACCCCCACCTTAATCTTTTTGTAAGAAGGACTAGCCTATGCTCCTTCTCCTTCCCCTTAGCTTCTAAGAACTCCTAAGAAGACCTACAAAGAAAACTCTCAAGTTAGTCTTTGTTCTCTCTTTCTTTTCCTTTCTTTCTTTCTTTCTTTTTGATCTTTCTAAAATGAGACAAAGGTGGAGGAAGGGGGTATTTATAGGTGGGAGAAAGGGTGGAAAATGAAAATGTGTACACACACAATTGCACAACCCCCCCCCCCCCCCACCCCCCCCCCCCCCACAATATGGGGGCCGGCCATACTCCTAGGGTGGTAAGGGATGAGGTGGAGGTATGGTGAGGGTATGGTGTTATGTGGTGGAGGTGTTATGTGAGGATTTCCAGAAGGGTTTCCTTAACCTCCTCATGCACACTTAACCTAGGTTAACCACTTATAAACCCTAACAATCTAATAGGTTTTGTCATAAACAAGACAAGTGTTGTCCAAAAATACACAACACACAATTTGTATAATGTACTAATCGACATATTATACGTATGTGCACATGTATGTTTGTATACCGAAAATCTTCGCATAATCCGTATAAAAATAATTTGATCTCGAAAATAATAATAAAATAAATTCTATTATTAGTTCGGAAGGTCACGGTATCAATTTGATACAATACGGATGTATACTGACCGATATCTGGATACAGATAATGTCTATGAACAAACCGGGTGAAAATCACCAAAATATTCAAATTTGGAATTAAAACAAAATAATAATAAATAATAATAAAATAATAATTTATACACGGTAATATCCGTCCGGAATATTACAATTGGTGATAGGGTTATTCATAAAAACATCACATAAAGATACTATCGTAGAATCGAATACTAGGTTGATTGCTTGAATAATTGATTGATGAATTGTGTAGTTAATTGTATGTGTGTATTCTTTATAATGCTTACCATGCTATTATACCTACTATGCTGATTATGAAGTTTATTGACTAACGGAAGTGGAACCTATCATGTTAGATCACCTTATTTCATGAAAAATATCGAAAATCTGTATGTTACTTGGTGTCTGGATTTTGCCTGTCGTTTTCGACCCAGTCTTTGACATCAACATAAATAAATTTATGAATAAGAGTTATAGTCCTATATCTCTAGTTTCCAGAACATCTAAGATCTTTAAATTCCAGATCTTAGAATAATGCTCTGTTTTAAAAGTTATGATGATTTTTCTACTGCTGTGTTTTATTTCTAGAATCTCAGATTCATGTATGTTTTTATGTTTAAACTATTAAAATGCTATGTTAATGTTAGAATAATGCTCTGGTAATTTTCAGAATGATAGTTAACATGTTTAGGAGTCTAAAGAATATTTTTGATGAATTTATACCTGAGTTTTCGCTGATTCTAAAGATATAACAACTTGATGTCGATTTTTAGTCAAAACATATAATCGGTAAAGAATAAAGTATTTGACCTAGCTACTGTTGTTGGATTTTGGAATTTAAATATGCGTTGGAATCGTGTGGAAGTCTAGTTTCCAGAATTTTTTGACGTTTTCAGTTTTCGATTTCTGTAGCAGCGGGAAAACTGGTTTTTGTACAGTGACCTCTTACTGTCCAGAATTTAGTTTTCCAGATTTTCTTAATATAATTATACATATATCTTTGTATTGCATGAACTGAAGTGTATATGTTGCATTGCATAATCCTAATGTGCTATTGTCTTCATTCTATTCGTTTCATCCAATTTATCATCCTATTGTTCCTCTATTGTTACTATCGTTCATCTAATGCTTCTAACTTGCATAATGTATTGTTGCATCGATAAAATAATTAAAATACCGTAATTTAAGGGATTGACTAGAGTAGTTGATGATATAGTGACTGTACTTGGAAGTGTGGGCCATGTTTCCCAAAATAATGTTTCAGCTTGTGTTATCGTTATCGATTTATTGTTGGATTACTGACTACAGTATCCCAATTCATCGTGTATTATTTTAGTGTTATTGTGTCGACCAATGTGCACCAATATTGCAATTAATGTTTTTCGTGCCATGTATATGATCTATAGAATCTTCCACTTAAGTTTAAACGAAATTGATTGTATACATCGAACCTGTGGGATGAACATATGAGACACAGTAATACGTGCATTAGTTATGATTAAAATGATAAATAGACTTAAGAATTGACACAACATCGATATTGCATACTGTACATCATTGTTTCTATTGATATCGACTATTGTCTAAGTGTTATTTACATCGACCATTGAACATTGACATCGAATATTGAATCATTATTTATAACCATTGCATCGATTACTATTGATATTGATTATTGCTATCGTCCCATGTTATTGATTCCTGATGATTTATTGCGTTCATTGTTATATCGTTATTCTATTCTTTCCTTGCTTTCTCTACTTGCTGTCCATAACTTGCTCTAAGGATAATTTTTCTTCTTTTTAGATGAAGTGTTTATAGGTGATCATGGAATGTTACCTACAGGAATTAAAGAATAAGCTTTCTAAAGATTTATTACTTTCTAGTTGAATGTCATTTCATTGAACTTATTGTATTAAGACTTACTGTCATTGTGTTTGGATTTATAATTGTATTGGGCTCATGAGCCAGATATTGTTATTTATTTCCAGATGTTAGATTAATGTATTTGGATATTTCATATTGTCTTATTCCAAGTATTATTGTTCATGTGGTTATTATTACTACGCAATTGGTTTGTATTGTTATTATTGTTGAGTTGAATGGGTAAATAGCTTATGGATGATGCTAGTCATTTGCTGGGCCAATGTCTTGTACTTGTGTTTCGTATTTTTAGAAAGTGGGGCATGACAAGGTTTTTAGTGGTATCAGAGTCCGAGTTTGGATAATGTATCAGTCAAACGTGACTAACGTATAAAAGTTTGGCTTTGATTGATATATTAGTTAGATTTGGGTTTTAATCGATTTGACTCAACAGTATGTGCAATACAGGAATCACATGGATAATTGATAACCAACTTATGATCTGGACGCTAACCATTTGTTTTTTTATTGCTGACCATGGCTAGAAAATATGCTTCATATTCCCGAGCTGGGGATGATCAGTCCGATGAGCCCACTGTTGCACAGATAATGCAGATGCAGCGTGAGCACAATGAACTGATGATGCGGTTGCAGCGGGAGCATAATTAATTGATGAGAGTGGCTTTCGAAGTTGCTAATAGGGAACCCATTGTACCTGCACCCAGATTGCTGCCACCGAGACCTGGTAATGTGGCAGATTTCATGAGGCTCCATCTATATAAGTTCTCGGGCACTGAGGGTCCACTTGAAGCCGAGAAATGGCTTATCAGGACTGAGCAGCTGTTGATTATAGCACGAATAGCGGATGATGATCATGTGGATGTTGTGAGCATCCAACTTGTTGATCTTGCCTATATTTGGTGGCAAGCTGAGGCTGAATGATTGGGGCAATCCATCCACTGGCTATCTTCATTGAGAGCTTCCTTACGAAGTTCTTCCCTAATGCCACTAAGAATGAAATGGAACGACAGTTTGTCTCACTAACTCAGGTTCGTTAGATAGTGTTTAATCATGCTTTTTGTTGTTATTTCATAAAGTACCGATGTTAAACTAAACACTATTTTGAATCAAGGGAGTCGGACCGTGGATGAGTACGCTACAAAATTAGCCCGACTAAGTCATTTTTCTACTTCCATTGTGGTGAATGGCTGAAGATAGAGGCCATCGTTTCTTGTTGGATTTGGATATTGAGATTCAGGATCGTCTTGCTGCCCTGCGACTTCGTTCTTATGCTGATATCCTGGATGTTGCTAGGATTCAGAAGCAGATTAGTACGAGGAAGCGTGCCATTTAGTGGTCTGTTCTGCACCCTGTTGCTACTAGGCCTTCTGGAGGGCCTATTAGGAGGCCTATTCTGACCTTTCCTGCTAGAGCATTGCCGTACCCACATGCTGGTCAGAGGTCAGATCTGATCTGTTCGCACTGTCAGAAGACTGGGCATTTGCACCAAGATTGCAGGATAGCAAATCGCTTATGCCTTATGTGTGGAGGCAATGATCACATGGTTCGAGATTGCCCAAGGTCCAGATCTCTTGCACCAGTTGGAGGTTCCGCTCTGTATAGAGTACTTGCTCATGGTCAGGGCGGACCACCACTTCCACCTCAGAAACAGATCTTTGATAAAAGGAGGGCCGCTCCTAGGGGTAATCTTCCTGCATGTGGCGGTCAGTCCTGATTGCGCAGGATGCTGAAACCACTTTGGGCATTGTTGCAGATATATCTTTAGTTGTATTTATTTGGATTTTATTCTTCATTACTATCATGTTATTCTATTCTGTTACTTTATCATGCTATTCCTTCTATTCATGTCTATTTCTTGCATTTTGCTTCTGCATATTGTGTTCTCATCTTTGACTTCTTGCAAGGCATTATCCTTGTTCACTCCTTTCCCGCTCATGTTCTTTTTGTCTTCGGTGCTACTCATTTCTTTGTTTCTTCTTGCTTCGTCGACCTGCATCACTTGGCTAGCAGCGCTATGCCAGCAACATAGAATATTACTACCGATGGAGGTGTTGTCGTGTGTTCTCAGATCCGTGAGCAGAGTCCTTTGGTTATTGGTAGTGTTGATTTTGTTGCCGATCTAATTTTCATCAACAATTCTGGTTTTGATGTTATCTTGGGGATGGATTGGCTTGGTATCACTCATGCTGTAATTGACTGCCGTATGAAGAAGGTGCTGTTCCGAATGCCAGGACGCCAGGAATTTAAATTCTGTGCCAGTGAAATACCGCTTTCTTGTGTTGAGAAGTTGGCAAGTCAAGAAGTTGGAGTGATGGATGAAGCATGTGCAGATGGTGATGTTGCACCGTTGGTTGTGCGAGAATTTCTGGATGTTTTTCCTGAGGAATTGCGGAGATTACCTCCAGATCGTGAAGTGGTGTTCAATATTGATTTCAGCCGGGTACAGTTTCCAATCTCTAAGAGTCCGTACAGAATGGCTCCTGTTGAGTTGGCTAAGTTGAAGGAGCAGATTCAAAAGTTGCCGGATAGAGGTTTTATCAGGACGAGTGTTTCGCCTTGGGGAGCTCCAGTACTATTCATTAGTAAGAAGGATGGTAGTCCCAGGTTGTGTATTGACTACCACGAGCTGAATAATATCATAGTGAAGAACCGGTATCCGTTGCCAAGGATTGATGACCTATTTGACTGTATTTTCGAAGCTGGATTTTCATTCTGGTTACCATCAGGTCAAGGTGAAAGCCGAGGATGTACAAAAGACTGCTTTTCGTATAAGATATGGACACTATGAATTCTTGGTGATGCCTTTCAGAGTTACTAATGCTCTAGCTGTGTTCATGAGCTTGACGAATCAGGTTTTCTCTCCCTTTCTGGACAAGTTTGTTATGGTGTTCATTGATGATATTCTCGTCTATTCTCAGAATTGTGATGAGCATGCTGAACACTTGAAGGTTGTTTTGCAAACATTAAGGGACAATCAGCTATATAGGAAGCTTAGTAAGTGTGAGTTTTGGTTGGATCATGTGACATTCTTGGGCCATATCATTTCTGGTGATGGAGTTTCTGTCGATTCGTCCAAGAGTTCTGCAGTTAAGGATTGGCCGACGCCGAGATCAGTATCTGAAGTTCGGAGTTTTCTTGGTTTAGCGGGGGTACTACAGGAAGTTTGTTCGGATTTCTCGAAGATTGCCGGGCCATTGACCCAGTTAACCTGGAAGGATCATAAGTTTGTGTGGGATGAGTTCTATGATGACGCCTTTACTGAATTGAAGAATCGGTTGACATCAGCACCTGTATTGACTATACAGATGGATCAGGAGGTTTCGTAACTCACTGTGATGCTTCAGGAAGAGGTTTGGGTCCTGTTTTGATGCAACGAGGCAAGGTTTTCGCATATGCATCTAAACAATTAAGGCCGCATGAGAAGAAATATCCTACACGTGATTTGGAGCTTGCAGCTGTGATCTTTGCCTTGAAGCTTTGGAGGATTACTTACTTGGAGACCGAGTGGAGATCTTTATTGACCACAAAGTCTCAAGTATGTGTTCACTCAGAAGGAGTTGAATATGAGGCAAATGTGATGGTTGGAATAGATGGCGGATTATGATATCAGTTTGCAGTATCATCCTAGCAAGATTAATTTTGTGCCTGATGCTTTAAGCAGAGGACCAGTTGCTTTGGTTCTAACTGAGCAGGATGAGCTTGTGGAAGCTATAAGGAGATTAGATTTGGAAGTGGTTTTGCCTGGTTCCGAGTAGAGTTGTATGGTGCTTCAGTTACAATCGTCTTTGGTGGATCAGATTAAGGAAGCACAGTCTGGTGATGTGCAGTTGCAGAAGTTTCGAGCTGAAGTCGAAGCTGGTTCAAGGACTGATATGGTGATTCAGGGGGATGGATCTCCCCGCTTTGGGACCCGTCTATGCGTTCCGAATGGGGAAGTCAGGCAGAAGTTACTCGAAGAAGCTCACCATTCGCCATATTCTATTCACCCCGGTGGTACGAAGATGTATCGGGATTTGAAGTTGCATTTCTGGTGGCATGGTAGGAAGAGAGCTGTTACAAGATTTGTTTCGCAGTATTTGATCTGTTAGCAAGTGAAAGCAGAACATCAGAGGACTGCTGGACTTCTTCAACCGCATCCTATTCCGAAGAGAAAGTGGGAGAACATTACTATGGATTTCGTGACTGCTTTGCCTAGAAGTCCCAAGGGTCACAATGCCATCTGGGTGATTGTGGATCGCTTGACGAAGAGTGCACATTTAATTCCCTTCGGAGTGGGTCGGTTTACGGAGAGCCTTGCAGAGAAGTATATGTAACATCTTGAATTTCTCAAATAATAAATATGAAATTTTCTTTTACTTTCACGTGTCTTGCACGTGCAATTTAATATATGTGTATTTTAGCTTTAAAAGTATTCTCATTTCATGAATAAATATTTCTTCTCTTTTAAATTAAAGCCTATTTTAATCTCTAGGCCTAATAGTCTAATTCTAGCCCACTTAAATAAATTAATTAATTTAATTAGAGAGCTCATAGTTTTTGGCCCACCTAATTAGCCGATTAGTTATTTTTAATAATAATTAATACATCTTGTAGTGTAGACTTGATCAAGTAACAATTAATTTAACAATTTAATGTACAAACAAATTTGTAGTATGCATAGTGTGACACGTGCTTTGCACAAGTACGTGGAAGTGAATGAGAAGGGCTTGGCCAGACTTGGTCTTGGTTGTGGGTGTGATGGAGAGAGTGGAAGGGTAGTTATGTGATGGTGGGTGGTTCTTCTAACTCCCTAATGCATCCTAGCCTCTCATCTAAACTCATCTCAACCCTCCATTTGAGCTTGAGTTGTGTATAGATACCTCCCTTATCTTCTTCATAACTTGCACTAGAAATATTCATAAGAGAAAAGAAAAGAAAAGAAACCAATTGCGAGAAAAAGAAAGAGTTGTGTGAGAAAAAAGATTGAGAGATTGTGAGTTTGTGTCCTCTTGCAATATTGAAGGCCGTCCATACATCAAGAGGAGGAGCTCGGGTTTCACATTAGCAAGGAGGAGAAGGCTCAAGCTTCGTGGCACAAACTAGGAGGAGAAGGGAGCCTTTCGTGCGTTCAAGGAGTTTCTTAGGAGTTTCTATTTGTTTCTTCAATAAGGTGGGCAATTTCTCAAACTTCTAACATAGATACCATGCAATGATTTTAAATTATGAATATGCTAGAAACAAGTAGGAAAAATTTTCTTGTACTTGTTTGAAGAAACTAGTAAGAAAAGAAACTATAGTTTAACTACATGAAAAGTTAGTAAAATAAAATAAAATGTGTTAATTAAGATTTGCTAAGATGCTTGGTTAATATATTTGCATGCTGGATTGATGAAACATGACTATATCAAAAATTGTGCTTATGAATGAGTTGTAGAATGCAATATGTGAAAAATTACCGTTATGAATGAATTGTGGAATGCAAAATAATGTCTATGGATTGGGAATAAATTGATTCGTTGCAATAAGTGTGTTTTAATTGTATTTTATGAGTGATATTATATTTACTAGATTAAAATCTATTTTGTCTCTTTGAAACAAAAGAAAAAGATTAGTTTTGGTAAACATAAAACTAATTTGAAGAGCTTGATTTTGTTAAAGAATGAGAGAAAAAAAATTGTATGAACACATTGTGAATGAAAGAGGAATATGTTGATAAAAGATTCATCCAAAAAGAAATTCTTTCTATGTAGAAAATGCATTCATGATCCACTTTTTCGAAGAACTAAAAAGAAATAATCTATTATGTATTTTAAATGAGATTTTGACAATCTAAGAAAAGATAAGTTACTGTTTTTCAAAGAAATAAGATCCTGGAAAAGATCTAGATTTTTATAAGAACAAATTGATTGAGAAAATTGAGTTTATTAAAGGAAGAACTAGAAACAGTACAGTCTAATACATAGTATTTTAATCCGACTCTACATCAGTTAGTCACTCAAGACCTACTGGTCTTCGGGTGCATTTTGGGTGCGTTACTGTAGCTGAGCGGAGCTTTTGGGTCTGGGTTCGAGTCTTGTGAGAGACTATGTTTTTCTGAAAATTCAATTTTTAATCAAACCCGAAAGCCAGACCTTAAATATAAATTAAGTTCTCTATATAACAGTTAGTCACTTAAGACCTTCTGGTCTTTGGGTGCGATTTAAGGTGGTCACTGTTCATCAGCGGAGGGGTTTGACTGGGTTCGAATCCGGCTTTAGCCACTATTTTTATTTTTTTGATTTTTATTATTATTTTGGATTCTTTTGAGTAATTTTAAGTGTTTAAAAATTGAGAAAAAATATTAGAATTCTTCTAAAAATACCTAGACTTCATGAAAATTATTTCTACAATATTTGACTTATTAAAATGGGAATTAGAAGCAAATTTTTGAGAGGAAGGAATTAATAAAGTTTCTTAGAGTATGATTTTACTAATTAAATACAACAAACATTTTTTGAATGTGAAGAATTTTGGTGTAGAGATATAAAATGAGATTATTGACATGTTAAAAATTGAGTAAGATTAAATATGAAATTGTTGGTTAAATTATGCAAATTGTGCATGGAAAATAAAGTAAAAGAAACATGTTGAAATATGGAATTTGTGAACATGAACTCTCATTTTGATGAACATGAAACGAGTTTAACACTAGAGTTTAGCTAAGTCCTTACATCGGCATCTTTTAAGTAATTTTAAGTGTTTAAAAATTGAGAGAAAATATTAGAATTATTCTAAACATACCTAGACTTCATGAAAATTATTTCTACAATATTTGACTTACTAAAATTGGTATTAGATGCAAATTTTTGAGAAGAAGGAATTAATAAAGTTTCTTAGAGTATGATGTTACTAATTAAATACAACAAATATTTTTTGAATGTAAAGAATTTTGGTGTAGAGATATAAAATGAGATTATTGACATGTAAAAAATTGAGTAAGATTAAATATGAAATTGTTGGTTAAATTATGCAAATTGTGCATGAAAAATGAAGTAAAAGAAACATGTTGAAATATGGAATTTGTGAACATGAACTCTCATTTTGATGAACATGAAACGAGTTTGACACTAGAGTTTAGCTAAGTCCTTACATCAGCATAAATGAAAATTTTGAAAGAGAAATGTGATGATAAAATACCAAGATTGGATCATGGTAAATGATTGATGTTTAAGACCAATGTAGAGGTAAGGCTAATTCTAGAGTATTAATTTTATTCATGATTCAATTATCTAAGGATTAGACACATAGTGGAGATGTGATGAAAGTAAGAGAAAAACTCAAGTACGAGGGCCTCGGATCTACGGTGTGAGAGTATTCATAAGTTGCTTACTTGATGTGTCATGTCATGGAGTGGATACATCTCTGGAATTATCAAGACCGTGGCGATGCTTGTGGGGTGTTTGGTGACTACGTAGTGCCATCATTCCATGACGGAGATTAATTGTCCATAGGCTCTGCATGATGCGTCATGTCATGATGTAGGATTCCCCTCCAGGTTGTCTGGACATGGGCTCGTAACTCATGGACATCTAGGATACTTACCGTATTTACCGTAGTAGTTTAAATCATGGCGAGAGAATCAACCCTACAAGATGAAGAATGATTAAGGGCTTGCCCTCGGACCTATGTAGTATGGGATGCATAGAATCCGAACAAGTGCGCATTAGTGTCATTAAACATAAATAACTGTATTAAGGATTAAGTGCACATTCACACACGACATCAATAAGATAGTCCCCTTAGCTTTGTTTGTGACAAGTGTGTGGTTTCTAAGTAAGTGAAATTATTGTATTATATCCTAGCGTCAGTTGTATGCAACTGACGTGCCCACAGTTTCTGTGCAGGATAAAGTGATTTACAAGACAAAAGAATGAATGCTGGTTAAAGAAATGTTCAAGTTGTTATTTAATTCATGTGTCATGTTGTAATTTATATTTCCGCTGCGTTAATGTAATAATTATTGTATAAAAGTTTTTTAATTCCTTGTAAAATTCTACGAAGTGAAGTGTAAAGATCCTGTGGAACTTCGAATTCTGTCTTAATTTGGAATTCGGGTGTTACACAGTGGTATGATAGCCACGCTTCTAAGTAGTACAAATTTATAAGGAACAACCGCCTAGAGTGGACATTAGAGTGTGAGTTGGGTATAGAGATTTAAATGTAAGCTACTTATATTTGTGTTGCTCTATGATTGATGCTTCTTCTTCTCCCTTCCCCAAGAAGGCGAACCACCACGACCCCGTAGGCGATGATGATAGGCACATATTCGAAGAGGACTACTACCCTGGACAAGGAGATTCCGACGAAGAAGATCCCGAGGAATATGAAGGAGAATGGCCCGAGTCCTGAGAGATCACTCCGCCTCTGGACTCATCAGACATTTCATCCGACGAGGAAGAGCCAGTTTTAGGAGGTCTCATCGTATTGCTTCAGAGGTAGGTGGTGACTCAGAGGGAGAGAGTAGATCTATTGCAGGCCCAGTGTGCAAAGTGCAAGGAGAATATTGCAACCCTCAGTCATCGTGTTTGGGAACTCGAGAAGACAAAGAACATGTATGATGTACTGTAGGAAGAAATGGCAGAATAACGGGAAGAGCTTAGGGAAGCCAAGGGAAACCGTAGAGATTAGAATGTTATATCTTCTCAATGCTTGTCGCTTGATGTCAGACAATGTTTTAAATTTGAATGTACAAAGCTTGAATTCAATGAAATGAAAGAAGTTGATTTAAATTCATGTTTTCTACTTCGAATTTAATGGATCTTTTGAATCAGAGTATGGCTGGAAGAAGATCAAGGAATGGAGACGGTCCCAGCTGTGGACTCGACTTGGAAACAAAGTTGGCTAAAGTCTATCAGACCCTCAACGTCGTTGCCATGAACCAAAACCATAGGGGGATGCTTGCGAATCCAGTTCCTGAGGCGATCAAACTCGTGGAGTCAATCAAGAGGATAAAGCCACCAGTGTTTGAAGGGAAGTCAAACCCAGATGCAGCTGACAATTGGATTCGGCCAGTCGAGACTATCTTTGAAGTCTTGGAAAGTGGCTACATTGCAGTTTGAGAAGGATGCAGCTGTATGGTAGCAAGGTGAAGCTGGCTACATTGTAGCTTGAGAAGGATGCAGTTGTATGGTGGCAATCTATGAAGCGGACTATGGGAAATGGTGTTGTCGGCTGGGAGGAATTCTTGGACGAGTTCTGCGGTCACTATTTTCCATCTGATGTCCAAGAGAAGAAAGCAATGGAGTTCCTTCATTGCAGCAGGGAGGCATGTCTGTCAGGGAGTATGAGACAAGGTTTACTCAACTCTCGAGGTATGCACCCAAACTTGTGATGGACGAGGCGAAGAAAGCTCGAAAGTTTGAGCACGGATTGAGGCCGAGTTTGAGATCAAGGATGATACCTCTTGGTATTAGAAGGTTTGACAAGTTAGTCAAGCGAGCTATAGCTACAGAGGCGGATATGGAGTAGTTTCATGCCGCCTAGAACCGAAGGAACAATTAGAATGTCGGGAAGAGGTCCACAATTTCTGGGAATGTCAGAGGGCAGCCGCCAGCTCAAAGGTTAAACCTACGGGGGCGAATGCTGTCAATGTGGCTGGAAGACCCGGAAATGGTTGGGTGAGACCTCCTGTGGTGACTTGTTTCAACTGTGGAGAGACAGGTCATTACAGATCTCACTGCCCCAAGTTGTGAGAAGTCGTCCGGAAGGTACCAACGCAACAAGTTGGGAAGAAGCCGTACCAGCAGGAGCGAGTATTTGCCTTGACTGAGACCGACGCTGATGAAATGGATCACATTATTGTTGGTATGGGGGCGAATGTTTAGAAGTTTCTGTTGTTCTTTTTCACTGTTATTTAGTAAGAACTGTTATGTAACGAGAGTGTGTTATGTAACAGGAGAACTTTTATTAAATGGAAAGAAAGCTGTTGTTCTGTTCGATACTAGATCCTCTCATACTTTTGTATCTCCTAAATTTGCTGAAGTCTTGGGAGTCAAATCGAAGATTGTTTCAGGTAAGTTCTTAGTAGTAGCTACTCCATCAGGGGAGACTTTAACCACTGATCAGTGCTATGCATACTACAAGATCGAGATTGGAGAGAGGATTTTTGGGATTGATCTGATCGAGCTGAATATCCTAGTGGTCGATGTTATCATTGACATTGATTGGATATCGGTATACAGTGCGAACATCGAGTGCAAGACCAAGGAAGTAACATTGAAGGCTCCAAGAGGTCTTGTAGTCACTTTCCAGGGGAAGAAGAGATGTTCAGATTTGGTGGCAACTATCAGCAAGAAGAAAGTTCATGTGGAGGTGCAGCAAATTCCAGTGGTTCTGGATTACTCGACTCTGTTCTTGGAAGATTTTCCTGGATTACCCCTGCATCGTGATGTAGAGTTCAATATCACTATCCAGCCAGGGAGTGCACCCTTTTCCAAGGCACCGTATAGGATGGCGCCTGTGGAGCAGGATGAAATTAAACGGCAGACTGAGGAACTTTTGGGGAAAGACTTTATTCAGCCGAGTGCGTCACCTTAGGGAGCGCCGGTACTGTTGGTGAAGAAGAAGGATGGGTCAATGAGGATGTACATCGATTACCGAGACCTGAATAAGGTCACTGTTTAGAATAAATATCCTTTTCCACGAATTGATGACCTGTTCGATCGTTTACAAGGAGCAGCTGTTTTCTCCAAAATAGACCTTTGATCGGGATACCATCAAGTTTGAGTGAAAGCAGTAGATGTGCATAAGACTGCATTCAGAACTCGACATGAGCATTACGAATTCTTAGTTATGCCATTTGGAGTGATGAATGCACCTGCAATCTTTATGGACATGATGAATAGAGTTCTGTGGCCATTTATCAATTCTTTCATTGTGGTGTTTATCGACGATATTCTTGTGTACTCAAAGTCGGAGGAGGAGCACACTGAGCATCTGGCTGAGGTTCCGAAGAAGCTTCAAGAGCATGGGTTGTATGCTAAGTTATCCAAGTGCAATTTCTGGAGATCTGAAGTGGCATTCCTGGGTCACATCCTTTCTAAGGAGGGAGTGGCAACTGATCCTCAGAAGATAGAGGTAGTGAAAGATTGGACAAGTCCTACTATAGTGAAGGAAATCAGAAGTTTTCTTGGTCTAACTGGATACTACAGGAGGTTTATTCAAGGCTATGCTCGGATAGCCGTGATGCTCACTGGTCTGACCAAGAAGAGTGTGAATTTCAAGTGGACCGAGCAGTGCGAGACAAGCTTTTAGGAGTTAAAAGAGAAGCTGACTACCGCTCCTATTTTGGCTTTGCCTAGAGCAGGGGTTGAGTATGATTTTTACTGCGATGCTTCATATCGTGGGCTTGGTTGTGTCTTGATGCAAGAGAGAAAAGTAATCACTTATGGGTCTAGGCAACTAAAGACTGCATAAGAAGAATTATCCGACTCATGATCTGGAGTTGGCTGCAATTATCTTCGCCTTGAAACAATAGAGACATTACGTGCACAGTGAGAAATTAAACATGTACACAGACCATAAAAGCTTGAAGTACATCTATCAGTAGAAAGACCTGAATATGAGGCAACAGAGATGGCTGGAAGTACTTAAGGACATTCATCCAGAGATTAAGTACCATCCGGGGAAGGCTAATGTTGTTGCTGATGCACTTTGCCATAAAAGCAGTTTGGCCAGGTTGATTACGACCCAGAGGCATCTTGCAGAGGAGTTAGATCAGGCTGGTATTGATGCTGTTGTGCAAGGCTTGGAAGCATCTTTGGCTCAGCTGAGGCTTCAGCCTACGCTGAATGGTAGGATTATAGCAATTCAGAAGGAAGATGCAGAGATTCAGAAGATGAAGGAGCAGGTTGGTGCTGGCAGATTGTCAGAGTTTCAGATCAGGGACGAAGTGTTTTGGCTTGGAGAGAGGCCATGTGTTCCGGATCAATCAGACCTAAGTGAGAGTATTCTTCAGGAGGCACATGTTACTCTTTTGACGGTACATCCTGGGAGTACCAAGATGTACAAGGACATCAATCAACATTTCTAGTGGTCAGGTTTGAAGCGGGATGTGATTGAGTTTGTGACGAAGTGTGAGATTTTTCAGTAGGTGAAAGTCGAGAATCAGAAGCCCGAAGGTTTATTGCAACCGTTACCCATTCCGGAGTGGAAGTGGGATAAAATCAGCATGGATTTCATCACGGGTTTCCCAAGAGTTCGAAGGGTAATGACGCGATTTGGGTCATAGTCGATCGACTAACCAAGTCAGCTCACTTCTTGGCAATGAAACTCACTTCGTCTGTGGACAAGTTAGCCGAGCTGTATGTTGGGAAGATCGTCAGGCTTCATGGTGTTCCTTTGACCATTGTGTCTGAGATGCGCAGTTTACTTCACTTTTCTGGAGGAGTCTTCAGGCTACTTTGGGTAC
This sequence comes from Hemerocallis citrina, assembly GCA_017893485.1. Taxonomy (NCBI): domain Eukaryota; kingdom Viridiplantae; phylum Streptophyta; class Magnoliopsida; order Asparagales; family Asphodelaceae; genus Hemerocallis; species Hemerocallis citrina. The sequence goes on from CM030359.1 coordinate 130,361,320, forward strand.
TAAGACGGACTTCAGCACTGCCTTCTATCCTCAGACTGAGGGACAGATTAAGAGAGTCAATCGAGTTCTGAGGATATGCTTCGGTGTTGTGTTCTAGATTTTGGAGGCAGTTGGGAGATGCATCTAGCTCTAGTAGAGTTTGCCTACAACAAAAGTTTTCAGACTAGTATCGGGATGGCGCCGTACAAAGCTCTGTATGGCAGGAAGTGCAGAACACCTGTTTGCTGGTTTGAAATGGGGGAGCGACAGATGTTTGGGCCCGAGATCGTGCAACAGACCTCTGAAAAATATCGTTTTGATCAGGAAGAGGTTGGTGGATGCTCAGAGTAGGCAGAAGAGTTATGCAGACAACCGGAGGAGGGACCTTGAGTTCGAGGAAGGTGACTTTGTCTTTCTGAAGGTATCACCTAGTAAAGGTGTGATTCATTTTGGTAGAGGTGAGAAGTTAGCCCCAAGGTTCATAGGCCCGTACAAGATATTGAAGTGGATTGGGAAAACTGCTTACCAGTTGGAGTTACCGGAAGAGTTGTCTCAGGTGCACAATGTCTTCCATGTGTCTATGCTGAGAGGTTACATTCCAGATCCAAGTCACCATTTGCCTGAATTGCTGGAGTGTTTGCAGTTAGATCTGAGCTACATTGAGCTACTTGTTGAGATCGTGGATCGTCGATAGAAAGTCTTGAGGAACAAGACGATACCGATGGTCAAAGTAGTCTAGAGAAACCAGTTGGTTGAAGAGGCTACTTGGGAATCCGAGGAGAGGATGTTGAAGAATCATCCTGAGCTCTTTGTTTGATTGTATTGTTTTTCTTCTTTCTTCTTTTATGTTTTGTGTTCTCACTCTTTAAGCGTAGTTCCGAGGACGAAACTATTTTAAGGAGGGAGTGTTGTAACATCCTGAATTTCTTAAATAATAATTTTCTTTTACTTTCACGTGTCTTGTGCAATTTAATATATGTGTATTTTAGGTTTAAAAAGTATTCTCATTTTATGGATAAACATTTCTTCTCTTTTAAATTAAAGCCTATTTTAATCTCTAGGCCTAATAGTCTAATTCTAGCCCACTTAAATTAATTAATCAATTTAATTAGAGAGCCCATGGTTTTTGGCCCACCTAATTAGCCCATTAGTTATTTTTAATAATAATTAATACAACTTGTAGTGTAGACTTGATTAAGTAACAATTAATTTCACAATTTAATGTACAGACAAATTTGTAGTATGCATAGTGTGATACGTGCTTTGACAAGCACGTGGAAGTGAATGAGAAGGGCTTGGCCGGACTTGGTCTTGGTTGTGGGTGTGATGGAGAGAGTGGAAGGGTAGTTATGTGATGGTGGGTGGTTCTTCTAACTCCCTAATGCATCCTAGCCTCTCATTTGAACTCATCTCAACCCTCCATTTGAGCTTGAGTTGTGTATAGATACCTCCCTTATCTTCTTCATAACTTGCACTAGTAATATTCATAAGAGAAAAGAAAGCAAAAGAAACAAATTGTGAGCAAAAGAAAGAGTTGTGCGAGAAAAAGATTGAGAGATTGTGAGTTTGTGTGCTCTTGCAATATTGAAGGCCGTCCATACATCAAGAGGAGGAGCTCGGGTTTCACTCTAGCAAGGAGGAGAAGACTCAAGCTTCGTGGCACAAACTAGGAGGAGAAGGGAGCCATTCGTGCGTTCAAGGAGTTTCTTAGGAGTTTCTATTTGTTTCTTCAATAAGGTGGGTAATTTCTCAAACTTCTAATATAGATACCATGCTATGATTTTAAATTGTGAATATGCTAGAAACAAGTAGGAAAAATTTGCGTGTACTTGTTTGAAGAAACTAGCAATAAAAGAAACTCTAGTTTAACTGCATGAAAAGTTAGTAAAATAAATTGAAATGTGTTAATTAAGATTTGTTATGATGCTTGGTTAATATATTTGCATGCTGGACTGATGAAACATGACTATATGAAAAATTGTGCTTATGAATAAGTTGTAGAATGCAATATGTGAAAAGTTGTTCTTATGAATGAATTGTGGAATGCAAAATAATATCTATGGATTGGGGATAAATTGATTAGTTGCAATAAGTGTGTTTTAATTGCATTTTATGAGTGATATTATATTCACTAGATTAACATCTATTTTGTCTCTTTGAAACAAAAGAAAAAGATTAGTTTTGGTAAACATAAGACTAATTTAAAGAGCATGATTTTGTTAAAGAATGAGTAAAAAAAAATTGTATGAACACATTGTGAATGAAAGAGAAATATGTCGATAAAAGATTCATCCAAAAAGAAATTCTTTCTTTGTCGAAAATGCATTCATGATCCACTTTTTCAAAGAACTAAAAAGAAACTCTGTTATGTATTTTAAAATGAGATTTTGACAATCTAAGAAAAGATAAGTTACTATTTTTCAAAGAAATAAGATTCTGGAAAAGATCTAGATTTTTATAAGAACACATTGATTGAGAAAAATCGAGTTTATTAAAGGAAGAACTAGAAACAGTACAGTCTAATACAAAAATATTTTAATCCGACTCTATATTGTTTAGTCACTCAAGACCTACTGGTCTTCGGGTGCGTTTTGGGTGCATTACTGTAGTTGAGCGGAACTTTTGGGTCTGGGTTCGAGTATTGTGAGAGACTCTGTTTTTCTGAAAATTCAATTTTTAATCAAACCCGAAAGCCAGACCTTAAATATAAATTAAGTTCCCTATATAATAGTTAGTCACTTACTTAAGACCTTCTGGTATTTGGGTGCGATTTAAGGTGGTCACTGTTCATCGGCGGAGGGGTTTGATTGGGTTCGAATCCGGCTTTAGCCACTATTTTTAATTTTTTGATTTATTATTATTATTTTGGATTCTTTTGAGTAATTTTAAGTGTTTAAATTTTAAGAAAAAATATTATAATTCTTCTAAAAATAGCTAGTGTAACCCCTGTTTTCACAAATCCGTATTTTCTGTGTATTTTCGATATTTCGAATTTTTGTAAATTAGTTTTTTGCTTTCAGATTATTTTTGTTAAAATGTATTGTTGGATCTCCTATTAAAGCCTATTTATAATCAGTAATTTTAATTGTAGCTATTTTTCCGATGATTTTCATATTGTAATACAATCCCATTCTTCTATTGTTGTTGTTGTTGTTGTTTTTATTATTATTATTATTATTATTATTATTGTTATTAAATATATATTATTTATTAATTTTTGTAAAACTTATAGATCGTGATTATATTTTATTATTTTTGAAGTACGGATTTTATGTATACTATTAGATTCATTGTACTATTGTATTACTATTGTTATTATTGATTTAATTATTTACTTTTAATCTAAATCCTAATTGTTTATTTTTATTGGTTATTTTATTTTCCTAAAACCCAAATCCATTTTAATTCTTATTGGATCTTAAAACCCACCAAACCCCTAACCCATTTAAACCCCTAATCGTTACCTATACCCTACCCGTTACCCTCCTTTCAGTCGTCAGCATGCACGCTAACCCTAAACCCTATTCCTATTTATACATGAGCCCTATTCATCCTTCCCCCTCACCAAAACCCTAGCACCGTCTTCCCCGTTCGACCCACCTCCCGTCTCCCTCTCCATCCGTCTCTCCCTGTCCCCTCCTCCCCCTGCATCACCGCCCCGTCGTCTACCATGCACCCTATCGCGATGCCAGTGCCGCTCAGCAAACCCCCCTCCTTCCCTTCTCTTCTTTCGTAGTTGCCGTAGCCAGCGACTGCCAGGTCGCGAGCTCCCTGTCCCGTCAACAGCAACGCAGCCCCGCCATCTACCAGTCCTGTGCTCCTTTCAACGATGCAGCCAGACCCCCTAGCGAACTTCCCTGAGCTGCTCCTCTCGAGCGCCGCACAACTACAGCACCAGCACCTGTACCAGCCCCTGTCGCCCTGCCACTCGACGGCAGCAGAGACGCGGTCCCTAGCGTCGTCCTCTTTTGAGAACGCAGCAACAACAGTCGACAACGCACCCCCTGTGTGTTGTGTCCCTCCGTCAATGCGCCATCAGCCAGCCAGCGACCTCCGCCTCTTCCCTGTGTCTCCTCCCGCTGTCAGCCACGCCCTGAGCACCACCGGCCGTCGTCAGAGCCAAGCCATTGCACCCCATTGATGGGTTGCTTTTTGATCAGGTTTTGATCAAGTGTATTGTGGGCCGTCAGATCTTCCTTGATCATCGCGATCATGATAATCATGTCCTCTTGATTTTGATTCTGGCCATTCAATTTGATTTGATCATCTCGATCTTGATCTCTTGATCTTGGCCGTCTGATCTGATCGTGATCATCGTCTCCATCATTATCAGCTCTTAGATCTCAGCCGTCTATCATCTTGATCTTGATTTCTTGGATCTAGCCGTTCGATCATCTTGATCATCGATATCCGTGCCTTGGGTTTGTGATTGCGATTGTGATCGTGTGTTCATGATTGGTTCATGATTTGTTCATGATTTCGTGCTCCGAGGATCTATTCCCATTATTCTCGCTTTTGCTTCGTTTTCATCGTTGTCTCTCAGGCAAGTAACTTGTATTTTTTTCTTTGTGTAATACAAGTACTAAATACTGCCTGTAGTGTAGTTGTGTTCTAGAGACAATTCTTGTGTGAAACCCCTGTTATATCTTGTCTCTATTGTGTTGACCCACCCGTAGTGGCCTCACTACATATGACATAAAATAACTTAGGGATAACCACTTTTTGTTGTATACATACATGTTGTTCGTATGATATCATGTGCTTGATGGTGTTAGTTGTAGTATACTTGTTGTAGATGTGTTAAATACCCTATACCATTTTGCTTGGACATCTAGTATACCCTATTTCATGTTTGGTTATGTTTTGGATGAGTTTCATACGAACTAGTTGATTTTGTGCATGAAGGATATTTTATGTTTTGCCAGGTTTTCCCGTTTTTGATCAGTATTTTAGACCCTATTAAGGCCAGCATATGAAAACTGTTCGTGAATATGAATTATAGAGAATTCTGTCTAATTTCTAGATTTTCTGACAGATCCTAGTTTCGATTTATGAATCGCGAGTTATGACTATTATACTACAGATTTGTTTAAAATTCCAGATCAAGTTTTATATGAATTTTGTATGGCAATTTATTTTTCTACTGATGTTAAAGTTAATATTTTGACCCAATATTTTGCTGAGTACAACTAGACTTGATTGGAATTAACCCCAAATTTTTGTGGATTTAATTGATGACTTTTATAAACTATTCTATACTTGAAAAAAACTACTATACTTACAGAATTTTCTTGCTGTTCAGTAAAGAACCTTAATTTCGACCTGATTCTATTTGTTGTCTATAAAAACTTTGTGAATATGAATTATAGCCTACTGTATCTATTTTATCACCCTTTTGACGGATCTGGATTTCGATATATACATTTTGTGAGATATTGTTGTTTTGGTACTGTTGTGTTTATGATTCTAGATTTACAAAACTACTATATCTTACTGCTTTCTGATTTTACTTAACTATTCTATCTATGTTGGAAAATAATGAAACTTTAGTTTCTGATACTAAACATACTAGGGAATACCCCAGATTTTTCTTGGATTTAATCAGTAAGTTTTTATGCTGTTTTCCTGAATATGAATACAACTTCTGTTTTCTGGCTGAACACATTTTCTGGATACAAATCTGTTTTGAGTCCTGTTGTTGTGAAATACCATATGACTTATATATATTTTCTCGATTTGGCCGAGAGTCTATTTTTCAGATTTTTTGACGGATCCTGGTTTGCACATTTGTAGCAACGGGAATTCCAGATTTAGTGCAGTACTGTCTTACTGTCCTGAACTAGAATTTTTGTTGTTCTATCCTTTTATGAATTATCTTTCCCCTGTACATGTTTATCTTTCAACCTGAGCCTGTTACTATTTATACCATGTTATTGTTGCTCTATTTTGTGATACGTACATGCCTGTCTGATAATAATAACAAAATAACCAAGCCGGGGTTAAAGGAAAGATCTAGTAGTGGATAATATAGTAATGTGTACTTGAAAGGAGGCCCGTGTTTCCCACAGGATTATCTGCTACGTGTTCATGAATATATGATACACGACTCTGTCCGTCTGATTACCCTGACTGCACACTTCCCTATAGCAAGGTCTACTCAGAAGAGAACCCGTAGGTTCTACCTGTCTGTCTGGATCTACATCTGCGATCTGTCTCTTGATACCTGAGTACACGGTCCTATAGAATCCCCTACAAAATCTAAACGTATTTTGTTTGAATGTAGCAACCATTTGATAAAAGTTTGGGACACATAAAGGGCTACCTAGATAGTAATAAATACAAGACTTGACATAACATGACCTCTGTTACCTGTTTACCTATATCTGTTATCTAACATCTGTTATCTGTATATCTATCTGCATACTTTCTATCACTGGACATCTGTTATCTGTATACCTGTCTGCATGGCACTTGACATCTGTTACATATCACCAGTACCTGTTAGCACACCAAGTTACTTGATTCTATTTCCTGATTTATATTAGACATTCTGTTTTATCCTGTCATATTTATTCTATCCTATGTTTGTTTCTGTTATTATTTATAATTGTCTACCTTTCCCTGTACTTGTGCCTGCACTACAAGCGGACCGTAACTTGCATTGGCGGACATTTTGTTTTCTTTTTCCTCTTCCTGCAATTTATTAAATTACAGATTTTAGAGATCAACTGCTCGATGGAGTAGGTGATATGAGATTCTAGATGCTAGAGTTTTTGCTATTATAATTATCTTCTATTGCTTATTTTAAATAATTGTATATGTTACTTGGATCATTTGTAATTGGTCAGTGTGACCCAGAATTATTGATTTATTCAGATTTAGTTTATTTAAAATTTATTAAGTTTTGTTTCAAGTAAATTTCTGGTGGTATATTGATTCATATATGCTTGCGTAGTTGACTTCTCTTACCTCCTACTCTGATTATTCCTGTAAAATATTGCAAAGATCCTGACAGCTTATGGATGATAAAAATCATTCGCTGGACTTACTCAATGGGAATTAGAAGCAAATTTTTGAGAAGAAGGAATTAATAAAGTTACTTAGAGTATGATTTTACTAATTAAATACAACAAAAAATTTTTGAATGTAAAGAATTTTGGTGTAGAGATATAAAATGAGATTATTGACATGTAAAAAATTGAGTAAGATTAAATATGAAATTGTTGGCTAAATTATGCAAATTGTGCATGGAAAATGAAGTAAAAGAAACATGTTGAAATATGGAATTCGTGAACATGAACTCTCATTTTGATGAACATGAAATGAGTTTGACACTAGAGTTTAGCTAAATCCTTACATCGGCGTAAACGAAATTTTTGAAAGAGAAATGTGATGATAAAAGACCAAGATTGGGTCATGGTAAATAATTGATGTTTAAGACCGATGTAGAGGTAACTCTAATTCTAGAGTATTAATTTTATTCATGATTCAATTATCTAAATATTAGACATATAGTGGAGATGTGATGAAAGTAAGTGAAAAAATACAAGTATGAGAGCCTCAGATCTACGGTGTGAGAGTATTCATAGGTTGCCTACTTGATGCGTCATGTCATGGCATTGATACATCTCCAGAATTATCGGGACCATGGCGACGCTTGTGGGGTGTTTGGTGACTACGTCGTGCCATCGTTCCATGACGGAGGCGAATAGTCCATAGGCTCTGCATGATGCGTCATGTCATGACGTGGGATTCCCCTCCTGGCTGTCTAGGGCATGGGCTCGTAACTCATAGGACATCTAGCATACTTACCGTAGTTACCTGTAGTAGTTTAAATCATGGCAAGGGAATCAACTCTACAAGATGAAGAACGATTAAGGGATTGTCCTCAGACCTATATAGTATGGGATGCATAGAATCCGAACAAGTGCGCATTAGTGTTATTAAACATAAATAACTGCATTAAGGATTAAGTGCACATTCACACACGACATCAATTAGATAGTCCCCTTAGCTTTTTTTGTGACAAGTGTGTGGTTTCTAAGTAAGAGAAATTGATGTATTATATCCTAGCATCAGTTGTATGCAACTGACGTGCCCACAGTTTCTATGCAACATAAAGTGATTGACAAGACTAAAGAATGAATACTGGTTAAAGAAATGTTCAAGTTGTTATTTAATTCATGTATTATGTTGTAATTTATATTTCTGCTGTGTTGATGTAATCATTATTGTATAAAAGTTTTTTAATTCCTTGTAAAATTGTACGAAGTGAAGTGTAAAGATCATGTGGAACTTCGAATTCTATCTTATTTGGGATTCGAGGTGTTACAGTATATGCAGGAGATTGTCCGATTGCATGGGGTCCCTGTTAGTATAATACGAGACAGAGATACTAGATCCAGATCTCATTTTGGAAGAGTCTTCAGAACAGTCTTGGGATTAAGCTGAGATTCAGTACTGCATTCCATCCGCAGACAGATGGACTATCGGAGAGGACTATTCAAACATTGAAGGATATGTTGAGGCCCTGTGTTATTCAGTTTAGGAGGATCTTTGGAAGATAATCTACACTTGGTGGAGTTTTCATACAACAATAGCTACCAAGAAATTCTTAAGGAAGCTCAGTATGAAGCTTTGTATGGTCGGAAGTGTAGATCACCAGTGTGCTGGGATGACATTGGTGAGAGTAAGCTTTTGGGGCCAGAATTGATCACGAGGACTGTTGATGCAGTGGCCCAGATCAGGAAGTATCTTCAGGCAGCTCAGGACAAGTAACCGTCAGAATTCGAAGTGGGTGATCATGTGTTCCTCAAGGTATCACCATGGAAAGGTGTTATTCAGTTTGGCGGAGGGGGCAAGCAAAGCCCTAGATTTATTGGTCCGTTTGATGTGGTGGAGCGAGTAGGCAAGGTGGCCCATAGACTCGCATTGTCACAAGCTTTATCTGGAGTGCATGATGTCGTCCATGTCTCCCAACTCTGAAGGTATGTCTGGGATGATAGTCATTTTATTGACTACTCGGGATTGTCTGTTCGACCAGATTTGTCCTGTGAGATCCGTCCGGTTTCGATTGTGGACCGACGGGAGAAGATTTTGAAGAATAAGGTTATCAAATTGGTTCGAGTTGCTTGGAATCCTCACTCTCCGGGTGAGTTGACTTGGGAGCTTGAGGAAGAGATTCAGAAGAAGTTTTTCCATCTTTTTGTGTAGTTCTTTTCTTTTCTTCGGGGTTACCCTACTACCACTTGCTTAAATTTCGAGAATGAAATTTTATTGTAAGGTGGGTAGGATTGTAACTACCGTTTCCGTTCTTTTCATTTCTCCCTTTTATTGTAATATTTCATTTGCACTTGAATAAAATACTTTATTTTTCCTTGATCATCTTAATCCAATTTTGTTCATGAATTGCTCTTGTTCTTCTTGTTGAGCTATTTTCTTGTTGATCCTATTTCTATTTTATTGTGAGTATTTTATTTGAACCCTGTTGTCTTTAAATCCATCTCTTATTGAACCCAAAACCTAATTGCAATTATTTCTAGACCCAAACCCATTATTATTGAATCTTAGTCCATTAACCCAACAACCTAATTATATCCTATAAATAAAACCCTATTGCAAACCCTAAAAACACAAAACACAAACCCTAAACCTAGCCATCTTTCTCTTCTCTTCTCTCTCTCTCCCGTTTAGCCGTCGACCTCCAACTTCCCGCCCAAACTCATCTTCATCCTCCAATGCCTTCTAGCGTCGCCATCTCCGGCGATCCCCGTCGAGCGCCGCCCAGACTGAACACCCTATCCTTTGCTGTTCCCCTGTTTCCTCGACGACAGAAGACCGAGACCCAACCTCGAGCTCACCTTCAGTCACCATAGCCTGACGCGTCGTCGCTCGATGCCAGACCAGTTGACGCCAGCCTCGCCGTCAGCCTTGCTGACGTGGCTGCCGCTGCCTTCTCTTGTAGTTGCTGTTGCTTTTGTTGCTGTTGGATCATTGCAAGTAGATCGCACGTGTTTTCGTGAGTTCGTGTGTTCATTGCTCCGAGATTCTCATCTCGTTTTCTTTGGTATTCGAATTAATCGTCTATAAGGCAAGTCACTTTCCTCTTGAATTGAATCTTGTATCAAATTCAAGTTTTTATTGAAATTCTTGCAAGTAGATCCAATCGTTCATCGTATCGCATATAGTTCTTCTTCTTTCGTTGAGTATATTGAGGGTTTACAAGAGCTAACCCAAGTATACTCGACTTCGTGCATTTATTGACTCTAAAGATCGAATCTTTCATGCATTCATGTAGCATTGGTGATAGGGTTATTCATAAAAACATCATATAAAGATACTATCGTAGAATCGAATACTAGGCTGATTGCTTGAATAATTGATTGATGAATTATGTGGTTAATTTAGTGTATGTGTGTATTCTTAATGATGTTTACCTTTCAATTATACCTACCATGCTGATTATGAAGTTTATTGACTAATTGAAGTGGAACCCATCATGTTAAATCACCTTATTTCATGAAAAATATCGAAAATCTGTATGTTACTTGCGGTCTGAATTTTGCCTGTCGTTTTTGACCCAATATTTGACATCAAAATAAATAACTTTCGGAATAAGAGTTGTAGCCCTATGTCTCTAGTTTCCAGAACATCTAAGGTCTTTAAATTCCAATTTGTATTGCAAAAGTTATGATGAGGTATTTTATTTGCAGAATTTCAGATTCATGTATGTTTTCATGTTTAAACTATTAAAAGGCTACGTTAATGTTAGAATAATGCTTTGATAATTTTCAGAATGATAGTTAACATGTTTAGGAGTCTAAACAATATTGTAACCCCTATTTTCCCAAAAATATATTTTCTGTATTTAAAATTTTTGCAAATTATTTTTTCGGTTTTCAATTTCTTTTGTCAAAATGTATTGTTGGATCTTCTATTAAGAATCTATTTTCAATCAATAGTTTTATTTGTAACTATTTCCTATGATTTTTATACAAATCTTACTATTGTTACTATTACTATTATTAGTATTATTGTTACTATTATTATTATTATTATTGTTATCAGTATAATTATTATTACTGTTATTTTTAATACTATTATTGTTATTATTATTGTTATTTCTATAAAATCCTAAATTGTATATTTTTTATTTTGTTATTTTATTCTAAAACCCTATAATTTTCTTAATGGATTTTAAAACCTTATATTACCCTAAACCCTATTGGATCTTTGATTTATGCCCATACCCAAACCCAACTACCCAATTCATCCTACTGTTAAACTATCCTAAAACCCAATAGCTTTAAAACCCATTTAACCATTTAACCCTATATTACTTTAACCCAACCCGTTACTCTATTTCCCCCTCCACCCGAAACTCGTTTACCCCTAACCCGTTACTATCTCAACCCGTCACCCACATAACTTTCTCTTCCCCACCATATATATATTCCCAAACTGTTCATATCCCAAACCCTAAACTATACAACTGCTCAACCCTTCAGCCGCTTCGTCTTCACTCCCCGTCTACCGAAGACCCTTGTGGCCCTGCCGTCTTCAACCCCCATAGCAGCCTACTCCGGTGCAGTGCCGCCTCCTGCTGTGCGCCACCTCCCTGGTCACCGTCGCCTGCCTCGTTGGCATTGCCCTGTGCGCTGTCCATTGACAGCGAGGGCAGCAACCAGTCGACCCATGCCAAGATCCATTGATCAGGTTGCTGTTTGTTTGAGTTTGGGTCTTCTTTGAATGTGGGCCGTTCGATTGATCAGATCTTGATCTTGATGGTTTGATTCTGGCCGTCCGTTGGATCTTGATCATCATGCTTGATTGGATGTGGGCCGTTGATCGCCTCTTGATCATCCGATTAGATCCTAGCCATCTGATCTCTTATTGATCATCACGATCATGATGATCATCAATGTCCTTTGATCGCAGCCATTTGATCAATCGATCTTGATCTTCATCATTATCTTAATCATTAGGGAGATCTGGCCGTCCGATCTGATCCGATCATCTTGATCTTGATCTTTGAACTCAGCCATCCAATTGTGTTCGTTATCTCGATCGTCTTCATCTTGTTCTTGATCGTGTGTTCGTGATTGGTTCGTGATCCGTTAGTTGTGTTTGTGTTCGTGCCCCGAGATCTGTTCCCGTTATTCTTGCTCTTTCTTCGTTATTATCATTTCTCAGGCAAGTAACTTGTATTAAATTCTTTTGTAAATACAAGTACTAAATACTGCCTGTAGTGTAGTTGGGTTCTAGAGACAATTTGTGTGTGAATTTCCTTGTTGATATTGTCTCTATAGTGATGATTTGACCCTAGTTGCCACACGACATACATGACATGATATAATCTAGGATTGACCACATCTTGTTGTATATATGTGTGTTGTTCATGTGTTATCTTGTATTCGTTCGTGTTAATTGTGGTAGACTTGTTGTAGACTTGTGAAATACCCTATAATATGTTGCATGGACATCTAGTATACTCTACTTCGTGTTTGGTTGAGTTTTGGATGAGTTTTATATGAACTAGTTGATTTTGTGCATATGAGATATTTTCAGTTTTGCCGGTTTTCCCGTTTTGATCAGTATTTTAGATTCTATTAAGGTCAGTATTTGAAAATATTTTGTGAACATGAACTGTAAAGAATTCTGTCTATTTTCCAACCCTTTTTAAGGATCTCAGTTTTGAGTTACGGTTTGCGAGTTAAGTCTATTTTACTACAGTGGTGTCGAAAGATTTCCAGACAGTGTTTTCTGTTAATTCTGAAGAGTAATATATTTTTATTCTGGTATTAATATTATTATTTTGATCTGAAATTTTGCACAGTACTTTTAGACTTGATTGGATTTTACCCAGAATTTTGGTGGATTTGTTTGAGGAGTTTTACAAACCTTTTCATGCTCGCAAATAAAGAATTTACATGCAGAATTTTACAACAGTTCTGTAAAGACGCTGATTTTTGACCTATTTCTACTTGTTGTTTGTAAAATATTTCTCAATATGAAAGTTAGCCTACTGTATCTATTTTATTACCCTTTTGGCCGGATTTGGATTTGGATTTATGGTTTGTGAGATATTGCTATTTTCGTACTACAGTGTTTGTGATTTCAGATTTACAAAACTACTACATCTTATTGTTTTCTTATTTTACTTGACTACTCTATTTATATTGGAAAATTATGAAACTTGATTTTCTATTACTATACATATAGGGAAATTCTCTAGAATTTTTGTGGATTTGTTTAATGAGTTTTCATGTTGTTTTCCTGTTCTTGAATACGATATTCTGATTTCTGGATGATCATGTTTTCTGGTTTCAATTTAGTTTTGGGTTATGTTTTTGTGAAATACAATATGACTTATATATGTTTGTTGAATTCGGCCGAGAGTCTATTTTCCAGATTCTTTGACGAATCCATATTTGCATTTTTGTAGCAACGGAAATTTCAGATTTAATGCAGTACTGTCTTACTGTCCTGAACTAGAGTTTTCGTTGTTATATCCTGATATGTGTTGTTTATCATCTGTACATGTTTATTCTTGCAACCTGAACCTGTTACATGATCATGCCATGCTATTCTTGACCTTTTTTGAGACACATACATGCCTGTTTGCTAATAATAACAAAATAACCAAGCTGGGGTTAAGGGAAAGATCTAGTAGTGGAAAATATAGAAATGTATACTGAGAAGAGGACCTGTGTCCTGCCTGTTACGTGTTCATGACTACATGATTCACGGTCCTGTTTACCTGTACCTGACTGCATGCTTCCGTATAGGAAGGTGTACTCCGAAGAGAACCACTAGGTTCTACCTGTTCTTGTGCCTGACTGCATACTTCCCTATATGAAGGTGTACTCGGAAGAGAACCACTAGGTTCTACATGTTTCCTGTTCCTGTTTTCCTGATCCCTGAGTACACTGCCCTATGGACTCTACTATGAAATCTAAAGCGAATTTAATTGTTGTAGAACCATGTAGTGTGGGCTGCATGAAATGCTACCTAGATAGTAATAATTGCAAGACTTGACATGACATAACTTGACATACATGAATACCTGTTACCTGCTTGCGTGATACATGTTCACCTGTTTACCTGTATACCTGATTACCTGTTATATGATACCTGTTACATGATTACCTGTACATGCTACTTGACACTTGTTACTTGTTACTTGATTTCGTGATATTTGATTCGTGATACTTATTACTTGTTTATATGATACTTGTTCACTTGACACTTGATACATGCCACTTGCACTTGTTCATCTTGCCATGCTAGTATTCTATTTTGTATCATGCATATTCCATTTTATTAGTTAGTTTTTCCATGTACTTGTATCCTGCACTACAAGCGTTCCGTAATTTGCACTGACGGGATTTTGTTTTGTTTTTCCTATTCCTGCAATTGTTAAATTGCAGATTTTGGAGAACCAGTACCAGACGGTGTTGGTAATATGCAATATTAGTGCTGGAGTTTTATTATTATTTCCTGTTATTGCTTGAATAATAGTATTTGATACTTGGATTTATTTTTCTATTTGGGCAATGTGACCTAGGATATTGATTTATTCGAATCTGGATTATTTGAGATTATAATATTTTGGTTTTAAGTATTCTTGTTGGTATTTTGATTCATATATGCATATTTGGTTGACTTTTCTTGCTTCCGACTCTGATTATTCTTGTGAAATGTTGTAAACATTCCTGACAGCTTATGTATGGTGAAAATCATTCGCTGGGCTTAGTCATGTATCCGTATTTCTTATTCTCTTTTGCGAAGCGGGGCGTGACAAGATTTGTTATAGTATCAGAGCACCAGGTTTGGCTAATGTAATAGTTGCCTAATATATTAGACAAGCTTGGCTCGAACTAGGATCGGCTCAACATTTCACCAACCATGCATGCATAAATGAATTAATTATTATCAACATTGATCTGGATACTAGTCTTATTCCATTCTTTTTGATCTCTTCTTATTCAATCCCTTGATCCATTGATTCCTTATTTTCTTCCGTTTCTTTTTCAGTTGTCCTCCTTTGTTGATTCCTTGTTGGGTATGAATTCATTCTTCCGTACCCGTATTCTTTTGATTATGGTGTCATCCATTCTCTTCTTTCTGCTTGGTTCGTCAGTCGGCATCGCTGGATGCTATTGGCAGAGTCTTCCCTAATCAGAATGGCGCAGCGAAAGCATTGTGGGCCCATAACCCACAGGTCCCAGGATTTCCTTATTGTTTCTCCTTTCCTGCATTGTTTGCTTCCTCCCATTGCTTGTATTCATCCCCATCCATTGACTCTTTGCTTGGTTCATCTATTCCTTGTCCATCTTTTCTTCGATTCCAGCTCTATCTATTTCTTTATCTCTTTGCTTTGTTGTCTTGCAATTCTTGTGTTGTTTCTCCATTTTGATACCGGTTATTTCCTTCTTGCATTCCATTTTGCCATCATGCACCCATCATTATTTGATTCAATTCTTCCCTGTTCATTCTCTCATTAATTTCAGTTCTACCTATCTTGCTTTGTTATCTTGTGCTGTTTCTCTCTTTTTGATACCGTTTGTTTCTTTTCTTGCATTCCATTTGACCTCATCCACTTCTTCTTGTTTTTCTGGTGTTGCCACTGCTTTGTTCCTTTCCCTTTAGCCCTCTATTTTGTTACCCTCCCCCAAGTCTGCTTTTTCCCTGTCCTATGTACCGCCTAAGCAAATTTCGAGGACGAAATTTTGTTGTAAGGTGAGTAGGATTTGTAACCCCTGTTTTTTCAAAAATGTATTCTCTGTATATAAAATTTTTGCAAATTATTTTTTTCGGTTTTCAATTTCTTTTGTCAAAATGTATTGTTAGATCTTCTATTAAGAATCTATTTTCAATCAATAATTTTATTTGTAACTATTTCCTATGATTTTTATACAAATCTTACTATTGTTACTATTACTGTTATTATTATTATTGTCACTATTATTATTATTATTGTTATAAGTATAATTATTATTACTGTTATTTTTAGTTCTATTATTATTCTTATTGTTATTTCTATAAAATCCTAAATTGCATATTTTTTTATTTTGTTATTTTATTCTAAAAGCCTATATTTTTCTTAATGGATTTTTAAACCTTATATTACCCTAAACCCTGTTGGATCTTTGATTTACGCCCATACCCAAACCCAACTACCCAATTCATCCTACTGTTAAACTACCCTAAAACCCAATAGCTTTAAAACCCATTTAACCATTTAACCCTATATTACTTTAACCCAACCCGTTACTCTATTTCCCCCTTACACTCGAAACCCGTTTACCCCTAACCTGTTACTATCTCAACCCGTCACCCACATAACCTTCTCTTCCCCACTATATATATATTCCCAAACTGTTCATATCTCAAACCCTAAACTATACAGCTACTCAACCCTTCAGGCGCTTCGTCTTCCCTCCCTGTCTACCGAAGACCCCTGTGGCCCTGCCGTCTTCAGCCCCCGCAGCAGCCTACTCCAGTGCAGCGCCGCCTTCCACTGTGCGCCACCTCTCTGGTCTCCACCGCCTGCCTCACCGGCACTGCCCTGTGCGCCGTCCATTGACATCCAGGCCAGCCACCAGTCGAGCCATGCCAAGAGCCATTGATCGGGTTGCTGTTTGTTTGAGTTTGTGTCTTCTTTGAATGTGGGTCGTCCGTTTTATCAGATCTTGATCTCTTGATCTTGATCTTGATGGTTTGATTTTGGCCGTCCGTTGGATCTTGATCATCATGCTTGATTGGATGTGGGTCGTTGATATCCTCTTGATCATCCGATTAGATCCTAGCCATCCGATCTCTTCTTGATCATCACGATCATGATGATCATCAATTTCCTTTGATCACAGTCGTTCGATCGATCGATCTTGATCTTCATTATTATCTTCATCATCAGGGAGATCTGGCCATCTGATCTGATCCGATCATCTTGATCTTGATCTTCGATCTCAGCCGTCCGATTGTGTTCGTGATCTCGATCGTCTTCATCTTCTTCGTGATCGTGTGTTCGTGATTGGTTCGTGATCCATTCGTTGTGTTTGTGTTTGTGCCCCGGGATCCGTTCCCGTTATTCTTACTCTTTGCTCCGTTTTCATCGTCTCTCAGGTAAGTAACTTGTATTAAATTCCTTTGCAAATATAAGTACTAAATACCGCATGTAGTGTAGTTGGGATCTAGAGACAATTTATGTGTCAATTCCCTTGTTGATATTGTCTCTATAGTGATGATTTGACCCTAGTTGCCACACGACATACATGACATGATATAACCTAGGATTGACCACATCTTGTTGCATATATGTGTGTTGTTCATGTGTTATTTTGTGCTCGTTCGTGTTAATTGTGGTAGACTTGTTGTGGACTTGTGAAATACCCTATAACATGTTGCTTGGACATCTAGTATACTCTATTTCGTGTTTGGTTGAGTTTTTGATGGTTTTTATATGAACTAGTTGATTTTGTGCATATGAGATATTTTCAGTTTTGCAGGTTTTCCTGTTTTGATCAGTATTTTAGACCCTATTAAGGTCAGTATTTGAAAATATTTTGTGAACATAAACTGTAGAGAATTCTGTATATTTTCCAATCCTCTTAAGGATCGCAGTTTCGATGTATGGTTTGCGAGTTATGTCTATTTTACTACAGTGGTGTCGAAAGATTTCCAGACAGTGTTTTCTATGAATTCTGAAGAGTAATATATTTTTATTCTGGTATTAAAGTTATTATTTTGATCTGAAAGTTTGCACAGTACTTCTAGACTTTATTGGGATTTATCCAGAATTTTAGGTGGATTTATTTGAGGAGTTTTACAAACCTTTTCATGCTCGCAAATAAATAATTTACATGCAGAATTTTACAACAGTTCTGTAAAGAAGCTGATTTTCGACCTATTTCTACTTGTTGTTTGTAAAATATTTCTGAATATGAAAGTTAGCCTACTGTATCTATTTTATTACCCTTTTAGCGGATTTGGATTTGGATTTATGGTTTGTGAGATATTGCTGTTTTCGTACTGCAGTGTTTGTGATTTCAGATTTACTACTACATCTTATTGTTTTCTTATTTTACTTGACAACTCTATTTATATTGGAAAATTATGAAACTTGATTTTCTGTTACTATACATATAGGGGAATACCCTAGATTTTTCGTGGATTTATTTAATGAGTTTTCATTTTGCTTTCGTGTTCTTGAATACGATCTTCTGTTTTCTGGCTGAACATGTTTTCTGGTTTCAATTCAGTTTTGAGTTATGTTTTTGTGAAATACTATATAACTTATATATATTTGTTGTATTCGGCCGAGAGTCTATTTTCCAGATTCTTTGACGGATCCAGATTTGCATTTTTGTAGCAACGGAAATTCCAGATTTAGTGTAGTAGTGTCTTGGTGTCCTAAACTAGAGTTTCCGTTGTTATATCCTGATATGTGTTGTTTATCACTTATACATATTTATTCTTGCAACCTGAACCTGTTTCATGATAATGCCATGCTATTCTTGACCTATTTTGTGACACATACATGCCTATTTGCTAATAATAACAAAATAACCAAGCCGAGGTTAAGGGAAAGATCTAGTAGTGAAAAATATAGAAATGTGTACTGAGAAGAGGACCTGTGTCCTGCCTGTTACGTGTTCATGACTACATGATTCACGGTCCTGTTTACCTGTAACTGACTGCATGCTTCCCTATAGGAAGGTGTGCTCGGAAGAGAACCACTAGGTTCTGCCTGTTCCTGTTTCTTTGTCACGCTCCGCTTTTCAAAAATACGGAATACGAGCACGTAACATTGGCCCAGCGAATGATTTTCATCATTCATAAGCTGTTCAAGAATCCTTACAACATATCACAATATAATCATCAGAGTCGAAAGCCAGAAAAGTCAACCACATGCACATATGAACCAAAATACCTACCAGAATACTTGAAATAAAATATATTAATCTCAAATAGTCATGATCTGAATAAAACAAATATCCTGGGTCATATTGCCCAAATATAAAGAGTACAAGTAATAGATACATTGTTCAAAATGAGCAACAAGAAATAAATGAAGATAGCAAAAGCTCCAGCCGACTAGAACTTTAGATCACATACTCTATCGGGCAGCTGATCACCAAAATCTGCAATTGATAAATTTGTAGGAGAAGGAGAAAAGAAGAAAACAAGTATCCGTCAATTGTAAGTCACGGGTCACAAATACTGTAGGATACAAGCACATGGGAAAACTAACTAATAGCATGATATGTACGAATTAGTTTCAAACTAACATGGTATAATCAGTATTAAGTTAAGGGAAACAATCAAGGATGCGTAGATGATATACAGTCACATAAACGAGCAAAACAGTGTATGTTCATATTCAGGACAGCATGACCATACAATACTAAAATAGTGATTCTTATCGCTACAGAAATGCAAATCTGGATCCGTCGAAAGATCTAGAAAATATACATCCACAAAAATTCAGCAAATATAAATAAGTCATATAGTACTTCACAACATCATAACTCAAAACAGGTTCGAAAACAGAAAACATGTTTAGTCAGAAATCAGGAAAACGAATTCTCAGTCAGAAAAACTGTATCAAAACCTCTCAAATAAATTCAGTAAAAATCTGGAGTATTCCCCTATATGCTTAGATTCAAAATATAAAGTTTCATAATATTCCAGTAAGAATAGACTAGTCATCAAAAATACGAAAACATCAAGAAAACATAGTTTAGCAAATCTAGAAATCCCGACATTGCTGTACGAAAACAAAGATATCTCGCAACCAGTGAAACAAAATCCAATTCCGCCAAAGGGATATGAAAATAGATAAAATTTACTAACTTTCATATTTCAGAAAATTTTTCCATACAGTAAAAGGATCATAGTGAAAATAAGGTTCTTTACTGAACAACGAGCAAAATACAGCATGTATAGATTTTATAAATGAGTATGAAACATCACATAAAACTTATCAATAAAATTCACCAAAATTCTGGGTAATCCCTAACTTAATAAAGGAAGACTGACTAAAGTTTCAAATCAAAATAATATGTATAACATGGTTCTTGAAAATAGTTTGTTATCAAAATTACCCAAAAACTGAATCTGGAAAAGATTGACACCTCTGTACTAAAACAACCACAACTCAGTCATACAAAATCAAAATCAAGCAAGGTTAGAGGGGTTTGAAAATAGACAAAATTATCTAAAACTCATGTTTTATACCGAAATTAAGATACTGACTGTAGCACAGTCGAAAACAGCAAACAAAACAAAACATCCAGAAAATACAGATTTCACCCTCAAGAACAAAACAACATAGATTCAAGAATATTGATCCAAATACAACCAAACTTGAAATAAAGTCTACCAAATGTCTAAACATCATGATTTAAGGTTAATAACATGTCCCCACCAAATATATCATATGGGTCTCAATCAAAATACAAATTTGCATACAAGTCTCACATACATGTTCAAAAATCAAGAATTGGGCGAATCCTAGGTTAATCATGTACATATGGTGTCGTGAGTCATCTATGGCCAAATTATCACAATAGAGACAAAACTCATCAAAGAAAACACAATCAAGAGTTGTCTCTAGACCCAACTACACTATAGCTGAACTTTGGGACTTGTATCAAACAAATGAATTGGAGTACAAGTTACTTACCTGAGAGACGACGAATCCAACCAAAAGAAAGAGAATAACAGGAACAGATTCCTGGGCACGAACTCAACAACAACGATTCACGAACAAGATGATTACGAACAAAATCACGAATCCAAAGAACAAATAACCCACGAATACGATTGGACGGTTGAGATCATGATATCAAGGGAACAGATCAGATCGGACGACTCTGATCGAAGATCAAGATCAAGATCGAGATGTGATCAGTATCTTGATGATGATGATGATGATCGGATCAGATCGATGATCGGACGGTCTACAATCAAAGAGATTAAAGAACTCCAAGATGACGATGAAACAATCCAACGATCCATAATTAAAGATGATAATCAAGATCCGACGGTCCAAATTCAAAGTGATCATCAAGATGATGGATGAGATCACGATCCAATCGAACGGCTCCAAACAACGATGATCATACCCTCCATGATCAAGATGATAAAGATATCAACGGCTCACAATTAACAAGATCAAAACCAAACAAACATC
Source organism: Hemerocallis citrina (assembly GCA_017893485.1). Classification (NCBI taxonomy): domain Eukaryota; kingdom Viridiplantae; phylum Streptophyta; class Magnoliopsida; order Asparagales; family Asphodelaceae; genus Hemerocallis; species Hemerocallis citrina. Next base: position 130,382,498 of record CM030359.1, read on the forward strand.
AACCAAAGCTAAGGGGCTGCACTGGCTTGGAGACCATCGGTGGCGCCACACGGCAGGCAGCAGGGCGCACGACGTGGTGGTGGCAGGCCAGTCGATGATGGCAATAGCGTGCTGTTGCTGGCTGCGGTGACTGACGTGTCGGGGGCTACCGGAAGGAAGTGGGAAGATCGGGTAGGGGGTGGCAAGGTGGGCCGGAGAGGTAGGGCACTGCATTGCATGGGCTGGCATCGCCATCGGGTCACGTTGCGGAGGTCGCGAGGCTGTTGAGCGACGCGATTGGCTACCGCTGTTCGGAGGTGCCGCGACAGGAAGACTGCGCTGGCGTCGCGATCGGGGATGCAGGGCTACCGGAGGGTGGTCGAGAGAGCAAAGGAAAACAGGGGAGACGCTGTGGGGGGTGCAGCGTGGGGCTGCACAAGAGGAGAAGGATGAGCGGGAAAGGTCGGGATGGCGAGGAGCGGGAGAGAAGGCGACGGGAGAAGGATGAGAAGATGAAGTGGCGCGTGGGGATGGGTTCTGATGAATAGGTTAAACACATAATATATATAGGGTGTGAGGGTAGAACGGGTCTGGGTGGTAGCCGGGTTTTGGGTTTGGTTTAATATAGGAAACGGGAGGAGGTAGTTAATGGGTTTGGTTTAGAAATGGGTAAAGGGTTCAGAAAATAAATAGATAAATAAATAAATAAAATAAATAAATAAAATAAATAAATAAATAAATAAATGAAATAACAAATAAAAATATAAAATTTGGATTTTATAGAAATAATAATAATAATAATAATAATAATAATAATAATAATAACAATAACAAAAATAACAGTATCAAAAATAACAGTAATAATAATAGTAGTAGTATTAAAAATAATAATAGAAATCAAAGTGTTAATAACAATAATAAGACTTACAAATACAATTATCGATTAAAATAGATTTTAATAGAAGATCCAATAATACAATTTGACAAAAGAGTTTGAAAACCGAAAAAATAAATTTGCGAAAATTTTAAATACAGAAAATAAAAAAAAACATTTTTGGAAAAACAGGGGTTACAACCTTACTGCATACTTTCCTATAGGAAGGTGTACAAAGAAAAGAACCACTAGGTTGTACCTGTTTCCTGTTCCTGTTTTCCTGATCCCTGAGTACACTGCCCTATGGACTCCACTATGAAATCTAAAGTAAAATTGATTGTTGTAGCAACCATGTAGTGTAGGCTGCATGAAGTGCTACCTGGATAGTAATAATTACAAGAATTGACATGACATAACTTGACATACATGAATACCAGTTACCTGCTTGCCTGATACATGTTCTCCTGTTTACTTGTACTGATACCTGTTACATGATACCTGTTACATGATTACCTGTACATACTACTTGACACTTGTTACTTGTTACTTGATTTCGTGGTACTTGATTCGTGATACTTGTTACTTGTTTACATGATACTTGTTCACTTGACACATGATACATGCCACTTGCACTTGTTTATCTTGCCATGCTAGTATTCTATTTTGTATGCATATTTCATGTTATTAGTTAGTTTTTCCATGTACTTGTATCCTGCACTACAAGCGGCCTATAACTTGCATTGACGGGAGTTTGTTTTCATTTTTCTATTCTTGCAATTTTTAAATTACAGATTTTGGAGAACAGGTACCAGATGGTGTTGGTGATATGCAATATTAGTGCTGGAGTTTTATTATTATTTCCTGTTATTGCTTGAACAATAGTATTTGATATTTGGATTTATTTTTCTATTTGGGCAATGCCCAGGATATTGACTTATTCAGATCTGGATTATTTGAGATTATAATATTTTGGTTTCAAGTATTCTTGTTGGTATTTTGATTCGTATATGCATGCTTGGTTGACTTTTCTTACTTCTGACTCTGATTATTCTTGTGAAATGTTGTAAAAATTTCTGACAGCTTATGGATGATGAAAATTATTTGTTGGGCTTAGTCACATATCCGTGTTCTGTATTCTCTCTTGGAAAGCAGGGCGTGACAAATATTTTTGATGAATTTATAACTGAGTTTTTGCTGATTCTAAAGATATAATAACTTGGTGTCGATTTTCAGCCAAAACATGTAATCTGTAAAGAATAATGTATTTAACCTAGCTACTGTTGTCGGATTTTGGATTTTAAATATATGTTGGAATCGTGTGGAAGTCTAGTTTCTAGAATTTTTGACGGTTTTAGTTTTTGATTTCTGTAGCAGAAGAAAAACTGATTTTTGTACAACGACCTCTTGCTGTCCAGAATTTAGTTTTTCAAATTTTCTTAATATAATTATACATATATCATTGTATTACATGAATTAAAGTGTATATGTTGCATTTTATGATCCTAATGTGCTATTGTCATCATTCTATTCGTTTCATCCAATTTATCATCCAATTGTTCCTCTATTGTTACTATCATAGATCTAATGTTTCTAAATTGCATAATGTATTGTTGCATCCATAGAATAATTAACAAGCATGGGTTTAAGAGATTGATTGGAGTAGTTGATGTTATAGTGACTGTGCTGGAATGTGTGGGCCATGTTTCCCAAAATAATGTGTGTCGGCTAGTGTTATCGTTATCAATTTATTGTTGGATTACTGACTATAGTATCCCAATTCATCGTGTATTGTTTTAGTGTTATTGTGCCCCCCAGTGTGCACCAATGTTGCAATTAATGTTATCGTACCATGTACATGATCTATAGAATCTTCCACTTAAGTCCAAACGAAATTGATTATATGCATCAAACTTGTGGTATGGAACATATGTGACACAGTAGTACGTGCATTAGTTAGGATTAAAATGATAAATAAACTTAAGAATTGACACAACATCGAGATTGCATATTGTACATTATTGTTTCTATTGATATTGACTATTGTCTAAGTGTTATTGACGTTGACCATTGAACATTGACATCGAATATTGAATCATTTTTTATAACCATTGCATCAATTACTACTGATATTGATTATTGCTATCGTCTCATATTATTGATTCCTAAAGATTGAATTCATTGTTATATCGTTATTCCATTGTTTCCTTACTTTCTCTACTTGCTGTCCATGACTTGCTCTAAGGACAATTTTTCTTCTCTTTTTAGATGAAGTGTTCACAGGTGATCATGGAGAATTACCTGTAGGAATTGGAGAAAAAGCTTTCTAAAGATTTATTGCTTTCTAGTTGAATATTATTTCATTTAACTTATTGTATTGAGACTTATTGTCATTGTGTTTGGATTTATTATTGTATTGAGCTTATGACCTGGATATTGTTATTTGTTTCCAGATATTGGATTATTATATTTGGATATTTCATATTGTCTTATTCCAAGTATTATTGTTTATATGGTTATTATTATTGCCTGCGCAATTGGTTTGCATTGTTATTATTATTGAGTTGAATGGGTAAATAGCTTATGGATAACGCAAGTCATTCGCTGGACCAATGTCACGTACTTGTGTTCTGTATTTTTGAAAAGCAGGGCATAACAGTACCCATTGCATGTCCACATTTGAGTATAATAAAATAAGAACAAGTCGGGGTAATAAGGGCCGACTTGGTAGTGAACAATAGGAGATTGTACTTGGGGAAGGGTCCCTTATCGTTCGATTGATTATTGATGTTGATTGTGGATTATTAATCGTTGATTATTGATTATTGTACCGAGTTCACGATCTGTAGAGTTCACCACAATAGTCTAAACGAACACTGTTTGCATGCACCAAACCTGTGATATGAGATGCAGAATTACATGCATTAGCTAGGATAATAAAAGACTAATAAATCTAGGATTGACACTTGCACCCTGATCATGATTATAGTTATCTACTTGATTATGGATTGTTTTCTTGATTATTGCATCTTTGATTATAGTCTTTGATCATATTATCAACCCTTGTTATTGATTTTGATTTTGATCTAGTTTGTTATTTCTTGATATACCATGTTTCTTTGTTCTTTGCCTTTACTCTTGGTTGGTTTCTTATCTAGAGCGGAACTAGCCTGAAGGAAGGGTGTTGATCCTTGCACCAAATTCGTTAGCGAGTAATGTCAGCGGGTAAGGCAATCAAAAAACAAAAGAGCGCATGAGAACATAGAAAGGATTCAATCCAGCCCCAAGCGTACCTGGGGCTACCTTGTTGACCTTGCTATCCATAACTTTCTCTAACAGACATTAACCCCCCCTCGTACATGAGGAGATTTGACTGAAGGACTTGGTGAGCAAATCTTCTAGACAATGGAGCTGAATCTAGGGCTATTCATACTTTGGTTAAAACCGATTACCGAACCGAACTGAACCGAAATTTACCAATTTGGTTCGGTTTTGATCCAAACTGAAGTTTTGTTAGAGAGTTCGGATTGGTTTTTGGTTGGCTTCTAAATAAACTGAACCAAACAAAAAACCAAACTTTTTTTGGACAAAAATAAATTCTACCCCTAGGATCTAGGATAAATGGGATCTAAGGAGACTGAATTACAAATTTATAAGGAGACTGAATTACAAATTTAAGCTTCTCTGACAAACATGTAACTGAATTCACGCAATGATGTTGAGATCCATGACATTGTAGGATGGATAACTTATGAATATGAATGAGCCATAACTTCTACTGAGAATTATATAAAATGACCCAAAATAAACACAATAAAACATTAAAGCCGAAAATATTTACAAATAGCTGAAAATATCTATGACCACAGGTAATACAGAGAATCTTGTAGGAAGAAACCCGAATTGCTTTCCCTCAAACTGCACGCTTACTGCCTCCACGACTTCAATGGATTTCACACTGCACCAACCACCAATATTAAATATCATATTTAATGAAAATGAAATAGAGATCGAGATGAAGTAGAAGAATGATTCAAATGAATATGAAAGAAGCATGATACTAGGAAATTACCTTCTTGTAATAATATTTTTATCTGATAAATGTGTTCCACACTTCCACTGTACACAACTTATGTAACTTCAGGGCAAAATCGTACCATTTGAAATCTTGAAGAATAACCACCTGATCTAACAACAGCATTATCAGCATTAAATTTTCGAATTGTAAAGACATAACACTTACAATTAAGTTTAATAATAATTACTGAGATGCATCTCTAAATTTCCACAGGACGGATCAGCTGGTGGAGTAATCTTCGTACCACCACTAAAGAACTTTGTATTTCCAATGTAGATGGCAGTGACCTGTTTATATTTCCTCCCACTCTCCATTATCCATCTGTATAAGATACCGCATACTGTGGTAAAATTAACGCTGTCACAGGGCTAAACTGTACACTACATTATGCATGTATATTACAAGAAATACCAATATTACTGACCCTGATCACATGTAAAATTCAAAATTGAACAACTTCTAAAGTTTGGTTATTTCGGTTATTAACCGAACCAAACCGATAAAATTTGGTTCGGTTCAAACCGAATTTTATCAGTTTCGGTTCGGATTTTGGTTTCAAATATACCAAACCGAAAATTTCAATTCGGTTCAGGTTATTTTCGGTTCGGTTCGGTTTCACACCAATGAACAGCCCTAGCTGAATCATTAGACTGTTATAATTATTTGCTCATGTTATTTTCTTTCCCGCATTGTTACTTTTTTCGTGCTTTGTATTTTGGGCTTTTATGACCCAAAGTTTACTTTGTATTCTGGGCTTTTATGACCCGATGTTTACTTTTCTCCCAGATGTTGGATATTATTTTATGAATTATTGAGGTTTATTCATTGTTTATGTGGATATTTATTCCTGTGTGGTTGTGAACTCTTGCATAATGTTGAGTTAATCTGTTTCGGCTTGTGGATGATGTACACATCATTCGCTGGGCCTTTGTTACGTGCTCGTGTTCTCGTATTTTGGGAAGCGGGGCATGACCGATACTCATTCAATACACTAGCAGAAGGCCCCGCACCTGCGCTGGCGGAAAACTTCGAGAGATTGAGCGACATCTTTGTTCAATAATATACATAGAAGTATATTAAAATGGTACTGCTAATTGCAGCATATACATAGATAACTATTTAACCGAATGAATCCATACAGATGATTTTTAACCAAAGACTGAATACACATGAACACCATATGTGCACATTCACTGAGGTCAGCATGCATCTGCAATAAATTTAGTGATGATATATAAAATGCTTGGTAGAAAGTGCTCTATGTGACAGTGATGCAAGAAAAAAGAATATCCAAATACAACATAGTTAAAAAAAATGTTACATTCTTAGCCAGAAACTGAGTTAGACTGCATAGTGAATAACATAAGCACATATAAGCACACATAAGTGCGTTAAGGAGCCTTACATATACTCAAAAATCAATCTTGTTGGCTACAAAAACTTTAGGATATATTAGAGGAGCATTTTCTGTATATACCAAAAAAGAAAAAAAAAGAGATTTTGTTGTGAAACTGTGACCACTTATTAGGTGGATGTCCACCTATTAAGGTGGCGGCCTAAACCCACCTATTCAGTTGGTATCCCAACCACACTACCAAACCCTAACTTCCTCCCTATATATATATTTTGAATAAAGAGCAACAACACTTGGATTCGGCTACATCTCTATCTTTTTTTTTGTGAAACATTATCAGCACGATGCCTCAAAAAGGAATTAATATTGATGAAGAACTTATTGGTCAGAATAAGAACCTTTTTTTTATAAATACAACCCATTAATAATCAATGTAAAAGGGAATTAGTAGGGCTCTATTAATATATATTGGGGATACCACCTATAATCTTGGTTGTATATGGTGCCTCTATCTACTATTAAGAGTGTAGAAAAACTCCAGGGACAAGTTTTTAGTTGGTTCAATTACAATCATGCACCGATAATTAGGTTTGTTTGGCACATAGAATTCGGGGGCAGGAGTAGGACCAATCATTATTGAATAGGTACTTAGATTAAATGGAATCCAATTGCACTTATGCTAAACCAAGTAGCCTACTAATCCCCATTCCCATCTTATCTAATAACCTCCAGATTGTAGAGTTAAGATGAAATATAATCCCCATTCCCATCTTATCTAATAACCTCCAGATTTTAGAGTTAAGATGAAATATTCAGTTCTGAAAACCTTATCTTGTGACCTATGTCCCGCTGCCCATATAAATGATAGCCACTTTGGATAGAGAACATACGTTGATTATAAATAACATCCACTTTAATATTTATTATAAAGTTGGTTTTTAATGTAGTAGGTGCCATAAGGTTGTTCTATCCGTAGGAGACTATGAATGCCTGTTTGCCCTACTAGCTATCATAGACCAAAAATAATATTTTTTCCCCAGATATCAAACCTTACCAAGTTAGTGTTCGCTGCCCTAGATGTGAGTGAAGTTGGATGCTAAGCTTCATCTAAGCTCTCTAGACCTGGTACACACACTGAGTACTCGTTGTTGATGTATGCCCTAGAGGCCGGTTGTGTATTGACATTACTAGTTTACATTGCATCATGACATTTATATCATATATGAGACATTTTATTTATTGTCTTATTTATTGTGATTAAATGAACATAGTAAAGTCCTTAGAATAGTATGTTCAATACCATGGGACATCAAATACATGACTTGATTGTAATTAGAACACTATTCTTAAATGTCCTTAATCAAGTATTATTGTGAATTAGGATAACAATAATACAGAGAGACTAGTATGTGCGTAGACTGATGACCATATCTTACGGGTCATGAATATGAGATATTAAGTCTTCACATGGGTACATATTAGAGTAATAATGTACTGGACTGACTCTCCATGAGAACGCTGCATGGATCGTTTCGTGAGTGTCATACACGGTTCTCACAGTGACCATGGTGTATGTAGTCCTTTGACTTGAAGTCACTACGATTCCCTACATGAGAGTCAAATGTTTTAATGCCGTCAAACGTTGCATGTAATAAGGTGATTATAAAGTCGACTATTAGATATACTACAAATCATGCAAAGGGATGTGAGTGACATAGATAGGATCTGTCCCTCCTACATAACAAGAGCGATATCTACGAGCACCTTGATTGAGTGAGACTGCAAAATGACGGGTCATGCTCAAATAAGTCAATATGAGATATTGATCTCATTTGTTTTAGTAGGTCTATACCTTGTGGTCAATTAAGATATCTGGATAAAAGACTAGACTACATGGTAAAATTTGTCACCGATAGGTTATGTCAAATCACTGACATTCCCGTTACTTGAGTAGCAGTGATGTATTGCTACATACTGCTCACTATTTGTAATAGTTGAACATGATTTTAGTATTACCGTCAACGTAATGGGAACCTAGAGGGTCACACACTTCGAATAAATCAAAATTGAGATTTAAATTCATAAGATGAATTTAATTGGGATCCAAGTAAGACTTGGACTCCTGACATTGGTTGGATATTTAATTTGATTAAATGGCCTGACTAAAGTTCAAAGGCACACACACGAATCTGACCCAGGTCAGATTGTGAGCCCAACAACCTCATTATCCTCTTAGGGTTAATTTTATGCACCTATATACATGATATGTATCTGTGGAAAAGTCACATATGAAAAAAAATCCTAGCCGTCACAGAAAGTGAGAGAGAGAGATTGAGACGAACATCCCCTTCCCGTAGCTAGCATCGCGGTCTGAGGGAGAGCCATTTTCCATTCTATTCGTCTGGATACCGTAGAGACACCGTAATATTACAGTGTTGTGATCGGCATACTGTGGAGACAGCAGATCCATCTTTAAGGTATAACTCCTAAACACGATTTATGGATTTTGCATGGATCCATGGCTAGGTTTCGATATTTTTGTAATTTTTCTGCAGTGTATTTAATCTGTGATTGCCCTAAAAACCTAACACTCCTCCAGCAGAGAAGTCTGTTAGTCCTGCAGACAAGCCTAAAGCAATGGTTTTTTTATGTTGCCACCTTCATGTAGATCTGAAGAATTAGTATATGACAATAGAAGATAAAAAAAATGTAGGGAAATCCCAGAAGGATAGATATGAACACTATAGAGTCGTCATCCTCCCAAAAGTGAGGAACGAATGGATCAGTCTTCGCTACCAGGACCGAGGTAGCCACCCCAACAGAGGTGGGGGAACTCCAACAATTTTTAGACAAAATGAGCTGTAGAAGAAACATAAGAAATATCCTGAAGATCAAGGACAGTAGTAGCCTCCTTCAAGTGATAGAGGACCAATTGATACATGCTTCAAGTGTGGGCGTGAAGGTCATTGATCTCGCACCTGTCGTGCTTCAAAGGAAGCGGTGGCCAAATATCAGACATTCCAGAAGATTGAAGCAAATGCCACCATTGACTTAGAAAATTATGACCTCATTGGCAAAGATCTTGAGGAACAAGAAAACACATGACATCTGTAGTTTTTTGGGGATAATTAGTATCTTAGTTTTATTTGCACTACTTGACATTGAGACTTTATGGCTTATGTTGGTATTTTTGGAACTATGTTTTTAGCACTTATGATTTGGGAACAACATTTCTTTAGAATTTATTGATGAATAATTTTATTTGCCTCTACTGATTAAATATTGCATTTTAAAATAATTTATGGTATTACTTGATGCTTCAATTAGAACATATTTTCTAGTCTATTCAATAAAACCATCCATTTCTCTGAATATGCTATCAAATCAATAAGACTAGAAAATGCAGTTTAATTTACCTCACAGACCTTCAATGATTTTTGTATACCCTTAGGAATATAGATTGAGCATCCTATTTTGATGATACAATATTCCCGCCGTTAGGGGGAGATAAAAAGGAAGCTAATTGCCTCATTCTAGAAGAACATTGTGAATTATCGAAATACCCAAAGAACCAAATAAAGCAACAAATGAAACAGTTCCACATAAAAAAACGTAGAAGACCTAAAGGTTATAAAGATTCAGCTCCCATGAGGAAGAGATTGAATAAACATAGCACACCCTAGTGCTCCTTAGAAAGCACCTCTTGAAGTAGCACCTCCTGGAGAGAGAGTTCATGATGCTCCAGAAGAAGCAACTCCTAAAGTAGCATCTCTTGTAGAGAGAGTTCATGACGGTCTGAAAGATGTCTTAAAAAAAAAGATTTAATTTCTCAAAAACAAAGCTTATCACTCCGGTCGAGGATATGCCTCATATCTCAGAAGCGATTGAGAAAGAGTTACCAGTACCCAACAATAATGAGAAATATGTGTTTTACACATGCTCATGAGAAACTTGAATCGAAAAGAATGTCATGGATGAAATTTTCTCATATACACTAGTAGAAGAGATTAAAAAGGGTGATGAAAGTAAAGATAACATTGAACCACGAACAATCCTTGAATGTCGAAAGACAAGATTGCCTAAAATGGAAGAATGTGATTCAAGCGGAACTAAATTTCCTCGCAAAACGTGAAGTGTTTGGTCCTATGGTACTAACCCCAAAAGAAATAAACCTTGTAGGTTTTAAATTGGTGTTTGTAAGAAAAAAACAAGTGAAAGAATGAGATCCAACGATATAAAGTATGGTTAGTTGCTTAAGGATTCTCACAAAGACCGGGAATAGACTATGAAGAAACATATGTTAGGTTTGAGGGAAATCACAGATTAAATACATAGTAGAAAAAGTCACAAAATATCGAAACTTAGCCAAGGATCCATGTGAAAATTGTACATTGTGTTTAGGAGTTATACCTTAAAGATGGACCAGGCTTCTCCAAAGTATGCAAATCGTAGTACTGCAAAGGTTGAAGTGCCTCTACTCTATCCACACGAACGGATCAAATCATGCTCTCCCTCATGCCGCAGTGCTAGCTGTGGGAAGGGGATGTTCCTCAGAATTATCTCTTTCACATTTTCTGTGATGGCTAGGTTTTCTCATGTATCTTTTTCACATAAATATATCATATATATAGGTACAGAAAATAAACCCTAAGAGAGTGGTGAGGCAGTTGGGCTCACAATCTGACCTGGGTCAGATTCGTGTGTAGGCCTTCTAACTTTAGCTGGCCCATTTAATCAAATTAATTACTCAACCATGTCAGAAGTCTAAGTTTTACTAGGATCCCTAATTAAATTTATCTCATAAATTTAAATCTCAATTTCGATCCATTCTACGTGTGTGACCTTGTAGATTCCCATTACATTGACAGTAATACTAAAATCATGTTCTAGTATTACAAACAGTGAGTAATATCTAGCAATACTTCACTGCTACTCAAGTAACGAGAATGCCAGTGATTTGACATAACCTATCCGTGACCCATGTTACCTTGTAGTTTAGTCATTTTATCCAGATATCTTAGTTGACCACAAGCCATAGAGTATGTCATCATTTTATAGTTTAATCTTTGGTTTCTTGATGTCCGAATAGACTTAATAAAACAAATGAACTCAATATCTTATATTGACTTATTTGAACACGATCATGGATTTTGCAATTTCACCCAATCAAGGGGCCCGTAGATATTGCTCATGTTATGTAGGAGGGACGAATCCTATCTAAGTCACTCACATCCTTCTGCATGATTTGTAGTATATCCAATAGTCAACTTTATAATTACCTTATTACATACAACGTTTGACGACATTAAAATATATAACTTCTCATGTAGGGAACCATAGTGACTTCCAAGTCGATGGACTAAGTACACCATGGTTACTATAAGAACTGCTTATGACACTCACGTAACGAACCATGTAGCGTTCTCATGGTAGGTCAGTCCAGTTTATTATTATACTAATATGTACCCATATGAAGACTTGATATTTCATATCCATGACCCGCGAGAATGATCATCAATCTACGCACACACTAGTCTATATGTATTATCGTTATCCTAATTCACAATAATACTTGACTAGGGACATTTAAGAATAGTGTTCTGATTTCAGCCAATAGGATTTCACAATTAAGTCATGCACTTGATATCCCATGGCATTGAACTTACTATTCTAAGGACTTTATTATGTTTATTTAATTCATAATAAATAAAATGTTTCAATAGGAAATAAATGTCATGATACAAAGTAAATTAGTAATGTCAATACACAATTGGCCGCTAGGGCATTCACCAACACATATTCCCCGGTCATGGACATCATTACATTTAGATATCTGATAAATCTCGCAGTTTTTGAAAAACTTGATATGTGACTCATGGATGTGATGACGGCATACCTATATGGTAACCTAGGTAGTGAGATATATATAAAAATCCACATAGGATTTAAATTACCAGAAACCAAGTCTAGAAATACACACTGTATTAGATTAAAACGAGCCCTATATGGACTAAAACAATCCAGAAGAATGTGGTACAATAGGCTCAGTGAATATCTGTCTAGGGAAGGATATAAACTTGATCGGATCTCCTGAAGGATTGAAAAAGCTACTAGCTATCTTACGAATGAATTTGAGATGAAAGACTTCGGTGAAACAAAATTTGTCTCGGCCTGCAGATCTAGCACAATAAAAATAAAATTTTACTACATCAAGCCAAATATGCTAAAAATCTTTTGAATAGATTCAATATGAGTGATTGTCAACAACTTATTATACCTATGGTGATAAGGTCACTAGAAGTTAACCAGGATCCATATCGGCCGAAAGAAGAAAATGAAGATATCCTGGGTCTTGAAGTACCCTATTTGAGTGCAATAGGCGCACTCCTTGATTTAGCACAGTGCAGTAGATATTTGTTTATATTATTCATATGCATGTTCTGACCTTATTGGATATACAAACACAGGTTATATATGTGATCCCCATAAGGAAAGGTCACAAACAAAATATGTTTTTCTTAACAATGGTGCAACTATTTCATGAAGATCAGTTAAATAAACAAATGCAGCAACATCGACCAATCATTCTGAGATACTGACACTTCATGAAGCAAGTAGAGAATGTGTATGGTCAAGGTCTCTAGTTCAGCATATCAGGGAAAGTTGCGAACTCCCATAAGTCACAAACAAGACTACAATCATTTATGAGGATAATGTAGTTTGTATATAGTAAATTCAAGAAGGCTTCATCAAAGGAGATAGGACGAAGCACATCTCACCAAAAATTTTCTTCACCCACCATTTTCAAAAAGAAAAGATGATTAATGTAAAGCAGATCAATTCCTCAGAACCTTGCAGATCTCTTCAGAAAATTCCTCCCAAAGTGTAAATTTCAAAAGTTAGCACAACAGATTGACATAAGAAGTATTCAGCAAATAGACATATAAATGTATAGGCTGATAAATTTTTTGGCTAGAATGTAATGACCAAATGTATTATTTTTGGCGGTGATTTTTTATTTATGTTGATGTAAGAACTAAATGTATTAAATTATTAGTGTTTTTGAGGGGGAGTATCTTGCAGATGCACGCATCCTGAAGAGTTAATGGAGACATCTTGAAGAATGTCTTTGCACATTGTAATTTTTTTCTTCGATAATGTTTTTTTCCACTGGGTTTTTCCTTGGAAATGTTTTTAATGAGGCAATGTAAGTCGCACCCACTTAGATTCCTAAAGAGTCATATTCTTGAAGAATTAGTTGTAGTCTTTTCTTTCACTAATTTTTTTTTCTTAGGAAAGTTTTTAATGAGATTGTTTTAAAGTAGGCATCCAAGGGGGAGTGTTGTGAAATAGTGACCATCTATTAGGTGGATTTCCACCTATTAAGGTGACGGCCCAAGCCTACCTATTCAGGTGTTGGCCCATCCACACTACCAAACCCTAATCCTAACTTTCTGTCTCTATATATGTTATGAATAAAGAGCCACAACACTTGGATTCGGCTAGATCTCTATCTCTCTCTATTTTGTAACAGATTTATTATAGTTTTGGACCTTTTGGTTACATTGGACTTTGTAGTCGGGATCTGTTGCTAGTAACGCTCCTCTCAAAGGTTCCTAAAAGATGGGATACTAAAGAGAGCATAATACTATACTAGTATACCCCCTGTGCAATTTTGCACAGACTTTATCGAAAGATATATTAAAACATCAATACCATTCAATAAAAAATTCGGTAGAACCTACCCACATATGCAACTTTTTCCCTGTATAATTATAATTCAGTCTATCAACATTTAACGATTATGTAGTAAAAATCTAAAAAAAAACACAAACTTCAAGCTCGAGCATTTGATGCAATAAGACTTCCAAACACAATCTTAATAGAAAGAAACATTACATACTGAGAAAAATAACAATAGGGATCAAATCAGAAAAATGTATAAAACATACCTGATGTAATGTAAAAGTTCTTGTTTGCCTCAAAATAACTGGAAATCTCCTTATATCTTTGATTCTTCACACATACTGTTGCAAACAAAATTGTTGAAAATTTGTCAATAACACCAATCTCTTGATTATTCAATATTCAAATTTAACAATAGACCTTTGAAATAGCATAATCTATATAATAAAATAAAAAGAAAGCTATCAAGTGGCTCTCCTTCAACCCCCCCCCCCCAATCAAAGGCCCAGATCTAACCTCGCAAAACACATTTTTCCCCAAAAACTCAAATTCGAATCTCCCCCCAAAACAACTTTTTTATTTATTTAATTATTTCTCTCTCTCTCTCTCTCTCCTATTATTTAATTGAGGATGAATTTTCTTTCCTTGTTTGTGGCTCATGTGTGGGTCTCTAACCGAACAGATGTTTTATTATTAAAGGCATTTATTTTTCATATTTATTATGTGTATATGCATTACTCTACCTTTTAAACCTTTTTTTGCATCAAAATTGTTACACTGAAGTTTATTAATATCCATTATAATTATTTTAGGTGCGAGGTTCACATCTTTCCTCTTCAACTTCCATTGAAATCCTTCCCACATTCAAGAACTGTATACAAATTTCCTCATCTACGCATAAATATCACCATAAGCCATCCAATTTACTCATTATCTCAAAATCTCAAACGGGTGTTACTATTCTTTCACAATCGAAATTGGTTTAGTGTTTTTCTGCATTCTCCCAAAATGGTTCTCACTACACCCTAACTACAACTTTCATGCAATAACATAACTACAATGTATCCAAAAAAAACTCCAATTATCTCAAATTGGTATTCATTCAGAAATAAAATATTATTAAACAATCAAACAACATATAGTATTAAAAGAAGAGGCCTAACCGGAGAAGGTAAATAATCACCGGTACCAAATTCTTCGGCTTTCTGATCGGATTTCAGAGAAAATAACACAGTTGGGTTCACTTTTCTCGAGGTGCGGGGTCGGGGAGGGATCGATGACGGACAACGATGATGGAGGGTAGAGACGGGCGGGATCGGGGCGGGGTGGACAACGGGCGGCGGTAGGGACGGACGGGTGAGGAGATATGAATGGGTTTTGGGGTAGGGAGAGTTAGGGTTTGAGGATTTTGGGAAGATGTGGAAGAGAAAAGGTTTTTTTGGTATTTTTTTAATTAATTCTGTTTTGGCAATTGGTTGGGCTGCACGTGCCAGTTCCTACTTTTGCTCTCCTTTCTCTATTTCAAAATAGAGAAAGGAGAGATGGGGTAGGCCTATTAGCTTACTGTGGTTGCCTATTAGCTTATTATTAGTTGGCTTTACTTTTCCATGTGTTTTCACTTGTGCTGCTAATATTGATGTAACAAACTGTGATTGTTACTTAATGAAATTGGCTAAGACCTAATTTTTATCTTTTACCCCAAAAAGATACATCACAACATGGTTATTATAATCAAAGTTTTCCAAGTAGTAAATATAATAATAAATTGAATACAATATTAAAAATTAAACAAAATCATCTCAGGAAGAGATACCTGCTAATCAAGAATTCCCCAATACTTTCTCTTTCAAGCAATCTGTCAAATACCTCCTCAGATGAGTAGGTAATATTGATGTAACAAATAGTGGTTGTTACTTAATGAAATTGGTTAAGGCCTATTTTTATCTTTTACCCCCAAAAAGATACATCACAACTGGTTATTATAATCAAAGTTTTCCAATTAATAAATATAAAAATAAATTGAATACAATATTAAAAATTAAACAAAATCGTCTCAGGAAGAGATACCTGCTAATCAAGAATTCCCCAATACTTTCTCTTTCAAGCAATCTGTCAAATACCTCCTCAGATCAGTAGGCAACCACCCACATGCACATAATTTAGTGTTTTGCATCAATTTCTTCTTGAAGCCAATCAAATTAATACAATATATTCAATTGCCAACACAAAAACAGAATAAAAAAAACAAATCAAACCAAAAGAAACCAATGAACATCTTCAAAACTTTAGGCCCGGGTGAGTAAATATCAATCAGAAAAAAAGTATAAAATATAATCCGAACTTTTTGTCATTGATTAAAATTATAAAGGGAGAGTAAGAAAGAAGAAAAATAAATGATAAATCATTTACCTTCGGTGACGGGGTCGAGGCAGGATCGGGGCGGGATCGATGATGGACGGCGGGGTCGCGGCGACGTTGGAGGGTAGCGACGGACCAATCACATAAAAATTTAATAAAGAATAGAATGTAGAAGACACAATAATTCAATTTCACGAAATGAACATTAATCCAATATCATCAGCCTAAACAATCAATGAGTTTCATATAATGCAGCAAGCATCACAACCCACACAATCTTCAACAAATTAAATCTCCAAACACGGGAAAAAAAAGGACCAGAAAAGAAAGCTGCCATTGTAATAATAATAAGAAAAAAGAAAGAAACAGAATGGAAATGGTGAAGAAATCTTACATTGTATAACAAAAAACAAATCAAACCAAAAAAACTAATGAACATCTTCAAAACTATAGGTCTGAGTGAGTAAATACCAATCAGAAAAAAAGTATAAAATATAATCCAAAGAACTTTTGTCATTGATTATAATTATAAAGGGAGAGTAAGAAAGAAGAAATATAAAGGATAAATCCTTTACCTTCGGCGACGGGGTCGGGGCGGGATCGACGACGGACGGCGCGGTCGCGGCGACGTTGGAGGGTCGCGGCGACGTTGAAGGGTAGCGACGGTCGGGATCGGGACGGCGTGGGCGACGGCCGGCGGTAGGGACAAACGGGTGAGGAGATGTGGGTGGGGTTTGGGGGTAGGGAGAGATGGGGTTTGTGGGTTTTGGGGAGAGATGTGGAAGAGGAAAGATTTTTTTGGTGTTTTTTTAATTAATTCTGTTTTAGCAATTAGTGTGGATTGCACGTGTCAATTACTACTTTTGCTCTCCTTTCTCCATTTCAAAATGGAGAAAGAAGAGGAATGGTAGGCCTATTTGCTTAAGATATATATATATTAGAAGGTTATACTGTAATCTTTGTGCAATTTCTCGAAAACGACTTTTGGTAAATGGTTTGTATTGTTTCAATTCCTAAAATGTGTGTATAATAAGAGGTCAGGGTTTACCTTGAAGTCAGTGCACTTACTTGCATAGCAGTTGCAGTGCCCCACCGGCTTGGATAGCATTTGCAGCTTGGGTCCAAGTTTGGTGTATCCGAATGAATGTTAGTAGCAACTTGAATATGTGTTCGTGTTTGCCAGGACCACTGTGCTGGATGAATTTATCAATATCGAAGGGAAGGTTACAAATCAGGAGGAACAAGTAACTTTCGTACCAAAGCAATTGTGTTGCAAAAGTGTAGCAGGTGCGGTGGCTGCAGGATGCTTGTAGTTTCTCAGCATACATATACCATCCTAGGCCCATACTCAAAACGCTTATTATAAGAAATCTTGAATGAGAAATGATCGCTAAATTAATTGGATATGTTGACCCTAAGATTGATGTGTACAAACATACACATGTACCTAATGTTTTTATTTTGTAAGACGTGTACAGGAAATAAAGATTTGAACTTCAAATAAAGCTTCAAAATCTTTGAATCAAATTAAAAAGGAAAGATTCAAAAAGATTGTGATGTATAAAGATTCTCACACAAGAAACATGTGATCAAATCCTCAAAGACTCCAGCAACTCATGAATATTATATGATGTATTGATGAGCTGGAAGGTCATTTCCAGCAACTCATGGAAATGACCTTCCAGAGAGTTTTCTGGAAGGTATTGATGAGCTGGAAAGGGTGGAAGAATCCAGAGTCCTTTCACAGGATGAGCGAAACAGGCTCTTAGAGCTTCGTAATAACATTGCCAATCTGTACAGACTTGAAGAGATCAAATGGCAACAGAGGTCCAGGATTTCGTGGCTCAAAGAGGGAGACGCGAATACGGCCTATTTTCACCGGGTTGCAAGCGCAAGGAGGAGATCCAATCTTATCCTCTCAATTCAGACAGCCACAGGATCGTCGCAGGATGAAAAGGTCATTTCCACGACCTTCCAGTCACACTATAAGGATCTTTTCAGGAAGAAGAATGACTTCAGGACTCCTATGAGGGCAGATTTCTGGCAGGAGTATCAGAACGCTCAGGGTCTTAACCTTTCCGCCTTGGAGGAACCTTTCACGGAGTCGGAAGTCAAAACGGCCATTGACCAGATGGGGGCGGACAAGTCACCTGGGCCAGATGGCTTTCCGATGCTGTTCTTCCAGGTGTTCTGGGAAGAAATTAAAGAAGAATTTATGGCGGTTATGGTGGATTTTTTTCACAATAACCTGAGGCTGGGTATGTTCAACTTTGCAGAAGTTGTTTTGATCCCCAAACGGGAGGATTCTAAGTGCGTTGGGGATTTTCGGCCCATTAGCCTGATCAACTGCTCGGCTAAGATCATTACCAAGGTCCTAGCCATCCGCTTGGGAGGCATCATGGACAGTCTTATCCACAATACTCAAACGGGATTCATTAAGGGTAGATGTATCCTAGACTGCGTAGCTACTGCTGAACAAGTCATCCACTACTGCCATAAGAGTAATTCCAAGAACTTCCTCCTCAAGCTGGATTTTGAGAAAGCTTACGATTCTGTGGACTGGGACTGTTTGGTGGAGGCTCTCAGGGGAAGAGGCTTTGGGGATAAATGGATTAGCTGGATTAAGCAATGTCTACAATCTAGCAAAACGGCAATTTCAGTGAATGGGAGACTAGGTCCCTCGTTCCCGTGCAGGAAGGGACTCCGTCAGGGGGATCCTCTCTCCCCACTTCTATTCACTATTGTTGCGGATGTACTCAGAGGAATGATTGCTAATTGTCAAAAAGAAGGGTGGATATCACCTGTGGCAAGCAGCAATTCTAATCAGGGATGCACGATCCTTCAATATGCGGACGACACCCTTATCTTTGGTAATGGGACTAGAGCGGAAACGATTTGCTTTAAAGGAGTGCTCTACTGCTTTGAAGCCTGGTCAGGCCTGAGAATTAATTTCCACAAGAGCGCGCTAGTTCCTATTTCTCTCTCTGAAGCGGAAACTCGGGAGCAGGCCACCATTCTCAACTGCGTGGTAGAAGAATTCCCAATCAAATATCTTGGCCTACCGCTCCGGCCAGGAAGGCTCACCAAGTCTGACTGGTTGCCTATTATAGACAGGGTGGAGGACAGACTTTCCGGTTGGAAAGGCAATTCACTTTCTATTGGGGGCAGAGTGGTACTCATCAACTCTGTGCTATCCAATCTGCCCATTTACTACATGTCCTTTTTTGAACTTTCTAAGTGGGTGATCCAAAGGATCGATCGTATCAGGAAACGATTCCTCTGGAAAGGTGTAGACTCTAATAAGGGGGGCTACCACCTTATTAAATGGAATATCGCGTGCATGAAAAGGAGGCACGGAGGACTAGGCATCATTGACCTCAGAGATATGAATCTTGCACTCCTGGGAAAGTGGTGGTGGAAAGTGTTCCATCCAAATGGGGAAGGATGGCAGGACTTTATCCAACCCTACCTTCGTGGGAAAGGGACAAGAAGCCTAGGCTTTCGTGTTGGATCCAAAGTATCCCGCTTCTGGAAAGGAATTGCTAGAGCCAGCGGTCCTTTCAACTCAGCAATTTCATCTGTGATCGGCAATGGCCGAACCACCAGATTTTGGTGGGACAAATGGTGTGGGCCACATTCGCTTAAGGAAGGGTTCCCAGAGCTGTTTGCTAGAACGCATCGCCCAAATATCTCGGTAGCCGAAACATGGAAAAGGGGGAGTTGGAGACCGCCGTTCCAAGGAACTCTTTCTCCAGGTTTGCTACAAAAGCTGCATGAATTACAAACGCACTTAGTCCAGTCTGGGGCGAGATGCGCCCAAGGACCAGATCACATACGGTGGGAACTCGAGAACAAGGGTGGGTTCTCGGTTAGATCACTGTACCACCGGATTCACTACCGAGGATGCAGCCCCAACTGGGCAACGGTGCTCTGGAAGACAAAAACACCTCTCAAAATCAGAGTGTTCCTCTGGCTTGTGCTCAACAATGCCATTCTCACTAGAGAGAACCTTGCCAAAAGACAACCTCACGTTGCGACCAACTGCGGGTTCTGCAACGTCCACGAGGAAAGTCTTAATCATCTGTTTCTTAACTGCGCTAGAAGCAAGGGCGTGCTGATAGAGGTGCTGAGAGCGCTAGGTACTACAGAATACCCAAGAGACTATGAGGAACTCTGGGTTGGCCCCAGATTTGCCTCCGTCCGTCGTGATATGAAAGATGCATGGTTTATTGCCATTGCGGCAACTACATGGGTGTTATGGCTAGATAGGAATAATTTATATTTCCGTGCTTCATGTAATTCTATTTCTAGTAATCTTACTCATATCATGCATCTTATTTCCTTTTGGGCTACAGCTGCTGCTTCAGGGGCAAGGGGGAGGATTGCAAGGGTATTCCAGGTGGAGGAGTTTGATGACGAGGAGATTGAGATCGGACCAACGCTTGACTGAGGAGCGGACTCTCGCCAAACGTTTACATCTCTCTTTTTCTTGTATTTTGTATTTTGGTTACTTTTAGGCGAGTTGATGTAACCCACCACCCAGGGTTTTGTTGGGGGTTATGTTTTTATTTCCTGTTTTGCACCTTTTCCCCGGAGCTTCGGGTTTGTTTATTAATTACTTATTAATGAAACAGGGTGGCATTATTCCACCTTTTCCTCAAAAAAAAAAAAAAAAAAAATATTATATGATGTAATTGTGAAGAACAAATATGCAAAGAATTGTTGGTAGAATATTTAGTGAATGAAAGAATATAAAGTGGATTCACCAAATAAATTTGTTTTTGGTATGTGACGGTCGACCACATAAAGAACAATAGATTTCTTTTGACAGTCGAATGCACTCTTAGTGTGTTTTGGTGCACTCGACTATCAATTCTCTCTGACTTCGGTCTAGGAGAATTGACAGTCAACTGTCCAAAAATTGTAGTCGACTAACACATGCACAAACTATATTTGGTACTTTTTAAAACTTTTTCGGAAAGAAATTGTTTCACACCCTATAAATAGAGGTGAATTCACTATGAACTCTTCATCTCTTTTTACTCTAAATCTTCTAAACTCAGTACTTTACCAACGATCAAGAGATAGTGCGCTTTTATTATTTTCTTAGTCAAGATGTTGATCTTGCTTCTTTTTGTTTTATTTTGCCGTGAGGTGGTTTTCGAGGCTTATAGAGTAATAGACTATAATAGGATTCTCGGCTTGAATACCGAGAACTCACTATACGGGGTTGAAGTATAGTGGAATGCTTGCGGATGAGAATTGTTGCAAGTAACGGGTAGTGAACAAGACCTGGGGGTCGAACCACTCGTATCGTTGTGTCTCTGTCTCTTTGCACTGTTTACTTTCTCTAACTATACTCTGTACTTTATGCATTTACTTCATGTTTTTAATTTATGCACAATAACCCTATTCACCCCCCTCCCCCCCCCTCCCCCCCCCCCATGGTGATTCAAAGTGGTATAAGAGCAAGGTGCTCAATATGGCTTAAAATCTAGAGCAAAAGGTCCAATGGCCGAAATCCCTCCTCTCGAAGATTTGTACTCAACAGAGCCTTCTGTCTCCAATGGGGCAAACATTACACGTTCACCTTATTTAAATGGAAAATGCTATGATGTTAGAAAGGTGCGTATGTCTCATTTTTTGCAGATGCTTGGAGAAGAAGTTTAGAACATATGCATCAATCAAATAAACATTCCTGTCTGTGATGGAAAGTAGTCATTCACTAAAGCTAAACTCTCATTGAAGAATGCAAACTCAAAGGCTATGACAGCACTGTACGCAGACCTAAACAATGAGGAACTTATGCAATGTGGGTGAAACTGCAAAATTGCTTATGAGATCTGGAACAACATGCTAAAACGACATGAGGAAACTGTATCTGAGGTAAAAGCTAAAGTTACATTATGCTTTTATAAGTATGATATTTTTCGTATGATTCCAGGTGAAAACATAGACCAGATGTTGGCTCACTTTGACATAACTGCACATTGTAGCGCCCCAAATTTCAATTAATGTAATCCAAACAAAGTAAAAACACAGGGAAAATTACATCTTTAAATTACAACAGTTCTTTCTTACATTGCACGGCGAAAAATTTAACATATTTATTACAATAGAGCCCAACAACTTAAACTTCAGTCATCTCAAGTACAAGCTCCCACTCTGCTTGAGCAACTCACTCGCATTTCCTGCAAAACTTGACAACTGCAGTACGTCAGTTGAATACAACCGCCGCAATACTATAGCAACAGTAGCCATCCAAAGTCTCACAATCACAAACTTGCCACATAACATTAAATAAAACAGTAATAAAAGATTCATAAATCAATCGAGTGAAGCTAAATTAAATGAATGAGTGTGTGTCGAGAAAGCAATGAAAATACAGAAAACATAATTCAAGAAAAACACAATGCACACGATGCACACTATTTGCACACTTGTTCAGATTCTATGCATCCCATACTACATAGGTCCGAGGGAAAGCCTTTAGCATCCTCCACATTATAGGGTTTAATCTCTCGCTATGCAACCTACTACCATGACTACTACGAGATTTATTCATTTTGCAAGTATTGGCTCTCGCCCTTGGAATACTGGAGATCAATTTCACTCCACAAATCATTCTGGGGCCTCTTAAACCCTCATCCCGGAATACTGGGATTGTCTTACTCTGCAGGTCATTCTAGATCCCTCATTGCACAAATATCCCATGAGCATTGCTCTTGCCCTGGAATACTGGAGATCAATCCCACTCTGCAAATCATTCTGGGGCCTATTTCATCCATCATCTCGGAATACTGGGAATTATCTCACTCCGCAGATCATTCTGGAGTCCATAACTTACGTTTGCTCTTGTTTCATCATATCAACATCTAGTGCCTGCCCTTATGCAAACAAATGAGTAACCTGGGCCACCTAGATCTAGCTCCACCCTACCGGACTTAAACTCACAAAACTAGGAACACTAGCCCTCCCTGGCTAATTTCCACAATCAATTAACTCACTACCGGTAATCCTAGGTCCTGCTTAACCTCTAGAGCTCGCAACACAAAAATCATCACAATCTTTCTAGGGTTCACATCACAACCCTAAATCTCAAATGGAAGCCCAACATAGTTCAATTATACAAAAGTACTTTTCATTAATCGCATTCTTTTTAATCATCTGATACAACCATAAAAGACTCTTTCATATATGGAAACATATTCAATTTACGAAAATTCTTTGAAATCAACCTTTATGTCTCACTTCTCATTCATTCATAAAGTTCAATAAATTCTACTAGAAATTCAATCAAATCCACTGAAACAGCCTCTTAATTATATGTCTCGTCCCCAAAATCTGAAATTCTTTTTGTCCAAAAATATGAAATTTACCTCTTTTAGACACCAAGATCCAACATCTACAAGATCTATTTCTTTAACAAAATATTAATCTTTCATGCATAAACCACTTCTTTATTCAAGACAAATTATTTTAGATCTATACACAAACAAGATTTAATCTTTATGTTCCATAATCCAAATTTCAAATCATACATACATCTCTACAACCATTATAATCATGCTACATACAAT
Source organism: Hemerocallis citrina (assembly GCA_017893485.1). Taxonomy (NCBI): domain Eukaryota; kingdom Viridiplantae; phylum Streptophyta; class Magnoliopsida; order Asparagales; family Asphodelaceae; genus Hemerocallis; species Hemerocallis citrina. Next base: position 130,406,404 of record CM030359.1, read on the forward strand.
CCATGGCTAACAAAAGTTCATCCCTAGCATGATACAACGTAATCAAGAGATAAAACATGTCAAGAAAGTTGGATGTTACCCACATCAAGATGAAATATGGATGCAACTAGTAGCCTTCTCCTCCAAGCCAAAAGATCAACTCCAGAACCCACCAAAGAAAAAGCGAACAAAGAGGGAGGCTGAATTTCTGCCCCTATCTATATAGGTCAGGATTTAGAATATTAGGGTTTTATCGCACTTTTGCAAATTAGTCCCCCAACATTCCCAAAATTGCATAAATATATATATACTCAATAGAGTCAAATCAAATCAAATTAGAGGGAAGAAATCTCTCCCCCCAATCCCTTCACTTCCTAATCGGACTTCCAAAACAGCATAACCAATTTGAAATTCGAAAATTTCCCCCAATGACAAATTTCACAAAAGCCCTATTCTTTTAATGTATTTACAAAAATAGTTTCTTTATTCAGAAAAATCTCAAAATTTAGAATGTACTCAATTATAAATAGGAGAATTTATCCAGCAATTCAAAAGTTGAAATTTGCACCTCGAAAATATTTGCACGTGTGAAAAAAAGTTTTTTTTACAAAAATTCAAAATAATCAAATAAATTAATTAAAAAATTTATTTATAAATTCAAAATATTGCATTAAAAATTTTGTGGTGTTACATCACTCCCTCCTTCAAAGAGTTCTGTCCTTAGAACTACTGCAGGGGAAAAAGAAATATACAACACGGAACTACACAAACAATTCCGGAAACTCAGCCTTCATCCGGCCTTCCGGCTCCCAAGTAGCCTCCTCGAAAAGCTAGTTACTCCATAGTACCTTGACCATTGGTATGACCTTGTTCTGCAGAACCTTCTCTCGGCGATCCAAAATCTCCATGGATTGCTCCTTGTAGCTCAAGTTCAGCTGCAATCCTTCCTGTTAGCTGATGATTTTGATGCTGCACGTACTTCCTCAACATAGACACATGAAACACGTTATGCACCTGTGCCAACTCCTCTGGTAGATCCAATCTATAAGCTGCCTTCCCAATCCGCTTCAGAATCTTGTAGGGTCCAATATACCTTGGCGCCAACTTGCATCCTTTCCCGAATTTGATGACTCCTTTTGTAACGACCGTTTCTGTACTTTTCAAGTTTTTCCCTTTTGTATTTCTTTTATTTGCAATTGAATAAAAACCCTATTTTCTTTCGTTCTCAATTATTTTTAATTAAAAATTTCTTGAAAATTTCTCGTTCTTCTTGTTGGAGTTATTCTTGTTGAGCTTATTATCTTTTAATTGATTGTGGGTATTTTTATTCAAACCCTGTTGTTTTTGATCTACCTCCTAATTGAACCCTAAAACCCAATTTGATGAATTCTTGACCCAAAACTGCTATTATTGAACCCTAATTGTACCTTATAAATACAAGTCTACTGTAAACCGTAATTTTTGCACACAAATCAAAACCCTAGCCGCCCTCTCTCTCTCCTCCCGTTCTCTCACTCCTCAACCTCTGTTTTCCAGCCAGTTTCCCCCAACCCATCCCCTTACGGTGCCTTCTCCGGCCATCTCCCTTCACCTCCGATGACCCCAACTCCCGTCGACCGCTCCCCGACGCCTCCTCTCGACACCCAAGTCTCCAAATGCCAACCCCGTCCTCCTATCTCCCTGCCGCCATTAACAAAGCTTCAAAACCCCAAAACCCGATCCTTCACCTTTGTGCACTATCCCGATCATCGGTGATGCCCTAGTGCCGCCCTCCGTTGCCGCTCGAGGCCATCCGCCGTGTCGTACCGCCTCTGGTTGCCGGTGCCGCCGTTGGCCTCCCTACCATCATTGCTGTCTCTCTCTCTCTCTCTCTCTTACTGTTGGCCATTGCTGTTGCTGCTTGCCTCCTTTGTGTGCTATTTTGAACTTGATTGCATGTATATTGCACGTGCTATTATTAGGCATTGTGCTAGTTCGTGAGTTCGTTGCTTCGGGATTCATATTCCGTTATTCTTGGTATTCATTTTCATCGATTAATAGGCAAGTTACCATCCACTTGAATTATTACTTGTAAAAAATTCAAGTTTTATTGAAATTCTTGAAAGTAGATCTCTTTGTTATCGTATTACCCTTTGTTATTCCTTTCGTTCGGTTTATTGTGGGTTTACACGAGCTAACTCTAATATTCTTGACATCGTGCCACCTTGACTCTAATGTTTGGATCTTTAATGAATGCATGTAGAATTGTTAATAGGGTTATTCATACAAGTCACAACACAAATAATTTATTGTAGAGACATTCGTTAGGTTGTATGTCGTTTGATGATTGATTGATGTTGGACTTGTATATGTGTGTGTTCTAAATTTTTATTTATCATGTTTGAACACCTATCATGCTAGTTACACAATTTATTGACTATAGAATCGAAACCCATCATGTTTAATTAATTTATGCCCAAGAAAAATACCCTAAGAACTGTATATGCTTGCTGACCTGAACTTTGATCGCTGTTTCCGAACTAGTAAATGACCTTAAAATAAAATATTTTCTGAATATGAAATGTAGCCCCAAATTTCTAGTTGCCAATACCATCCAAAATTTTCGAATTCCGAGTTTTGTAGCAAAACTTATGCCCATTTTACTGCAGCTGTGTTTTTGCATTCCAGATTTTCAGATTCTCGTACCTTTCATGTTTAAACAGTAAAAAGGTTGATCAAATGATAGAATTTTGCTATGAAAATTTCCAGATTGATGCTTAACATGTTTAGGAGCCTAGATTATATTTTTACTGAATTTAATATTGAGTTTTTGCTGATTCAAAAATTAAAATAACAAGATGTCAAATTTCTACCTGAACATAAAACCTGAAAAGAAACATGTGTTTGATCTAGCTACTGTTGTCGGATGTTGAACTTTAAGTATGCGTTGGAACCATATGGAAGTCTAGTTTCCAGATTTTTTGACGGATTCAACTTTCGATTTCTGAGTCAGCGAAAAACTGTATTTTTGTACCGGCTGCGCTTGCTGTCCAGAATTTTAGATTCTTCTTTTTAATGAATTAGCTATTCTTATATCGTATTATTACATGAATTGATATATGTATGTTGCATTGCATGTTTCCAATGAGTTATTGTCACTAATTTTAACCGTCCTATCCATGTTATCAACCTATTGTTTCCCTATTGATACTATCGTTTACCGAATTATCTATTAATTGCATATTGTATTGTAGCATTGATAAAATAATTAATAAGCCGGGGTTGGGGGTTGACTTTTAAGTAGTGAACAAAGTAGAGATTGTACTTGGAGGAGGGGCCCGTGTTTCCCTAACTACCATTCCGGCTACCGTTTTATCGTGTGATTGTGGTTATGGTAGTAACTCAATCTATCGTGTACCGTATCGTTGTTGATGACCGTTTCATACACCGAAAGGTGAATAATATTTATCGTTACCGTTGCCAAGTACATGATCTACCGAGTGCACTACTTGAGTCTAAACGAAATTGATTGTATGCATCGAACCTGTGGTACGGCACACATGGGGCACAGTAGTACGTGCATTAGTTAGGAGTTAAAATGAATAATAGACATAAGGATTGACACATCACCGACATTGCATATTGTTCATCATTGTTCCTATTTTTATCCAATATTGTTCAAGTGATAATGATATTAACTGTTGGTTACTGTTACCGAATATTGATTCCCCTTTACACCGTTGCATTGATTACCATGTTATTGATTATTATCATCGTGCTATGTTATTGATTCCTATTGATCCATTATTTCATTGTTATACCGTTATTCCATTGTTCCCTGTTTTCTCTACTTGTTTTCCATGACTTGCTCTAAGGACAATTATTTTTCTCTTTTTAGATGAAGTATTTACAGGTAATGAAGGAGAATTGCCTGCTGGAGTTGGAGAAAAAACATTTTGAAAATTTCTGCTTTTAATTTGCTTATCGCTTTAAATGACTTAATGTATTGAGACTTGTATTTGTTTTTGGACTGGATTATTATTGTTTTGGGCTTATGTCCCGGATTTTATTATTGTTTCCAGACGTTGGATTATTATTATTGTATTTGGATATTATATTGTCTCATTCCAAGTATTACTTGTTCATGAGATTATTATTATTGCCTGCGCATTTGTTCTGTATTGATTATATTGTTGAGTTGATCGATTAAACAACTTATGGGTGACATTAGTCATTCGTTGGGCTTTTGTCATGTACTCGTATTCCATATTTTTGGGAAACGGGGCGTGACACCTTTCGTAGGTGATACCTTCAGGAAAACTACATCTCCAACCTCAAATTCCAAGTCTTTGCGTCGAACATCTGCATAGCTCTTCTGCCTGCTCTGCGTCTCGACCAATCTCTTCTGAATGAGTCCAATCTTCTCAAGGATTCTGATTCGCCACCTTGATCTGCTGTGTAGCACCCCAAATTCCTAACATAGGAACTCGTGACACACTACAGGATCTTTCTTCAAATGAGTCTCAACACAATAAAAATCACAGGAAATTAAAAACTTTTATTACATCAAATTGTTATTACAATGTCCAATGAATACAACAATTACAATTAATTGTTACAACCAGAATGTACAATAAAATTTGGACAGTAACTTTCATTGGGATGCTTTCCCCTGTTAGAGTTTTCCTGCGCTCCCAAGCCGGCAATCCTACACTGATAACTGTGGGCACATTAGTTGAATACAACTGACAAAATGCTATATTCGGCTATCCTCTCTACGCCATAATATAATGATTCCAACCTCAATAAACACAAATATTTGATGCGAAGAAAAAGGTGATGTCACACAAGTGTCGGTGTATGCCAAGGCCTAATCTAATGCACACACTATGCACACATGCTCCTAAAACTAATGCACATTTGGTTGAAAGATATGCATCCCATACTACACATCCCTCAACCAAACGACGTTCTTCAGTTTAATGGGGCTCGATACCCCGCTATGCATCATACTCTTGTGCTTTCTCCTGTTTCTGATTTTAGTGATGGTGAGGCTGTAGTCGTCCGGCTTACTCCAGTCGCTGCTGTCATTAGTGGTGTCCAATACCTCATGTTTTATCTGCTATGCCCGGGATCTCCGCCGCAGGCTTACTCCTTCACGGATGGGGTTACAGTCGCAGGCTTACTCCTTCATGACTGTACCCGTGGTATGTTGCTGTGTCTATGTCTCCCCGGACCTCACCAAAAGCTGATATAAGGACACCAGGGCTCCCTACCAAAGGACTTAGAGCCTTTCCCGTAGAGTCTCGCTCACTGGGTCTTTCTATAAACCTCCTGCCCACATTGATCAACAAAGAACTTGACGGATATAGGATTTTCCCAACTCCACTACACTCATCCTTACACTAGAACAGAACTTTCAGTCGAGATGAAGTCAACACTCCAAACCTCCTCAAAGGTTGTTACGGACATAAAGGCATTCATGCCGAAACAGCGGAGCCCCCATAGAGTATCCACTCCCCAGGACAGCTCGGGGTCTCTGTCTGCATTAAACGAACCTAGGATTTGGCCAGGTATGATGATGCCGTGTGTCCCCCTGGCAGGCGAACACCCTCGCTAGTGCCTGTCCTTATATTCAATCAAGACTCGATCTAGTCCTACCAAAGTATCAATGCTACCCCGCTCCAAGATTAAATACAAGATTAATTACAAGATTTCTAGCAATTGTTTTATCGACCGATTAGAAAAAACCATCATTCTAGCCAATTCTAAATCTCTTTCATTTTCTTATTAGAAGTATGGACCTCTAGGCAAGCCTAGAACTATCTCATATTACCCATTACCTTAGTTAGGCGATCTATCTACCATTTTTAATCCCTAACTTGGTAATCAACTTTGCTTACTATGAACAACTAGTTAAGTTCTACTTATAGATTCTTTATAGTCAGTTTCCTTTATCATTATAGAATCTTAACCCATCCCACAATGGGAATATCCTAGCCCTCAAGTCCGGCCCAAGGGTTGGCCCGCCTCGGCCTGTATTTGGCACGAACCAACGACGAATTGCCCCCGTCGATTGCCGCAACCGCCATCTACGTTTGGAGTTTGATCGCAACCTCGGCCCGACCAACAAGTAGCTCCCGCTAAACTTAACGCTCCATGGTCCTATACAAGTGGTAGCTCCAAACACAACCATGGAATCCATCCATGCATGGCGAGTACGTCGGCGCACTAGTCATCTTCTCCAACGCGTTCGATGCGACACGGGTCCTACTCTACCCGTTTAGGTTTGTCAACAAGACGTACTCCTAGAGTCTCAAATACTCGACCGATGTATCCCAATAAGGTACACTACACTAGGAGTAAGTCCTAACCCATGAATACACAAAAAAGAGGTGCTAGACGCTCTAAAAATGGCAATTTACAATTCCAAACAGCAAGCACACATTTGGCATTTATGCCAAAACGGAGTCATTCCCGGTCCCGTTTCTTTGAAGAATCGCGACCGGGTACTCCCATTCTTCTACTCGAGGTAGACAGAAAGTAATAGCACACTTTGGGCATGGATTTCATCCCAAAGTGGTCAACCACACTACCCCAACATCCGATACAATTTCTACTTCAAAACAGTGAACAACATTGTCTATATTGGGGTCTGTAAGCAACTGTAACCTACCCTTAGCAAGGAACTTTAGATAATTTGGGTCCTAACTTATGTACACATCCATAACATGATTCTTGACCTCAAACAACAACTCTAAGCTAGTAAAGTACAAGTTCAAACTCATTTCTATGAATATGGTGCAAAACAGTGAGCTCTAAGATTCATTGTGTTTCTATCGTCACTTACAAAAATTGTTGTGCAATCTAGATACCTAAATAAATAGATAAAACTAAACACAAATTAAAAACCTCGCAAGTGCACGAATCGTTTATAAAAGCGTAGCAATAGCAAGGGTCGATCCCACAGAGATTGTAGTCTTTAACTTACCAACCAATAAAAAGAATAAAAATCATAAAGAGTTGTTCTAAAGGTTTAAAAGAAATAAAAAGATTAAAACTAAATTAAGAAATGCTGAATCACAAATATTTATGAAGTAGTTGGGTTTAGATCTCCACCAATAGTCAATAATGCTAAGTCACCTTCTGAACTTCTTCTTATTACTCATGTTTGTTCCCTTCAAGGGCATGGTATCTACTCCTTAAAGTACTGTTTCCCTAAGCCAAGAATTAGGCATGGTATCTACTCTAATTCGTTTCTTTCATTAAGTGTTTAGCATGGTATCTACTAAGTTGTACTTAAAGAAAACATAAGATCAGTGAAAACGAACAAACACTCAAGGTTCTAGAAATTGGTATCAGATCTAGATCCCTTAAGTTGACTAAACCAAGAACCCCTAAAGATTCCCTTGTTACAAGTTACGGGCACGAGATACGGGTCGTCTCAATATTCTCATATAACAGATTCAGATAGATGGTAATGCAAACTTGAATTTCTCAAGTTCTGTATGTCAGTCGACTGGCTGTCACCTCAGTCGACTGCTCTCAGAGCTTCGAGAACAAGTTTGATTATCATAAATCTATATCAATTCAATCAGATTCAATCAATAAGTAAAATAGAAGGATTCAGAAGAATATAGCACTACATAACTACGGTTTCAATCACCCAACTATGAAATTAGTTCCACATAATAAGACGTTTATTAATCAAGAAGTTCAAATACATGATTAACATAAAAGAAATAGAAAGAGAAGGAATAAACTGATGTAGTTCGGTCAGATAGGTCGGCTGGCTGTCACACAGTCGACCGGCCGTTCTTTTCTTAATGCTTGATCTCCTTTCTTCTTCTTTGATGCTGATAAAGTGCTTCTTGTTGATGACTCTGGAACTCTGCGATTCGGTGATTCAGTATGCATGGTAGAGCCCCCTTAATAATGCTTCTTGGTTGGTATTTATAGAACACGGCTAGAGAATTAGGGTTTGCACTTTTCTTTTTATAGAAAAGTCCTTTTCTTTTATTTATTTCCTCCCTCGTTGCTTTGTGTATTACTTCTTTCTCTTTTCTTCTATTCTTCCTTTTCTATTCTGATTTGGATTAGATTTGGACGCATCTTCAAATATCTTATCTTTTAACTCTGCCGCCTACCAGTCGACTTGTCTTCGAACCAGTCGACTGTGTCGAGACTTCTGAAAATTTTATAATTGATCATCCAAGTCGGCTGTTGACAATCAACTTCTCTGGGCAGTCGCTTGTTGTACTGGACCAGTCGACTGATGATCTGCAATTTCCTGTGTATCGTCCTGAATCTGCTTCGTTTCTCTGTTTTAGGCTGTTTTCTATGGAAGAGAGAAAATAAGAGTTAAATATCACATATAGAGCTTTTAAATGTCTAATTTCATTAAGATTATTGCTCCTAAAAGTGAACAATATTGTGTTCATCAAATACCTCCAAACTTAGCTTTTGCTTGTCCTCAAGCAAAAAGTGAATTTATGAACAAGGGGATACTAATAGTACTCTCAACCAAGAATTTTTTATTATGTGAGCATCAGCATATTACAATGTAAACAATTTCAGATAAAGTAAAATTAAACATACCCACTTTCTCTAGTGCGATTATTTGTTCATAATTCCCAAACTTCATCATATTTGTCATGCAATTAATGTAGTTATAGTATGCGACTACTCAATCTGTGATTATCCCCTTTTCTCTACTACAAACCGAGTAGCAAACTAGAGTTTTTTTTTTTTTTTTTTTTTTTTTTAAGTCTCTTCTCTAAAGTTGTCACTTGCCTTTTTACGCGAATGCAAAACATTTGTGATGAATCCACCCCGTTACTCAGCAAGTCACAAACTTTAAAGTGCTTTGCATACTCATATTTCAAGTTGCTGTTTGACGTAAAGGTAAACATTGGTGATGAATACCCCTAGTTACTAAGCACCCAAAACATTGGAGTAGATTGACTTTATTCAAATATATATACATATACTTTATCACTCTATTTACTTAAACTCAATTTAGGACTAGATCTAAAGGGAATAATCACCAGAAAAAGCATCACATTTGTTTATTATGTATAATCGCATGACTCATATAATTTTGTAGGGAATTCTGAAACTCAATAATCCTAAAGTAAATAAGTATCCTTATTCTTACTTTATAAGAAATTGTCTATCCTAAAAAAAAAATTTCAAAAGACTCTAAATATAACTAACCACCCCCAAACTTAGATGGAACATTGTCCTCAATGTTCGCGCAAAGCTTAAAATATAGGCATGTGTTACCATCTCGTATGAAGGAGAGACTAAAAATAAAAAGATAAATAACGAAAAGAAAATGAAAGGAAAGTGTAAATACTCCCCTGAAAATTGGGTTGCCTCCCAATAAGCGCTGTGTTTTCTGTCTTCAGCTAGACTTGATGAGGTCATGCAATGTATTGAATGGTTTGAAGATTCACATCTTCCTCTTGCGGTTCTATGCTCATCTCTATGTATGGCTTCGCTCTATGCCCGTTCACCTTAAATGTTTGATTCTTCTCTTTGCTATGAACCTCCAATGCTCCATGTGGAAAGACTTTTGTAACAATGTATGGCCCATACCATCTTGACATGAGCTTGCCTGGAAAAAGTCTTAATCTTGAGTTGTATATCAGTACCTTCTGTCCTTCATAAAACTCCTTCCTTGCTAGCTGTTTGTCATGGTACCACTTGGTTCTTTCCTTGTACAACTTTGTATTTTCATATGCGTCATGCCTCAACTCTTCAAGCTCATTTAGTTGCAATCTTCTTCTGTCACCTGCTTGTTTCATATCAAAATTGAACCATTTGATGGCCCAATAGGCTTTGTGTTCTAACTCCACTGGTAGATGACAGGCTTTTTCAAAGACCAACCGGTATGGTGACATGCCGTTGGGTGTTTTGTATGCGGTTCTGTAGGCCCATAATGCATCGTTCAAGCGTAGCGACCAATCCTTCCTCCTTGTATTGACTGTCTTTTCCAAAATGCTCTTGATTTCTCTGTTGCTGATCTCCACCTGCCCACTAGTTTGAGGATGATATGGGGTGCCCACTCTATGTGTTATACCATATTTCTTCATCAAAGAAGCAAACGGAAAGTTATTGAAGTGGCTCCCTCCATCACTAATTATTGCTCGTGGTGTCCCAAACCTAGTGAAAATGTTTTCCTGCAAAAACTTGACAACAACTTTGTGATCATTAGTTTTTGAGGGGACAGCCTCGACCCATTTAGACACATAATCACACCAACAAGAATATATAAATAACCAAATGAGTTAGGAAAGGGACCCATGAAGTCGATTCCCCAAACATCAAAAAGCTCGATTACTTGTATGTTTTGCAGTGGCATTTGATTTCTAGAAGAGATGTTGCCCGTCCTTTGGCATTTGTCACAAGTCCTGCAAAAAGAAAAAGCATCTTTGAATACTTTAGGCCAATAAAATCCAGATTGTAATACCTTGAGTGCTGTTCTTTTTGGTCCAAAATGTCCTCCACATGCATATTGGTGGCAATGTTGTAGAATGCTTATTTGTTCTTCTTCTGCCATACATCTTCTTATAATTTGATCCGGAAAAAATTTGAACAAATAAGGATCATCCCAATAATAGTGCTTGCACATAGCCACCAGTCTCTTTCTTTCTTGACTTGTCATACCTGGAGGGAAAATATGAGCAGTGAGATAATTTACAATATCAGTGAACCATGGAAAATATGAGCAGTGAGATACCAGTCGACTGGTCCTGTTACCAGTCGACTGTCCCGGTGATATGTTTATTTCAAATAGGTGTTCATCCGGGAAATTCTCATTAAGTGGGAGAATTCTTTCTTCCTCATGCAGTAGTCTGGACATGTGATCTGCTACAACATTGTCACTGCCTTTCTTGTCTCTAATCTCAAGATCGAATTCTTGAAGCAACAGCACCCATCTGATCAACCTAGGCTTAGCATCCTTTTTAGCAAACAAATATCTCAAAGCAGCATGGTCAGTGAAAACAATAACTTTAGAACCAATTAAATATGATCTAAACTTCTCTACAGCAAAAATAACAGCTAACATTTCTTTTTCAGTAGTAGAATAATTTAGCTGTGCATCGTTTAGAGTTCGAGAAGCATAGTAAATAACATGGGGTACCTTATTGATTCTTTGACCTAAAATAGCTCCTAAAGCATAATCACTTGCATCACACATGAGCTCAAAAGGATGGCTCCAATCTGGTGCCATGACAATAGGTGCAGAAATGAGAAGATTTTTCAATGTAATAAAAGCAGTTGTGCACTCTTCTGTCCATGCAAACTCAACATCCTTAGCTAACAAATCACAAAGGGATTTGGAGATTTTTGAGAAATCTTTTATAAATCTTCTATAGAACCCTGCATGTCCAAGAAAAATCCTAACACCTTTGACTGTAGTGGGAGGGGGTAGTTTTGATATTATGTTTATTTTTGTCTTGTCTACCTCTATGCCTCTTTTTGACACCACATGTCCCAACACAATACCTTGTTGTACCATAAAATGGCACTTTTCCCAATTCAGCACTAAATTACATTCTTCACATCTTTTAAGCACAAGCTGCAAGTGGTTAAGGCAATCATCAAAACAAGATCCAAAAATACTAAAATCATCCATAAATACCTCGATGAACCTTTCCACCATGTCTGAAAATATACTCATCATGCATCTCTGAAATGTAGCTGGTGCATTGCACAATCCAAAGGGCATCCTCCTGTATGCAAAAGTACCAAAAGGACATGTAAAAGTGGTTTTTTCTTGATCTTCTGGAGCAATAGCAATTTGATTATAGCCACTATAACCATCTAAAAAACAATAATGACTATATCCTGCTAATCTTTCTAACATTTGATCAATAAAAGGAAGAGGGAAGTGATCTTTCCTGGTTTCGTTATTCAATTTTCTGTAATCAATGCAAACCCTCCATCCTGTGGTCACTCTTGTAGGGATAAGCTCATTCTCTTCATTCTTCACCACTGTGACTCCACTTTTCTTAGGCACTACATGTATAGGACTTACCCATTTGCTATCTGAGATGGGGTAGATGATGCCAACATCTAGTAGCTTCAAAATCTCTGCTCTTACCACTTCTTTCATGTTTGGATTAAGCCTTCTCTGTGCTTCCCTGCTATGTTTTGCGTTGTCTTCAAGAAGAATTCTATGCATGCATTTGGATGGACTTATTCCCTTGATATCTGCAATGGTCCATCCTATTGCACCTTTGTGTTCTCGTAGTACCCTCGGCAACTTATCTTCTTCCTGTGCACTCAGGTTCGCAGCAATTATCACAGGTAGCGTTTGGTTCTCGCCCAAGTATGCATGCTTCAAATGGTCGGGCAGCTGCTTAATTAAGTTCTATGTCTGGAAATCTCGGTACAGTCGACTGCCCCTTGACATCAGTCGACTTGTTCTGTTCGCCAGTCGCCTCATCTGAAGAAAAACAAACATTATCAAACACCAATTTTTCAAAGACAGGTGCAGGCGTACCTGAATATGACTTTGGACTTTCAGGGTGGTGTACTGTCTCTGCAATCCTCTGGTCATCGTGTTCCTGTTCAACATTAGACGAAGTTATAGATTGTGTAATTTCAGCTTGTAGTGGTTCAATGCTATGTACCTGAAATGTTTGATCAACAATCTCCTGTACCACATCAACATTATAGCATTCATGGTCATCATGTGGTAATTTAAGTGTATCAAACATTTTAAATTCAACATTTTCTCCATTTATTTTCATACTTATAGTACCCTTTTTAACACAAATTTTTATATCAGCTGTACTCATAAAGGGCCTACCTAGGATTATCGGTAGAGACGATGGCATTGAAGATTCCTCCATATCTAACACAACAAAATCAGCAGGCAAAATAAAATCGTTTATCTGAACTAGGACATCTTCCAAAATACCTCTAGGTCTTTTGATGCTGCGATCTGCCAATTGCAAAGTGATGGATGTTGGTTTGAGTTCCCCCAATCCTAGCTTTTCGTAAACAGAGTAAGGAAGAAGATTGATGCTTGCCCCCAAGTCTATGAGTGCCTTTTCAAAGAAGTGCTCACCAACCCTGCAAGGAATAGTGAAACTACCTGGATCCTTCAGTTTAGGAGGTAATTTTCTTAATAGTACAGCGCTCACTTCCTCTGTCAAAGCCACATCTTCCTTAACCTGAAATGTTCTTTTGTGAGTACAACAGTCTTTCAAAAATTTGGCATACGAAAGAATTTGTTTAATAGCATCAAGTAGGGGGATATTAATTTCTACCTTTTTGAGAGTTTCAAAGATGTCAGATAAATGTTGTTCTTTCTTTTTATTGACTAACCTTTGAGGGAATGGTGGCGAAACTGTCCTTTCTTTTTCACTTACCTCGTTGGAACCCAAAGCTTTTGATGGTTGTGCTTCTAATTCATCTGTGTGTGTTCCAACCTTGCTGTCAATTATCTTACCATTTCTTAGGGTTGTCACTGATTTGAGCTGTTCTTGGCCTCTAGGGTTTGGTATGGTTTGGAAAGGGAGTTCTCCTGCCTTCCGCTCGCTTAATTCTTTTGCAATCTGACCCATTTGTGTTTCCAATTTCTGAATTGCTTGCCTTTGTTGGTTGTTTGTTTGATGTTGTTGTTGGAGCAATTGAAGAACGGTCGATTCAAAATCCAACTTCTTTTGCTCTTGGACTGGCCGATCAAACCCACTTCCCATTTGAAAGTTTCGTTCATGTCCTTGTGTGAATTGAGTTCCTTGATTATTTTGATTATTGCTCCATGAGAAATTTGGATGGTTCCTCCACCCTGGATTGTATGTGTTCGAGAAGGGATTGTTCTTTGGTGGAAACACTCCTCGACCTACATAGTGTGCATGCTCCTGATCTGTGAAAGAAGACATGAGACATGTATCAGTTGTATGATCTAAATGAGAACAAATTGCACACATTTTGTTTGTTTGATTTTTAACTCCCCCCATCCTCGACATTGCATTAACAAGCATATCAATTTTCTTATTCATGTTCACCATTTCTAATTGAATGTTATTGCTATTAGAAATTTCGTAAACTCCCTGTTTTCTGGAAGGGCCCCTCCTTGTTGAGAATTGTTGTGAGTTCTCGCTTAGCTCTTCAAATAGTTCTATGGCCTCTTCACCGCTTTTCCTCATTAAGATCCCATTGCAAGCTGAATCCACAATTGCCTTGTTAGTATCGTTTAAACCTTCATAAAAAGCTTGTACCTGTTCATCTTTAGGCATATTGTGCGTAGGGCATTTGAGAAGTTTGTTCTTGAAATCTTTCCATGCTTCGAAGAATAAATCTCCATCCCTTTGTTGGAAGAGTTGAATCTCTCTTTTCAGCTGTTTGGTCTTTTGGGCTGGGAAGAATTCTTTCAAAAATTTCGTGGCCAATTGCTCCCATGAATTAATTGTTCCTGGTTCCAAAGAATTATACCATAGTTTAGCATTAAGTTTCAAAGAAAAAGGGAATAATATTAACCTGATTTGTTCAGGGGTGAGCCCTTGAACGCTTTGTGTCCTGCAAAGATCAAAGAAGTCTTGCAGATGGAGGTGCGGCTCTTCATCATGTTTGCCACTAAAATGGGGAACCATACTAAGTAACTGAGGAGATAGATGCATGTTCCCTGTGACATTAGGTTGATACGCAATGCAGGAAGGTTGCTCAATGTTCTTAGGCGTGAATTTGTCCTGCATTGGTACTCGATTGGTTATTTCTTCCGCCATTATTGCTCGTGAACTGAGTCTCTGTGCAGTCGACTGGTTTTGTGCAGCAGTCGACTGGTTGGTCGCAGTCAGTCGACCTAATCTGTGCAAAGTGCGTTCTGTTTCTGCGTCAATTGGTAGTAGCTCTGGATGAAGTGATCTCCTTCCGTGCATCCACCAAAATTCTGTAACCTAAAAGAAAAGTACTTCTTAATAAAATTAAAAGAAAAAAAATAAAAGCTTTCTACTGATCTGTAAGTTAAAATACTAGACAATCCCCGGCAACGGCGCCAAAAACTTGTTGTGCAGTCTAGATACCTAAATAAATAGATAAAACTAGACACAAATTAAAAACCTCGCAAGTGCACGAATCGTTTATAAAAGCGTAGCAATAGCAAGGGTCGATCCCACAGAGATTGTAGACTTTAACTTACCAACCAATAAAAAGAATAAAAATTATAAAGAGTTGTTCTAAAGGTCTAAAAGAAATAAAAAGATTAAAACTAAATTAAGAAATGCTGAATCACAAATATTTATGAAGTAGTTGGGTTTAGATCTCCACCAATAGTCAATAATGCTAAGTCACCTTCTGAACTTCTTCTTATTACTCATGTTTGTTCCCTTCAAGGGCATGGTATCTACTCCTTAAAGTACTATTTCCCTAAGCCAAGAATTAGGCATGGTATCTACTAAGTTGTACTTAAAGAAAACATAAGATCAGTGGAAACGAACAAACACTCAAGGTTCTAGAAATTGGTATCAGATCTAGATCCCTTAAGTTGATTAAACCAAGAACCCCTAAAGATTCCCTTATTACAAGTTACGGGCACGAGATACGGGTCGTCTCAATATGCTCATATAACAGATTCAGATAGATGGTAATGCAAACTTGAATTTCTCAAGTTCTGTATGTCAGTCGACTGGCTGTCACCTCAGTCGACTGCTCTCAGAGCTTCGAGAACAAGTTTGATTATCATAAATCTATATCAATTCAATCAGATTCAATCAATAAGTAAAATAGAAGGATTCAGAAGAATATAGCACTACATAACTACGGTTTCAATCACCCAACTATGAAATTAGTTCCACATAATAAGACGTTTATTAATCAAGAAGTTCAAATACATGATTAACATAAAAGAAATAGAAAGAGAAGGAATAAACTGATGTAGTTCGGTCAGATAGGTCGGCTGACTGTCACACAGTCGACCGGCCGTTCTTTTCTTAATGCTTGATCTCCTTTCTTCTTCTTTGATGCTGATAAAGTGCTTCTTGTTGATGACTCTGGAACTCTGCGATTCGGTGATTCAGGATGCATGGTAGAGCCCCCTTAATAATGCTTCTTGGTTGGTATTTATAGAACACGGCTAGAGAATTAGGGTTTGCACTTTTCTTTTTATAGAAAAGTCCTTTTCTTTTATTTATTTCCTCCCTCGTTGCTCTGTGTATTACTTCTTTCTCTTTTCTTCTATTCTTCCTTTTCTGTTCTGATTTGGATTAGATTTGGACGCATCTTCAAATATCTTATCTTTTAACTCTGCCGCCTACCAGTCGACTTGTCTTCGAACCAGTCGATTGTGTCGAGACTTCTGAAAATTTTATAATTGATCATCCAAGTCGGCTGTTGACAATCAACTTCTCTGGGCAGTCGCCTGTTGTACTGGACCAGTCGACTGATGATCTGCAATTTCCTGTGTATCGTCCTGAATCTGCTTCGTTTCTCTGTTTTAGGCTGTTTTCTATGGAAGAGAGAAAATAAGAGTTAAATATCACATATAGAGCTTTTAAATGTCTAATTTCATTAAGATTATTGCTCCTAAAAGTGAATAATATTGTGTTCATCAAAAATCATACAAAATTGCACACTTATCCAGATCATGATTTCTTTGTCATTCTAGAAAGGTTTATGTGTCTACTACAACTTCCTAGTTTCAAGTTTCTTCAGATAAGGTCGTTTACAGGCTCTTATGGTCCCATCTTTAACAAGTATACAGATTCTTAGAATAGCATATCATATTAACACAGTCATGGGATAAAATCAATTTAAAATAGTAAGCGGTGTCATAACATTATGAAATTTTAGATTCTATCTCCTGACACATGATGTTACCACACTTCCAAAAAAAAGGTGATTCTAAGAAGTAGATTTTTAATTATGCTTCTTTGAATATCATCAAAAACAGAGCAATAATAGCAGCAAAACTGTTTACCAAAACGACTAGTTAAATTTGCATGATTTTATTAACATAGCTACAGTGGTCCAAATCTCACGAAATTTGAAACATTGTTCTTGGATACACTTAACAATGACATACTAAAATTCCAGATCATTCCCATAAGCATGCAGCAAGATACAAGTCATTCTTCTCACAATAGTAACAACAAAACTGTTTCTTTTTCTTCTGACTAGCATGCAAGTTTGCATTTTATTTTAATAGCAGAAAAAAATCATAAAAATTTGGAAAAATGACTGAAGGTGTACGTCACACAAATGATCATCATGTAAAAATTTCAAGTTAATCCAAGCAGTAGTGTTCAAGTTATTAGGTACGGACTGACAACAAAATTTCAGCTTTTCTTTTCAACAGGATTTTCTGTTTTGGGTTTCTTAGCACAAAACGAGTTACTTAAGTCCATTCTCGAGCATGCATGTCATTTTTGAGTCACTAAAAATTATGGAACTTAGGTTTGAGTCAATGGACAATTTTATTCACTTTAAATTGTCCATAATCAAAGAGATTAGAATCACCCACCTTTATGAGTTTGATGGAAAAGAGTTCCTACAAGCTCCTAGCTTCTTGATTAGCCTTCTTGCTCCTAGCTCCTTGCCTTCTTGGATCCTGGCTCCTGCTCCTTGGCTTCTCTTCTTCTTCTTACTCTAAATCAGTAGCAAGGTCCCTCTTACTCTTTTTTTTTCCTTTCTCTCTTGAGTGGTGGAAGTTGTAGGAGGTGAGAATGAGAAGTAATGGATGAGAAGGGTTTAAAAGAACACAAAAGAGAGCATGGGGGTGTGTTTGGCCTGATTTGGGCATGGGAAATGGGGGAGCATCTCTCCTTGGATTGGGTCAAGAGGGAGGTGTAGTGTAGGGGTGGAGAAGAACTCATCATGACACAATTTGAGTTTAAAAAATATCCTATCCCTAATTCTTTTTCCGTCCTTTTCCCTCCAAACTTGGCCGGCCTAGAATGGGCTACCTTTCATCATTTTTTTTTTGTTGTGTTGTTTTGTTTGTCACATTGGGCCTCTCAAGCCCAACAAAAAAATACACATATGCATATATATATATATATATATATATATAAGCATAATTTGAGGTTATTAGTAAGGAAAATAATTCTTTTAATCAATAAAATAATTTTATAACTAGTAGAATCTAGTTTGTTTATAAAACGTATTTATCAAAAATTAGGGTCGTTACATGCTGACATGTCAAACACCTTGTCACAAAGTCTGCAACATCTCTCTTCATGTCTGGCCACCGAAAATGCTGCTTGATGTCTTTGTACATCTTCGTGCTTCTGAAACGTACAGAAAATAAGGTAATGTGTGCTTCCTTCAAGATGTTTTCCTTCAAATCTTCTTTCTGGCGCACACAACCTATCTCCCATCCATAAAACACCATCTTGAATCTGAAATTCTGACAACTTGCCGATGGAAATATGTTCTTTCATCTTCTGAATCTCTGCATCTAACTTCTGGCCTTCGATGATCTGCTCCCTCAAAATAGGCTGAAGTCTCAACAGAGCTATAGACGCTCCCAATTCTTGTAATACCACTTCAATACCAGCTCGATCCAACTCCTCAGCCAACTTCTTCTGCGTCCTGATTTATCAAGACAAACCAACCAACCGACTGAGTGCATCAGCACCACATTTGCTTTTCCTGAGTGATACTTGATCTCAGGGCGAATGTCCTCCAAAACCTCCAACCACAGTATCTGACGTAGATTCAGATCCTTCTGCTGATAGATATACTTCAAACTCTTGTGATTGGTGTACATATTGACCTTCTCGCCATAAACATAATGCCTCCACTGTTTCAAGGCAAAAATGATGGCTGTAAGCTCCAAATCATGCGTCGGATAGTTCTTCTAATGAGGACACAACTGCCTCGACTCATATGAAATGACCTTCCCTTCTTGCATCAGAATACATCCCAAACCTTTATAAGACGCATCACTGTAGATGTCGTAATTTACACCCGCTCGCGGCAACACAAGAATAGGTGCTGTCGTCAACTTCTCCTTCAATCCCTAGAAACTGGCTTCACACTTATCTGTCCATTTGAATCCACATTCTTCTTAGTCAAACCTGTCAACGGAACTGCCATCTGCGCATAACCTTGAATGAAATGCCTATAGTATTCCGTCAAACCTAAGAAACTTCGGACCTCCTTCACCGTAGTCGATTTAGGCCAACCCTTCACTGCCCCGATCTTCTGAGGATCAGTAGCCACTCCCTCCTTTGAAAGGATGTGATCCAAAAATGCCACCTCCAACTGCCAAAACCCACACTTTGACAACTTGGCATACAGATGCTCCTCCTGCAACTTCTTCAAAACCTCTGCCAAATGCCCAGCTTGCTCTTCCTCCGACTTCAAGTACACCGGGATATCGTCTATAAAAACTACGATGAAAGAGTCGATGAATTGCTGTAAAAGCCTGTTCATCAAATCCATGAATATTGCTGACGCATTCGTCACTCAAAACGGCATCACCAGAAACTCATAATGCCCATGACGAGTCCAAAAAGCTGTCTTGTGCACATCTTCCTCCTTAACTCGGACCTGATGATAACCCGACCGTAGATTAATCTTTGAAAACACAGCCGCACCTTGCAAGCAATCGAATAGATCATCAATCCTCGGAATCAGATACTTATTCTGAATGGTTACTGTGTTCAGTTCCCGATAGTCAATGCACATCCTCATTGACCCATCTTTCTTCTTCACCAACAACATCGGCGCACCCCAAGGCGAAGTACTTGTCCTGATGAATCCTTTCTGCAACAACTCCTCGATCTGCTTCTTCACTTCTTCCTGTTCTACATGTGCCATCCTGTAAGGAGCTTTCGATATCGGAGCACTACCTGGCTGCACGTTGATGCAAAACTCAACATCACGCTGCGGCGGTAACCCCGTAACTCGTCCAGGAACACCAATGGAAATTCTCGAACTACAAGAATTTTCCTAACTTCTTCTGGAATGCTCATCCCTGCTAGTACCACAACCACCTTCGAGTTTCCACCCTTACTTCCTTGAAAGGCCACCACGGGTCCTCCCGGTGCCTTCACCACCACCTCCTTATGCTTGCACTCAATTGTGGCATCACATATTGCCATCCAATCAATGTCCACGATAACATCGACACCCGAAACATCTAGTTCAATGAGATCGATCCCGAAAAACCTTCCTCCAATGACGATATCACACCCTTTGTAATATCGATCAACAATCAACTCTTCACTTGACGGCGTTGCCACTAACAGAACACGGTCCGAAAAAATCTTCAGCTCAATGCCTAACACCTTAACAAATTTGGGCCACACAAAAGTATACGAAGACCCAGTATCAAACAAAACTTTAGCCCAGAACAGCAGCCCCCAGATAAGATAAGCCTAAAAAGTTTTATTTCATTCAACAAAACATATCCCATTACATGAGAAATCACAATATTCAATACTCCATATTTTTCTCATCCAATGTTTTTGTTCAATACACTTTAGTCAAAAATCTAAAACTCTTGCATACCCGTAATCACGTCTTCAGAGTTGTCAACATCCTCCTCTATCAACGCAAAAACTTGCCCCTGCTTCAATTGCCTACCCCCACCAGTGCCACCCTACTTCAGCTGTGGGCAATTCGGCCTGATGTACTCCTCCTTGCCCCATTGGAAACAAGTTCGGATCCTTACCAACTTAGGACATGAGGTCTTAAAATGACCCATCTCACCACAGTTGTAGCACTTCATCCCTTGAACTGGCACTGTACCCTTGCTGGGCTCACTGAACTTGCACCTCTTCTCCGAGAATTTTCTTCCGCTGGGAGTCGCCACTGCGCCTCTTGTTCGTACTCCAGGTTTCCTTCCTCAATTGCAACTGATCCATGGCTGCTTCCGTCATTGTTTCTCTTCTGACTAGCTTGTTGAACCTTCGAATCCCTAACAGTATCATTCGAGATCTTAGGTTTGGCCTTAAGCCCTGCTCGAACTTCCTTGCCTTCCTTGCTTCATCTATAATAAGCTCAGGAGTGTACCTTGACAACTGAGTGAACTTCGTCTCATACTCCCTCACTGACAAGTTGCTCTATTGTAGGCTCAAGAACTCCATCGCCTTCTTCTCCTGGATGTCCAAGGGAAAGTAATGGTTCATGAACTCTTCTAGGAACACATCCCAAGTTATCGGCTACCCTCCGAAGGTTCTCCTTACGAACTGCCACCAGACACCGACATCCTTCTCTAACTGCAACGTGGCTAACTTCACCTTGCTAGCAGCGGGTGTCTCCAGCACTTCAAAGACAGTCTCCATCTGTCTAATCCAGTCGTCGGCCTCATTAGGGTCAGCCTGCCCTTCAAACACAGGCAGCTTCATTCTCTTGAACGACTCCACCTGCTTGATGGGATTTGCATTTACATTTGCTGGTCCCGATCCAGGGTTCCGACCCATTCCAACAGTCATGAAAGCATTGAGTGTCTGATAAACTCTCGCAATCTCAGCTTCCAAGTCAAGCCTTCCCCTATTAGAGCTTTCACCTCCATCACCATTGCTTATAGTGCGAGGCCCTGCCATTGTTCTGAGTCTACAAAACTTAACACTTGTTAGAAGAACAGAATCACAAGAATTTACATCAATACTCAAAACATGAAAATCTTCATTTATCTGCCAAAAATTTCATATACCAAAAATATAAATAATTTTATTTACTAAAGTAGTTTATACATATAGTAGAAAAAGAATAACTAAAAAATCTTATGTAAATCCCAAAATTTCAAACAATTACAATCACAGTTTTAACTAGCCTTTACAACTCTTCTTGATATCCCGAAGTTCCTCTTACAGCACACCGAGCTTCATTTCCAACCTTTCGCAATGCTGACTGTAAATGTTATCTTCCCACTTGGTGTATTCGCCCAGTTTGGTGAAACGCTCCTCTACCACACGTTGGCCTTCGTTAAGAATCTTCATCATATGTTGCATGCATGCAATGCATTGCTGGTTCTCCTTATGATGCCACTACAGGTTGGAAATCCACCACTGGTACACATGCTTCTCACGTCGAAGTGATGTGATCACACGATCCTTCTTGGTCTACCTTGGTGATTCATCCGAAGATTCACCCGAAGATTCCTTAGGAAAGGGGAGTAATCTCCCGAGACTCTTGTGGTTCCTCTTCCACTAGTTCTTCTTCCGATTCCTCTTTCGGGACATCCTCTGGATCGTCCTTGGAATCCGTTAAAGGGTCCTCGAGGAAAGCATCTTCTTCTTCCACATTTTTTATAGGATCGTGATTATTCGCCATCCTACAGAAATGTAATGCCTCATAATTTTAAATACAATATTTTGATTTAGTAAATAGTTTTTAGACGAATTAATTTAATTATTTTGAATTTCTGTGAAACACGTGCAAATATTTTTGAAATATATGTTTTGGAATTTTGAGTTGCAAAATAAACTCTATTATTCATAATTAGATATATTTGATTTTTTGCATTTTTTTCTGAATGAGAAAAACTACTTTTGTAAATTTTTGAAAGTAAGAATTTTTTTTTGTAAAAAGTCGTTTAGGGGCGAAAATTGAACTTAAAAGTTGTTTGGTTGCATTTAGGGTCGACTATTCGGTATAAGGCTCTAAGGAATTAGATTATATCCATATTTGGTTGATTTTAATTGATTTAATTAAATAAATATGTAATTATGCAATTTTGGGATTGTTGGGGGACTAATTTGCAAAACTGCGATAAAACCCTAAAAATTCAGATCCCGACCTATAATAGACAGCAGCAGCCATCTCTTTTATTTCTTCACAAAATACTATTTTTCTTTATCATTCTTGATGTTTTGGAGGCTTGGACCTTTGGACTTTCACAAGGAGGAGGGCTTTTGTTCTTGTTATTATTATTCTTCATTATTCTTCTTTAAGGTGGGTGGTACTTCTTGTATCTTGATGTGCTTTATTTATATTATTATGATGAATCTAGTAGAGATCATGCTAGGGCTTGTTGTGAATTTGTAGATCTATATTTTGATAGTTTGATCATGATGGTTGTTATACATGATGAATGAACTTTTAGATGTTTATATGAAATAATAATGAAATTTTTATGAGAGATGATCATGTTTTATTAATCTTGAATGTTAAATATTGATGATGCATGAAAGATCTAATTTGGGATTTATAAAATTGATTGGATGACCATAGATTTAATTGTAGATGATGGTGATATGTAGAGATAATTAGAACTTGTTGCATGCTCTTAAATTCATACTTGATTGATTTTACAGTTGAGATCTTTCTATATTATTCGTTGTTTTTAATTATTAAAATTTCAAACTTAATATTAGGGTTTGAATAATTGTTGTATGGATCAAAATTAATTTGTCTTGAACAAAAGAGTTGTTTATGCATGAAAGATTAATATTTTGTTTAAAGAAATAAATTTAAAGAGAACATATGTGATTGTAGATGTTGGATCTTGGTGTTTAATTCAAGCGGCATGTTTTAAAGGATTAAAAGATGAGAATTTTAATGTTTAATTTGATGTTTTAATACAAATAAAATTCTGAATGATAAACCCTAATTGTTGTGCATGAAAAGTGGTTAAGGAAAGTAATTTATATGAGAAATAATAAAATCAAAATTTATTTTTTTTGGGGGGGGGGGGGGTTGAAATATAAAAAAAACCGTAGAGTTAGGGTTCGGGTGAACAGTAATCGGGTTACTGTTCAAACCCGAACAGTGATGTTTCGGGTGAAGGGTTACTGTTCAGACCCGAACAGTAACCAGTAGCATTTGCTATTTTTTTGGGGGGGTTTCGGTTGAATTTTTGGCGTTTTGAGGGATTTTTTTTTTGTATGCTATGATGGGGGGACCATATTATACATATAGAAGTGTATATAAAAGTGTTAAGCTAATATTTACGAGAGATTTGATTTAGTTTTTATGAAGTTTCGAAGTTGATAACTTTCAAATTTTGGATAAATGATAGTTTTCAGAATTTGTTGAATATAAACCCTTTATATTAATTTGTTTGAGTCCAGATTTTTATGGTGAATTCTTTGATATGTGCTAAATTTAACTCAATTTTTCCAGAATTTAATATTCATTATTGAATGGATTGTTCTTAAGGATAATGAGGTATAACTTTCAGATTTTGGATAAAAAATAGTTTTCAGGATTTGTTGAATATAAACCCTTTATATTAATTTTTTTGAGTCCAAATTTTTATTGTGAATTTTTTGATATGTGCTGGATTTAACTCAAATTTTCCAGAATTTAATATTCATTTTTGAATGGACTGTTCTTAAGTATAAGGAGGTATAACTTTCAGATTTTAGATAAAAGATAGTTTTCAAAATTTGTTGAATATAAACCCTTTATATTAATTTGTTTGAGTCCAATATTTTATGGTGAATTCTTTGATATGTGCTGGATTTAAATTAAATTTTCCAGAATTTAATATTAAATTTGGAGTGCACTGTTTTGAAGAACAAAATCGTATAACTTTCAGATTTTTGTGAAAAATCTATATTTTCATACATGAAATGTGTTTCCATATATATATGAAAGAGTTTTATGGCAGTATCAGTTGATTTAAAAGAATGTGGTGAATGAAGAGTATTTTGTGTAATTAAGCAAAGTTGGGTTTTGATTTGAGGCTTAGGGTTATGATGTGGACCCACAAAAGATTGTTAATGATATTTTGAGTTATGAGACTAGAGGTTGGGTGTGACCCTAGCATGCCGGCAATGAAATTCCGTTGGAATTCGTCTTGTGTGGCTTTTGTTTAATTCAGTAAAATTTAGTCCGGTAGGGTACACAACCTTTAGGGAGACTGTGATTGTAATTAATTGAACATAATAAACTTAAGGACATGCACTAGTTGGAGTTGTGATGAAATAAGAGCAAAAATAGGTCGGGGGGCCTCATATGATTCGCGGTGGGAGATGGTCTCGAGAATGATTGGGGTATAATTACTTGCGGTGTGGGTTTTAATTTCTAGAATGATTGGGGTGTGAGGGAGTGTTCCCAAAATCACTTGCAGTGGGAAGTTGATTCTCAGGAATGATCGGGGTGTGATCACTTTCGGTGTGAGATGCGTCTTCAGAATTATCGGAATCAAGGCAGTGCTCATGGGATATTCGTGTAATGATGTACCATTTGGCTTGCGGTGTGTGTTTCAATTTCCAGAATGATCGGGGTGCGAGGGAGTGTACCCGAATTCACTTACGGTGGGAAAGTTGGTTCTCAAGAATGATCGGGTCATGACACTAGATACTCACACAATAATATAAATCTTATTGTTATTACCATAGTAGTTTAGTTGCATAACGAGGGATTGAACCATATAAAGTGGAGAACGATAACCGGACGTACGTAGTATGGGATGCATAGAATCCGACAAGTATGCATTAGATTTCATCATATGCATTTGTGTTTCTTGGCTTATTTTATGCATGCTTGTTTTTTGTTTTCATCTCATACACTTGACATTTAGCTTAGCCTCACTTGTTGTTTTACGCTTCATTTATCATTGTTTCATGTTCCATTTATTATTGCTATGTTAATATGTTTTCACTTGTTGTTCTATGTGTTATTGTTTATTAATATGCATCAACTTTGCGATTGTGAGATTGAGAAGTATTACTATTACTATAGTTGACGTAAGTTGCATTTAACTGACGTGCCCACTTTCACTAGACTTTTGCAGGGTTTCAGTTATGGATAACATTGATACAAATAAAGCTTAGAGCATAAATGCAAATTGAAAATTTTATGTGTTGTAAAGATTTGTAATTAATGTATTTAATTCCACAGTTTTTTGATAAAAGAGAAGATATAATAAAAAGTTTTAAAATTTTCCTGTATTTGATACTGTGTTTATGATTGCAATTGAAGTTGATTTTAAAAATTGTGTCACTTATTTCTAATTTTATTTATTAGAAATTCGGGTCGCTACAGAGTTGGTATCAGAATCTGCTTCAATCAGTAATGTTAAACATGGTATAGGGAATGAACCTAGGTAGACACTAGAGCGAGAGTACCTAGGTGGACATTAGAGCGTGAGCATTAAACATGAAACTAAACTAAATGAAATGGTTTGAGTATGAACAGATTTCTGCAGTAGGCAGTTGGTGTGAATATGAATTATGTAGTGGTGCTTTAACTGTCACCCCCGCTTCCCAAAAAGGAATACAGAATACGGATACGTGACTAAGTCCAGCGAATGCCTTTCACCATTCATAAGCTGTAAGGATCTTTTCAACATTTCACAGAAATAAACAAGGAATAAGAAGGAAATAGTCAACCACGCATGCATGAATAAATTAACACAACCAATAGAATTTACTTAAATAGAATAAATAAATCTCAAATAAACCAGATCTGGAACAAGTTATAAATTCTGGGTCAAACAGGTCCATACAAAATAATCCATGTAGCAATTACATTTATTCAAAAACAACAGGAAATAGTTTGTAGCAAAACTCTAGTCAACTAGAATGTTTGGTCGCCTACTCCATCGGGCAGCTGGTCACCAAAGTCTGCAATTTTAACAAATTACAGTAAGAGGAAAAAGAAACAAAACACCTGTCAATGCAATTTATGGCCCGCTTGTAATGTAGGCAACAAGTACAGAAAAAACAGATAGACAAGTATAGAGTAACAGTGAAAGCAAGTACTAATAAGCATGGAATAGATGTGACAGCAAAACAGAATGATTAACATAAATCAGGAACAGAATCAAGTGATGTGATGAGATAACAGGTGCATGTGACATGTGACAGGTAACAGGTATCATGCAAGCAAGTAAACATATAACAGGTGTCAGTTAGCATGTACAGGTAACAGGGATACGCAGGTGATCATGATATTTCAAGTCTTGTATTTATTTCTTTCTAGGTAGCACTTCATGCATCCCAAATTTTACCACATGGTTGCTACTTACATGCAATTTACGTTTAGATCTAGTGGTGGGTTTCTATAGGGCCGTGTACTCAGGCATCATGTAACAGGTAAGAGGAACAGGTTCATTGATCAGGTAGTAAATAGGTTCATGAATCAATAGGTTCGTGAATCAACAGGTTCATGAATCAACATGTTCATGGATCATCACGTCCATGAATCAAAGCATAAAGTACAACAGGTTCACGAATCAACGGATTCATGAATCAAACACAAAATGGGAACGAGTCCCCCTTCTGAGTACATATACCCATATTGTCCACTACTAAGGTATTTCCCTTAACCCCGGCTTGATTACTTGTTATTATTATCAAACAAGCATATACGTGCACAAAACAGGACAAGAATAACATGGTATGAACAAGGGACAGGTTCAGGTCAGATATAAACATGCACATGTGACAGACAACTCATTAAAGGCTAGGACAACGAAACTTTCAGTTCTGGACAGCAAGACACTACTGCACCAAATCTGAGATTCCCGTTGCCACAGACATGCAAATCTGGATCCGTCAAAAAGTCTAGATAATAAACTCTCGACCGAATCCAGCACATATATATATAAGTCATATAATAATTTTAGGAACATGGCTCAAAACAGAATTATATGCAGAAAACATGTTCAGCCAGAAATCACAAGGTTGTATTCGCAAGCATGAAAATGGCATAAACACTTATTGCTTAAATCCAAGAAAAATCTGGAGTATTCCCCAGTATGTCTAGTATCTGTAAATATAATTTCATAATATTCCAACATGGATAGCATAGTCAAAGAAATTCGGGAAACAGTAAGATACAACAATTTTGTGAATCTGAAATGCTTGACACAACAGTACTAAAACAGCGATAGCTCAAAATCCATATCCGTCAAAATAGTGATAAAATAGATATAGTAGGCTATATTTTATGTTTACAAAGTTTTTACTAATAGCAACTAGAGTCAGGTCGAAAACATGGTTATTTATTGAACAATATGCAAAACTGGAGATATAGTACTTGTTCACAAGCATAGAATAGTTTATAAATGTCATCAAATAAATCCACAAAAATTTGAGATTAATCCCAGTCAAGTCTAGTCATATCCGACAAAATATTAGATCCAAATATTATCTTTAGCATCAGTATTAAAATAATTAACTACACAGAAATCATATAAAACAGAATTTGGAATTTCTAACACATCTGTAGCAAAACAGCAATAACTCGCAACTTATAAATCGAAACAGAGATCTGTCAAAATTTTTGGAAAAAAAACAGCGGGGTTTACAATTTATATTCACAAATTAATTTGATTTACTCACCTCAACAGGGTCTAAAATACTAAAACAAAATCGGGCAGCAGCAAAAACAGAAATCTTTCTCATATATTAAATCAAATAGTTCATATGTAACAAATCCAATTTATAACAAAATACAAAACATGGTATACTAGATGTCCAAAACAACTTGGTATAGGTGTTTAACAAATCTACCACAAGATACTACGACTAACACATCAAGCATGCAAGATTCATACAACATATCATGGATCACAAACAACATACATACATGCATCAAGTCTAGATTATTTCTAAATTATTTTTCATGTCGTGTGTGTAACAGAAGATGACTACGTATGGATCAACAAATAGAGTCAAGCTCTAACAAGGGTTTTTCATGAGAATGAATCTAGAAACAAAAGCTACACTACAGGAGGTGTTTAGTACTTGTATATACAACAAAAATTAATACAAGTTACTTGCCTTATAATTGTCAACGAAAACGACGAGAAGACGAGAATAACAGGAATGGATTCCTGGGCGACGAGCACGATCGGCAAGGATCTCGATGATCAAGATGGTGATCAAGATGCGATGATGATGAAGATCTTGGTGATGATCGAAATCGGTCGAACGGCTCTGGATCCACTTGATGGTGATCATCCAAGGACAGGGCTCGAGTGATCCACGGGGGCAGCGACGACGACACAAGTGGGAAGCAGGGTGACTGACGACGAGGAGGGTTCAGGGACAGTCGAGGGTGTTGAGTGGTGCGAAGCTCAGGCGGGAGCCAGCTAGGGGAGCTCGCTCCGGCTTTAAGGTGGTCGACGAGGGAATGCAGTGTGTGTATGGGGGGGGGGGGGGGTTGAAGGCGGAGACGATGATAAGAAAAGGTGCAGGCCGAGTGCGGGAGGCGCTCAGGGCTGCAGCAATGGCGGGGGCTCGACGAGGGTAATGGCGATGAGGGTGGAAGCGGTGAAGGGCAGGGGTGCAGTAGCTTGGATATGGTGAAGGCGGGATGGGGGTGGAGACAGTGGTGTAGGTTAAGAGAATTTGGGAGGTCAGGGACGATCGAGATTGGTGTAGTGGTGGCTCGATGAAGGGTGAGGAGATGGGTTCGGGAGAAGAAGCGGGAGGTAGGGGATGAAGGTGTACAGTAGGCGGCTGGGTAATGAAGGTAATTTGGGTTAATTGGTGATTAGGGTTAACAGTGGGTAGTTATATAGGAGATGAAGTTAGGGTTAGCCGGTTAGGGTAAAACGAGTTGGTGGGTATTGGGTCTTCAAACTAATAAAAGATTTATGATATAGGGTTTTAGGTTAGGATTGGATCCAATAGGATAGGAAACAATAATAATAATAGGCCATGAAAAAAGTAATAAATAATAGAATAAACCAACCGACCAATCATAGATGAAATAATAAGCAGACAAATTGAATCAAGAAGATCAAATCATGGGTGATAAAACAAGTAGATGAATTATATTGACAATGAAGATCAAATACACGGTTCAGAAGGAACATAAGAATACAATATAAATAAATACTCAAAATAAATAAATAAATAAATACATCCAAAATACAAGAAAAGGGAAAACAGAGGTTATACTAACAGTTTCCCGTGTTTTGCAGTACTCAGTGAAATGGTAGGACACAGGACTAGAAATGGTTGGAACGATGTTGAATTGAAGGTTCCCACAGGGGAAGACTAGATTTAAAGATGGAGATTGCCAGAGTATATCAGACTCTGAATGCATTTATGGCAGCTAGTGCGACTCGAAATCAGGGAGCAGGTCCTATACCTATTAATGCAGATCCTATCAAGCAAGTAGAATCCGTCAAGCGGATGAAGCCGCCAATTTTCGTAGGGCAAGCTGATCCCAATGAGGCCGATGATTGGAATAGGCAGATGGAAGTTGTAGCGCCCCAAATTTCCAATAAATAAAATTAGAAATAAGTGGCATAATTTCCAGAATCAACTTCATTTACAACTATAAATACAGTATCAAATACAGGGAAAATTAAAACTTTTTATTACAACTGTTCTTTCTTACATTTGCATAGTGGAAAAGTTTAACACATTTATTACAACACAACCCAACACTTAAACTTTAATCTTCTTAAATCAAAGCATCCACTTTACTTGGGCAACTCACTTGCAAATCTTGCGAAATAAACAGAAGAGTGGGCACATCAGTTGAAGATAACTGACGTCAACTATAATAATAGTGATACTTCTAGATCTCACAATCACAAACTTAATACATATTAATAAAATGATAATAAATGATGCATAAACAATAATAAAAGAACATAGAACAACAGTCAAAGAGGCATAAAACAACAAGTGAAGCTATGCTAAGCGTGAAGTGTATGAGATGAAAAACAACAAGCATGCATACATAAAACAAGTCAAGGAACACAATGCCTACGATGATTTCTAATGCATACTTGTCGGATTCTATGCATCCAATACTAGATAGGTCCGGTGCAAGCCCTTATTGTTCTCCACTTAATTGGGTTCAATCCCATGATATGCAACTAACCTACTACGGTGACAGAAACAAGATTAGATACTCCGTGAATGGACCCTAGCTCCGGTACGCAACCCGCCAAGCTGTACAAGTGTAGACATGCCAGTACCCCGAAAGCATCGCTATAACTCTGGAGAATCATTTCCCTGCCGTGTACCCCGCGAACAGGCCTGCCGACCCTCAACGCTAAGATACGCCGTACATTCCGCGAATAGGCCTGCAGACCCTCAACGTGCGAACATACCGTACATTCCGTGAATATGCCTACCGACCCTCAACACGTGAACATACCAAATTCGTCTCATGTCTATACTTTCCGCGAATAGGCCTGCTGACTCCCAACGCGCGAACATACTAGAGAGACACAACAATCCACAGCCCCGGAATACTTACGTTGCCCAAGTTCCGTCACAACTCCCAATCTAGTGCCTGTTTTTATGTTTATTATTATCAATTAAATAAAATCAGTCCCCCTAGAGTTGATGTACCCTACCGGACTTAACTCTACTGAATCAATAACAAAAGCCCATTGGCCAAATTCCACAAAATCTCATTTTCCGGCATGCTAGGGTCCCACTCAACCCTAGAGTATCATAACTAAAAAATATCATCAACAATCTTCCTAGGGTCCACATCATAACCCTAAGCTTCAAATCAAAACCCAACTTGGTTTAAATTATACAAAATACTCTTATTAATCACATTCCTTTAAATTGACCGATATTGCCATAAAACTCTTTCATATATGCAAACATATCCAACTTACGAAAATTCCTTAAAATCAATTTTTAATTACCACTTTTCATTCATTCATAAAGTTCAATCAATTCTACTAGAAATTTATTCAATTCAACTGAAACAAGCCTCTTAGTATATCTCATCCCAAAAATCCGAAGGTCTTTTGCCGAAAAAAATGAAATTAAATTCTCAAAAATTGAAGTCTTAGACTCAATAATCTATAACATTGAAATTTATTAAATTAATTTCTCACCAAAAACATTTTTTTCCTTTTTATTTTAAAAAGCTTAAAACTCCAAAAACTCAACAGAAAAATGAAAACAAAACAAAAGCTCAAAAACTCAACAGAGGGAAAAAGAAAAAAAAAACAAAATAAAGCCTTAAACAGACAAAAACTCAAAACACAAACAAAAAAAGTTAAACTAGCCGATCCGGGTTCGGACCCGTGTGACCCAGCCAAAGGCCCACGCAGAGCCAAATCGCTGTGGGCTAGCCAACTTCCCAAGTCCACTTACTGTCTTACTTAGACACTACAATATATATATATATATATATATATATATATATATATATATATATATATATATATATATATATATATATATATATATATATATATATATATATATCCAGAAAGCACTGTACAGACCCTAATCTGTACAACCCAAAAACCTATTTCTCCAAACCCTAATACAATAACTTGTTTTTTTCACCTCATGAATAGTGAACCCGAAACCCAATATACTCCAATTCAACCATACACCAATTTTTCAAACCCTAATATTAAACTTGAATTTCTAATAATCAAAACAACGAATCAAAATGGAAAATCTAGATCTTTAAAATCAATCAAACATGAATTTAAGAGCATACAATAAGTTCTAATTATCTCTACAAATCTCCATCATCTACAAGTTAAATCCATGATCATCAATCAATTTTTATAGGCCGCAAATTATATCTTTATATATTAAAAATTTTCATTTGTTTGTTCATGATAATCTCTAAGTCATAATATTAAAACCCAATGTTTAATACACAATCCATCATCATACAACCATCAAAACTCTAGAATCTAAGACATAAAATTAATTCTAATTAAAACAACGAATTATCTTATAAAAATTGTAACTTTTAATCAATCAAGGAATGAATTTGTGTGTATTCAATGGTCTATAAATTTTCATAACAAATACACATCAACTATTATAAAATCCATGATCATACAAATATATTTTTTTGGTAAATCAAAAAAAGTTCTTTTATGCATCACCAATCTCTAACATCAATAAACAATTTATAGATGATAATCACATCTTAATTTGGGATCTTATTCATGATGAAGTTATTTGACTACTTATTCATTGAGATTTATAGATCTACATCAAATTTTATAATCATGCAAGCTCTTAATATATACCATACTTGATCAATCATCATCATATTCTACAAGCATATAACAAATCAAGAGATGAGAAGTACCACTCACCTCAAAGAAGATCAATCTAAGAGTAGTAATAACAAGAAAGAAAAGCCCTTCTCCCAGAGATTTGAAACTCACAGAGATTTGAAACTCACAGATTCAGATTTTGAAACTCACAGAGATTTGAAATTAATCTCAAATAAATTAATAAATAAATAAATAAATAAATAAATAAATAAATAAAATCAGAACTAATAAAATCTAATATTAATAATATTAAAATAAAAATGTAAGATCAATAACAATGGAAAAATAAATAAAAAGAACTTGAAACGGATCAAACTTAAATCTTAAGGGTAAAACCGTTCAATATAGTAAGACCATTATAAAATTTTGATTGCGTTACTATATTGTTGTACATGTATACACCTCATTAAATTAAAAAAAAATAATATTAAAACAAATATCGTCAGGTGCAACTTTAAAAGCTGTTATAAACTAATCTAAGTAACTACACACAAAAAAACGTAATATATTCAAAGCATTAACCATAAGAGAACAAGATTTAAGTAATAATTATTAATTATAATGTATTTATTGTATTATCCATCACATAAAGGTGACAAACAAAATCAAATATTATGTTATTCAAAACTATAAACTACAAACACCAATAGAAAAAGAAAAAGCTAGATTCGCCACATTCCAAATTTCAATAATAAAATTTCTTTCTATAAAACACAACTTATAGAACAAATAGACTAGAACTAGCAAACATACTTTAAAATTAAATAATTATAATTAGATTTGTACTAAGATAGATAAGTCAATAACTAATAAAATTATCCCAATTAAGCGTCAATAATAATAAAAATATTTAAAAAGTAATTATAATAACAAGAGAAAATAAATCATTCATCTTCTATTTACACGAAAGCACTGTACAGACCCTAATCTGTACACTTACTGTCTTACTTTGATGCTACAATATATATATATATATATATATATATATATATATATATATATATATATATATATATATATATTATTGTGTTAGGGTTTGGAGAAATAGGGTTTCAGGTTGTACAGATTAGGGTTTGTACAGTGCTTTCTGTATATATATCCAGAAAGCACTGTACAGACCCTAATCTGTACAACCTGAAACCCTATTTCTCAAAACCCTAACACAATAACTTGGGTTACTGTTCACCTCATGAACAGTGAACCCGAAACCCAATATACTCCAATTCAACAATACAACAAATATTCAAACCCCAATATTAAACTTGGGTTTCTACTAATCAAGACAACGAATAAACATGAAAAATCTCAATCTTTAAAATCAGTCAAACATAAATTTAAGAGCATACAATAAGTTCTAATTATCTCTACAAATCTCCATCATCTGCAAGTTAAATCCATGATCATCAGTCAATTTTTATAGACCCAAAATTAGATCTTTATCAATTAAAAATATGCATTTGTATGTTCATGATAATCTTTAAGTCATAGTATTAAAACCTAATATTTAATACACAATCCATCTTCATATAACCATCAAAACTCTAGAATCTACAACATGAAATTAATTCTAATTAAAATAGCGAATTCTCTTATAAAAATTGCAACTTTGTAATCAATCAAGCAATAAATTTGTGTGTATTCAATGGTCTATAAATTTTCATAACACATACTCCTCAACTATTATAAACTCCATGATCATACAAGTATATATATATATATTTTTGTAAATTAAAATAAGTTCTTTTATGCATCACCAATCTCTAACATCAATAAATACATGATAATCACATCTTAATTTGGGTTCTTATTCACGAAGAAGTTATTTGTGTAATATTCCGGTTGGATATTATATTTGTATTATAATTATTTTTTAAAATTAAAATATTTTTATGGAAATTACTTGGTTTTACTAATAAAAAGTTATATATATATACTAGTAAGTATATATATGTATTGTATCGGTTTTGTGCACTTGTACAAAATTCTGTAAAATGCGTTTTTAAGAAAATGTCTGTAATATCCCGGGCTGATATTAAAAATTATTATTTTATTTTTATTTTCATAATTGAAATGTTCATGATGGATATTACTCGGTTTAGTTAATAAACATTCTATATATATATTAGTCTGTATATATCTATATTGTATCAAATTGGTACTAAAATCTTCCGAGTCGATAATAAAATTATTTTTATTCTCGGAATTAAATTATTTTGTACAGATTGGTTGTGTTTGATGAATAAAAATTATTTGTATATATAGATGTATGTGCGCATATGTACTGTATCGATTTCGTACGTTTGTACGAAATCATGTAGTATGTGATTTTGGAATAATGTCTCTTATTTTTTATCAACCATGATCAAATGGAGGGTTAGAAATGAGTTGGGTGTTGATTGCAATTTAAATTTGCAAATTGATTTCCAATTGATTTAACCACAAAAGGGAGTGACACTTGGGTGCTTCTCATACCACAAGCTCACTCCCCTTCTCCTATAACACCTCCCTGTTGGATCCTGTAGGCACGACAAATAACACTAGGGGGGGGTGAATAGTGTTGTATAAAAAATAATTAAGAACTTGAACTTTTTCGTACTGTCCAGCCGACTGAAAAATAAAGTACAGTTGACTGTAGCGTCAGAAAAGAAGAGTATTTTATACGTCTGATCAGTCGACTTACCAGACAAGTTTAAGAATAAAACACAGAAAAATAGAAATGTAAGTTGAGAAAATACAACCACCACAGAGAGTCAAGCACAGAGTACACATCGATGTATCCTGGTTCGGTCCTCCCGACCTACATCCAGTTCCCCAAGCAACCCACTTGAATTTTCCACTATTCTTGAAAAAAGTACAAGAATACCCTACGGCATTTGACAACAACTATGTCAAACCCGTAGACCTCTCTCACCACTAGATAGGGCAAACCCACTCTACACCTAAGAGTGAGAAACCAAATCTACAACCAAGAGCCCTACTTTCCAACTGAGAGGACCACTCTCACAACCCGAGAGTGAAAAACAACAACAAAACGAGTTTACAATAACCTATAGCCTTGTTTGTAATTTGTACTTTTGTATAGTGGCAATTAGGCTAACTTCTAAAATCAGTCTAAAATGAATTCGATGTTATACTAGACTGAATTACAGAGAACCAAGACTTAGAGTTTGTATGCTTTTGAAAGACTTGTTCTTGTTGAAAACAAAAGCTTGAAACTTAAAGAAATGCTTGGAGATATTGTGAACCATTGCTAAATGATCTTTATACTCTTTTTATAGAGTTAAAGACGTTTGAACGTTGAGAGGTTGAATCCCAACTGCCATACAACGGCAGTAAAAAGATTTGATTTTGAAAAACAAGTTTTAAAATTAGAAAACTGTCGAAACGGCTTGAACAGTCGACTGTGTTGCCATAATGAGTCGACTGGCCAGAGCTTGTATGAGTTCAGACAGTTTCGTACTATGACAGTCGACTGGTTCCAAGGAACAGTCGACTGGTTCCAAGGAACAGTCGACTGGTACTCAACAGCTGAACTTATTCAAGCTTGTTTTGACCTTTTAATTTTGTAAAACACTCAGATTATTTAAAGTATGTGTGAGTGTGTGTGTGTGACAAGGCTATTACAAGTTTCTAAGACTTAAAGAACGAAAATTACAATATTTCAAGACACATTTTACAAAACATTTGAAGCACTTGAATCTTGTCTTGAACTAGAGTCTTTGATGTCTTTATGTCTTGAAGCTTGCCTGATCAATGTGGCTTGAGCTTAAATCTTTGTGGCTTAATCAATTACTCTTGAAAGCTTTATTGGATTGTTTTGCCTTTGTGTATTTCACCATGGTATTGACTTTGATACACTCTGCAAGAGATATGTGATAGGCAAACTTTGTATTGTATTATAGTCATCAAAACCAAGAATCAACACCCCCACCCCTTGGCCGGCCAAACACAAAGGGCAAGAGCCCATTTTCATTATGTTTCCCTCATTTCACTCCATCTGTTCTTCTCACATTTCTTCTACTTCTTCTTCTACTTGTTTTTATTTTTAGAACCTTTTTTTGAGAATAATAGAAAAGAAAGAGAGATCAAAATCAAAAGAAAAAGAGTGGGTTATTTTGCTTGAGTGTTCTTGAAGA
Organism: Hemerocallis citrina; assembly: GCA_017893485.1. NCBI lineage: Eukaryota > Viridiplantae > Streptophyta > Magnoliopsida > Asparagales > Asphodelaceae > Hemerocallis > Hemerocallis citrina. The sequence continues at coordinate 130,443,379 of CM030359.1, forward strand.
AGAGCAAGAACAAGGAAGGAGAAGAAAGAGCTAGCAAGTCCTTCCAATGATTTTTGGGTGGGAGTTTCTCAACTTGATTTTATTTTTGTTAGTATTGTTATTAGTGTTAATTAATTGAAGATCTTGGACTAAATTCTTGTGCATAATGATAATTAGGGACTAGAATAAATGGCATACAAGATTGAAGTGGTAGAACACAAATGTAAACCCTAAAAACCCAATCTTAGTATCTAGTATGTTGTTTTTATGCTTATGAACTTGTGCTAAAGTTGAAATCTTGAGCTCAAATTAATTTGATAGGTTCTCATATATGTTATTACCACGCTCTAATATTTTTAGATTTTTTGGGTTAGTTTGATGGGTGAAATAAATCCTTACCTCCAAACAGTGAGTTTTTTTGGCAAAACTGCTGTTTTGGTGAATTTTTGGGTGTTTAAAGAGCTGGATTTTAAGTTCCATATGGAATCTGAAAAAGTTATTAACTAGGAAGTTTTAGTAGATGTTCTGAGCTTTCCAAAAAAAATCTAATTTTGTTAGATTCTGACAAGTATAACAAATATTATGAGCCTTACAAGCTTCAGCCTTTTGCTATCTTTGTTGCTCTTGTATTGTGTTTAAAGAGTTGAATTTTGAGTTTCATGTAGAATCTGAGAAAGTTGTTAACTAGGAAGTTTTATTTGTTGTTTCTAGCTTTCTAAAAAGTCCAATTTTGTTAGATTCTGAAAAGTATAGCAAAAGTTATGAGGTTTACAAGTTTCAGCCTTTTGCTGTCTTTGTTGCTCTTTATATTGTGTTTAAAAGCTGAATTTTGAGTTCCATAAGGAATATGAGAAAATTGTTAACTAGAAAGTTGTAGTAGTTGTTCCTATATTTCCAAATAGTTCAATTTTGTTAGATTCCAACAAGTATAGCAAAAGTTATAAGCTTTACAAGTTTCAGCCTTTTGCTATCTTTGTTGCTCTTTATATTGTGTTTAAAGAGCTAGATTTTGAGTTCCATAAGAAATCTGAGAAAGTTGTTAACTAGAAAGTTGTAGTAGTTGTTCCTAGCTTTCTAAAAAGTCCAATTTTGTTAGATTCCAACAAGTATAGCAAAAGTTATGAGGTTTACAAGTTTTAGCCTTTTGGTGTCTTTGTTGCTCTTTGTATTGTGTTTAAAGAGTCGGATTTTGAGTTCCATAAGGAATCTGAGAACATTTTTAACTAGAAAGTTGTAGTAGTTGTTTTTAGCTTTCCTAAAATTTCAATTTTGTTAGATTCCGAAAAGTATATCAAGAGTTATGAGCTTTACAAGTTTCAGCCTTTTGTTGTCTTTATTGCTCTTTGTATTATGTTTAAAGAGCTGGATTTTGAGTTCCATAAGGAATCTGAGAAAGTTGTTAACTAGAAAGTTGAATTAGTTGTTCCTAGCTTTCTAAAAATTCCAATTTTGTTAGATTCCAACAAGTATAGTAAATGTTATGAGCTTTACAAGTTTGAGCCTTTTGCTGTCTTTATTGCTCTATGTATTGTGTTTAAAGAGCTGGATTTTGAGTTCCGAAAGGAATTTGAGAAAATTTTCAACACGAGAGTTGTAGTATATATTCCCACCTTTCCATAAGTAAATTTTGTTAGATTCCGACAAGTATAGTAAAAGTTATGAGATTTACAAGTTTCAGCCTTTTGCTGTCTTTGTTGTTCTTTGAATTGTGATTAAAAAGCTGGATTTTGAGTTCCACAAGGAAACTGAAAAAGTTATCAACTAGAGACTTGTATTAGATGTTCTTGGCTTTTCAAAAAGCCTAATTTTGTTAGATTCCGATAAGTGGAGTACGAGTTATGACCTTTACAAGTGACAGCAGCTAGCCTTTTGGCCGAAGCTTCGTTGTTTAGATTGTTCGAAGTTTTTGTACCCCTTATTGACTGAATCTGAGAAGGTTATCAACTAGAGAGTTGTAGTAGAGGTTCTCATCTTTCTAAAATATCCTATTTTGTTAGATTCCGATAAGCGGAGCAGGAGTTATGACTTTTACAAAGTCACAACAGCTGGCCCTTTTGGCTGAAGCTCGTTGTTTAGATTGTTCGAGATTTTTCTACCTCTTATTGACTGAATCTAAGAAGGTTTTCAACTAGAGAGTTGTAGTAGATGTTCTCACCTTTCTAAAAATTTCAATTTTGTTGAATTCTGATAAGAGTAGTATGTTTAAATTGCTTCTAGGGTGTTATAAGACCTTTATGTTGCTTTTATGAATAAAAGATCGAGTTTTGTTTGTTTGAATCATGCACTTGATTATGAGTAATAAGTGTTCATCGTGTTCATAAGTAGCATGTTTATGTTGGGAAATAGTTCACGCTAATTGTTAGTAAATTGTTGTCGCATACATAGCCAGTTGGCTCATATGTAATTCATTTGGTTCATATGTAGCTAGTTGGCTCATATGTAAGTTGTTTTGCTCGTATGTAGCTTATTAGCTAGTACTTAGTTGTTGTGCGCGTCTAGGACGATATCATTGCCCTAGGGGCCATCGACCATCAAGACGTGTATTTATTTTACTCCTCGTGGACTATGAACGAGTGCCTCCTCGTGCACCGTCAGATCTTAACCGGTGTAGGTTGATCGCGGGCTGGGGGCGTAGACGAAATTCAAGTTCAGGGTAGTAGCATGCGAATACGTTCGTATTGCCGGAGTCTTGGACCGATGAGCTATGAAACGGATCCTTAGGGATTCTTATAAGTCTAGGTTGAGCACCTAGTAGAGTTATCTGGCAAAGTCTAATTTAAGACCTAGCATGGTGTGTTAGTACTATTGTCATCCCTCGGATTGTTTAGAGTTAGTGACATCGTTAGAATAGTAACTTATGGCTATTACTACTTAACCTTTATTTATTATCATTTCGCTGAAGGGAAAGAGTTGGTATTAAGGGTGATACCTTATGATCTGACCTATTCTATAGGTCAACACTAGGTGGTGTCATTTGTTGTGCCCTTCCTGTCAAAGGGATACGGTCTATGCCTTCTCATGAGTTGGGAGCACGGGATCCATATTTTGTCTGTTAATTTCTGTAGTGCCATGATAAGGGCGGGAAGTTTCCTGTAGGAGCTAGGGATGGACCCCCAGAACTCCGTCATGTTCTATATCAGGAAAGGTGAACAAGCCATAGACTACGGTCTATAAGCTAGGAGGCCACAGGGGATGCTTCGAGCTAACCTGTGTTGTAGTTAAGTCCGAGGGTTCGTCAGATTTTTGAGTGAGGTCCGGTACGCCGGGCAATAGGGGCAAACAGAGACACCACTATATGACTGTGAATGGCGGGATTAGACCATTTCAGAGCAACCTCATTAGTCATGCTGTATCTTCAGAAACAGGTTGAGTACAAGAGTAGAATTCATGGTGCGGGTTCAAATCCCTATATATGAAGAAACGACTTGATATGGGCGTATGTATTTATGGGGTTCATACTGTCCAGAGACTTTCTTGCATTAGAATAAGAGCATCCTTGTATTAGTTAATCCTACATTAGATTCTAAGTCATAGCATACACTGACACATCAATTATATATACACATTTCTCTTTTTATCAATCTGTTTGTTTAAAGTTGAGATTCACTACTAGTCATCAGCCTTAAAGCGTCAGTATATGTACTGACGTCCCCACTTCAATAGGTACTAAATTGCAAAACTACAGGTACAGGATTCAGGAGGACTCAGGGTAAGAGAAGCAAAGGGTTGATTTTATTTCAATTGTAATATATGTTGGTTACCATTGTTTCAATTGTAAATTTATTAATTGTTGAGAAGCATCCAAGTGAAAGTACCAAGTGTTATATATTATTCAGTGTACTCTGATGTAAATTTTATTGAAAGTTTGTAACACTTGGGCTTGTATGGCATTATTGTAACACTAATGTAATGTATTGCAGTTTTATAACATTCGGACTTGTAATACATTTGTGTTGATTAAAAAGTTTTAAATTTTCCTATTTTTCTGTGTATTGTGGCTAATTGAATGAAAGATTTTGACTTTTGTCACGGTATCCCGGTATAGGAAATTGGGGCATTACAATTTGACTACTTATTCATTGAGATTTATAGATCTACATCAAATTTTATAATCATGCAAGCTCTTAATATATACCATACTTGATCAATCATTATCATATTCTACAAGCATATAACAAATCAAGAGATGAGAAGTAACACCCACTCAAACAAGATCATTCGAAGAGTAGTAATAACAAGAAAGAAAAGCCCTTCTCCTCCTTGCGGAAATCCAAAGATCTAAGCCTCCAAAACTCCAAGAATAATAATGATGATATTATTAAAGAAGATGAAATATATATATATATATATATATATATATATATATATATATATATATATATATATATATATTTGTTCCAAAACAGGGAAACGACAGCTGCTTATTATAGGTCGGGACTCCACATCTATGGTTTATCGCAGTTTTGCAATTTTGTCCCCCAATAATCTCAAAATTGCATAAATACAAATTTATTCAATTAAATAAATTTAAATCAACGAAATATGGATAAAATCTAATTTATTAGAGCCTTCTACTGATTAGCCGGCCCTAAATGCAGCCCATCAATTTTTTGGGTTCAAATTTCACCTCCAAACAACTTTTTACAAAAAAAACCTTTTTCTTTTGAAAATTTACAAAGTAGTTTCCTTTATTAAGAAAAATCCAAAAAAACTATAATTACTGTCTAATAATAAATATTAGATTTTCCCAATAAATTTTCTGACTTTTTATTCACCAATGAAAATAATTGCAATAAAGTCCCCAACAATCTGAAAATTGTGTAAATATATATATACTCAATAAAATAAAATCAAATCAAATTAGAGAGATAAAATCTCTCCCCCAATCTCCCCACTGCCAGACCGACCTACAAAAATAGTACAACAAAATTTAAATTCAAATTTTACGCTCAATCGACATTTTGCACAAAAACCCTTTTCTTTCAAAGTATTTACTAAAATAGTTTCTTTATTCAGAAAAATCTCAAAATTTAGAATATACTCAATTATAATTAGGAAAATTTATTTAGTAATTCAAAAGTGGAAATGTGCACCTCAAAAATATTTGCACGAGTTTTGTACGTGCAACGACAATTTCATAAAATAGCCAAATTATTCAAAATAATTAATTTAAAATCATTTATTAATTCAAAATTATATATCATTAATAAAAAATACTTTTGATTTAATTTTTAGCTCTTTTATGGCCGAAATGAAATTCTTTCATCAAAAATCAATTATATCAACATAGAGTCCAAAATAAGTTTTCTAATCAAGTAATCTGAAAAATAAAACATATCATACTTAAATGAGGGACATCAATTATTGACAACCAACTTTTGAGAAATCCAAAATTTTCTAACTTTGCACGTGTAAGCACGTGTCTTGCACGTGCAACAACAATTTCAAGAAAACGATCAAAATAGTCAATTTCACTAATTCAATATTATTTAATAATTCCAAAAATACATTTTATTTTATGGGGGTGTTTCAGAAGTGGTCATCGAGGTTTTGGAAACCCCCGCAGCCAACAAAGTGAAATTGGCTACAATGCAACTGGAAAAGGACGTTGGCGTCTGGTGGCAGTTAGTGGAGAGGACTTTTAGTGAAGAGTAGGTGACTTGGGAGGCTTTCCTTGGTGAGTTCAGGGATCACTACTTCCCCCTTGGACATCCAGGAGAAGAAAGCAATGAAGTTTCTGAAGCTGCAGTAGGGCAATATGTCGGTGCGTGAGTACGAGGCTAAGTTTACGCAGCTTTCAAGGTATGCGCCGGAGCTAGTAGTTGATGTAGCAAAGAAATCTAGGAAATTTGAGCAGGTCTTGAGTCCGAATCTAAGGTCCCGAATGATATGATTAGGGATCTGGAAGTTCAATAAACTTATCAAGAGGGCAGCCATGACCGAGGAGGACATGGATCAGTTCCAAAGGAAGCAGGAAACTTGGAACAAAAATAAAAAGCCAGCAACAAATCAGAATGGGAAAAAGTTTCCGGAGAATAAGGGCAGATTCAGTGGACCCAATCGGATGGCAATTGCAGTTCAAGGCGTGATTTGCTATAACTATGGAGAAGTGGATCACTTCAGGACAGCCTGCACCAATCCAGAAAAGGGGCCAGACTTGTTATCAATGTGGGAGAAAGGGTCATACCAAGCCGTTTTGCCCACAACTTAAGAAGGATGGTGCAAATGGGAATAAAATTCCAGAGGCAAGGGCGAGTATTCACATTAACTGAGGAGGATGCTGGTAACTCAGAAAATGTGATCCAGGGTATGCAAGAATTTTAATTTATTTATTAGATGTATTAAATAAGGCTTTGTTTACAAATAAAATGGAGTTTTGAGTATCATTCTTCATGTAACAGAATGTGTTTTGATTAATGAAATAAAAGTAAGGTTTTATTTGATACTACTTCTTCTCATACATTTATGTTGCCCAATTTTGCTAAAGTGTTAGGTGTGGAACCTAAGATTTTTCCAGATAGGGTCTTGTTAGTGGCAACACCATCATGAGAGGAGTTAATTGCTGATCGTTATTACGAGGATTGTGATATCGAGATCGGTGGGATGCTTTTCGGTATTGATCTCATCAAACTGTAGGTCGTCGGACTGAATATGATTGTGGGCATTGATTGGATGACAACATGATGCTACAATTGAATGCAAGAATAAAGATGTTATAGTGAAGGTACCCGGAGGACCCGCAGTGACTTTTCAAGGGAAGAAAGGAAACTCGAAGTGATTGCAGCGATATCGAAGTTGATGATTCCAAATGAGGCAAGGGAGATTCAAGTTGTCAGAGATTTTCCTACTGTGTTCTTGGAAGATCTACCGGGGTTACCGTCGCAGCGAGATGTTGAGTTTGCATCCATGTTCAGCCAGGAAGTACTCCAATATCTAAGGCTCCATAGAGGAGAGCACATGCAGAGCAAGATGAGGTAAAGAAGCAGATTGAGGAATCGCTAAGCAAGGGGTACATCAGTCCGAGTACTTCTCCATGGGGTGCGCCAGTGTTGCTATTAAAGAAGGACGGGTTAATGAGGATGTGCATTGACTATCGGGAAATGAAAAAGGCTTCATACAGGACGGGTCAATGTCAATGAAGATGTTCTCCAATATCTCATCGACAATGTGTGAAAAAAAAGTTTATTTACAAAAATTCAAAATAATCAAATAAATGAATTAAAAAATTATTTATAAATTCAAAATACCGCATTAAAAATTTTGGGGCGTTGCACCCATGAACTTGAAAGCTTGGGTAAGGGGTTGGATGATGACCAAAAGGTCGGAAAACTCATGAGTTGTGTTACACCGGAATGAGATATCAAAGCTGCTGCCTTGAAGGATACATTCAAAGAGAAGGGATTCGATTACTATACTTTTCAGGACAAATTGAAAACATATGAGATGGAGATGACGAAGACAAAAAGGAACAGGCAAAACATTGAGATCATTCCCAAAATGGAAGAGAAGACCATTGTCCTGAAAGCTACTGCATCACGACATACAGACCACAGAATCACACAACGAAGGGTCTGACGATGATATCACACTGTTGACCAAATAATTTAGTAAGTATCTTGAGGATAAGAAATATGGTAGATTTCAGGGAGGAAGTGACAAAGGCTAGGAGGATGCGTGCTATAAATGTAAGAAGCCCGAACATATCCATGCAAACTGTTCTCTTTCTCAAGACAGAAACAAAGATTACATTACAAATCCAAATTACAAAAAGAAGGCTTTGAAGGCAACTTGTCTCGATTCAGATTTTAGTGATAACGATGATAAGCAAACACATAACAACATCAGATTTATGGCTCTTAGAAATGGTGAGGAGCAATCATCACTCCTAGAAGAGGTAATCGAAGAACCGACTTATGATTAATTAGTTGAATTTGTAACGATTTATAAGATTTTTCAAACAAGCTTAGTGTCAGCTTAAGCAATATAAACGAATGTCTAATGGATCACATGACTCATATGTTGCTAGAAAGGAACAATTGAAAGATACACATTCTTCAATCATTGAAAAACTTGAGTCATTTAGAAAAGATCATGATTTATTGATAGAGGAAAATTAAAATTTGAGAGAACAAATTCAAAAATCTCTATCAATAAATAATGAAAATCTAAAAGTAATCCATGAGAAATCCGCACATATTGCTAAGCTCACTATTGAACTTAATGAATTCAAAGAAAAGTTTGACGAAGTCGTGGAAGGTTGTAAAGAAGCCCTAGAACAGAATAGACAACTTGATGCATCTATTGATACTCTTCGTTGGAATACCAAAGATGATTATCACACTAGAAAGATGTTTTGTCAAAGAATTATTGAGCTCGTAGCAACTGTTGCAAAATTCAAAAAAAGGTCCACTAATTTTATGACAAAACAATCAAGATATTTTCACGATAACCTAGGACTTGGTTACAACGATCCATAAGAACATAAAATTCTTAAAAAATCGTGTCATACACATGTATAGTCACTCTAATGAAAGCAAACCAATGAATAACTATTCAAATGTTTATGAACCAAGCATATTTGTATTACTTGGTATTATTGTTGTAGGTTAGGTCATATTTCCAATAACTGTACTTTTAAAAATGAATACTAATTTTGATTGGGTGAAGAAAGATGAAATTGCAGGAACAACACAAACTTGGGCACCAAAAGTTACACCTACTAATCTTAATGTAGGCGCATCAACGTGCAAAATCTAAAACTGGTGGTACCTTGATAGTGGATGCTCAAATCATATGACCGACGATAATAAATATTTTGCATCATTATAAAGGAAAAATGGAAAGGACATCATCTTTGGAGATAAAAATATTATTAAAACCATTGGTAAATGTAAAATTAACTTTGGTTCATCTTGCTCCGTTAATGATGTTCTTTTGGTAAGTGGTTTAAAACATAATTTACTTAGTGTTAGCCAATTTTGTGATAAAGTTTATAGTGTTACATTTGAAACGCATGCATGTGTTGTAAACAATAGTAATTCCTGTCTACTTACTACTAATCGTTGCAATAATGTTTATGTTATTGATTATAATAAATTGTCACAAGAAATTATGAAGTGTTTTGTAGCTAGAAATGAAGATGATTGGCTATGGCATCAACGGCTTGGACATATTACAATGGACAATCTTAACAAATTGGTAAACAAAGAAATTGTACGAGGCATTCCAAAAAATAAATTTGAGAAAGACTGATCATGTGACTCATGTCAATTTTTTAAGCAAATAAAGAGCTCTCACAAACCAAAGAAAATTGTTCCAACTTCTCGACATCTAGAACTTTTGCACATGGATCTTTTTGGACCATCACGCACACATAGTATTGGAGGTCCACGATATGCTTTGTTATTTGTAACCCCTGTTTTTCATTTTGTGTATTTTTGACTGTATTTTTCATTTTGGTGTATTTTTCTCTCTTGTATTTTTTCTGAACCGTATATTGGAGTTGTTTTCAATATATATTTATTTTATTGCATTTTGAGCTCCTTGTGTTTGATTGATTGTCTCTTTTGTTCATTTTTCGTTATTTTGATTCTTTCCTCCATTTTTCGGTTTCGTTATCTTTATTTTATTTTTCTTGGTGTTGTGGTGGTGTTTTGATTGTCTTTTTCCCATTCCCATTATTTTAGTCCCCTAATAAGATTTCCAAAGCCAAGAATACCCAATCCTATTTGCATTCCTATTGTTATTTGACCCAAAATCCATAACCCATTTGTATACCTATTACTAGTTCCTAATACCCACAACCCATTAACCCACATTTAATCCCCTATATATATACCCCCTAATCCTAAACCCTAACCCTAACCCTATTTTCCTTCCTCTCCACAATCGGCCTCCATCTCTCTCCCTCCCTCTCTCTCTCTCTCCGGCTGTGCAACCCAAGCCCAGCCATCCCCCCTCACCAGCCCGGCCATCATCCCACCTAGGCCGACCAGCATCTCCGGCCTACTTCCCCCTCCGGCCATACATCAACACCCCAAACCTGACCACCCTTATCCTTGATTGCCGATCACCACACCACCATCAACATCATCAAGAGTGCCCATCGATCCCCCTACTTCTCTTCGTGGTGTTCTCAAAGTGGTCTCTAGCCACTTTGATCGTCATGCGATTCTAGGAGTTCGTTCGTGGGAAGATTTTGTTCGTGGTGCTTGGATTCGCAATTTAGCGGGTTTCGTTCGTGGGTTTTTCTTATCTTCGTGTTTGCATTGTTCTTCATCGTCAAATTAAGGCAAGTAACTTGTACTCCAATTCTTTTGTTTGATAAAAGTACCAAAGTTTACCTATAGTGTAGTTGGGTCTAGAGACAACCTTTGATTGTGTTTTCCATGATGAGTTTTGTCTCTATTGTGATAATTTGGCCATAGAAGACTCATGACACAAATCTTGACATGAAATAACCTAGGATTTGTCCGTTCTTGATTTCTAGTCGTGTATGTGAAAATTTGTGTGAAATTGTGTTTTGATTGAGACCCATATGACATATTTGGTATGGACATGTTAATAACCTTAAATCATGATTTTTAGATGCTTGGTAGGATTTATTTCATGTTTGGAAGTGTTTGGACCAATATTCTTGAATCCATGGTGTTTTTGTTCTTAAGGGTGAAATCTGTATTTTCTTGCTGTTCTGTTTTGTTTGCTGTTTTCATCTATGCTACAATCAGTATCTTGATTTCGGTATAAAATATGAGTTTTAGATAATTTCTTCTAATTTCAAATCCCTCTGACCTTGCTTGATTTTGATTTCGTATGACTGAGTTATGGCTGTTTTAGTACAGAGGTGTCGATCTTTTCTAGATTCTGTTTTTGGGTAATTTTGATAATAAACTATTTTCAAGAACTATGCTATACATATTATTTTGATTTAAAACTTTGGTCAGTGTTTCTTTATTAAGTTAGGGATTACCTAGAATTTTGGTGAATTTTATTGATAAGTTTTATGTGATGTTTCATGCTCATTTCTAAAATCTGTATGTGCTGTATTTTGCTCGCTGTTCTGTAAAGAGTCATATTTTCACTATAATTCCTTTTACTGTATAAAAAATGTTTGTGAAATGTGAAAGTTAGTATATTTTACCTATTTTCATATCCCTTTGACGGAATTGGATTTCGTTTCACTGGTTGCGAGATATCTTAGTTTTCGTACAGTAGTGTTGGGATTTCCAGATTCGCTAAACTATGTTTTCTCGATGCTTTCGTATTTTTGATGACTGGTCTATTTTTACCAGAGTATTTTGAAACTTTATATTTTGATTCTCGATATGTAGGGAAATACCCCAGACTTTTCATGGATTTATTTGTTGAGTTTTAATGCTGTTTTTCTGATTGAGAATTTGTTTTCCTGATTTCTTACTGAACATGTTTTTTGTTTTCGAACCTATTTTGAGTTATGATGTTGTGAAGTACTATATGACTTAATTATATTCGTTGGATTCGTGTGGATGTCTATTTTCCAGATACTTCTACGGATCCATATTTGCATTTCTGTAGCAACAAAAGTCACTGTTTTAGTACTATATTGTCATACTGTCCTGAATAAGAATATACACTGTTTTGCTCGTTTGTGTGACTTTATCTCATCTATGCATGTTTATTTGTTTCCCTGAACCTAGCACTGATTATATCATGTTAGTTTGACATTATTCCGTACACATTCATGCATGTTTGATGACCATAATAAAAATGACCAAGTCGGGGTTTCTTAAGGGAAGATCTAGTAGTGGAAAATATGGAAACGTGTACTTGGAAGGGAACTAGTGTTCCATACTGTTACTGTAACTGTTACTGTTACTATTACTGTTACTGTTATCTGACCCTGTCTACATTACTTCCCATAGGAAGGTGTAGAGTGGAAGAGAACCACTAGGTTCTGACTGTTATTGTTACTGTTACTGCTACTGTTACTGATACCTGAGTACACTGCCCCATCATGGTCCACTATGAAATCTAAAAGTGAAACTGTTTGTTGTAGCAACCATGTAGTAAAAACCAGGATGCATGAAGTGCTACCTAGCTAGTAATACACACAAGACTGTAAGAACATAAAATGGATACTGTTAGACTGATACTGTTGGACTGAGACTGTTAGATTGATACTGTTAGACTAATATTGATGACTGTTATCCTGATTCACTGATATACTGAGATCACTGTTAGTAGACACTATTAGTTGCCATATGACACTGCCTTAGACATAAAACATTTGTACTGTTAGTATACCATGCTAGTTGACTGCTATGCTATTAGTTAGTTTTCCCCTTGTGCTTGTATCCTATATTATTTGTGACTCGCAACTTGCAGTTGACGGATACTTGTTTTCTTCTTTTCTCCTTCACCTCCAAATTTACTAAATACAGATCAGGATGGATGATTGCCAGATGGTATTGGCGATATGATGTATTAGTGCTGGAGATTCTGCTTTGTTATTATTTTTATTGTTGCTTGAACATTGAATAAAGTGTATATGGTTTATTGGATATTTATTTGTATTTGGGCGATGTGACCCAGGATATTTGATTTTGTCCAGAATCTAATTTATTTGAGAATATTGTATTTTGTTTAAGTAAATTTCTGTTGGTATCTTGTTTCAATTATGCATGTTGGTTGATACTTTTGCTTCCGACTCTGATTATTTGTGTGAGGTATTGTAAAAATTCTTGAACAGCTTATGGATGATAAAAATCATTCGCTGGGCTTTTGTTATGTATCCGTATTCCGTATTCTTTTTGGGAAGCGGGGCGTGACAGGGTTTTTAGTGGTATCAGAGCACCAGGTTTGGCTAATGTATTAGTTGCCTAATATATTAGACAAGCTTGGCTTGAACTGGGATCTGCACAATATTTCACCAACCATGCATACATAAATAAAATTTGTACCAACACCGATTCTAGATACTAGTCTTGTTCACTCCATGTTGATCCCTTCTTATTCAATCCCTTGATTCCTTGTTTGCTTCTCTCTATCCCTTGATTTTCTATGCTTTCTCCTTGTCTTTGACTTCTTTTAGGTATCATCCTTGTTTGCACTTTTTCTGTCCATGTTCTTTTTTATTCTGGGGCAACCCATTCTTTTGTCTCCTCTCGATTTGTCGCTCGCCATCAGTTGGAGTGTTGCAACATGTCAGAGGCTTAGAACATTGTGACAGGTGGTGGAATTGTTATATGTTCCCGTGAGTGCAGGCAATGTCCCATTGTTATTGGGGACGCTGATTTCAAAGCCAACCTGATTATAATTAGAAATTCGGGATTCGACGTTATTCTGGGTATAAATTGGTTTGGTGAAGCCCATGCCGTTATTGATTGCCGTACCAAGAAAGTTGTCGTCAGAATTCCAGATCAAGCAAAATTCGAGTTCCACGCCGGGGAGTCTTTTCTTGGCCGAGCAAAGACTGCAGTGGAACAGGTGGATTGTGTGATGGAATTGCACTCAGGCTGTGAGGCTGCGCCTCTAGTAGTTCGAGATTTCTTGGATGTTTTTCCAGATGAGTTGCCTGGCTTACCCCCTGATAGGGAAGTGGAATTCGGTATTGTTGTTCTGCCTGGAACAGAACCGATATCGAAAAGTCCCTACAGGATGGCACCGGTTGAGCTGGCAGAGTTTAAGGTGCAGATTCAGCAGTTGCTTGATTTGGGTTTCATCAGACCTAGTGTTTCGCCTTGGGGTGCTCCGATCCTTTTTGTTGACAAGAAAGATGGTAGTCGTCGACTGTGCATGGATTATCGAGAACTAAACAGAGTTACTGTGAAGAATCGATATCCGTTGCCCAGGATAGATGATTTGTTTGACCAGCTGAGTGGGGGTTGCTATTTTCTCAAAGTTGGATCTTCGTTCTGGATATCACCAAGTCAAGGTGAAGGCTGCAGATATACAGAAGACTGCTTTCAGGACTAGATACGGGTACTATGAGTATCTTGTGATGCCGTTCGGGGTCACGAACATACCGGCTATATTCATGAGTCTTATAAACCGGGTTTTCTCTCAGTTCTTGGATAAATTTTTGGTGGTCTTCATTGATGATATTTTGGTGTACTCTCGGAATTGGGAAGATCATGCTGAGCATCTTAGAGTGGTTCTGTAGACCTTGAGAGAGAATCAGCTCTATGGAAAACTTAACAAGTGCGAGTTTTGGCTCGACAGGATTTTTTTCTTGGGGCACATTTTTTCTGGCGATGGTATTTCTATAGATCCTGCCAAGATTGAGGCTGTGAAGGATTGGCCTATTCCTAAGTCAGTTTCAGAAGTCAGGAGTTTTCTTGGTTTGGCTGGCTATTATCGGAAGTTCATCCAAGATTTTTTGAAGATAGCAGGACCGTTGACTAAATTGACTGGGAAGGATCAGAAGTTTTGTTGGTCTGATGAGTGCAATGAGTCTTTTGTTGAGTTGAAGAACAGATTGACGTCAGTGTCTGTGTTGACTATTCCAGATGGTTCAGGCGGATTTGTGGTTCACTGTGATGCTTCTGGTAAGGGTCTTGGAGCAGTTCTTATGCAGAAGGGCCGTGTTGTTGCATATGCATCAAGGCAGTTGAGGCCGCATGAGAAGAACTATCCTACTCATGACTTGGAGTTAGCGGCAGTGATCTTTGCTCTGAAGCTGTGGAGACATTATTTACTTGGAGACCGAGTGGAGATCTTGACAGACCACAAAAGTATCAAGTACGTCTTCACCCAGAAAGAGTTAAACATGAGGCAAAGGCGTTGGTTGAAACTTATGGCCAATTATGACATCAGTTTGCAATACCATCCAGGTAAAGTAAACTTGGTGCAGCATGCTTTGAGCAGGAGACCAGCAGTTATGTTTCTTACTTAGCAGAGTGATCTCATTGAGCAGATGAGGAGGTTGGAATTGGATGTTGTGTTGCCGAGTTCTGGTCGGAGTTGTTTGGCGCTCCAGCTTCAGTCATCTCTTGTTGAGCAGATTAAAGAGGTGCAGGCTAGTGATGCGCAGTTGCAGGGTTTTCGAGCTGAGGTTGAGTCTGGGTCCAGGACGGACATGGTTATTCAAGCAGATGGTTTGCTTCGTTTTGGTTCCTGGTTATGTGTCCCTAAGGGTGAAGTTCGTCAGAGGTTGCTTGAAGAAGCTCATCAGTCTTCGTATTCTATCCATCCTGGCATAACTAAGATGTATCGGGATTTGAAGCTTCATTTCTGGTGGCATGGTATAAAGAGGGCTATTGCTCAATATGTTTCTCAGTGTTTGATCTGTCAGCAGGTTAAGGCAGAACATCAGAGAACTGCTGGACTTCTTCAACCGCTTCCTATTCCAGAGTGGAAGTGGGAACATATCATTATGGATTTTATGACCGCTTTGCCGAGGAGTCCTAAGGGTCATAATGCTATTTGGGTGATTGTTGACCGTTTGACGAAGAGTGCTCACTTCATTCCTTTTCGTGTCGGCCAGTCTACTAGAGCCTAGCTGAGAGGTAGATGCAAGAGATTGTTAGACTTCATAGGGTTCCAGTTAGTATTGTATCCGATAGGGATACGAGATTCAGATCTCAGTTTTGGGAGAGTCTTCAGAACAGTTTGGGGAGTAAATTAAAGTACAATACAGCTTTTCATCCCCATACTGATGGACAGTCAGAGCGGACTATTCAGATTCTTAAGGACATGTTGAGGTCCTGCATGCTTCAGTTTGGTGGGTCTTGGGAAGATCATTTGCATCTCGTAGAGTTCTCGTACAATAACAGCTTTTAAGCAAGTATTAAAGTTGCTCCGTTCGAGGCACTCTATGGATGGAAGTGCAGTTCACCAGTGTGCTGGGATGACATTGGTGAGAGGCAGTTGTTAGGTCCAGAGTTGATCACCAAGACAGTGGATGTTGTAGTTCAAATCAAAAGCACTTGCAGGCAGCTCAGGACAGGCAGAAGCGATAGGCCGATGTTCATCGTAGGAATTTGGAGTTTGTTGTTGGTGACCATGTTTTCCTTAAGGTATTGCCGGGGCACGGTGTCTTTCGGTTCGGTGGCGGGGGAAAGCCTAGCCCGAGGTTTATTGGATCGTTTAAGATTTTGGAGCGAGTAGGCAAGGTGGCCTATCGTCTTGCATTGCCGCCAGCTTTATCAGGAGTGCACGATGTTTTCCATGTCTCACAACTCAGGAGGTATATCCGAGATGAGTGCCACGTGATCGACTATTCTGAGTTGACCGTTCGGCCAGATTTGACTTGTGAGATTCCACCAGTTGCTATTGTGGATCGGCGGGAGAAAGTGATTAAGAACAAGGTCATCAAGTTGGTTCGTGTTGCTTGGAATCCTCATTCGCCTGGTGAGTCGACTTGGGAGCTGGAGGAGGAGATTCAGCAGAAGTTTCCTCATTTGTTTGAGTAGTTTGTTTTGGTTTTGTTTTTTCTTTTTTTTTTTCCTTGTTTCTGGGGTTACCCTATGTATCTTCTTTTGAATTTCGAGGACGAAATTTTTTTATTAGGTGGGTAGGATTGTAACCCCTGTTTTTTATTTTGTGTATTTTTGACTGTATTTTTCTTTTTGGTGTATTTTTCTCTCTTGTATTTTTTTGAACCGTATATTGGAGTTGTTTTCAATATATATTCATTTTATTGCATTTTGAGCTCATTGTGTTTGATTGATTGTCTCTTTTGTTCATTTTTCGTTATTTTGATTCTTTCCTCCATTTTTCGGTCTCGTTATCTTTATTTTATTTTTCTTAGTGTTGTGGTGGTGTTTTGATTGTCTTTTCCCCATTCCCATTATTTTAGCCCCTAATAAGATTTCCAAAGCCAAGAATACCCAATCCTATTTACATTCCTATTGTTATTTGACCCAAAATCCAAAACCCATTTGTATACCAATTACTAGTTCCTAATACCCACAACCCATTAACCAACATTTAAACCCCTATATATATACCTCCTAATCCTAAACCCTAACCCTAACCCTATTTTCCTTCCTCTCCACAACCGGCCTCCATCTCTCTCTCCCTCTCTCTCTCTCTCTGGCTATGCAACCCGAGCCCAGCCATCCCACCTAGGCCAACCACCATCTCTGGCCTACTTCCCCCACCGGCCATACATCAACACCCCAAACCCGACCACCCTTTTCCTTGATTGCCGGTCACCACACCACCATCAACATCATCAAGTGTGCTCATCAATCCCCCTACTTCTCTTCGTGGTGTTCTCAAAGTGGTCTCTAGCCACTTTGATCGTCGTGCGATTCTAGGAGTTCGTTCGTGGGAAGATTTTGTTCATGGTGCTTGGATTCGCAATTTAGCGGGTTTTTTTTATGGGTTTTGCTTATCTTCTTTTTTGCATCGTTCTTCATCCCCAAATTAAGGCAAGTAACTTGTACTCCAATTCATTTGTTTGATACAAGTACCAAAGTTCACCTATAGTGTAGTTGGGTCTAGAGACAACCTTTGATTGTGTTTTCCATGATGGTTTTTGTCTCTATTTTGATAATTTGGCCATAGAAGACTCATGACACAAATCTTGACATGAAATAACCTAGGATTTGCCCGTTCTTGATTTCTAGTCGTGTATGTGAAAATTTGTGTGAAATTGTGTTTTGATTGAGACCCATATGATATATTTGGCATGGATATATTAATAACCTTAAATCATGATGTTTAGATGCTTGGTAGGCTTTATTTCAAGTTTGAAATTTTTTGGACCAATATTTTTGAATCTATGGTGTTTTTGTTCTTAAGGGTGAAATCTGTATTTTCTTGCTGTTCTATTTTCTTTGCTATTTTCGTCTATGCTACAGTCAATATCTTGATTTCGGTATAAAATATGAGTTTTAGATAATTTCGTCTATTTTCAAACCCCTCTGACCTTGCTTGATTTTGATTTCGTATGACTGAGTTATGGCTGTTTTAGTACAAAGGTGTCGATCTTTTCCAGATTCTGTTTTTGGGTAATTTTGATAACAAACTATTTTCAAGAACTATGCTATACATATTATTTTGATTTGAAACTTTGGCTTGTCTTTCTTTTTTAAGTTAGGGATTACCCAGAATTTTGGTGAATTTTATTGATAAGTTTTATGTGATGTTTCATACTCGTTTATAAAATCTATACTTGCTGTATTTTGCTCGCTGTTCGGTAAAAAAACCTTATTTTCACTATGATTCCTTTTACCGTATGGAAAATTTTTGTGAAATATAAAATTTAGTAAATTTTATCTATTTTCATATCCCTTTGGTGGAATTGGATTTCGTTTCACTGGTTGCGAGATATCTTAGTTTTCGTACGGCAATGTTAGGATTTCCAGATTTGCTAAACTATGTTTTCTTGATGTTTTCTTATTTTTGATGACTGATCTATTCTTACTGGAATATTATGAAACTTTATATTTTGAATCTATACATATAGGGGAATATCTCAGATTTTTACTGAATTTATTTGAGAGGTTTTGATGCAGTTTTCCTGATTGAGAATTTGTTTTCCTGATTTCTGACTGAACATGTTTTCATTTTTCGAACCTATTTTGAGTTATGATGTTGTGAAGTACTATATGACTTATTTATATTCGCTGAATTCGTGTGGATGTCTATTTTCTAGATCCTTTGACGGATCCAGATTTGTATTTCTGTAGCGACAAGAATCCCTATTTTAGTATAGTACGGTCATGCTGTGCTGAATATGAACATACACTGTTTTGCTCGTTTATGTGACTGTATCTCATCTATGCATGTTTATTTGTTTCCCTGAACCTAGTACTGATTATACCATATTAGTTTGACATTATTCCGTACACATTCATGCATGCTTGATGACCATAATAAAAATGACCAAGCCGGGGTTTCTTAAGGGAAGATCTAGTAGTGGAAAATATTGAAACGTGTACTTGAAAGGGAATTAGTGTTCCATACTATTACTGTTACTGTTACTGTTATCTGACCCTGTCTACATTACTTTCCATAGGAAGGTGTAGTGTAGAAGAGATCCACTAGGTTCTGACTGTTACTGTTACTGATACCTGAGTACACCGCCCCATCATGGTCCACTATGAAATTTAAAAGCGAAACTGTTTGTTATAGCAACCATGTAGTAAAAACTGGGATGCATGAAGTGCTACCTAGCTAGTAATACACACAAGACTGTAAGAACATAAAACTGATCCTGTTAGACTGATACTCTTGGACTGAGACTGTTAGACTAATACTGTTAGACTGATACTGATGTACTGTTATCCTGATTCACTGATATACTGAGCTCACTGTTACTAGACACTGTTAGTTACCATATGACACTGCCTTAGGCATAAAACATTTATACTGTTAGTATACCATGCTAGTTGACTGCCATGCTATTAGTTAGTTTTCCCTATGTGCTTGTATCATACATTATTTGTGACCCGCGACTTGCAATTGCCGGGTACTTGTTTTCTTCTTTTCTCCTTCTCCTGCAAATTTACTAATTGCAGATCAGGATGGATGACTGCCAGATGGTATTGGCGTGATGATGTATTAGTGCTGGAGATTCTGCTTTATTATTATTTTTATTGTTGCTTGAATATTGAATAAAGTGTTTTGGTTTATTGGACATTTATTTGTATTTGGGCGATGTGACCTAGGATATTTGATTTTGTCCAGACTCTGATTTATTTGAGAATATTGTATATATTTTGTTTCAAGTAAATTTCTGTTGGTATCTTCTTTCAATTATGCATGTTGGTTGATACTTTTGCTTCAGACTCTGATTATTTGTGTGAGATATTGTAAAAATTCTTGAACAACTTATGGATGATGAAAATCATTCGCTGGGCTTTTGTTACGTATCCGTATTCCGTATTCTTTTTGGGAAATAGGGCGTGACATTATTGTTGATGATTATAGTAGATTTACTTGGCTTGCTTTTTTATCACAAAAAAATGATACTCCTCATATCTTTTGAATTTTTTTTCGTAGAGTTGAAAATGAGAAAAACTTTACCATTGTTACTATTCGTAGTGATCATGGTAGGGAATTTCAAAATAAACTTTGCACATCTTTTTGTGATGAAAATAAATAAAACATGAGTTTTCTTGTCCTCGTACTCGCCAACGAAATGTGGTTGTTGAGAGGAAAAATCGATATCTTCAAGAAATGGCTCGCACCATGCTTAGTGAAAATGATCATCCTAATTTTTTTAGGCAAAAGTTGTCAATACAACATGTTACACTATAACCAAATATTTAGTAGAAAACATCTTGACAAAACACCTTTTGAACTTTATTACGAAAAACGACCAAATCTAAGCTATTTCTGAGTTTTTGGATGTAAAATCTTGATTTTAAAAACTCTTGATAACTTAGAAAAGTTTGATCGTAAAAATGATGTAGGTGTATGTTGAGTTCTAACTGCAGAATAACTCACCAGCAAGATGTAAAATAATAGGACCACAAGCAAGATAACAAAAGCAATCAAAAGCCAACACACAAGAATACACGAGATTTTTTCGAGGTTCACCCAATGCAATGGCTACTTCCCCATGCAGAGGCACTCCTGCAATTTCCACCAGAAATACGAAGAAAAAGTTTTCAAATCTCTCAAGATCTCACCCCCAAGGTGTAGGATTTTCTTCTATTTCTCTCTCTCCCTCTCTCTCTCTCCCTCTCTCTCTCTCTCACGGCTGATAGATCTCACTATTATGATAGAACTCTCTTTACTAAACCCTAAAATAATACCCAATACAATATTTATACTTTTACATCAGAACAAATCTCAGTTGCAAATCCAAAAATGCCGTGCGGTAGACTGCCAAAAGTGCGATCGACCGCAACTATGCTTCGAACCAATAGAGAGGGAAACAGTCGACTGTGCGATCGACTGCTTAATTCCTTCGAGTGTTCCAGAGGAATTGATAGTCGACTATCTTTCTCTCGGGAGGAGGAGCTGCTTCATGGCGGTCAACAACAACTTTGACAGTTGACCGCATTTTTGCCTATGCACATCATGTGCATGTTGCTGCTGCCACTTGCTTGCTACAACTTCTTGTGCTTCTTTTTGCACTTGCTTGCTCCTACTTTGACTCATCAACTTGTCAATCTTTAACCCATTATCATGTATTGGATCCACAAACCTGAACAATCTACCACTTGTAGACATATACACGATGTCTTCTAATATGTTCTTCATTCTTCCATTGGCCTAGTCTTGGCCTATGCCTCTGCTAGTCTTCTCAACTATTAACCTAGAGACAATCCGATAGCGGTATAGCAGAACTGATGCTTCCTGCTGTCCACTACCTTCGGGAGCATGTTAGCTGGATTCTTAGTGCCAAAGATCTTCAAGCGCTTCAACCATTTCTTTTCAAACGCTATTCTAATAAAATGATAACTCATCTAAATGTGCCGATTCCTAAAGTGATATGTTGAGTTTTTCGCCAAGAAAGCTGCACTTTGACTGTCACACCATAGCTCTCATATTAGTTGCTTTCTGCCTAACTGTTTAATAAGCTCAGAAATCCACAATATATCTTTTGTCCCCTCTGTAAGTGGCATATACTCTGACTCCGTGGTGGACTGTGCTACAACATTTTGTAACTATGAAGTCCAACTAACAGCTGTACCTCCAACAATATATACATATCCTATAGTATATCTGCAACCATCACGATCGCCCAAAATATCCGCATCCACATATCCATGTATATGTAAAGAATCTTCCTCAAAATAATGAGAGTGATCTAAAGTATTTGTAAGATATATCTGAGAATCCACTTCACTGCATCCCATTGCTGTGTACCTGGATTCTTTATGTAATCGCTCATAACTCCCACTACTTGTGAGATATCTGGTCTTGTAGACACCATCACATACATCAAACTCCCAACGGATGAGGCAAAAGGACTAACATCCATTTCCTCCATCTCTGCCTCCGTTGTTGGACACAAATTCGTAGATAAATTGAAGTGTGCGGCCAAGAAACAAGTGACTGGCCTCGGGCCATCCATATTGATTCATTTCAACTCCTTCTTCACGTCGTCTGCTTGTAATAACCAAAGATTCTTGCTTTTCATGTCTCTACTGATCTTCATGCCGAAGATTTGCTTTGCTTCCCCCAAGTCCTTCATTGAAAACTCTGAAGCTAGCTCCTTTTTCACATCGTTGATCTTCTCCATACATGAACCTGCTAACAACATGTTGTTGACATACAATGCCAATGTAACTATATCATTCTCTACATATCAACGAACAAATACACAATGATATGTTTCGCATATCTCGAAACCCTTTCCTCTCAAGAGGCAATCAAACTTGAAGTACCATTATCGTGGTGCTTATTTGAGCCCGTTAAGACTCTTCTTCAGTCGACACACCATTTCTTCTTTCCCTTTTGCTTCAAAACCTATGGGTTGCCTTATGTACATCTCTTCTTCGACATCACCATGGAGAAATGTTGTTTTCACATCCAACTGCTTTAAGTTTAAGTCTTCAACTATCACAATACTGAGCAGAACTCTGATTGAAATCATCTTCACTATCGGTGCAAAGATTTCACTATAGTCAACATCTTTCTTTTGAGGGAACCCTTTCACAACAAGCCTCGCCTTATACCTCTTACTGCCATCTGCCTCATTCTTGACTCTGAAAATTCATTTGTTCATAAGAGCGTATTTCCCTGCAGGTAACTTGGTCAACTCCCAAGTTTGGTTCTATTCCAAGGAGTTCATCTCGCACCTCATGGCTGACTCCCACTGAATTCGAGCCTTATCCTTTAAAGCCTCCTCATGAGTCTCTGGCTCTCCTGAATTCGTGTACAGAACATGCTCGTGAGCAACACTAGCTGATGGATCAAATATCTTGGTTGGCCTTCTCTCTCGTGTCGATCTCCTCAATGTGGGTATCGGTTCATCGACAAGTTCAGGTTCCCCGAACTGCTTTAGCTGTATCTATTCATCTTGGACACTCTGCTAATTCCCAACAGGCTCATTATTAGCCTCTTCTACTACATGTGGTATCTGTACCTGCTGCTGCACTGTAAGGCCTCAACCACTAAGGCCACCTTCAGAATCAGAATCAGAATCTGAGTCTGGATCTGAATTTGAATATGACTCTGTACTAGTTGTACTGCCTTGACCTATGTGCCTGTCCTTGTACAAGACATCTTCAATAAACACTATATTTCTGTTGCGAATGACCTTGTTATCCACAAAATTTCAAAGTATGTAACCATACTACTGACCGCCGTAGCCAATGAATATACACTTTCTGGATTTCAAATCCAGTTTTTTTCTTTCTTCCCAATCGATTAGTGAATATGCAATACAACAAAAAACTTTCAAATGAGAATAATTGACAGGTTTACCTAACCGTAGTTCTTATGAAATGACCCATCAAGTGCACTAGATGGGAAACGGTTAATTAAGTACACTGCTATATCCACTGTAGCTGCCCAAAGATGGACCGGAAGATCCGCATGAAGTCTCATGCATCTCGCCCTTTCGAGTATCGTGCACTTCATTCTTTCTGCTACCAAATTTCCTGTGGAGTCCTAGGAACTGTCCTGATTTCTTGTATACCTTTCTTTTCCAGATAGCCAACAAACTCTTTACCTGTGTACTCACCATCATTGTCGGACTTTAATGCTTTCACCTTACAACTTGTCTCATTCTCAACCCTGGCCTTCCAAGCTTTGAATGCCTCAAACACCCCTAATTTCTTGCGAATTGCATGAACCCAAACTTTCTTTGTAGCATCGTTGATGAATGTGACGAAATATTTCTTACCACCATAAGAGAATTTGTAACCCCCGTTCCCGCAAATACATATTTCCTAAATATTTTCTGTATTTCGATATTTATAAATTCATTATTTGTTAAATTCGTTTTGGATTCTATATTAAAGTGTTTTTCTAATCGATAATTATATTTATTTCGAATAATGGTGTATTTAATCTTGTTCCAATTCCTAAGTGATCGACTATTTACATTTAGCCAAATCAATTATAGTATTACTGTTGGATTATTTTAATAACTTTGATAAACCAAATTCCTATTTTGTTATATAATGTTTTTATTATTATTATTGTTATTTCTTGATTGTTTATTAAATATCCAGTTCTATTTATTAATTGTATTTGTATTTATTTCAAATAAATTTCTATATTGTAAAACAAATTATATCTTGTTATAAATCCTATTTTATTGGTTATTTTATCTCCTATTGGATCTTTAGCCCAAACCCTATTATTTTCCTATTGGATCTCAAACCCGTTAACCCGCAAACCTATATCCTAATAACCCCTATATACTAATCTTTTTCCATTAACCCTAATTATCATCATTATCATCTAATCCCTTTCTCTAACCCCTGCCGCCTTCTTCCCTCTCCTCTGTTTCCCTTCAAACCCATCCCGCTCAACCTTCATCATCCCGATCGCCCTTCTTCGTCCTCTTCCTCCGTCCTCCACCTCGACTGCCACACCCACCCTCGTCGTCGCCTTTAACACCACCACCTCTCATCCAACCTCTGCTTAACCCATCCACTCCTCGTCATCCAACCCCGTCATCAAATCGCCACCAACCGAAACCCATCGCCTGCATCCCTTCGAACCCATCGTCCTCGTCTCCCTCGTCCCGTCGACCACCATTGCCAAATTCCCTTCTCCCGTCTTCGTCGCCTGACCCTCGTCGACTTCCCCTTCGTTCCTCTGTGTTGGAACAAAACAGAGCATTGCGATCGAAGCCCTATTGCCGCCACCTGCTCGTCCTCGCCGCACCTCACTGTCCACCGTCGACAGTCGTTGCCTAGCCTCAACCAACACCGCCCACCATTGAAGCCAGTGTCGTCGGAGCCCTGCCCTGCCGCTTTGCCACGGTATAGGAGTTGTTGTTTGCTGTGTGGGAGGTGTAGTTGCTGTTCGCTGTTCTGGCAAGAGGGATCGCTGTTTGCTGTTGGCCTTACTATTACTCTGTGATTGGGAAGTTTGCTGTGTGTTGTTGTGCACGTAGAGCGCACGTGCCTTCGTGAGTTCGGTTGTCGCACGTGTTTCGTCGCCTGGGATTCTCTTCCCGTTATTCTTTATATTCGAATTTACCATTTAACACTCAAGTCTCTCTTGAACAAGTTTTATTTTTCTTTTTCAAGAACTCTTTTGATCACTGCAAGTAGATCTTTTATCGTATCATTATACTATCAACCTTCTGTTGATTATATTAAGGGTTTACACGAGCTAACCCAAGATATCATTGACTTCGTGCCTTTATCTTTGATTCGAACCCTTGTCCCTATTGCACATTGCATATGCATAAAATACATGAAAACAACTAGATCCATGTTATAGAATTGTTTGATGAATTGAATCTTTCCGATTGAATTTGATTTGATGAATTAATTGCCATGATTGTAAATTGCAGCGTAAACCTTGAAAATTGCATGTTAATCATCAAATAGCACTTTGTTTCTTAATTATCATGAATTATATGATTGTGTAATGAAGTTATTTCCTATTTATATTAAATTATTTTCTGGTCTGCTGTTTACTTCTTTTTGTATAAGAATTTTGAACCTGTTGCTGTAGTAATTTGAAAGAACTTTGAAAACACAAATTGTAGCCCCATGTGTCTATTTTCTAGAACATTCGACGGATTTGAATTCCGATTTATAATCTGTTAGATATCAGTTTTTTAGTGCTGCTAGGTCTGAATTTCCAGATTAACAATTTTATGTGTATCACCTAGATTAAATAATAAGCAGAACATGTTAAAAGTAAAATAAAAATATTAAATTAATTTGGCTGAGTCTAGACATGTGTAGGAATCACACTGAATTTTTGTAGATTTAATTGATGAGTTTTCTTACTTGAAACATATATGTGAACACAATCTATAAACTATCGCCTGAACATAAAATCTATAAAGAATAGGAATTTGAACCTAATTTATGTGATTTTTATATGCCGTATGTATATTCGCTCGAACCGACAGGGAGTCTAGTTCTATAACTTTTGACGGAACCAAATTTTCTTTTCTGTAGCAGCGGGAATATCTGTTTTTGTATGGTAACATCCTGTTATCCAGATTGTACGATTTGTGTTGATTTAATATATTTGCTTCCTGATTTGTCTGTAATGAGTAGAATTAGTCACACATCGCATTATACAACCTTGACATCTTCTTGGATGCTCATATAGGATGAAATAAAATATTAACAAGTCGGGGTATTATGGGTTGACTTGGTAGTGAATAATTGGAGACTATACTCGGTAGGGCCCTTCACTGCTTGACATGATCACTGTAATGACTGATGGCCATAAAATACTGCCTTGATAATTACTGCTACTGAACCTTTAATTTCTGATTTCTGGGCCGAGTACATGAACCGTGAATTCACGATCATTGTCTAAAACGTTCACTTGTTTGCTTGCGCCGAACTTGTGGAATGGGATGCAGTAGTGCGTGCACTAGATAGGTTAATAAAATGATTAATAACTCGCACTTGACATTTCATGCTTGATCCCGTATACAGTCATTGAAATTATTCTTGAATGGAAATCATTAATTACTACATAATTAAACAGAGACGCCTGACATTATTTTCCATCCTTGATTTTGTTCTTGAATTTGATCCCGTCCTTTGTTCTTGATATACCATGTTCGTATTGTTCCCTGCTTTCCTTTACTTACTGTCCATGACTTACTCTAAGGACATTATTTTATCTCTTTTTAGATCACGACTTTACAGGTACCGAAGGATCACTATCAGAAGGAATTTGTGAGCAACGATTCTAGAAGATGGACTCCAAGAATAGATTGCTTGAATTATTTTATGCTATTTTCCCCTTTGAACTTTGTTATTGATATTGCACTTTGTTTTGGGCTTTTATAACCCGGAATTTGTTTTATCCCAGATGTTGGATATTATTTGGTCAATTTATTTCATGATTATTTTGGATTTTATTCACTGTTTATGTGGTTATTCTTTTCTTGCGTGGTTGTATTCTTGTATATTGTTGAGTTAGACGGGTACTGTTTATGGATGGTGTTTACATCATTCGCTGCGCCTTCATTATGTACTCGTATTTCTGTACTTTGGGAAGTGGGGCATGATAGGTTTTTAGTGGTATCAGAGCCCACGTTTGGCTAATATGTTAGTCAGGATTGGCTCTAACCAGGTTGACTTAATAGTATGCACACCACGTTGATCACATGAACATGTAATAACTTTCATATAATCTAGATGCTAATCCTATTCGATCCACTTCTGGTCCCTTCACATTCAATTCATTAATTCCTTGTTTCCTTCCGCCTCTTGTAGTCGTCCTCCTTCATTGACTATTTATTTCATTCTTTTTCTACCCATATTAACTTTGATTCCGGCGTCTCATTCTTTTATTTCTGCTCGGTTCGTCGATTGGTGTCACGTGGTCTACAACGACATGTATGCTGCTTGGAACATCATCATCAGAGTTGCGTAGTTGAAGTGTGGTGGGCCCATAACCCACATGTCCCAGGATTCGCTTGTTGATTCTCCTTCTTTGCATCATTTAGTTCTTTTTCGTACTTTCAATCGTCATCATTTGTCGATTTATTATTCGGCATCAATCTTATCTATGTTCTTTCTTATTCTGGTGCATCCATCACTGCAGTTCTCTTATTCTAATTTTCCTGCTTTGTTATTTCTTGAGTCCTGCTTTGAATCTGTCCTATGGCCTGCCAGAATAAATTTTGAGGACGAAATTCTTTTTGTAAGGTGGGTAGGATTGTAACCTCCGTTCCCGCAAATACATATTTCCTGAATATTTTCTGTATTTCAATATTTATAAATTCATTATTTGTTAAATTCGTTTTTTGATTCTATATTAAAGTGTTTTTCTAATCGATAATTATATTTATTCCGAATAATGGTGTATTTAACCTTGTTTCTATTCCTAATTGATCGACTATTTACATTTTAGCCTAAATCAAATATATTATTACTGTTGAATTATTTTAATAAATTTGATAAACCAAATTCCTATTTTTTTTATATAATGTTATTATTATTATTATTGTTATTTCTTGATTGTTTATTAAAAATCCAGTTCTAATTATTTATTGTATTTGTAGTTATTTCAAATAAATTTCAATATTGTAATACAAATTATATTTTGTTATAATTCCTATTTTATTGGTTATTTAATCTCCTATTGGATATTTAGCCCAAACCATATTATTTTCCTATTGGATCTCAAACCCTATATCCCAATAACCCCTATATATACTAATCTTTTTCCATTAACCGTAATTATCATCTAATCCCTCTCTTTCTAACCACCGCCACCTTGTTCCCTCTCCTCTGTTTCCCTTCAAACCCATCCCGCTCAACCTTCATCATCCTGATCGTCTTCCTTCGTCCTCTTCCTCCGTCTTCCAACTCGACTACACACTCGCCCTCGTCGTCGCCCTGAACACCACCACCTCTCATCTAACCTCTGCTGAACCCATCCACTCCTCGTCATCCAATCCCATCATCAAATCACCGCCAACCAAAACCCATCGCCTATATCCTCTCAAACCCATCGCCTACATCCCCTCAAACCCATCATTCTCGTTTGCCTCGTCCTGTCGACCACCATTGTTGAATCCGCTACTCCCGTCTTCGTCTCCAGACCCTCGTTGACTTCCCCATCGTTCCTCTATTTTGGAACAAAACAGAGCATCGCAGTCGAAGCCCTGCTACCGCTGTCTGCTCCTCCTCGCCGCACCTCATTGTTCACCATTGACGTCGCTGCCTAACCTTAGCCAACGCCACCCACCGTCGAAGCCAGTGCCTTCAGAGCCCTGCCCTGCCGCTATGACACGATATAGGAGTTGTTGTTTGCCACGTGGGAGGTGTAATTGCTATTTGCTATTTTGGCAAGAGGGATCGTTGTTTTCTGTTGGCCTTGCTGTTGCTGTGTGATTGGGGAGTTTGCTGTATGTTATTGTGCATGTTGAGCGCACGTGCCTTCGTGAGTTCGGTAGTCGCACGTGTTTCTTCACTCGGGATTCTCATCCAGATATTCTTTATATTCGAATTTACCATTTAACAGGCAAGTCTCTTGAACTAGTTTTATTTTTCTTGTTGAACAACTCTTTTGATCTCTGCAAGTAGATCCATTTATTGTATCGTTATACAATTCACCTTTCGTTGTGTATATTGAGGGTTTACACGAGCTAACTCAAGATATCCTTGATTTCATGCCTTTATCTTTGATTCGAACCCCAGTCCTTATTGCACATTGTATATGCACGAAATACATGAAAACAAGTAGATCCATGTTATAAAATTGTTTGATGAATTGAATCTTTCAGATTGAATTTGATTTGATGAATTAAATGTCATGACTGTAAATTGCATCGTAAATCTTGAAAATTGCATGTTAATCATCAAATAGCACTTTGTTTCTTAATTATCATTAATTATATGCTTGTATGATGAAATTATTGCCTATTTATATTAAACTATTTTCTGGCCTTTTCTTTACTTCTTTTTGTACCAGAATTTCGAACCTGTTGCTGTAGTAATTTGAAAGAACTTTGTAAACATAAATTGTAGCCCCATGTGTTTATTTTCCAGAACATTCGACAGATTTAAAATCCGATTTGTAATCAACTAGATATCATCCTTTTAGTGCTGCTAGGTCTGAATTTCTAGATTCACAATTTTATGTGTATCACCTAAATTTAATAATAAACAGAACAAGTTAACCGTAAAATAAAAATATGAAATTAATTTGGCTGAGACAAAACATGTGTAGGAATCACCCTGAATTTTCGTAGATTTAATTGATGAGTTTTCTGAATTGAAACATATATGTGAACACAATCTATAACCTGCTGCCTGAACATAAAATATGTAAAGAATAGGAATTTGACAAACCTAGTTTCTGTGATTTTGATATGTCGTATGTATATTCGCTGGAACTTTTAACACCTTCTTGCATGCTGGAATATCTGTCGGATCCAGATTTTCTTTTCTGTAGCAGTGGGAATATCTGTTTTTGTACAGTAACATCCTGTTATCCAGATTGTACGGTTTGTGTTGATTTAATATATTTGCTTCCTGATTTGTTTGTAACGAGTAGAATTAGACACACATTGCATTATACAACCTTGACACCTTCTTGGATGCTCACATAAGATGAAATAAAATATTAACAAGTCGGGGTATTGTGGGTTGACTTGGTAGTGAACAATCGGAGACTATACTCGGTAGGGCCCCTCACTACTTGACATGATCACTGTACTGACGGATGGCCGTAAAATACTGCCTTGATAATTACTGCTACTGAACATTTAATTTCTGATTTCTGGACCGAGTACATGAACCGTGAATTCACGATCATTGTCTAAAACGTTCACTTGTTTGCCTGCCCAAACCTGTGGAATGGGACGCAGTAGTACGTGCACTAGATAGGTTAATAAAATGATTAATAACCTGCACTTGATATTTCATGCTTGATCCCGTATACTGTCACTGACAGTAATCTTGAATGGAAATCATTAATTACTACATAATTGAACATAGACCCTTGACACTTTCTCATCCTTGATTTTGTTCTTGAATTTGATCCCGTCCTTTATTCCTTGATATACCATGTTCTTATTGTTCCCTGCTTTCCTCAACTTGCTGTCCATGACCTCTCTAAGGACTTTATTTTCTCTCTTTTTAGATCACGAGTTTACAGGTACCGAAGGAACAATACCAGAAGGAATTGGTGAGCAACAATTTTAGAAGATGGTGTCCAAGAATAGATTGCCTGAATTATATTCATGCTATTTTTCCTTTCGAATATTGTCATTTATATTATACTTTGTTTTGGGCTTTTATGACCTGGATTTTGTTTTTATCCCAAATGTTGAATATTATTTGGTGAATTTATTTCATGATTATTTCGTAGTTTATTCATTGTTTATATTTTTAATCTTTTCTTGCGTGGCTGTATTCTCTTGTATATTGTTGAGTTAGATTGGTACAACTTATGGATGGTGTTTACATCATTTACTGGGCTTTCGTTACGTACTCGTGTTCCTGTATTTTGGGAAGTGAGGCGTGACAGAATTCCTGAGCCGGACTCCACATATTTGTATGTACCAACTGTAGCTTCCGAAGCTTCTTTTCATGCCCATTCAACTGAAAGCTAATTGTCTTCTGTTTTCCAATCACACACTTCTCATACAAATCCACCTCAATCTACTTAAGCCCCAACAAAAGATCCATAGAGCAAAGCTCCTTGACATCCTTTTCACCAAGGTGTCCCAACAGACATGCCATATAATTGAAGAAGAACTACCCGCTGATGCTGCAACAATGATATCACCTGAATCACTTCCTCTGAGTAAGTATAACGTGTCACTACACTTTTCTTTTGCCACCAACCTGGCACCTATAGTAACATTCCATTGTCCACGTCCAAAGGTTGTCATGAATCATTCTTTGTCTATTTTACTAGTCGAGATTAAATTCTTCCTGAAGCCCAGAATGTGTCTTGTGTCTTTCAAAACTAATTGCACATCATTGCGAGCCTTCACCCTTACTGTGCATCTACCTACAACTGGACATACTTGGCCATTGCCAACTGTGACTGCACCAAAATCACCTGTCCTGTAATCCTCAAAAGCATCCCTCATGGGTGTACAATGTTAAGAAGTACCTGAGTTGATACACCAATCATCTTGCATAATATCAAATCTAGCAGATAAACACAATCCATCTAAATGGGGTCGATACTTACCACATTGGCTATCTGTGATCCTTCTTGTACTTTCTTATATTCTTCGCATTAGTCTCTCCCGTGTCTCGACTTCTTACAGTGCCAACACTCACTTTAGTGATGTCCTGCTCTTGACTTGGACTTGTGATTCTTACTTTGCCACTTCCCATTGTTTTGCACAAAAGTGCGGTCGGCTGCAACTATGCTTCGAACAAACAGAGGGGGAAATGGTCGATTGCACCGTGGACTACTCAATTCCTTCAAGTGCTTCTGAGGGCTTGACAGTCGACTGTGTGGTCAACTGTCTTGCTCTCGGGAGGAAGAGCTGCTTCATGGCGGTTGACTGCAACTTTCACAGTCGATCGCACTTTTGTCTGTACACATCTTGTGCCTGTTGCTGCTGCCACTTGCATGCTACAACTTCTAGTGCTTCTTCTTGCACTTGCTTGCTCCCACTTAGACTCATCAACTTGTCAATCTTCAACCCATTATCGTGTATTGGATCCAAAAACCCCAACAATATATTTTTAGGATATTATCTAAGTAGTAAAGCTTATCGTGTCTTTAATAAATGAAGACACATTATTCATGAATCAATTGATGTTATATTTGATGAAGTTAATCCTCTCGCTAGAGAGATGTTACATATTGTTGGTGATGATTAGGCAGGTATTCGCCTAGAGAAAAGACAGGTACACATGAAAAAAATATTGCATGAGGACATAAAAAACAACTCAACTCAGGTCGGCAAACCCTTTTCACAACAAGAAGACAACAACAATATCATTGAGCAACTTACAGAAAAGATTCAACAACTAGCGATTAACGAACAAACAAATATTCCAGCCCCAAATCCCATTAATGAAAAATTTCCTGCTTGGAGAATCATGTCAAGTCAGCCCTCTGAATTGATATGAAGTGATATGTCAAAAGGAGGTAACTACTCAACATTTGTTTCCATACTTGAACCTAAAAATCTTAAGGAAGCATTGCATGACAATGAATGTATCATTTCTATGCAAGAAGAACTTAATCATTTTTAAAGGTCAAATATGGAGACTTGTTTCTAGACCCCGTGATAGAATTGTTCTCGGAACGAAATGGCTGTTTATAAACAAGTTAGCTTAATATGAAACTATTATTAGAAATAAAGCCCATCTTGTTGCACAAGGTTGTAACCAATAAGAAGATGGTGATTTTGATGTGACATTTGCTCCTGTTGCATGGCTTGAAGCCATTCATATCTTATTAGCATATGTATCTTACATGGATTTCACTCTCTTTCAAATGGATGTTAAAAATGCTTTTCCAAAGAGTTTTATCTCTGAAGAAGTTTATGTTGAACAATCACCAGGGTTCACTAACCCGACACACCCAAATCATGTATTTCTTGATAAAGCGCTATATGGTTTGAAGCAAGAACCTCGTGCTTGGTATGAGAGACTAATCTCGTTTCTCGTTCACATAGACTATTTCAAAGGAAAAGTAGACACTGCACTTTTTATCAAACACCCTGCAAAGATATTTTGATTATTTAAATTTACAGTTGATGATATTATTTTTGGATCTACTAATGAAAATCTATGCAAGAAGTTTTCTAAGCAAATGCAAGATGAATTCGAAATGAGTGTGATGAGTGAACTAAATTACTTCCTTGGTCTCCAAGTGAAACAAAGAAAAGATGTCATCATTATCAATCAAACCAAGTATGCGAAATAGCTAGTTAAAAATGTTGGACTGGATAATGCAAATGCATATAAAACACACATGGCAACCACTACAAAACTTTCCAAGGACGAAACTGGTAACAACGTTGACATTTTTACCTATCATGGTATGATAGGTAGTTTACTTTATATTACTGTATCTTGTCCATATATTATGTTTAGAGTTTGTTTATGTGCACGTTTTCAATTGTGTCCAAAATAGTCACACTTGGTTTCTGTTAAGAATATCATTCGATACCTGAAAGGTACTCCAAATGTAGGTCGTTAGTACCTGGAAAATAGAAAATTTTCTCTTGTAGGCTATTCAGATGCTGACTAAGCTAGAATCCTAACCGATAGAAAAAGTACAAGTGGTACATGTTGCATCTTGGGAAATTGTCTAGTTTCATGGGCTGCAAATTCAATTACATTGTCCACCGCTGAAGCCGAATACATAGCTGTCGGACCTTATTGAATTATGGGTGAAACATACTTTGGAAGACTAACGTATTTCTTGATCATATTCATAATAAATGCGATAATATAAGCACTGCTCACATGACAAAGAATTCGGATCAACATAGTAGTACAAAGCATATAGAAATTCACTATAATTTCAAGAAAGATGTAACCCCCGTTCCCGTTTATACGGATTTGTATTTTTTCTTGTCTTGTATTCTGTATTTAAAAATTTTCCATATAAATTTTCTACTCTATTGAAGCCCAATTTCACATTCTTTTTATTCATATTTATTCTAATTTGTGAAGCCCAAATATAAAGCCCAAGTTTACAACCCAAACCCATATCTATTGGATCCCAACCCGTTAACCCATTATCCTACCCTACCCAAATTTAACTACCCGTATACAAATCCCCTCACATTCTCTCCCCACTCTTCACCTCCAGTAACCTCGTAACCCCCCACTAACTCATAATAACTACCCATTATTATATTATTATATTACATTTTTTTTATATAAACACCCCTTCCCCTGTTTTCTCTCCCTCTCCTATCTCTTTCTCTCTCTCGCTCCTCTCCCACGTTTCGAAACCCAAACAGGGAGCTCTCCCCCTTCCCCTTCGTCTTCCTCATACCTCCATCCCGCCATTGCCAACCCCACCTCAGCTCGTCACCTCTGCACCTTCCACCATCTCACCCTTCATCAAACCCAACCGCCCACCTTTTCGATGCCCAGTTCCCACTGGCTCCACTCGACTCGTCATCTTCCTCCAGAGCCTCCGCACAATCCCCGAACCGCAGCCCTGGCCTCCCGCCATTGTCGCCATCTCGAAGCTGCACCTCCGAACCTCGGAAGAACCCATCGTCATCCCCTCGACCTCGCCTTCCATCACCGCCGTGTACACTCCCAGTCGTTGCCATCGCGCCATTGCCTCCTCCGAAGTACCTTCCGCCATGGCTTCTCTTCAACACCACTGAATGCCCCAATCGACCACCTCTCCTCTCGCCCTCCTTTGTTTTGGTGAGAAACAGAGTACCACCAATCGAGTTGCCGTTCCTCGTCGCTGCGTCGCTTCTCGGTCGCCAGTGCCCCATCGTCAGCCACTCTCGCCCTCGCCGCTGCACCACGTCGCCACAGTCGCTGCCACACTCTCCCGTGCTTGCTCTCTCTCTCTCTGTCGAGTGGGGAAGAGGAACAGTGAGAGGTAGTGCTGTTAGCTGTGTTGGGTGTAAGGCATTTATTGGTGTTTGGTGTTTTGGATAAGGATCTGTGTTTGGTGTTTGTGAAGAGAGTGGATTTGTGTTGCTATTTAGTGCTGTGGAGTAGGAGATCGGGGATCGGGGATCGGTGTTTGGTGTTTGGGTGGATCGTGCTTGCTTTTCCCGTGTTCGTTGGTTCGTCGCCTGGGATCCTAATCTCGTTATTCGATTGTTCGGATTAATCTAATCGTCATCTAAAGGCAAGTCATTTCCCCTCGAATAGTTATTGTATCATATTCGAGATTGTTTATTGAATCCCGCAACTAGATCTATATTGATTATCGTATATCTGCTATTGTTATCTATCGTTGGAATACTACGGGTTTACACGAGCGAATCCAAGTAGTAGTCTTGACTTCGTACTGTCTTTTGCCTCCAATTTATAGAGATATTGCAAGAATTCATGTAGTTAATTATTGAATATAGGAATAAGAATTGTTATTGTAATTCACGTCATAACATTACACAACTATTGTAGATTGTATACTAGGGTTGATTGTTCACATGATTGATGTTAGGGTATTAGTTGATTGTGATTAGTTGGATTATGGACACTATATATCTTAATACCATGTTCACATAAACATACTTACTGTGATTAATGTTGTCAAAAACCATTGCATATTGAGTGAATAAAGAATTGTTAACAAGCCGGGGTTTAAGGGTGACTTAAGTAGTGGACAATGTAGGAACTGTACTTAAAGGAGGGGCCCGTATTTCCCTAAATATTGTTAACGGCTATTGTTTTATCAATGGATTGTGGCTTACGGCAGTAATCCAATCTATCGTGTAGTGTATCAGGGTCAGTTATCGTATCGTGCAATAATTATTGGATTGCAATTATTGAATATTGATTATCGTTGCCGAGTACATGAACTATAAAATCCACCACTAAGTCTAAACGTAACATGTTTGCATGTAGAAACTATGTGGTAAATAAATCAGACGCATGAAGTGCTACATTAGTTAGGATTAAAATGAATAATAGACTTCAGATTGTCATCACATCGTCATTGCATATTGTCATCGTTATTGAACAATGTTATCGATTATTGATATCGTTTATTGTTATTGTTACTGATCATTATAATTGCACATTGCATCCTTATCATTTTGCCATTGTTCATTGCCATCGACTCTACTGTTTATTGAATTCATTGTTATACCGTAAATGTCATTATTTCATTGCTTTCTTTACTTGCTGTCCACGACTTGCTCTAAGAACATATTATTCTCTCTTTTTAGATGAACAGCTTACAGGTAATCAAGGAAAATTGCCTAATGAATTAGAGAACTACAATGGTGAAGAATGGATTGCATCGCCGCTAATTGATCATTGTCTTGTTATGAAGTCTTAAATAATAGAACTCTATTATTTCTTTGTATTATGGTCTTTTTGACCTGAATATTGTTATTGTTGTTTCCAGTGTTGGTTTATTATCATATTTGTTTATTTCATGCTTGATATGGCTAAAAATAGAACCAAATCGGAACCGGTCAAATCGGACGCGAATCTTAAAGCTCTTAGGGGTCAAACGATAATTTCACCTACAAATGGGTCCGAAATGGGAACAGAATCTTTTTTCAAAGCCCAATAACCCATAAACGGATCTGTTCTACTGGATACGAGTCCCAACCTGTTACAAACTAGTTCAGAAAGATAAAGAAGAATTCAGATTCATAATTATCCTTAAGAGGTGGTTTTAACCACTTCTATCCATCCACACGGGGAAGTAGAGATTTGTTCTTATCTCGAAACGGATCCCTAAGGCAACTATAAAAACCCCTCTCCCCAACCATATGAAGGTAATCAATACTTTTCCACATAAAGCTCTTTCATAATCATTCTGATTACTGACATGAGCATCGGAGGGTGTGTCGCTGGGATCCATCCCGGTGTTTTGCACTTTTTGCAGGTTCGCGACAGCGGCAAGAAACAAGTCAACACGTTGGTGAAGGTGAATAAGTCAACAGGTTTGCCTTATTCGTTTTCTCAAGAATCCACAAATTCATCTGTTTGCTCCCACACCAAAATCAGCAGTAACAGATTGGCGCTGTATGTGGAAAATGAAAAAGCAATTCGACCTTACTTCATCAGCGAAAGTAGTTTCAAACCATGCATCCGAAAGAGAAGGGGAAGGCAGCGGTCTCCAGTCGAAGAGCCACTCCTCTTCCTCCTCGTCGTCCTCCTCCTCCAGTTCAAAATGTTTTTCTTCAATAGCCTCTTCCTCAACAGGCCCTTCCAGGGTCTCGGGGGGACTGCCTAGGGGGTCTCCTATTGGAGTCGTCCAAAGCAACATCCTCTTCCTAACCATGTTGCGGTCCCTAATCCTTCAATTGACTCTATGGCTTCTTAAAGCCCTCCCGAGCGGGATCTCTGTCAAGTGATTGTCAACCGTCAAAAGGGGGTCAACCTCTGAACTTGCCTGAATGGATGGCGAGCCCTTGGAGGAGTCCATCAACCCGAGCACCCAGGGGTCTCGAGAGTCCGGACCCCCTGCAGACTGAGGACCAGAAGATCCCCTCCCCCGAGGAGGCGAAGAGACTCCCCTCAATGTCATCGGCGGAGGAGTCATACTTCAATAAGACGAGCCACACATTGGGACCACCAAGCTGTAGGGGCACCAGTCACAAGGGCAGAGTTCCAAGATTTTCAAGAGGCCGTTCTGCGGGGCCTCAACATCGCTCCCAACCATGAGCAACGGGCACCCAGTCATCAACCTGCCCCAAGCCATCACCACCGCCCTCCTAGTCCCCTTTCGCATGGGAAAGAGTCTAAGGGCTCAGCAAGATATGACCGAAGGGAAGACTCAGTCTACTGCCATCTCCAGGAGATGGAGCGGCACCTTGGCCGACATGACAGAGAAGAGGAACAACAGGGTGAGGAATTTCCGCCCGAGCAGGCCGTCGTTCTCCCGAGCCATCATGGAAGCCCCGGTCCTGGAAAACATCAAGCCCTCTAACTTTGAGTCATACAACGGGGGGTCGGACCCCGCCGACCACATCGAGTGTTTTAAAACTCTCATGATGATCCACCAGGCGTCAGACGCGCTCCTTTGCAAAACCTTCCCTGCCACGCTGAAGGGGCCTGCAAGAGAATGGTACTCTCGACTCACCCCGGCCTCCATCTTCTCATTCGATCAGTTCGAAGGACTCTTCCTTACTCATTTCATGAGTAGCCGCCGGGCCGAGAAAACAAGCGTATCTTTGGTGATCCTCCGCCAAAGAAAGGGTGACCGCCTAAGAGATTACGTTCAGCGCTTCACTGCCGAAGCCCGGTCTATTGCCTCCCTCAACCAATCAGTAGCCTCGACGGCATTTGGGCACAACATCACTAACGCTGACCTCAAGGCGTCCCTTGCCAAAAAGCCTCCTCGGGACTTCTCAGAACTCCTGCTTAGGAGTGAGAAGTACATCTGAGTGGAAGAGGCTCTCACCCCCCTCAATCTTGAGGAACCATCTTCTGAGTACAAACGGAGGAATATGAGCGAAGAAGGGTCCCAAAAATTCCAGAGGGATGACAATGGCTAATGCCGCCCAGCTCCTCGTTTTGAGAAGTTTACCCCCCTCAATGCTAGTATATCAGAAGTTCTTATGGAGGTGGACAAGGAAGGGCAAGAAAAGAAACATGGATAAGTGGTGCCACTTTCATAGGGACCACGGCCACGACATGGATAATTATCGAGCTCTCAAAGAGGAGATCGAAGAACTCATACAGCGGGGATACCTGGCCAAGTTCGTCCGAAAAGACAGGGCCGATCTTTCACCCCGAGGAGCTTACAAGCGAACAGAGAGGTCCGTCGAGTTCCAAGAACCCAAACCTGGGGTTGTCCTCCACCTTATCTATGGAGGTCTAATGGGGGGAGAGCCAAACTCCTCGCAAGAGGCCCTCACCCTAACATAGAAGTAGGTTTTCAGTTTTCAATAAGGCTGATGCTTGTAAAACGGCCAAAAGCATGTAATAATGGCTCGTCCCATTGAAGCGGCCAATAAAACCTATCTTTTCTCCATTGAAAAATATTGCACTTGCCTCACTTCTATCTCTCACAGTCACTTCTACGACTCGTTAAATGGTATGTTCGGAGTCTAGTTTGTTCTACAGGGCTACTCCCACAGCTTGCTAAGCTTCAAGACAAGTTTGGAGTCCAACACTTGGTTCGATGTTGCCTTAGCCGCTTGCAAGCAAGCAAGTGCGAGGTAGCTCACCATTCAGAATTGCTCCTACAACTTGTTAACTCTCTTAACAATAAGTTCAGAGTCTAACACTTGGTTCGACGTTGCTTTAGCCGCTTACAAACAAGCAAGTGCGTGGCAGCTCACCATTCGGAATTGCTCCCACAACTGTTGAACCGCTTCTCAACAACTTCAGAGCTAAAACTCTCCCCTAGAGTTGCTCCTCGAATTTTTCTCCCAAATGGCTCTCTCCTAGAGCCAAGCTCTCCGCTCCGCTTGCCTCTATAGAGCAGACCTCTTCTCATTGAGTTCGGAACACAGCACTCCTCTAGAGTTGCTCCTCAAACTCGTCCCCCAAACGACTCTCTCCTAGAGCCAAGCTCTCCGCTTTGCTCGCCTCCAGGGCGGAACTCTTCTCAATGACTTCGGAGCACAACTCTTTCCTAGAGTTGCTCCTCAAACTTGTCTCCCAAACGGCTTTCTCCTAGAGCCTAGTGAAGCTCATCGCTCCACTCGCCTCTAGAGCGGACCTCTTCTCAGTGAGTTCGGAGCACAACTCTCCCGTAGGGTTGCTCCTCAAACTTGTCTCCCAAATGGCTCTCTCCTAGAGCCAAGCTCTCCGCTCTGCTCGCCTCTAGAGCTGACCTCTTCTCAATGAGTTCGGAACACAGCTCTCCCCTAGAGTTGCTCCTCAAACTCGTCCCCCAAACGACTCTCTCCTAGAGCCAAACTCTCCACTCCGCTCGCCTCCAGGGTGGATCTCTTCTCAACGAGTTCGGCGCACAACTCTTCCCAAGAGTTTCTCCTCAAATTTGTCTTCCAAGCGGCTCTCTCCTAGAGCCTAGTGATGCTCTTCACTTTGCTCGCCTCCCGAGCGGCCTTCTTCTCAATGGGTTCAGAGCTCAACTCTCCTCTAGAGTTGCTCCTCAAATCTGCCTCCAAGAATGGATCTTCCTAAGAGTCATACAAAGCTCAACACATCCGTTCACAAGACAATGCCTATCGTTCGCCATGTTCGCCAGTATGTGCCGTACAGACGTGTTTCCGAACGAAAAATGGGCCAAATGCCGTTGACCAGTCAATGGCTTAAGAGACACATGTTGCTCGCCTATCGTTTGCCACATTCGCCACGATTACCAGTATGCACCGAACAGACGTGTTTCCGAATGAAAAATGTGCAAAATCCTGTTGACCAGTCAACGGCTTAAAAGCCACGTGTCACTCGCCAATCGTTCTCTACGTTCGCCACGATTGCCAGCATGCACCGAACAGACGTGTTTCCGAACGAAAAATGGGCAAAACGCTATTGACCGGTCAACGGCTTAAGAGCCACGTGTCGCTCGCCTATTGTTCGCCACGATCGCCAGCACGTGCTGAACAGATGCATCTCCAAGCGTGAAAGTGAAGAAAAACAACTCCTCGCAATCCGCACTCAAAACAAGATCTATGGCTCGAATTCATCAAACAAACAAAAAACAAAGGATAAAGAGAAAAAGGGGGTTAACGGGTCAGGTTCGGATCCATTACCCACAAACCGACCCGTTACAACCTCTTCTTCATCCCCTTCTCCTTCACACTTTCCCGCCAAAAACCAAAGAAAGAAAAACCCACTGTAGCTCTCCCTCCTCGCCAAGATCGTCACTGAGCTCAAGGCTTCCCCTCACTATGCTCCAACCTCTCTCTCGTCGAGCTCACAAGCTTCGAACCCATCTCGAGCTCCTCCACTTCGAGTTCTCCTTCACCGAGCTCCGCCATGGGCTCGCCACCTTCATCGAAGCTCCACAATCGAGCTCACACATCTCCATCGTCGAGCTCCAACCTCATCGCCTCGTTCGCTGAGTTCACCCAACATCTCAATTGTCGAGCCCCATCGAAGGGCTCCGTCGCCGAACGTCTCCTCGTTCACCGAGCTCGCCCAACTCCAAGCTTCGCCAAACTCCCTCCTCGACGAAGCTGCTCGACGAGTCCATTGTCGAGCTCTCCTTCATGAGCTCTACTCCTCGAGCTTCATCAAACCCAACACCTCCAAAACCAAGCTCTGAACCCATCTTTCGTTCACCGAGCTCGCCCAACTCCCTCCCTCGTTCGTCACGCTCGCCCATCTCCTTTGACAGCTCTCCCCCTTCATCGCGTTTGGACTCACCGCGCTCGCCCATCTCCTTTGACAGCTCTCCCCATTCACCGAGCTTACCTCCATTCCTCGCTGATCTCCAAAGCTCCACAACTCCACTGCATCGATGTAACGCCCCGAATCCTAAATCATTGAATTCGAGATGTTCTACAGGATCTTTTCACTTTCTTTGAGTACAATTTTACAAGGAAATTCAAACTTTTCTTTTTACATCAGAGTTTACATCATAATACATTTACATTTACACAGCGGAAGCAAAATATACAACATTTACATCAATGTACAACAACATGATAAGATCTTTATGCATCCATTCCTCTTTACATATAATTTATCCTGCATACAAAACTGTGGGTACGTCAGTTTATTCAACCGACGATAATTATACATGGCCATCCTCTCTATACCAGAAACAGTATAACGAATCTCATTTCTTAACAAATCACAAACTTGTTCAATATAAGCATGTAAATCAAAAGGGAACTCTTAAAGATGTCGTGTCGTGATTGTGCACTTAATCCTTAATGCAACTATTTAATTTACATGACACTAATGCGCACTTGTTCGAATTCTATGCATCCCATACTACATAGGTCCGAGGGCAAGCCTCTTAATCGCTCGTCATTTTCATAGGGTTCAATCCCTCGCCATGACTTACTCTACTACTGTAATTACGGTAAGTATCTTAGATATTTTCCAACCTACGGACTCATGTCTAGGCACTCTGGAGGGAATCCCATCGCTGACATGACTCATCATGCAGACATCCTTTGGTAATTCAGCTCTCACCGTAGACATGACACCACCCATAGTCTTCGAACATCCCACGAGCGTCGCCACTGGGACGGTACTCTGGAGTAGTATCCTCACCCAGACTCATCATGGAAATTCCTGGGATACACTCTCGCCATTACCCAATAGCCCTCATACTCAATGTTTGTCTCTTACTTTCATCACATCTCCACTATGTACTAGTCCTTATTTTAATAGAATCATGAATAAAATCAAAGCTCTAGAGTTAGCCTCTCCCTAAACCGGACTTATCCATTCATTTCAATACATGACCGACCCTGGTCTTCTTTTCAATTTCAATTCTATTGCCGGGGGAGACTTAGCTACTCTTTCGTTTCAATTTCAAATTCACAATTTCCAGTTTGAGCAAATCTAACTCATGAATTCATTTTTCAGTGCCTCAGCATATCATGTTCTTTAATTTTCATATTCATATAATTCTTTATTCAAGCATGACTCATTTCATGAAATACGATTCATTTTATTCATGCAGCAGCAGAATAGATTCTAACAACCTCAGTCGCAATTCCTTAACAATAATCAAAATAAAACTTGTCATATCAAATTCCACTCTGTACAGTCGACTTGGAAAAGGACCAGTCGACTGGTACAGTCAAATCAGATTCTTCATAAAAATACTCGGGAGAGTCGACTGCTGCACTTGGCCAGTCGGCTGTCCCGCAACATTTCATGTTCACAGTACTATCCTCATGACAGTCGACTGTTATCTCATCAGTCATCTGTCCTGGGGTTTTTAGCAGTTCATTTCTACATTCAGCTCAGTCGACTTGCTACACGCATTCGGTCGACTGGACAGATCCATACTTCAAATTAAGAGATTATCTACAGCTCTTACATGCACTTGCATCATGATATCAATTTACAATATACATAAATTCATGTTTCATAAACAGTGTCTCTTTTTGTTCAGTAACATCACAACCATGAAACTTCAAGTTACGAATGTTATCTCTTCCTCGAGGGAATATTTTTAAACATGCATTCACACTTATTCATAACTTCCTTGCGAAGATGAAGATATAATTCTCAATTCATTACACTAGGTCAATAGGATGGAATATCGCATTACATGGAATTTCCAAATAACCATAATTAAAGTACAGCACCAGTCGGCTGAACACAGTGTCAGTCGACTACTCCAACAGTTCTTTTTTGTTAATCATCGCTAGTTCTTTTCATTCATTTACCTTCCCTCCATCATATGTGTCATAGGGAAAATACAAACTTAACAATCACACCATTAGGTCTATTTGCACACATGTTTATCACCACATCACAAAATAATTGTCTCGTACCAGTCGACTTATCTACACGACAGTCGACTGTACCGATGCAATTCATCTTTGTTTTCCGTGCCATTTCTACACTTTTAGTCCTCCATAATTATCAACAATAAACATGCTCAAACATTTCTATTACGTACTATATTACTCCTCAAGAGTACAGGAACAAACATTATAATTACATCATGTTTTCTACATTAGAAGTCCTGAGAAACACCCACCTTATTTGAAGAAATAATCGAATCCAGCGAAGTCCTCAATGCAGTGCCGCACTCCTTGCTCCTTGCTCCTTGTTCCACACCGAAATCCTTCAGGGTACTCTTTCGGCCTCCACAGAAAAACTCCCACACAACTCTCACAAAACCTCTCTTATAAAATTAATCTAGTGTAAAAGAAATAAAGAATAAGAGGGGGTATTTATACTAGAATATAGGTGGAATGGAGAGTTAGGATGCACTAGGGAGTTGGATGATCAAGGGCTAAGATTTACTAGGAAGTTGTGAAAACTACCCACACCTTGCATAACCGCCCACATCTCATCCCCACTACTCACCCAATCCGGCCATACTTGTGTGCTTGTGCACGTGTACATTGAATGCACGTACACACACAACCCACTCTACAAAATTGTACATCAAATACCCGGAAATAAAGAAAAGATGCTACACATACAAGTTGTAGGAAATAATACAAGAGGTTTAAATTCATGGGCTTAAATTAATTGGGCCAAAATAAATA
This sequence comes from Hemerocallis citrina, assembly GCA_017893485.1. Taxonomy (NCBI): domain Eukaryota; kingdom Viridiplantae; phylum Streptophyta; class Magnoliopsida; order Asparagales; family Asphodelaceae; genus Hemerocallis; species Hemerocallis citrina. The sequence goes on from CM030359.1 coordinate 130,487,606, forward strand.
TTTTTAAAAGAAGATAAGTAAATTAACCTTTGGGCTTTAGGGAAAATCCTTATAGAAAACAATATGCTTATTCATCATATTGAAAAATAATAAACAAATATTACACATGCATACCATATGTAAAAATAAATAATCTTTATATATTAGGAAAATTCAGGGTATTACAATCGAGCTCCAAAGACGTTGAGCACCACTCCACCATCAAGCTCGACCCCATCGCCTATTTGCTGAGCTCCACTCTCGTCGAAAAACCTTCATCTCTTGTTCACCAAGATCGCCGAACTCATCGCCTTGAGCTCCAACTCCCACCGAGTTCGACGTCACCCTCACCTTCGCCGAACTCGAGTGGCAAACGAGCTCCCCTCTCCCTTTTGCCGCATCGAGTCCAACCGCTGGCCAATCATCTCCCTCACCGGACGACCTTCACCTTCGTTCGCCGAGTTCGCCGCACTCCAAGCTTTGCCTCGTTCGCCAAGCTCCCTCGACTCCTAGCTCCACTCGCTGCACAGGGCGCTTGAAGGGTGGGGATGAGCTCGGAGAACAGGTCGAACGAAGGGGACGAAGAAGAAGACGAAGTCGAAGAAGAGTGGAAAGGGCAGTGAAGATGAAAGTAGAGTCGGCGGGAAAAAGAAAGGAAAAAAAATGAAAAGAAATTTTGTCAATGGGCTGCCGTTGACTGACATGTGTCGTCACGGCGAGCGTTTCGTCGAACGCGTCGAACAGAGCAGGTCCCGAACGAAAAATGGGGAAAATTTTGTCTCCTCACGATGCACGCTCTCCGATCGCGATCAACGTATGGGATTGCGCCACGTCATCAGGTATTTATTTATTTAATTGAATTAATTATTACAAAAATTCGAATAATTAATTAAAAATCGAAAAAAGTTAATTAAAAATTCTAAAAATAATTATTAAATTTAGAAAATAATTATTAAAATTAGAAAATAATTTTAAATTCTGAAAATAATAATTATTAAATTAGAATAATTGACTAAAATTTTCGATAATTAATTATTTAAATTCAGAAATTGAATAAAAAATTCAAAAAAAATTAAAATTGGAAAAAATTCAGAAAAATCTGGAAAAATAAAAAAATACAGAAAAATTCGAGAATAATTTTGGGCAGTGTACAAGCTCAGATTGACACCGTTACACCTCGAGCAAGATCCAAACTTCCCTGAGAACTCCTATAAATTCTATTAGCCATTGAAAATGGACAAACTACTCCTCAAAGACTGTAAAATTCATTCTCCAGGAGTGGGGGGCTTGTGATATGGCTAAAAATAGAACCAAATTGGGACCATTCAAATCGGGCACGAATCTTAAAGCTCTTAGGGGTAAAATGGTAATTTTACTTACAAATCCGAAATGGGAACTGGGTCTTTTTTCAAAGCCCAATAACCCTTAAACGGATCTGTCCTACTGGATATGGGTCCCAACCCGTTACAAACAAGTTCAGAAGGATAAAGAAGAATTTAGATTCATAATTATCCCTTAGAGGTGGTTTTATCCACTTTTATCCATCCACACCGGGAAATAGAGATTTGTTCTTATCTCGAAACGAATCCCTAATGCGACTATA